>OZ012735.1:537316193-538034303 GCA_963859935.3 Lathyrus sativus
ATTTAGAGGCATCTCATTCTTTTTTGAAATATTGTCAGTACGTTGAGATTGGTAAAATTTTATAACATATGGTTGCACATCTTTAAAGAAACTTGGCTAGTAAAACCCATCCTGGAGTATTTTCGATGTGGTTTTTGACTCACTTGCTTGACCTTCATAAATGAAAGCAACAACAACAAGTCTCTTAAGTTATGTTTGGAAGAGGAGTGTGTCACACTTGTCGCTACGTGAAAAATGACACAGAGTCGCCACCGAATTTTATTTATACCATGTTTTAGAGTTCGGGAGTCGGTTATGCGAGGGGAAGGTGTTAGCACCCCCTCACATCCATCGTACTCGATGGGAACCTTCTAGGTTGTTTAGCTTGAATGAGTGTTTTAATCTAAGAGTTTGCTTGCTTAAAGGAAAATAGGGGTTGGGTTCTTATTAGAGTGTCCGCTAAGGATTGTGGCCCTTGTGCCTACGTATCCTCACTTAAAAGAAGTGAAGAATCAGAACTCCGTAGTTCAGAGGCTTGTGAAATGATTGTTTGTTGGTTGATTTCAAAAGGGTTTCCGGATTGATGCCCTAAGACAAAAAGAAGTTTGACGAGTTGATGTTATTTTTAGGTTTTTGAGAAAAAAATTGTTCTTGATTAGGATCACACTAAAGACTTTGGATAGAGATGAATGTTTCGAATAACCAAGTCGAGCGCCTTGTATTCAAAACATCCGGAACGAGTGTAGGAGGGGCTCCATTCTCATTCCTTCTCCACCACTTTAAAGCTCATGGCGCGTAACCCCCATCGTATATTTATTATTTTTTGGATTTTTTAATGAGGAAAATATCACTTGATGTTGAATCAAGGGTTTTATTATTTGTAAAAATATTTGAAGTGATGTGAACAAGGTCGATGGAGAACGCACAAGGCAATCAACTTACATGGATGAAAATGGCTCGATAAAATCGAGAGTTTATTTTTGGAACTAAAAGTCAAGAATGACGATAAGTATCCACATACAATCAAATCGGGTTAGTCAATTTTGAAAATACGGAACATAAAAAAAAACACGAACTCCTTGAAAAAAAAATTTTGAAGGTGAAATAGCAAAAAAGTAAAAAAAAAACAGTGGCCTGACCGTGTCAAGAAGTGCCCACAACATGGGTTTTGGAGATAAACAGGGAGCTGACACGGCCGCCGGTGTCAAGAAGGGCCCACAACTTGGACTTTGGAGGCAAACAGAGAGCTAACACGGCCCGTGTCAGCACTTCTGGGTGGTGCGCGCAGAGGAAAATTTAAACAGCGGGCTGACACGGCCCGTGTCAGCCCTGCTGGGTGAAAAAATCTAAACTATTTATTTTGTTCTTTTCCTTTCTCGTGGTTCTTACAAAGGTTCCTTAGTTCCTCTTAAGACCTTACACAATGTATACAACACATATTATTTAAAGGAGAAAATAAAAGACAAATGTAAAATATAAAGAGATAAGAGTTTGAAGAAAGGGATAACCAAGAGTTGTTATCTTTCTTACAAAACCTCCACTGATTTTGGTTGGGTGTCCTCTTCACTTTCCAATCTATGCTTTAAAGGTTCTATCTTTCAAGGGTTTCTCTCTTGTTCACCTTTTTCCTTTCCTTTCTCTTTTTTTTATTTTTCTATGGTTTTTTATAGTTCTCTTGTGTTTTCTAACTCTCTTGATTTTTCTGGTTTTTCTCTCTATCTCTTGCTCTCCCTATCTCTCTATGTCAATGTCTCCTCCCTTTGTTTGTATCTGCTCCCTCTTCTTTTAAACTCAGCCCATTAGGGTTTTCCTTTCTTTCAAAACATCAGATTTTTTTTTATGGAGAAATGTCTCTTACCACTTTCTTCATGCCACTCTCTTTCTTTCCATTTTCATGTATGCTGCCTTGTTGTATTTTACTGCTACACTTGCCTAGGCTGTTTTTTTTCTGCTGCACTTTTTGCTCTCAAATCTTGTACTCATTTGTTGGCTTGTGCTTGGACTGCCCTTGTGGTCAATGTTACTACCTTTGGCAACATTTTTTTTTTGAAATTCTAATATTTGATGTGCAGATGTATCATCATGAGTTCATTCCCTTGGTTTTGTGACATGAAATGGTTTTGTGATATGAGGCAATTTGTCACTTCTTGCATGAGACTATTTTGGATCACATTAACATTGCCCATGATTATACATGCATAGTCTTGATCTTGAAATATTCCAATGTTGAGTTAACTCTTAAATATTTTCCTTGAATGTTTGTGAGCATAATGAGGAACATGTGGACTTGATGGGGCATGAAGGGTACCATAGCATAAAATTAATTAGAAACTTGAATTAAGATTAGAAATGGATTAATTTTCTAAGCATTACTTAGGGTTAGAAACTTTGTAACAAATGTGACATTCTTGCAATGTCATGAAATTTCTCTTTGTAATATTCTTGAATTCATGAATCTTGAATTTGAAATGATGGGTCTCCCTTATGCCATTAAAAATGAATGAAGTCTTGAATTATGAACTTGTGATCTTGACTTATGTCTAGCAAATTTGAATTCCACTTGAACATAGAATTTGAAACAAAATTGGATGAAGAAACCTTGAATTAGGCCTTGCACTTCATGTTCATTAGGAATATTGATCTTGAATATCCTAATATTTTTCAAGTAACTTCTCCTAGAAGAAATCTATATGAGAAGACTTTCCAACTTGAACCAAACCTTAGATGATGAACCTTTTCTTCCATGTAACCCATGATAGGCAATTTATCTTATTTGAAATGGAAAACAACAAACCGACCCAATCCTTACCTTGTGAACCCACATGCTCGATATGCAATAGAACGATGTATGATATGACGGAGGTAGGGTACGAAAGGCTAAAGGTGAAAATGAGGGTGTGACAACAACATATCTTCCGAGTTGTTCATTCCATTGATTACCTCGATAGAAAATTGTTTATAAACTCATTTTAGATTGAACAAGTGGCTTTTTTTAGTTTTATTTTTATTTTTCTTTTGATTTTGTGTTTTTATTCTATCGCGTGGATCATGTCAACTGCATTTTTCTATTGATCTTTTCTTTTATTATATATGATGTATTTCTTTTATTAAAAAATGTACTTACACAATAATCAGTTAAATGAAGTGAGATACACACAATTTACTTTCACTTTCTCTTATTTTCTTTTATGTGCTTGTGTATAGTTATAACAATTATAATATTAGCGTTTTAAATTTAGTTTTCCAATCAAAGACATTGGTTCTAGAAGATTTCCAACTGATGATAAACTGAGTCATATAAATAGCTACATTACCTCAAGGTACAATCTTTGCAAGACAAATGAAGAAACCTTTCGACACCTTTTCTTCAGTTTCCCTTTCTCCAAAAAGGTATGCCATTGGTTCTACAAATCTATATGAAATTCTGGCACACAAATACCCGATGTCGAGACAAATGTCATAACACTGGTATCAAAACAGTTTGATTACTCATAAATATGCAGGAAAAATAAATGGCAGAAAGATAACAAAACACTAGTAGTTGTTAACCTAGTTTAATGCAACTTCACTTACATCTGAGGGCTACCAAGCCAGGAAGGAAATTCACTATGATATTATTAGTTCAAAGCTAAACTCCCCATTTTACAACTTCTCGCCTAATCACTACCTTGTGCAACTTCTACCTAGACACCCTCTAGATATGAGATCCCCTTCTCACTTCCTAACAGTCATAAACTAGTGGCAATTCAACAACAACCCAAAATAGAAGTACCAACCTTTCCAAGTACAATACTTAGTTTTTCTTAAGAGCTTCAACTTAGAACAATACACTATTGCTTAAATTTTTTGGAGTGAACAATTAACAATGAACAATCAGTCTACTCAATGCATCAAACTTGATACAAGAGTGACATACAAACAAAAACACACTAAACCCTAAAGAGAATCTAATGCACGACTAATCCTTATTCTTCAAATTCCACATGATGTCCAAGATTAGGTCTTCTGTTTAAATAGCCTTTAGTCCTTGTGGGCTTGGGCTTCAAAATAAAACGCAAATCACTAAGAATTAGGTTTCAATCACCAACATAAATTCATGCACAATAATAGAGACAAAATACAAAGTTTCCTAAAAAGGTTCAAAGATCCTTTTTACGAAAAATAACACAATCTGTGAAAACATAAGTTCCCACAATATCCCTCACCGGATAACACAAACGTGTGAATTAAAACACACTTAAATTCACACCAAAAATACTAAAACAGTTATGCCCTAACTTTCTGGTATAACATATTCTGACACACGTCACAATATCATCCTGAACATGATGTCTGATTGTCATAGCAAAACATATATCTTAACATCTTGTTGACATCATGTTTTACCAAAGTGGTGCCAATCCAAAACCCATAGATCTAACAATCTCCCCTTTGGAAAATGTTGACTAAAATAACCTTAGCACACATCAGAGGCACACACAACGGAATTAAAACAGAAATACCATACAGCAAGAACCAGAGCAACAAAAGCTACATGAGAACACATAATCTTTGTATAAAGTGCAAATTTTCAGCAATAGATCAGACAGGTTCATAACTCCCCCTGCCACACAAAGAGAGTACTCCCCCTCAAGAGGAAAACCAAAATCACAAGAAAAAATCAAATATGAACTATCTAAGTTCACAAATCCCTCTCAAGGGAAAAAAGTCAAATCACAAGAAAAAGGCACAAGAGCACAAGTAGCACGAGCACAACAAACATCACCAAACAACACCAGCAGCCAAACGAACTGAATTACATAGCTTAGCAAAAGCATAACTACACAAAATGCCAAGACGTCTAATCTAACATCACTGAACAGTCAAAAGTAACACAAAAAACCATCCCCCTGAAAAACACATCCTACTGCAGAGAAAATAAATTCTCCCAAATACAACAAACAGGATGATGTCAGAACATGTAGCTCAACATCAGTAGCAACAATAAGCATGACAGACTATCATGCTCCACCTAAACAGTTGCATACAGACAAGCAACAATAATGAAAAACTACTCTTCCTAAGTGCCATACCCCAAATTTTGACCCCTAGATTGCATTATCATTCTAGGGGCATCAAGCATATGTTATCTAACCCTAACCTCTTTCAAGTTAGTCTTTGTCAAGATGCAGATGAATTAGGGTTTCACACTATTAAAATCAAGAATCCCGTGGACTGATTAGTCAAGGTTTTGGATTGATATTCTACATATCAAGTCTTCACATCATCAAGAGGTTAATATCTTACCAAGAACAAGTGATATTTGAGGTTGTTACCAAGAGAATTGAAGCAGTGTTGTGCAAAACCCTGATTAGGGTTTCTAGTTGAAAAAGTCAAATGTAGTTTGACTTTTGGTCTAAATGGGTTTCCAAAGCTTGAACCATAGTCCATGATGTTTCTATGACTTATTGAAGTTCCCTCAAGAAGTATGAAAGGTTCAAAAAACCCCAGAACACTAAGGATCGATCTTGAAGATTTCAACAGTTCGGTTCGTTTGTCTGGAAAGTCAACTCTTCGACTTTTAGGGTTTTGACCCCAAATTGAAGCAATCAAGGTTTCCAACATCATTTTATGCCTAAATAGTGAGTTTGGTGAATATTTATTCAAGAATTGATGGATAACTTGTGAATCAAGAAATTAGGGTTTAAGAAAAACCATAATTACAAGCTTATTTGGAATGGTCATAACTCTCAAACCACCCATCCAAATTGAGTGGTCCAAAGCTGGTTGGAAAGATCTTGAGAAACCCTACAAAAGTGTCCTAGATGGTTAATGTCCAAAAATGCATAGATTTTGAGTTATGAGCTCATCAAGTTGTGAAGGATTTCCACACTTGGAAAAATTTCTTGTTTTTTTGACTTGTAAGTCAAGTTTTGCAGCCAACTTCATGAAGATTTTTGACCTAGTTCCCTTTGGAATATGAAATTTGGACAAACATGAACATTATAGATCATATTTGGGGATTTTTAAAAAGTACAAGAGAATTTTCACAACCTTTGTGGTTAGGGAGAATCGAAGAGAGCAAGTTAGGGATTTTTCATGTCATAAAACCAAGTTCAGCACTTGCATTTTGATGCATAAACCACTCAAACCTCTTCTAATCACTTGTTTAACTCATTCTCTGATGTTTAGGGACTTAATTTATGAGATTAAAATGGATTACGATGAGCAAAACCTGAGATTGGATTATTTGATTTGTTTATTCAAGCAAGTGGATGCAAGTGGCAAGGAGAGAGAAACTTTTTGCATTTTTTTGCTACACCTCAGCTACTGCATAAGCTACTCTCTTTCCTTCACTCAATGTCAACTATTTGCAGGATATTGGTGATGTTGAAACACATAGGAAGGTTGCTCATGCTCAGAAAAGAAATCCCAAGTTGGATTTGCTCATTTTGCCTCCAAAAAGGGCAAACTTGGCAAGTTGGCACAATCTGCCCATACCTCTCATTCTCCAAGCTTGCCTATAAATAGAACACACTCCTAACATGAAAAATATACCAAAATTAACTATAAAGAAAGTTGAATTTCTCTCATTTATCTGATCACCATCTTCTTGCAAGTGGTAGAAGTTGCTTCTTTGTGAAGAAAAATCTGCCTTACAAAAACTCAGCCACAACTCAATACAACCATCAAGCTTTGAACCAACACTTCAAACACATCACATATGATATATTGAAGCTGCCCAAACCCTCACATTCACCAGAAAACCTCACATTCCAAAAGTCAACTCTCATACCTTGAAAATTTTACTTTTTTGCATCTTCATAGACCAGAACCAAACCAGCCCTTTTCCAATCATTCTAACACTTCAAACACTCTTCATATAAGTTGTTTGAACTGTCCATGACATCATAAAAAATATATAACACTATTTCCTAGAGTTTCACTTCCTATGTGATGTACACTGATTATGAACATACTAGATACACTTTAATAAGCTATAGGAGGTTTTCTTATTTGGTGCATTGACTTGAATAAGCTACAAGAGGTAAGTGTTACAACTTGCTACTTTTAAGATCATGCTAAATATTGATGTACACTGATTATAAACATACTAGATACACTTTATAGGTCATGTTTGAACCATTTCTTGCTCATAAACTTGGGTATTCATGACTGTCCCTTTGGTTTGGCTTGTTAGCTTACTTTAAGTGTCATTTTAATATGCAACTTGTTGATTCTTGTTAGAAATAGATAATTTGTGTTTGTAAACATCATTTATAGGTCATATGTGATATGTCTGATCATTTAGTTGATGTTAAATTGGTACATTTCTATCTGTTGCTTTGCTCTTGCACAAGCTTTCTATTTTTGCGACTACACATGCCATCTGTTTAATTATCTTGTCTATTGATGTATGATGCTTGTAAGAACTCTATATATGTCTCATATGTTGTAGTTGAAGCATTACTTGCTGCTTAGAACATGTACATTAGACTGTCACATTGCTCTTGTACATAACATGTCTTTTTCAATGATGCTATCGAGTTTTTCACATGGTGCATGATCTGAGAAAACCACCACCACCACTGGATTCCTTGTGAAAAAATACACAATTTTAATTTTTATTTCATCCAATTTGATTAAGTTTTGAGTGAGTTATGACCCTTCTTGCAAAATCTGCCTTGCCTTGGTTTTGCTTGCCTTGTTTTTTTTTTGCCTCAGTTGCCTAGTTTTGTGCCTAGTTTTCAAATGTGCATAACTTCTTTGATTTTTATCATTTTTATGCCACTATTTTTGCAATATTCTCCTTAATATGTCTAGTTTCAATGTGTAAAGAAATAATTCAAAAATTATTATTTTTGAAACACTTTAGTCCACTTGAATGACATGGTCCTTTTTAGGGTTTTCTTTGGTTTTCATGAACTTTCTTGACATAGTACTTAATTTTTCTTGTAAGATTGATCTTGTATGAATCATTTTTTAACTTCTAACATGTTTATATGTTTTAAAACACTTGGCTATTTTGCTTTACCATGATTATACTTTCCTTTGTGAATGCACGAATGTGAAAAGTATGCCTTGAAACTTCTTTGTGAACCATGATATGTTTCTTGATGTTATAACCTCATGAACATGATCCTTCACCCCCATATTAATTGTTTATGTGTATTTTTAGAACCATAACATGTTTAAGTTTGTTTCTTGCCTTGAAATTTACCATGAATCTTGTTTATCTTTCCCTTTGTGAAATTTGAATCTATGCTTGAACTGTTGTTACTTTTCTTGCTTATCCATGATTGATTATCATCAATATGTATTGAATATGATTAAATGTGTTACATTTTTATTTAATTTATTGATATACCATGTTTGATTCAAGTTGTAACTTGTTTGGATGATTTTTGTTTGAATACCATTGATGAAAATGTTGTTGTTACACATGTTTCATGCTTGCCCTTGTTGGTTGTTACCTTCATGATCTTTGAACATTGTAATGTTAAATCATAAAACCTTGGTTGTTACCATTCTTTTTATATTCAATTTGTTAATTTATCCTACTTATATATCTTTATCTTTATCAAGTTTGTTTCCCTAGTGATGGAACTTGTCAGTTCTCATCAAGTTGCCTTGTTATCATCTTTGCTTAATGTTGTCACAGGCTTGCCATTATCTTTCTTGGTTGTTACCATGAATTTATATCTTCATCATATTTGAATGAATGCATATGTGTGTTTAGGCTTTGTTAAGTTTTCCCAAGTGATATATCTTGTTAGCTCTCATCCAGTTGCCTTGTTATCCCTTATTCCAAAGGAAAGTCTCTCTATTGACTTCACTGTCATATATAGCTCATTACCCCTCCCCTTGAATTGGTTAAGTCATTAGGTCCTTTAGCTTAGTTAAGTTAGAACCTATATCCAATAGATTTTTCTTTAAGTCTAAAGACCTACCCCTTATTATGAGTATCCTTCAATTAGAACTCTAATATAGAGTTTATTAACTCTATGTAAGGATCATTGTCATGATTACTTACTCCCCTCTTGGCTTTTCTCAAAGTCAATCCCCTTGAATGATAAAATTAGATCTAAACAGTTTTGTTAAACTCTATACAAACATTGTTATGTTTGTTCCCCCTTGGAGTCTTGACCATAGTCAAGTATTCACCTCAACCTTAGTAAGGTGAACTACGGTTGCTCTAATTCCATCCTAGTAAGGATACGTAGGCATAAGATGCGATATCTTTGCGAGCAAACTTAGAAGTATCCTCAGGTATTTACCTCAAACTTTACCTTAACCTTGATCCCATGACTCTATCAAATAACAACTTAGATAACTTAGCATACATATACACAAAAGGTTCCTGTAGAGTACTACAGATGTTTGGGATGTGAATTACTATCCTAGGCATAACCAACCCCCAATCCCCGAAACTCTAGCGTTGTTGTTACATCGCGCAAAAGGTTTTTCTTTCTTTAACCTTTCCTTTGGATAAATTAAAGCTCGGTGGTGAATTTCAATGAATTAAGATTCAAGTTAATCAATAGCTTGATATCCGATTCTCACTGCAACACTAAGCAGTAGTATGAACATGACATGAAGTCATGACATCTGATCCAACATTAGAAAACAACAACCATACTAACACTTTACTCCCTCTTTTTAGCCAAACATTGACAAAAATAGAGTAAATGTAACATACACAAATGGAAGCACAAAATTGCAATAGAAACACAAAGCTCTAGCATAAATACAGGTGGAAACACACAGTAACAAATGGAAGCACACATTCAGATCATGTTTAGATGATCTTCCACCTCTTGCCTCTGTCAAAGATCCTTCTGCATTCCTTAATGTTGTTACATGTTTCAGAAATGGTGATAATGGACCTCCTAGCCACTGTCTTATTCACACCAGTCTTTTCATTTTGCATAGTAACTTGCTTAGGCTACCAACCATCAGAAAATAGAGGAATGATACAGTATCTGTTGTATTTCTCCACATCTGTAATTGCTATAATGTTTCAATAGTGCCAGTTCTTACCTTACAACTTATGTACTCAAGTACATTTGCACATAAGGCTTTAGTAAACATAACAGTTAGTTGATTCTTAGTGTCCACATGTTCCGAACTAACAATCTTTCCCACATCAAGATTCCTGATTAGTTGATTATACCTGTCAGGGTTCTTATTCCATCCATGTAGAATGAAGTCATATCCTTACAATGTAATGTCATAATATCAACCTTGTCATTATGTTTCTTCAACATCTGTTTTGTCCATACTATTTGAAGGCAGACTCCTTTAGTTTCTTCTTCTTCAGCTACATCAATCCACCAAGAAACCCATACTTGCTTCTTATTAATGCAGGCAATCTGAGTGTTTGTTGGAGATAAATAACCACACATATCACTAACCAATTCTACCTTGCATAGTTCTTTCAACATATCATTTATGTTGTAAGAGTAATGCATACCACAAACCCTTATTCCAATGATGCAATTCAAGATATTCTTCTATTGAACAATAGGACTCATCCTTGAAGACAAGACATGAGTTTTATATCACCTTTGTAGATTCAGTGATGTCCCCTTCATGAGGGTATCTTCCAATAATTTCCTTGGATTATTCTGTATAAACTCTAATAGAGAAACCTGTAATAACTTGAAAGTTATCTGACACAATGCCAGTGAAATTATATATTTCCTCTTTTCTTGCCTTACTAGTCTGCACAGAGGATGTTCCAACATTGTCCTCAACATCCATCCTTTGTTCTATAACTGAATCATCAATCACCACATTGAGGGATTCCACTGTCATTCAAGCACTGAAGTTAAAAACTCTATAAGCTCTGCTACTTGATGAGTAACCCATAAATATTCCTTCATCACCTATGGGATCCATCCCACTCTTTTGATCTTTGTTATCCAAGACATAACATTTACTTCAAAAAATATGGATGTATTTTACTATAGGTCTTTTTTCTTTCCATAGCTCATAGAGAGTAACTGAAGAGCCTGCCCTCAAGGTGACCCTATTCTGTATGTAAAAAGCAATATTTATAGCTTCAGCCTAAAAGTGATATGGCAGTTGCTTAGCATGAAGCATGATCTTAGCTGATTCTTCTATGTCCCTTGTTGTTTGCTCAATATTTCCATCTTGTTGAGAAGAGATGGAAGAAGAAAATTTATAACTAATGTTTTTAGAAGTACAAAATTTAAAGAATTTTGCATTCTCAAACTCCTTGTCATGATAGCTTCTAACCTTGACAATCATACTATTTTCTCCTTTTGAACATTTTGGCATAAACCTTTAAAGACTTCAAAAGTGTCAGACTTCTCTTTTAGAAAGTTCACCCATGTAAACCCTGAAAAATCATCAATAACTATATAGACACATTTCTTTCCATCCAAGTTGTCTACATGCATTGGTACCATTAAGTACAAGTGAAGAAGTTCCACTACATTGGAAGTAGTTTGATGTCGTAACAGTGGAGAAGACATCATGTATTGCTTCCTATCCTTACACTCACCATAGACTTTCCCATTTTGATCTTGATTTTTGGTATTCCTCTAATGGCTCTTTTAGATATAATTTCTCTCATTCTGCTGAGATGAAGGTGTCCAAGTTTCTAGTGTCATAACTTAACTTCATCATCATTTGTTACAAAACATATGGAAGAGTAACCAGTTATTTGAGGATCCTACAGATAACAGTTGTCTTTAGACCTTATACCTTTCATTAGAACAACATTTTTATCATTTTTGACAAGGCATTTTGTCTTTGAGAAGTTAACTAATGATCCTTGGTCACACAACTGACTAATGCTGATGAGATTAATAGTTAGTCCTTTTACAAAGAGAACATTTTCTAAACTAGGTGATCCAGCACACACCAGCTTTCCAACTCCTTTGATTTCACCTTTAAACCCATCACCAAATTTGACAGAACCTGTGGGATGAGGCTTGATATCTACCAACAACTTCTGAACCCCTGTCCTATGTCTAGAGCATCCAATATCAAAGTACCAGTCTTCTCTAGTTGAGGTCCTCAAAGAAGTGTGATCTATTAGGTTCACTTCATTCTCTTTAGATCTTCACTGTTTGCTTACTTAATTAATCTTGGTATGAGCTGCAAACTTTTGATTTCTAAACAATTTATAACAGAAAGGCTTTATATGACCATACTCTCCATAGTAATGACATATCCAACAAGATTGGTAATTATTTGGAGGTTCATTATGTTTGTCAGAATGTTGTAACATGTGGTTAGACATTGTGACCATCTTCTTCCTTTTAGAAGAGAATAACTTTTCTTCAGACACCCTTCTTTGTTTACAAACTTCTGCATATCCAGTGTCTTTTATTATTTTAGCCCTATTTTTCATCCTACTCAAGGAATCTGTCATGACATAAAGTTTGGAATTTAAGAGAGTTACCTCATTTTTAAGTTGAGAAATAATACATAAGAGTTCCTTCTTTTCCAATTCAGCTATGACCTTTCTCCGATTATTCTCTATTTTCAATCTTTCTTCACATCTATCACAAGTTTCCTTGTAGGACACATCCAAATCTCCATAGAGAACATTTTCATCACAAAACTCTACTTCATCTGCCCATATTCCAGAGAGAGCAGTGACAGGTTTGACAGTCTCTGTGTTGGATTCATCTTCTGACTCATCATCATCAGACCAAGATACATTAAAGCCCTTTTTCTGTTTCTTGAGATAGTTGGGGACATTCTAGCCTAATCTGACCAAACCTGCACACTTATAACAATGAATCCCTTTACTTTGATCGGCCTTCTCTTTATTTTTTTGTGTTCTTTTAAGAATCATAGTTATTTCTGATGTCAGATATGATGTCTTTGACATCTGGTCTTCTCTTTCTGTCCATTCTCTTCAGAATTCTATTGAATTGCTTCCCAAGTAGAACAATGGTATTTGACAGTCCCTTATCAGTATCCAGGTTAGCTTGACCCTCTTTATCTTCAACATTGGATACAAAAGCAACGCTTTTGTTCTTTTTTTCAATTCTATCATTCATGGTCAATTCAAAGGTTTGAAGTGACCCCACTAGCTTATCAACTCTCATACTGCTGATGTTTTGGGCTTCTTCACTAGTTGTGACCTTCTGATATCTTTTCTCCCAGGGCACTAAAGGCATTGGCTATTTCAAGAACATTCATGTGAAAGTCATGAATACTCTCATTCCCCATCATCTTCAGATCTTCAAACTTGGTAGTCAGCACCAGAAGTCTGGACATCTTTACCTTAAATGTGCCTTCATGAGTTGTCTTGAGAATTTCCCAAGCATCCTTAGCTACAGTATAGGTTTTGATCAACCTAAACATATTTTTGTCACCTCCATTAAATAACGCATTTAAGACTTTGGAGTTTCCAAGAGCAGTTTCATATTCCTCCTTGGTTCATTCTTCTTCTGGCTTCAAGGTCTCCTTCCCATCTCTATCTTTAACCACATGGTGCTCCCAACCCTTGACGATATCCTTCCAAGTTTTTCTATCCATAGATTTTAAGAAATCTACCATATGTGCCTTCCAATAGTCATAGTTAGTGCCATCTAAGATTGGGGGTCTGTTGACATTTCCTCCTCCTTCTTTGTCTGTAGTACCATAGTATAAACTCCCTGAAGCTCACCCAAAAATAGAACAGGGTTACTTGCTCTGATGTCAATTGAAAATTTGGCACACAGATACCCGATGTCGAGACAGATGTCACAACAGTGGGATCAAAACAGTTTGATCACTCACAAATATGCAAAAAAATAAATAGCAAAAAGATAAGTAACACCAGTAGTTGTTAACCTAGTTCAGTGCAACTTCACATACATCTGGGGACTACCAAGCCAGGAAGGAAATTTACTATGATAATATTAGTTCAAAACTAAACTCCCCTATTTACAACTTCTCGCCTAATCACTACCTTGTGCAACTTCTACCTAGACACCCTCTAGATATGAGATCCCTCTTTCACTTCCTATCAGTCACAAACTAGTGACAATTCAACAACAACTTAAAATATAAGTATCAACCCTTCCAAGTACAATACTTAGTTTTTCTTAAAAGCTTCAACTAAGAAGAATACACTATTTCTTAAAAGTTTTAGAGTGAACAATTAACAATGATTAATCAGTCAACTCAATGCATCAAACCTGATACAAGAGTGACATACAAACAAAAACACACTAAACCCTAATAAGACTCTAATGTATAGCCAATCCTTATTTTTCAAATTCCACACAATGTCCAAGATTAGGTCTTCTCTTTAAATAGTCTTCAGTCTTTGTAGGTTTGGACTTCAAAATAAAACGCAAATCACTAGGAATTAGCTTCCAATCATCGGCATAAATTCCTGCACAATAATAGGAACAAAATACAAAGTTTCTTAAAAAGGTTCAAAGATCTATTTTACGAAAAACAACACAATCTGTTAAAATAGCCATAATATCTCTCCTTAGATGACGCAAACGTGTGAGTTAAAACACACTCAAAACTCACACCAAAAATACCAAAACAACCATGCCCTAACTTTCTGGTATAACATGTCACAACATCATGCTGAACATGATGTATGAGTGCCATATCAGAACATCTGGCTTAACATCTTGCTGACAACATGTTTTACTAAAATATTGTCAATCCAAAAACCATAAAACTTACACTATCAATATTTCCAACCCTCCTTAACATCTAGAAGACTAGTTGATAACCTGCATCTCTAACTTATCAGGACAATGTTTTTTGATTCTCAAGGCACCTTTAACTTACATCCTAAGTAACCTTTAAGAAGCTAGGAATTTTGATAGGTTCAGAGAGAAAAATTTTAGTATCCTACAAACTATAAAAAAGATCAAAGTTCATCTATTGGTTACTAGAAACAATTCTACGATCACCACTTCTTCTTCTTCTTCTTTGGACGACTTCAAAATCCTCAAATGTTTTGGCATTTATGTCAAATCTCCCAGAGGTCCCCAAATAGCACAGTTTTTTTTTGGAACCCTTCATCTTGATTGGTTGGAATGCAATTGTGATGGTGCATACAACCATGATCTTCTTCCAGCTAGTTGTGGTGGAATTAATCTTCCGTAACAATCAATGTAACTTTGTTCTTGCTTTTGCGGACAAGGTTCCATGGTCATTCTCTTACCTGATAGAGTTCAATGAAGTCATCACTGCCATGAAGTTATCAATGGATAAATGATGGTCCAAACTTTAGATTGAATTAGATTCGACCAATGTTCCAAAATTTCCACATGAATTCGTTGTTACCTTGACAAGTCAAAAATCAATGATTTAGTTGTACATTTACATCTTACTTTGCACATAAACACCTTTATAGAGAAAAGAACATTTGTGCCAATTTCATGGCTAATTAGATCTCACTTATAACTCCCTCACCATTTTTGAATTTATTCTTGTTCCGGTATGGGACCAACCTCGGCAGGCCCAATACCGCGTACGGCCCAACAAGCGAATCGGGCACGCCGGGCACGTGCATCCCTCAAGACGAGCAGGGCAAGTCGCCGAACACAAGCAACGCCCCAACAACCTTTCATCGTCCGCCACACCGGACGAGCAGAACCTTCCCCGACTCACCAAAACGCGGCCCTTGGTTCCTCCCCTCCTCGGGGAGAACAACGCGCTCCGGGGAACCTCTCGAGCTCCCCTCCGCGGGGAGAACAACGTGCCCGGTGCACGTTCTCCACGTGCTCCCCTCCGCGGGGACACGTCATCAACCAACTGCCCACCTCCGAAAGAGCAGGTCAAACCCACTTTCCGGAGATCTAGGAGCGGTTGGACTAGGGCGAAGACCACGTCCTGGTCTTCACTACGCCACGTAAGCCCTAGCAGTCATTAGGGTTGGGCCTGTTCATCCAGTCCAGCTCAAATGACCGTTGGCCCAGCGCTGGGGTCTCTCTATAAATACCCTCTTCCTCAAGAGGGTCAGGTAACTCTTCTTGCCCTTTTTTCTGTACTATTGCTTCCACTCTGCCCAACTTCTTACTTTGGCATCAGAGTGTCTTGCAGGTACACCCCCCTCCTCCTTCTCACCCCGGTGAACAGGTAGCCGTCCAGTAGCGCGTGGCCATATCGTGATCCCCTTCTGATCAGGTCAGATCAATTCTTATTAGTATTATGAAGAGTTTTGTACAAAATAGAAAAATGTCTTCTTTTAAATTTTTCTCTTTTTAATGGGCCTTAAGGATGATTTTTTTTTTCTTTCAATGCTTCCTTTTATTAATATATGAGACTTTATCCAAAAAAAAGTCTCTTGCCTGATATCGATTCTACAATAAGATGCTTCTCTTTTCGTCTTATTCTATAAGTTTTTTTTTATATTTTTTATTTATAAATATGATTCTTAATATTCTCTATATTAGTTTAAAATTAGTACAAGAAATAAGATTTTAACTAATAGTATTCATTTGAAACTTTTGTAAATTGTAGGAGCTTAAATAAATAAAAAAATCATAGGACTTGAAACCAAAATAATTCACATCTTTTGCATAGATAAAAAACATCTTTATGCCATAAAAAAGACTTTCATTTATGGATATTTTTAAGGTCAACCAATTATTTCACTTTGGTATGGACAAGAATTAACAATACCACGAGACTATTTTTGGCACACACCAGCATCATCATGTGATCGATCATGAACAGGATATGATATTTAATTTTATTAAGTGAGATTCATTTAAAAATTAATGGGAATGATTGAATGCTTTACGTTACCCACCAAACATACCTAAAATCCACACAATAGAGTCAAAATAGTTCGAATCATAGCCTCTTCCTTATTTAACTTTATTTTTTGGATTCTTCTATTATTCCTGAATTGGGACCATTGCCTAAAGTTTGAATAATAGTTAAGATACATTATCTTTTACATATTGATAAAAACTTACGTGGTTTATAATAAATTTTGGAAAATTTATATTAACTTTAAGTAATAAAAGTGTGTGTTGAGATATATTTGAATAAATCACCAAAGAAGAGAAAACTCACTCCTAGTATTTAGTTTGTATTTCACAAATTTATTATTTAGCAAGAAAAATTAATTATTGATTTTAAAGATTATTTATTATAAACGACAAAAAAATGTAATTTAATTAGAAGTATTTTAATAAATAAAAATTAAATATTTAAAAAATCTTATTATAAATTTTTAGGAAGTTAATATTTCACGATAAGATACATGATTGAATATATGTATTATATTATATCTTAATTCAGTGTTTGATGACACAATAAAATTTGATAAGTTAATTCTTTAATTCAAATTTTATCTTAAATATGAGTTGAGTTAGAATTTGACAAGATAAGATAAGAGAATAATTTAAAAATTTATACCTATAAAATATAATTTAAAATAAATAATTAAATATGATAAAATATAAATAAGGGTTAAATATTTGTGGTTCTCCTAAATATTTTAATTTTTGATTTTAGTCTCTCAAAATATTTTCTTCAAAGAATGGTCTTCCTATAATTTTTCATTCACACTTTTGCTTCTTTTTGCAAATTAGCGACAATTTTTACAACAGAATTAGCGACAGTTTTAATGATGATTTATTACTTAACGATTGAATTAGCGACGATTTTAGTACTAGAGACGAAAAATGTGAATGAAATATTTTATAAGGACTATTCTTTGAAGAAAAATTTTTTAGGGACTAAAAACGAAATTAAGATATTTAGGAGGACAACAAATATATTTAACCCTATAAATAAAGATTAATTTGATATTCAATTAAAAAATATTAATAAATAATTTTTAAAAAATATGTATGATTTTGTCATAAGAATAATTTTGTAACTTTATATAATATAAAAAATTAAAACCTAATCAATCCGAAATATTAAAAATAAAATAGTTAGTATAATTTAAAAAATAAAATACTTATTTTATTTTATTTAATCAAATTAAATATATTTTGTTGTAAAGGTAGTTTTGTCATTTACATTTTATATATAGATAATTTGATTTTGCTTATCTAATTTGTAGAATAGAATTCATGATCGATGTTTTTAAAAAATTTGAAATTGTTTACTCAGTAGTGTTAATGAGTTTTTATTTTATTTTTTAAATTATATAAAATTATCAATTTATAAAATTTAAAACATCTTAAAAAATAATTTTAAAAAAAATATAATATTTTACAAAGGTAAATTTGTTATATATATATATATATATATATATATATATATATATATATATATATATATATATATATATATATATATATATATATATATATATATATATATATATATATATATATATATATATATATATATATATATATATATATATATATATATATATATATATATATGTTTTTTATTGAAAAGAAAAATATTATTTCTTTCAAATAGAATAGTGTTGAAAACTGTTATTATATTTAGTAATAAGTGTGAAACAAATATACGATAACATTTCATTTTATCCTGTCCATATCATATCTTATTTTTATTTTGCTTTATTTTCTCTATTATATCATACACACTAAATGGGCTCTCAAGACAATTTGAATGTGGTGAATGAGATTTTTTTTTTATAAATTAAAATTTGTGTTTAAATTTTATCTTAAGAATGCACTTTCGGACCCTCAAGACAATTTGAATGCGGTGAATGAGATTTTTTTTCCTTAAATTAAAGTTTGTGTTTAAATTTAGTCTTAAGAATGCACTTTTGTTAAATTGTCGAAAATAGAGTTTTGTTGTTTATTATAATTTTTTTCGATTTATTAATGAATGTTGTTATTTCTTCTCTTATAATAGATGTTTTTTTTTGAAAATTTTACACTTTTAAAATAATGATTTATTATATTGATTTCAATGTTAAATATATATTATTTATTAAAATAACTTTATTAATAATAGATAGTGAAATAATTATATAAATTAAAATATAATAAATAAAAGTAAATTAATAAAAAAATAATAAATATCACATTAATATTCTAAAAGAATAAATAATTTAAAACAAATTAAAAAAAAAGAAGAACACATATTATAAATATTATGAAAAAGAGTTCTATTATTCATTCTATTTTTCTTTTACTCAACAAATAATCATGCAGTTGTGTGCTGAAGATATCAAATTTATAATTAAAAAACACAACAACTTTTAACTTTATATGTATGTGAAAGCTAACTATTATAGGTTGACTTTTCCTTCTTTACCTTCTTTAGTTATGTGTTGTGGACCAATTGCTTTATAGTCTATCTATCTATTTAATGTAGTCATGACAAGTAAGTCAGGCTGCTTAGGTCCCAATTATTTTCCTTTGTTCTATTATTTGGACCTACTAAAGGAACAATGATGGAATCAACAACATGATATATTTGTTTTTTCTATAAAGGGTTGAATTGTCTTTTAAACAGACGGCTTCAGAAATAAAATTAATCTTTTAAAAGTAATATTCATATTTTCAATTTCCCAAACAAATATTTGGTTTGTTTAGCCTCCAATTTCTTAAAGAGAAAAAAAAGCATACATAAAATAAAATATTATTAGTTAAATAATTAAAAATGAATTTGATATAATAACATTTTAAAAAAAATTGTTCATTATAAAAAATATTTATCAATAGAAAAATTATTATTCTATTTTTAAAATAAATATAAATAATTTGTTATCTTTCTTATCTCATCTCATTCATGACATTTTATATCTTTTTTTCCAAAATTTATTTATATTAGTACTAGATTATATTACATACGGCTGAAATACATATTATCATAGTTTTGAGATGAATTTGAATTGAAAATACATATTATCATACACTACTAGAAATGCAGGAATTACCTGCAGATTTTCCTGTAGAAATTTATCCTATTTTAGATTTATAATAACATCATATCCTGTGACATTTTCCTGCGATATTTTCTACGAAATTTTCCTGTGATATTTTCTGCGAAATTTTCCTGCGACTTTACCTGCTAAATTAATTACCCACGAAGATTTTAGTTGGAAACAGAAAATAGCAGAAAGAATCGCAGGTAACACGTTTTTTGCGGAAACTTTGTCAAAATCCGCAGGTAAATCCGCAGAAAAACAGAGTTCTGTTTTTCTAGTAGTGATAGTTATGAGATGAATTTGAATTCTATGCAATAATATTGTTGCTGCACTCACATTGTCAATCCGTTATAAACTGTTTGACCATAATCGTAAGGTTTAAAAAAAATAAATTTAATTTTTTCAAAATTATCTATTTTAAATCAAAGACGTCCGATCATGATCGAATGACTTAATATGCTTGAATGCTTGAATGTAAGATTATTTGACTATAGCGAATTTGGGTCCCTGAACAAGTTTTTCAAAATTAAATTAAAATTAAAAATAAAAATTAATTATTTTGAAGATATTGAATGAAAGTAATATCATTAATTATCTTAAAGTGTGTCTTAAAAGGTTAAGTGATGTGCAGAAAGAAAACATGTTTTGAGATTATAGAAATTTGAAGTAAGTTTGGATGCAAAGTCGATGGCGGCGATGAGACACTAGGTCTAGGTCTAGCAGGAAATTTGGTCCAACATTACTTGGTTCCGATTTTCTTGTTTCGCATGTATTGTGCTTCGTTGTTTTTTTTAAATAAGCAATGATATAATAAAACACACGAGTACAAGGGATACTCAAATCCCTTACAAAAATAAGCTATTCAAAAGATAAGTTGGAACGAGACAACAGATCGGAGCACCAAGAATGAAAACTTAAGGAAAGAAAAGATTGAGATGATAAGAAAAACCACTCCCACGATAAAATCTTAATTTTTATCCAACATTCGTCAGAATTAGATGGGATTCCTTTGAAAATTACGCCATTATGTAATCTCCAAATAACCCACGAAACAACCAACCAAATGATACCAATCACCTTAATAAACTTCTTCTCTTTAAAGGATTTAATCGTGAAATAAAATTCGGCTAAATCCTCCCAATTCAGAAACCCTCCATACTGTAGCACCCCAAAATTTGCTCATTTACTCTTGTGTTCTTGGCTTATGTTTCTTTGCATTTTCATATTCATGTTTGCATAGCATTTGTTCTTGGCAGGGGATTAAGGTATCATAGTTTGTTTCTCAAGCAAGAAGGTTGTGTTTCTTCAAGTTTAAGCAAAGGGGTTATCCATGACTTTGTGGTACTCTTAACCCTAGAAGTCCCTCATTATCAAATGTGGTTCAAGGAAACATCATTCCAATATCATGTGTTTTATCATGGCTTATTGTGCAAGAAATCATCAAGAGATTCAAGTTTGGTGCAAGGTGTTTGACCTAATATAGAAATTTGTGGATGCTATGATCAAATGAGCATATCTCCTTCAAGTTCTCTTTGCAAGGAAAGATCAAATTATGCTTGAAAGTCACCAAAAGTTTGAAGACATTATAGGTCATTTTGAGTTTTGGGAGGATTTCTTAGTCAACTTCAAAAGGGCATAACTTGGTCAATTTTTATCATTTGAAGTCCATTCTTTTTCTAGAATAAACTTGAATATGTCATCTACAACTTTGATTCAACATGGAAGAGCTAAAAACCCATGGAAAGTCTTGGTTTTCATCAAAACATTATAGGTCTCTTTTTGGTCCCTAAAAGACTTGAAATTTTTCTAAGTGTTTTATGACTTTCACTTCTTTCATGGAGGCTACTTTGAAAGACCATATCTCTCAACTCAAGCTGCCAAATCAATAATTTATTTTCATATTGCAAAGATTGCATCTCCCTCTATTCAATGCTAGAAGAAGCATCTAAAAAAGCCTCCTACATTGTGAGAACCATGACTGCAAAAATTGAATTTCAAAGACGGATTTTCACTACAAGTCAGAATTGAAATTGTTTGAATTGACTTCTAATCACCAAATTAAGCCACGAATCCAATCTAAACATGATTAACCAACTTTCCTGGGTTGATTAGAGCCTTGGAACGCAAGTTTTGAGTGGGTTTTGGAAATTTTCAAGTCACACTTTGCTCATGCTGCAGGTGTGCACGAATTTGTTGAAAATCACATCATTCACCCTCCCTTTCCATTCATAAAGCTTCTCCTATAAATAGGGAGTCATTTCCACCCATTTCCACAATCTTTTGACAGCCAAAAACACTATGCTAAGATCCCATTTGAACTCTTAAGCTTGAATTTTGAATTTCCATTTCCACACCTTAAACACTCAAATTCTCCACTCAGTTAGCTTCACCAATATTCAGTGAAGCTAACCAGATCAAGAACTTGAAGAATCGTGGCCTGAATCAAGATAGGGAACTCCATTTTCAGAGCTTCAAGGTTGAGCTTCAATAGGTATAATTCTCAACCATTTTGATCCAAATTTGTTGCTAGGATGTAGCCCTTGACATGCTAATGCTGTTTGTATAGTTAGTTTTTAGTTGTAGTTGAGTTTTGTTGCTGAATTTTCAAATTCGTGTTTGAATCTTGTTCTGATTTTTTTTCAAATCAAGTAAGCTGTGATTTAAAGAAATTTGGCGCGATGATATGGTTGAGATCATCTTGAAAAGACGCATCAAATGAAACCACTATGAGCTCCATTGGTTATGGTTTGAAGGATCCATGATTTTCTGCAAATCCTTGGTGGTTTCAGGTGGTTGGAGGTTGAAGATGATGATCTCACCATCCATCATGCCACCTGTTTTAATCTCATGCTTTTGACTTTAAATGGATCTGTGTGCATGAGCTGACTAGTGTCTATTGTGGATGCGCGCTTTCTGATCTTTAGATCTGCCACATCATTTAATGAGCTGAGATCCAACACACCTTGTTTTTCTGTTTTATTTTCTTTTTCTAATTTGTTTTTAAATTCATTTTATTTTCATAAATTCATAATTAATTCCTTTTTTATCAGAAAAATACCAAAGTATTTTCTAAAATTCTCTTTCTTTTTTTCTCTTTCTGATTTATATTTTTGTACATTTTTATTTTGCATTTTTGTATTTTTCATGTTTTGGGTATTTTCTTGTATTTTTTATTTATTTGCTTGATTTTAATTAGTTTAAAATTGTTTTTGAGCATTAGAAAATGTTGAGGAAATTTTCACATGATCCTATGATGGTTCTAGACCTATGGTGATGCCCTTGGGTCTTCACTCATGCCTTGATCTCCTCTTTTCCTTTTTTAGGGTTTTTTTTTCTTTTTTATTTGTTTTTATTTTGGTTTTATTTGTTTATTTTGGTGAATAAATGATCTTGGTGCTTCATGAGGTGATTCTCTTGACTTCTCCTTATTCCTTTGGGTTTTTTGATGTTTGCCTTGGTGATTCATCAGTTGTAGTTGTTGATGATCGTTGATCCGCTTTGAAGTTTGACTTTGATTGTCAAACTTAAGTGATCCCTCTTGTGCACTCATGATTGGATGTATACTTTTTGACCTTATTTTATTGCTGCCCCACCTTGCCTCTTGTTTCATTTGATTGCGTGATGCTTTGCTTATTGCTTTGCTTCTTGTTTGGTTCATTTGATTGGGCATCGTGTGGTTTGCTTTGCCTTGTTTGTTGTTTGCACTTTGGATGTGTTTTGGATGCACCTATGATATGTTGGCTTGAGGTGTTCTTGTCCATTTTGTTTGGGTTTGACCTTTTGTTGTTCCTTATGCATCTTTCTTCCTCATCTTCTTCTTCTCTCTCTTTGAGACTTCTTCTATCTTTATTTTCATTTGTGATTGAATTGGATAGTGTTTACTTGTGCTTGCTCACATGATCCCTTAGGATTCCTAGTCCTTCTATTTAAGATGGGAGTAGGAGAGACATTAGGCTTTCAATCCTTTGCATGATAACAGTTAGGGTAGTCCCTCTCATCTAAACTCTAGGTCCATTTTGTATGATAACATTAGGTAGATTTCCCTTTTATCTCAACCTTAGGACCATTTTGCATGATAACATTAGGGTTTTCAGTTTCCCAATAGTGTTCTTCTGTGCCTTCTCTTCTCATCTCAAACTTCTCTAAGGCACTTAATAAATAATGACAAATGTTGTACGCTATGAGCCTTAAGTACATGGTAAATGATGAGTGGGGGATTTCTCCATACTTGTCTAAAGTGTTTAGTGTATGCCCTTTGGGCAATATGCGACACATTCGCTCCTATGTCATAGTCTTTAGTGCAACGTGAGTCTCAAACTAACTTAATCCACTTCACTAAAAATCACAAATGAATTCAAACCTTTTTATATCCTTCAGGATTATTCATTAAATCATTTTCAAAAAGAGTATGTTGTTTTTTCGTTCTACCGCAAACAAGCATCACCTCTAACTTCTAGGATGGAGACTTAATGTCGCTCATAAAAAACACTTAACTAAACTGTGGTTTCGTAGCCCGAACTACGTTTTCTCTAATTTCTCATACCAGATGAGGATACGTAGGCATAAGATGGCGATGTCTTGGTGAGTAACCTTCCCCCTATCACCCGTAGTTTTCCGAACTACGTTGACTCTGACTTTCCCATTGCACGAGGGAATATGTAGGCATAGGGCGACGATGTCCTATCGAGTCTTTTCTTTTCTTTTCCCAGGTTTAGTAGTGGCTTTTAGATAACTTACCCCTTTTTTATAGACAACAAGCGTGGATCTCATTGAGTACAACGGACGTGATGGGTGTTCCTACCTTCCCTTTGCGTAACCGACTCCCGAACCAAAGATTTGGTTGCGATGACCTTGTCTTCTCCCGTTCTTTTAGGTTTTCTTTGATCATTTCCTTTCCCTCTCTTTGGGATAAATAACATTGGATGGTGACTCTTCTATTTGTTTTCGCAGGTCTTTTCGCAGTTGCAGCAGCTGGCGACTCTGCTGGGGACTCTTGTTCCCTATGCGAGTCAATCCTAGCACTTGTCTGTTTTATTTGTGGGTGCATATTTGTGTGTATGCATGTACTTTGATGTTGTATATTACTTCTTTTATTTTTAGTACTTTATTTTTTGTTATCATATTATACTGCTGTTGTTGTGTTGTTGGGTGGGTTGTTCCACTAAGAGATAAACCCAATACCCAGGCTGGAGTATACACTTAGTATTAGTGTAGAGAGTAGTGTGAGTTGTTCCCTTGTTTGCATTTGCATAATCATGTTACATTGGCATGTATGTGTGTTCTCAGGTTCTTATTTTCCTTTTGATTCTAGTGATCTGATTGGTTGCTGAGATGGAGGTTGAATTGAAGAAGACTATCATCTACAAGTTTCCGCTACCAGAGTTAAGACTTTTATTTGGTCTTATTTCCAAGCCTAATTCTGGGGTCGCAGAAGATTTCAAAAGAGATTATGGGAAGATTCTGAGCTTCGTCCACAAAGTCACAAGTTATGAACAACGAGCTATTCATACTTTGCTACAGTTTTACGACCCTCAGCTATGCTGTTTCACGTTTCCTGATTATATTCTAGTTCCTACATTAGAGGAATTTGTTTTTCTAATGGGAGTTCCAGTCTTAGAGGAGGTGCCTTTCTTTCATTCTGGAGAGGAACCTGATCTGGAGAAGTTAGCCAGTGCTCTCTATTTGAGCAAGTCTGATTTGGTGGGTAATATGGTTTGTAAGAGTGGAGTCTCTGGCTTTCCTTTGCCCTTCTTGGTGGGTAAGGCTCAGTATTTTGCTAAGGAAGGTTGTTGGGTAGTCTTCAACGTTATTCTGGCATTGTGCGTATATGGTATTGTTCTATTTCCCAATATACCAGACTTCGTTGATATGGACGCTTTTCACATCTTTGCTTCCAAGAACCCTGTATCTACTCTCCTAGGAGATTTTTATCACTCAGTGCATTACCAAAATGAAAAGAGGAGAGGGAAAAATGTTTCTTGCGGTGCATCATTGTTCCACAAATGGTTCATGGGTCATCTTCCTCGTATTGGAGCTCTTATTGATACAAAAGATACATCTGATTGGTCAGAGAGACTTATGGGCCTGACATCTAAAGATATTATCTGGTTTAATCGAGATCTGCTCGATGTGGAGAATATCTTTAGTTGTAGGGGTTTTCCTAATGTGCCTATGATAGGGAGAAAAGGTGGTAATCAACTACAACCCTTCTCTTGCTATCAGGAAATTTGGTTATGCCTTGAGGGGACCCCCGAAGGAAGAAGAAGTGCAGGAATCTCTGTACTTCACAGGCGTAGCTGATTTTGATACTCTGGCTAAGATAGAGGAAGCCTGGGGGAGAGTTCAAAGAAGAAGGAAACTTTCTTTGGGTAAAGGTGATTGCAAAGCTTTTGACCCTTATTTGGATTGGATTCGGAAGAGAGTAGAGAAAGTGCTGCTACCTTTCCCTGTCAGAAAACCCCTATATCCTTTAGTCATTGAAGAGCCTACAACAGTTGACATCCTGAGATATAACAAGCTTTGGGCAGAAAAGGAAGAATTGCGCAAAGAGAATGAAAAGTTGAAACAAGAGATCAGCTAGTTGAAGCGTGACAAAGGAGAAGCTGTTTATTTGGCTAAGAAGAAATCAGAGTCTGTAGTCAACATGGAGAAAGAGTTATCTGAGCACCTCAGATTGCGAAAGCGGACTGGTCAAGACCTAAAAAGTACTTGCAGCATTTTGAAGCATAAGAAGGAGGATTTAGACAGAGCTTATTTAGAGATATCCAAATTCAACCAGCAATGGAATGCTACTTTGACTTCCAACAAAAGAAGGGAAGATCAACTTTGTATTCAGATTGACCAGTCGAAGACACGACTCAAAGTCAAGGAGAGAGAGATAGGGGTGGAGTCTTCCCACAGATATATAGTAGAGCAAAAACTTCATAATACCTTATCAACCTTGGAGGAACTGAAGATTCAAGCAGAGGTAAAGAGACCCAGGTTGGAAGATGCTTTTGGTGAAGATGCTTGGGAGGATCTTTGTCTTTATCTCAGGGAGGTGATATCCAGAAGGAGTGTCCTTATCAGAGAACTGGTGACTAGACCAGACCAGACCACCCAAATACAAAGGCAATGCTCATGGAGGCCTTGGCTTGGGGCAAGGAGCATGGTTGTTAGGGTTTATTGATATAACATTGTCATTGTATCCTATAGATGCTTTTGATTGGCTGTATTTTGTGGCAAAACATTAGAGTGTATATGAATGTCATGACTGATGTTATGACATACACTAAGAATATTCTGCAGGGTAAGTGAAGTTGGATGTCATGACTGGATGCTGTAACATTGATCGTATGACATCAGACGCGCAGAGTTTGCTTTTTTGTTATTAGCTCAGGCTATACTTCAGGAAACACTCCAGGAAGCATAGTTATTTTAGGCGACATAATAGGCATTGCCGAGGATAACATAAAAGACTCTTGACCTGATGATAAGTGTGCAACTTCATGAAGAGAGGTTTATCTTGGGTAAACCTAGTTTCTCCATCAAGGCCCAAAGGAAGTCTATTCCTATAAATAACAGAAGGATCATTCCTAATAGGGCAGAGCTTCAAGAGGGAGCTTCAAGACAGAGATTGGAGAGTGTGATTTGTGAGTGAAGAGGTTTTCTCTTCACATGTGTCTAGGAGTCTTAGGATTCCTTGTGTGCCAAGCAATTGTATGCTGTATAATTGCTTTGGTTATTGTGTATGAATATGTGTGCTCATTGTGTCACTCAAAGCTATTAAGTAAGAGTATGTGTCACTTGATCAAAGCTGTGAAGTAAGATCAAGGTGTGTTTGAAGTGAGTCTTCATATCTCTTTCGTAATTGTGAATTGTTTATCACTGCGGTGATTGAGGGGGAGTGAGTGGGAAACTCTGGTCTAGTGGTCTCTAGGCTGAAGTGTCATTGGGTAGGTCTTAAGTGAAAAGTGTAAACTGGGATTGTTTGACTTTAAATTAATTCTACTGATAGTGAATTTCCTCCCTGGCTTGGTAGCCCCCAGATGTAGGTGTGGTTGACACTGAATTGGGTGAACAATTACGTGTGTTATTTACTGCTTTCCATTTACAGGTTATTATTAAGTGCAGTAGTCTGTGTTACATTGAATGTCATAAAATCTGTGATAACATCCATCGTGTGCTTGCCAGAATTTCACTTGGCATCAGAGCAGGCACCCTTCCTGTTATTTTCTAGGTGAGATCTAGGGAAGATAAATTCTGGTACTATGGATAAAGACATAGGATTCATAAATAGACCACCAATTCTGGATGGCTCTAATTATGACTATTGGAAACCTAGGATGATTGCCTTCTTAAAGTGTTTAGACAGCAAGGCATGGAGAGCTGCAAACTCTGGCTGGGAACATCCAGTGAAAACTGATAAAGATGGATTGTCTGTGCTTATACCTGAAGAAGAATGGACCAAAGAGCAAGAAGCCCTGGCTCTTGGGATCTCCAAAGCTTTGAATGCTTTATTTAATGGTATAAATAAGAACATCTTCAGACTGGTGCATCATTAGGAGATGGCTAAAGAGGTTTGGGATACTCTCAAAACAACTCATGAGAGAACCTTTAAAGTCAAAATGTCAAGACTTCAAATGCTGACCACCAAGTTTGAAAGTCTGAGGGTGAAGGAGGATGAAACTATTAATGAATTCTACATGAATATTCTTGAAATTGCAAACACCTCAGGAGCCTTGGGAGAAAAGATGTCTGAAGAAAAGCTTGTGAGGAAAATTCTCAGATCTTTGCCTAAAAGGTTTGCCATGAAAGTCACTGCCATTGAAGAAGCTCAAGACATATGCAACATGAAGGTGGATGAACTCATTGGTTCTCTCCAAACCTTTGAGATGGGAATGTGTGATCAGGCTGAAAAGAACAAAAGCATAACTCTTATATCAAATACATCAGAGGTCTTAGATGAAGACAATGATGGAAGCAAGGTGTTGCACCCCAAAATTTGACCAACCTTTTTCTTAATCTTTGGCTTATATTTCATTGAATTTTAGCATCTTGCATTTGCATATCATATTTCTTACAGGGGATCAAGTGTTTGTTTGTGTTTCCTATCCAAGAGGAGAGCCTTATTGGCCACAAGTTCAAGCAGAGGCACAGGTACAAGCCATCAAGTGGGTGTTATTATCAGGAACCATCAGAAGTTTACCAGGGGGTCCATGAAGATTTATCATTGGTGTGAACATGAGGTAGAAGCTTGTTGAGTACCTCAGAGGTTATAACGGAGTTAGAATGGTCACTCAGTTCATCTGCACAATGCTTAAGCAAAAAGCATGAAATTAGGGTTTCACTTTTGATCAGGATAAATTTTTTTTTAGAGCAATACTTGTTTCCATGGTCTTCCATATGTCCTAAGATGTTTGGGGATGGGAGATTGACCATCAATTTTAATCAGAAGAGCTTCAGTTGATCAATTGACTGAAAATTAGGAAATTTAGAGAAAAGTCAACTGTGCAGTGAAAAAGTCAACTCCTGACTTTTTGAGGTCAAGATCATGATCCTCAAGTTCAATATGACCAATGGATGGAATTCGATCAAGAAAATTCAAAGGAATCATGAAAAATCAAGAGTTGTTGAAAGTTGCCATTTTGGGATTTAGGATTTTAGAAACTTTCAATTTTTGGAAAGTTTTATGGTTGAAGCAGCCATCTTCAAGGCCATTTTTCTTCATGATCAAGGTTTCAAATGGGCTTGGCTCAAACATCAAATTTGTTCCTTGTATTTCAAGCTTTGATTTTAGTACCAATTCATAATCATATGACACTTAGAGCTCAAGTTATGATCCCTCAAAGTTGGGGATTTCAATGATTTCAAAACTGTCAAGTTTGGACAGATTTTTGCACCACTTTGCAAGCCAATTTTCATCACTTTCTTGATGTCAAATGAAACTTTGTCCCAAATTAAAATTTTAGAGTTTACTTCAATCTTTCCAAAAAGTCCAAGAAGTCCTCAATATGATTTGGGAAGCTCAAGTTATGGGTGTGCAAAGTTGAGGAAAAATAAGCCAAATCCATAACTTAGAATTTTTCTAAGTTATTTCTGGACAACTTGCTTGGTATGATTTTCAACATCATTTTTCATAGTCTTCCAATCCTCAAATCAAGATGACTCCAACATGAAATTTGTTCTACTTCATGCCCTCTTTCATTTGAGCATAAGAAGTAAGCAAATGGAGTTGTGTGCACAAAGTTATCATTGCTCAAAGTTGGTGTTTTGAACTTTTTTTCAAGGAGTGAAACATGTGGCATTTTTGCTTGCTGATGTTTTTATCATATAATCTGCTCATGTCCTATTTCTATGCGCATGGGATGTTGTGTTTGTTGCTCACAAACTTTTCCAAAACCAGCCAAACACCCATTTTGCCATTTTGCTCATTTTCAAATAAATTGCCTAAACAAGCTATGAGTCAAAATCTACCACAACCCAATGCCCCTCCCCATGCTGTGCTAGCAGACCCAGAAAGCAACTGATGCATAACCCTAGCAGTAGCTGCTGTACAATCTCTACATCCACCATTGATTCAAAAAATTACCATGGAAATGCAAATCTGTCCATTAATCTTTCACCATGGTAAAACCCCTCCAATCTTGTTCTCACTGCATATTTAAGCAATAGAGCAGTTGAGAAGAAACCCTAGCCACCACTTTGTGCAAAAATCAGAAGAGGAGCTTTTGACACTTTCTCTCAACTGCCCTAAAAAAACCAGTTGTTTATTTCAAAAGGGAAGAAAAACTTCAAAGCTTGTGAGAAGGAGAGATAGCTTGCTGCTAGTTTGCTAAAGGAGTACTACAAGAGGTAAGCATTCCTAAACTTTCCATTGCATATACATAGGTATCATTAAGGCATGGTTGAATCTGTTTGTGTTTGCATTCTTGAAGTTTGTTAACTTTCAGTCAAAGTATTACTTTATTATTGTGACGACAAGCCTACTGTTATTGGGTGTACAATATTGCTATGTTGATTTGTAAGCTGTTTGTGTGAGAAATATACATTGAGTTAAGTTGTTTTTTTGTTGCTCAACATTATCATGTTTAGGGTTTCCTTTGTCTTGTATTCAGTTTTGTGTTCGGTTTGTTCACACTTGTTGTCTTGCTGTCTTGAGGCTGTGACTTTCTCTTTTGGTTAGGAGAATGTTACTCTAGGGGTGTTTAAGTGCTTGACTGTTTGGATTTTGTTGACTTGAGGTTAGATATTGTGCTTGCTGTCGTGAATACTAACTTTCTTTTGAAGCCATACTTTAAACTGATGTTTGATATTTCCATGTCCAAAAACTTGCTGTTACTCCTATTTTAAACAAGACTATGTTGATTTTGATTTATGTTTGATTGATAAGTTATGATTCATAAGAAAAACATGATTGGTTTTGTGTTTATCATGTGAAGAATACCTCTGGACTTGTCATGTTTGCTGTTAATAAGATGTGATGATAATTGGATTTTACTGTGATCATTGTCATGTTAGTTGCTGCTAGGATCTTGTGTTAGAGTTTGTTTGGTTGGTGATGATCAGCAGTACCATACTTAATGTTTGTGTGTGCTTGTTGAGGTTTTAGAGGAAACATTTAGCTTGAGGCATAATGATTAAAATAAGAATGCCTATTTCCTCATTGTTTGAGTTTTTGTTTTGCTGCTGTCATGGTTGTTATGATAGTTATGTTGAAATGATCCATTTGGCTGTTGGATCATTTGGTGATCAACATAGTTATGTTGATATTTTCCTGAGAAGCTTGCTGTTAGACTTCATCAAAATTGTCTATACCAAAAACTTTGGACTGCTTTTGATTGTGATGAATTATAGCAGCAAGTTTGATGCCTGCTTCTGTCCTGTACAATTCATCTATATTTGTTTGGATGTTCAACTTTTTTTTGCAAGTATGGTTGTCACTTACCTCTGTTGAAATGATTTACATTGATGTGCTTAGGCACATGAAGATCAACATTGCTTTCATTATTGTTAAATTTGTTCTCCTTCATTGTGTTTGGAAACTGTCATGTGGAATTGGTAATTGTTATGGAAGCCATTGGCTTGAGGTATGATGATTGGAGACAAGAATGCCTCTTTCATTTCTTTATTGATTAACTGTTGTTATCTTAAGGCTACTGCTGGCCATAATGTTGAGATGACTCAAAATGATGCTATTGAAGCATATCTTGTTCAATGATGATCAACATAGTTTTGCTGTTGGAACTGTTTTGGCTTAAGTTCACTCAAACTTTCCGTGCTTATAATACCTTGCTGCTGCCAGAATTTGGTTCCTTATGCTGTCATTGGTCCAATGGGATTTAGACCAGAGTTTGATATTTGCTTGCATTAATTTTATAAACTGTCAATAGGGCAAGACATTGGACTATAGTTTGTTTCCTTGAATGTTGTAATATCATTGCTTGTTGTTAAACCAAAACAGTTTTGTTTGATCCCTTTGCTTTGATCATGTTTTCTAAGTAGATGTTGGAGTTGGGTCTTTATAAAGACATGTTGTTTGGAATTCATTAATAGACAGTTTTTGAAATACCAACAGCTGGCTGCCAACAGTTTTTAAGCTTGTTAGTCTTTGTTGTCAACAAATTTTAGTTTGGTCAAAAAACCATTCAAGTATGGAATTCACAGCCTGTTACGATTTGAGTTAAGAGATGTTGTTTGTTTTCAACCAAAGCCACCTTAATCATGCTGTTGCATTTAAAGACTTTTAAGTTTTGTGGTTACTATTGGAATTACAGTTGGAATTCATCGATATTGATTGAAATACCAAAGCAATTTAACGATCAATACTACAAGAACTTTGGTCTGTCATTGTTTCTTTCTTGCACTTTTCAATGACAAGGCTTATTGGTTTTCTTGAAACAAACATTTATTTGTGATCTGTGCTTTGATTTGGTTTTTCTTAAGTCATTAACATGTTTGCCTCCTTGTAAAGCATAATGTTGGAATTCATCAATGGATGAGATACCAAGAGTTGGTTGCTATTTTCCATATTTCTGTCAGACTGTCCAACCTGTGCATGACTCACTGCTGCATATGTGCTTGCATTGTGGTGCAACTTTTGCTTTGTTCAAAACTGTTTCAATATGTTTGTTATGTTGATTGTTGGCTGTCAATTCTGTTTTGCTTGTGAATTTGAAAACTTTCATTGGAGTAGGTTAGTTTAGTGAACATTGCCATGTCCTTGAATTCACAATTATGCTGGTGAAACTGTTCTGATTCAAGTTTGCTCAGTTTGAACCATTTACATTACTTTTAATTGATGTTGCCATTTTGTTAAAGTTTGTTGTTTACTTTTTGTAAGGGTGTGGTTGCCATTTCTATGTGTAATCTTGAGGTCTATTAACTGCTTTTCTTGCATATCAGCTGGCTTGTAGAGTTCATGTGGTTTAAGTTCATATCTTAGTGACTGTCTAGAGCATTTGAGTTTGATTGGTATGTTTGTGGCCATGTGAAACTTATTGCTTGGATTCTGTCAATTCTTGCCTAGTGGTTTGTCAACCTCTAATGCCATCAATTTCATTTTGATTTGGTTCAACTTATGTGTGTTGAATGCATGACCTGTTGGTATTTTGGTTTAATGAATAGTTGCTGTCATAAATCATTGTCTTGGCATTGTAAGACACGAGTCCATTTTAAACCATTTCACTTAACTTTGCAACTTGATAGTCACTTTCTGATTCATGACAAAATTGAGGCTTTTCTTTGAATCCAGTGTGTGAGCAACATATTTGAAACATGTTCATGCTTTTCTTTGAACCTGCTTGCACCTGTTGTGGTCTTTAGACTTTATAGTGCATTTCAAACTCCACATGTGCGTGAGCCATCGTGTTTTAATCTATGAGCATCATTTCAAAATTTGGTTGGCACCATTGTAATCCTCATGAAAAAACAAGTGAGATGGACTTTTGTTTCATTAGATTTAGATAAGATTTGGAAAAGTTGTGATCGAATCGTATTTTGAATTTTTTACTTGGCTTGCCTCAAGTTGCCCAGCCATATGCACGCCCTTTAGTATATTTGCATATGGGGTGGCTTGATACGACATATGTATCGCCACCCCAGTGGTTAAACGCCTTGCCATAAGACCTTGCCTTGCCATGAGAACCCCTGTTCGAGCCATGTTGGGGGCGTTTTTGCTTCTTTTTTTTATATTATTTTCCATGTTTTTAATATTTAACCTTCCTTTTCTCTTGTTTATCACACGCGTATGGTTGGTAAATTTGGTTAAGTTTTAAATCTGGAATCCCAAGGTCAGGGGTTCAAGTCTTAGTGTAGACATTTCCTTAATTTTTAGCACTTGTTTTCTTATTTCTTTTTATTTCATTTTATTCTTTTCTTGTTTTTATTTTTAATTAGTTTTAAATATTATAAAATCCAAAAAAAATCTTGTTTTATTATTTTAATGTGTTATTTTTATTTTTCATCCATTTATTTTATTTTGTTTTATTTTCCATCCTTTTATTTTATTTTCCATTTTATTTTGTCATTTTTATTTTGAATCTATAAATTTGTTTTCTTTCTCATTTCACTTGTGAGTGGGCTATTTAGTGTTTACTTGGCCTTTGACCATGATCCCCCTAGGATTCCTAGTCCCTCAGTTTAGGATGGGAGTATGAGAGACATTAGGTGTTCAATCCTATGCATGACAATATTAGAACAGTTTCATTTCCTTTCATCCCAACTTTAGGAGCATTGTGTATGACAACTTTAGGGTCCAGTTTTCCCTTAGTTTGAGTCTTTCTCTTCTCATCTCCTAAACAGTTCAAAACACTTAATAAAGAACAATTTGTGTTGTATGCTACGAGCCTTAAGTATTTGAGAAATGATGGTTGGGGGGCCTCCTCTCAACTGTCTAGAGTGTTTAGCGTATGCCCTTTGGGCGATATGCGACGCATTCGCTCTCGAGTCATAGTCTTTAGTGCGACATGAGTTTCAAACCATAACTCAATTCACTTCTTGTCTTAAAAAACACAAAAACAAAAACATCAAACCTTATTATCCTTCGGGATCTTAATTGGAAAATCATTTTCATAAAGAGAGTTTCGTTAACTCTTGGTTCTACCGCAAACAGGTAACGCCTAAGTCTCCAAAGGTCGAGCAACATACACCTAACTGCTAGAACTAAGGTTTAACCCTACTCGGTTTTAAAACACTTGAACCAATCTGTGGTTGTGTCAGCCCGAGCTACGTTTGCTCTGATTTCTCATACCAGATGAGGATACGTAGGCACAAGATAGCGATGTCTTGGCGAGCAGCTTTCCCCACCTTCACCCGTAGTTTTCCGAACTACATTGACTCTAGCTTTCCCATTGCACTAGGGAATACGTAGGCATAGAGCGGCGATGCTCTATCGAGTCACTTTTATTTTCTTTTGCCCCCGTGAGCCTTTAGCATAGATAGTTTACACCCATAGTATATACAACAAGCATGGATCCCGTCGAGTACGACGAACGTGAGGGGTGCTAATACCTTCCCCTTGCGTAACCGACTCCCGAACCTGAGATTTGGTTGCGATGACCTCTCTTATTCCCTTTTCTTTAGGTTTTCTCTGATCGTTTCCTTTCCCTCTCTTTGGGATAAATAACGAATGGTGGCGACTCTTCTGTCATTGTCGGCCCCTCTTCGCAGTGATGCGACACAAGGAGAATCTCTCAGAAGCTGTAGCTATGCTTGGGAGACAATTCAACAGACTCATGAAAAGGGTAGATAAGAAGGGTAGAGCTAGTGAAAAGTTCATCCCATCTGACATTAGCAGAAGAGCTAAGCCTGTAGAAAAGCTCAATCAAGGCAAAAGAGGTCAATGCCTTGAATGTGAGGGATATGGACATATTAGAACTGAATGCCCCACCTATCTAAAGAAACAGAAGAGAGGCCTAAATGTAACCTGGTCTGATGGAGACTCTGAACGTGGATCAGAAAAGGAGTTTGCTAGGCATGTCACTTTTCTAAATAGTGTATGCACATCTGATGATAACTCAAGTGAGGATGAGATGACTTTTGATGAGCTTGCAGCTTCATACAAACAACTGTGTTTCAGAAGTGTAGAGGTATGCCAACAAGGAGAAAATAAAAAAGGGATCATTAAGAAGTTGGAGGCTGAGAAGAAGGAACATATTTCAACAATAGACTCACTCAACAGTGAGGTCAGCCTGTTGAATTGTAAACTTGAGCAGATGTCAAAATCAATCAGGATGTTAAACCCTGGGACTAACACTTTTGAAGAAATTCTACAGAGTGGTCAGATAGCAGGAGACATGTTTGGACTAGGGTTTGTTGGTGAAAAAAAACCCATCTTGGGGTTCAAGAGACCAGAGTATGAAAATCATAGGTCAAACCAGATGTCACGACCAATGTCACAACATCATAGGAACAAGAACATGAAGCAGACAAGAAGAAAGTTCCAAAGATGGAGGTGTCATTACTGTGGAAAATTTGGTCACCTAAAACCTTTTTGCTTCAAACTGCATGGATATCCTAGCCACACTCATCAAAGTGCTCCTGCCAAGAAGTAACAATGGGTGGCAAAGGAGGTAGGTCTGATAGCTCACACCTCACTAAGAGTGTCAGCTAAAGAAGATTGGTACTTTGATAATGGTTGTTCTAAGCATATGACTGGAATAAATAATCTATTGGTGGACATCAAACCTCATTCCACTAGTTATGTGACTATTGGTGATGGAGCAAAAGGAGAGATCAAAGGTGTTAGGAAACTAGACTGCCCTGAAGTACCTAACCTGGACAATGTATTGCTAGTGAAAGGACTAACTACCAACTTGATCAACATTAGTCAGCTCTATGATCAAGGACTAAGTGTGAAATTCACTAAAGAAGAATGTGTGGTCACAAATGGTGATAATGAAGAAGTAATGAAGGGGTCTAGATCTAAAGGCAACTTTTACTTATGGGAGCCTAAGGACTCTAGTAGATCCACAACATGCTCTATGGCCAGAGAAGAAAAAGAGGTAAAGTTGTGGCATCAAAAACATGGGCACCTTCATCTAAGAGGAATGAAGAAGATCATCTCCAAGGAGGCTGTGAGAGGAATTCCAAAACTAACTATTGATGAAGGAAAGGTATGTGGTGAATGTCAAGTAGGAAAGCAAACCAAGACATCTCATCCAAAGGTTGGACACCTGACTACCTCCAGAGTTCTGGAACTATTGCACATGGACTTGATGGGGCTAATGCAAGTAGAAAGTCTTGGTGGAAAAAGGTATGCCTATGTAGTTGTTGATGACTACTCCAGATACACCTGGATAAGCTTTGTTAGAGAAAAAATAGATTTATTTGAAGTATTTAAAGAGCTGTGATCAGACTTCAAAGAGAAAAGGAATATGGTGTGGTCAGGATTAGAAGTGATCATGGTAAGGAGTTTGAAAACTCCAAATTTGTTGATTTCTGCTCATCTGAAGGGATCAGTCATGAGTTCTCCTCCCCTATTACTCCTCAGCAAAATGGAGTAGTGTAAAGGAAAAATAGGACTATCCAAGAATCTGCTAGGGCCATGATTCATGCAAAGAAATTATCTATGCATTTTTGGGCTGAGGCTATGAACACAACCTGCTATGTTCACAACAGAGTGACCTTGAGAAAAGGAACTTCTTCCACCCTATATGAAATATGGAAAGGAAGGAAGCCAACAGTGAAGTATTTTCATGTTTTTGGGAGCAAGTGTTACATCTTGACAGATCGAGAACAAAGGAGGAAAATGGATCCCAAAAGTGATGAAGGCATTTTCCTGGGATACTCTATCAACAACAGAGCGTATAGAGTATACAACACCAGAACAAAAGTCTTGATGGAATCCATTAATGTTATCATTGATGATCAGCATGAAGAAACCAATGTCATTAAGGATGTTGAAACATTCCTTGAGACATCTGCTGAGGACATGGTCAATATTGAAGAGGTTCAAAATGGACAGCCAGATTCTGAATCAGAAACTCCCAACAAAGATCCCTCTATCAGGATTCTAAAAGATCATCCCAAAGATCTTATCATTGGAGACCCCACCAGTGGTGTAAGGACCCGAGCTAGAGAAATCATCTCAAATTCATGCTTTGTATCCAAAATTGAACCCAAAAATGTAAAGGAGGACTTAACTGATGAATATTGGATCAAGGCTATGCAAGATGAGTTGGAACAGTTTGAAAGGCATAAAGTGTGGGAATTGGTTCCAAGACCAGAAGGAACTAAAATCATTAGAACCAAGTGGATTTACAAGAACAAGTCAGATGAACAAGGAGTTGTGATCAGAAACAAGGCTAGATTGGTGGCACAGGGCTACACTCAAGTAGAAGGAATTGATTTTGATGAAACTTTTGCACCTGTTGCAAGGCTAGAATCAATCAGGCTTTTGTTAGGTATTTCCTGCATTCTGAAGTTCAAACTATTCCTGATGGATGTAAAAAGTGCCTTCCTAAATGGATACTTAAATGAGGAAGTGTATGTAGAACAACCCAAGGGATTTGATGAACCTAATTTACCAAACCATGTGTACAAGTTGAAGAAAGCTCTCTATGGATTGAAGCAAGCTCCTAGGGCTTGGTATGAAAGATTGACTGAGTTTCTTACCACCCATGGATACAGGAAAGGAGGAATAGACAAGACCCTCTTTGTGAAAAATGAGGATGGAAAACTCATGATTGCTCAAATCTATGTGGATGACATAGTCTTTGGTGGAATGTCTGAGAAATTGGTTAAACAATTTGTCAATCAGATGCAATCTGAGTTTGAGATGAGTTTGTATGGAGAACTAACTTACTTTCTTGGGCTGCAAGGCAAGCAAATGGAGGAGTCTATATTTCTCTCCCAAAGTAAGTATACCAAAAGCATAGTCAAAAAGTTTGGCTTGGATAATGCTGGTCACAAAAGAACACCTGCACCTACTCATCTGAAGTTATCAAAAGATGAAAGTGGGACTAGTGTTGATCAAAGCTTGTACAGAAGCATGATTGGCAGCCTTCTGTATCTAACAACCAGCAGATCTGATATTGCCTTTGCAATTGGTGTGTGTGCTAGATATCAAGCAGATCCTAAGGTAAGTCACATAAATCAAGTCAAAAGAATTTTAAAATATGTGAATGGAACCTGTGACTATGGTATACTCTACTCTCTTGGGTGTGATCCTACATTATTTGGATATTGTGATGCTGGTTGGGCTGGTAGTGCTGATGATAGAAAAAACATCTCTGGTGGATGCTTCTTCTTAGGGAACAACCTCATATATTGGTTCAGCAAAAAGAAAAATTGTGTCTCATTATCCACTGCTGAAGCTGAATACATAGCAGCTGGTAGTAGTTGTTCTCAACTGGTCTGGATGAAGCAAATGTTAACCGAATACAATGTCACTCAGGATGTCATGACATTGTACTGTGACAATCTTAGTGCTATCAATGTTTCCAAGAACCCAATACATCATAGCAGAACTAAGCACATAGATATAAGACATCACTTCATAAGAGACCTTATGGAAGATAAAGTGATTTCCTTGGAACATGTGTCCACTGAACTACAACTAGCTGACATCTTTAAAGGCTCTAGATGCTGCTCAATTTGAGAATATAAGAGGAAAATTGGGTATTTGCATGTATGAAGACTCATAGCAATTACTGGCACGTGAGAGTTTTAAAACTTCAATGTAGTCCACGACCTTGACCATAAAAACTCTTCATTCCACAAAAACGTGCTACATCACTGCATATACAATTTTCTCCGCCTCCTTCACTCTACAGAGTTCTCAGTCTGCTGGTTGCTGAGCTAATGACACGTGCTGCTGGTTTGGGTATTTCATTGTTTTTGTTTTGACTTTTGTAATAACTTAAATTTGTGATGCTCTTCATGAGAAATTTTTGTGTAATAACCTCTAACTTGTGTAATGTTACACATTAGTTTGATCTCAATTTGTGGCTAAAAAGGGGGAGAGAGTGTTAGATAATAGTAGGTGGTGACAGTAGCTTAGAGAAGTGTATCTTTAATAGGTGGAAGACTTGGCTGAATTGCTGCTACAAGTGTGTTGCACGTGTGATAACATCTGAGTATAGGAATGCATGTTAGTTGTGTGTGTTCCTTGATGGAACCTAGTGGTATTATAGCTGCTAGTAGGGTGTGTTTCTGCAAGGTGGTTATAGAATGTGTGTGGCTGTGCACCCCTTCAGGGGGAGTAGCATAGGATGGTGTGCTTCACAGGTGATTATGCACTTCAGGATGTCATCCTGAATGTCATAACATCCAGAGCAGGCTGGATGAATATGTGTGACTGCAAGCTGTGCAGGTTGTGCCCAGCTGATGTAGTATGCATCAGTTGAGGGGGAGTAACCCAGGTTGGAAGATGCCTTTGGTGAAGATGCTTGGGAGGATCTTTGTCTTTATCTCAAGGAGGTGATATCCAGAAGGAGTGTCCTTATCATAGAACTGGTGACCTGACCAGACCAGACCACCCAGATACAAAGGCAATGCTCATGGAGGCCTTGGCTTGGGGCAAGGAGCATGGTTGTTAGGGTTTATTGATATAACATTATCATTGTATCCTGTAGATGCTTTTGATTGGCTGCATTTTGTGGCAAAAGATTAGAGTGTATATGAATGTCATGACTGATGTTATGACATACACTAAGAATATTCTGCAGGGTAAGTGAAGTTGGATGTCATGACTGGATGCTGTAACATTGATCGTATGACATCAGATGCGCGAAGTTTGTTTTTTTGTTATTAGCTCAGGCTATACTTCAGGAAACAATCCAGGAAGCATAGTTATTTTAGGCGACATAACAGGCATTGCTGAGGATAACATAAAAGACTCCTAACTTAATGATAAGTGCGCAACTTCATGAAGAGAGGTTTATCTTGGGTAAACCTAGTTTCTCCATCAAGGCCCAAAGCAAGCCTGTTTCTATAAATAACAGAAGGATCATTCCTAATAGGGCAGATCTTGAAGAGAGAGCTTCTAGATAGAGATTGGAGAGTGTGATTTGTGAGTGAAGAGGTTTGCTCTTCACGTGTGTCTAGGAGTCTTAGGATTCCTTGTGTGCCAAGAAATTATATGCTGTATAATTGCTTTGGTTATTGTGTATGAACAGGTGTGTTCATTGTGTCACTCAAAGCTGTTAAGCAAGAGTATGTGTCACTTGATCAAAGCTGTGAAGCAAGATCAAGGTGTGTTTGAAGTTAGTCTTCATATCTCTTTTGTAATTTTGAATTGTTTATCAATGCGGTGATTGAGGGGGAGTGAGTGGGAAACTCTGGTCTAGTGGTCTCTAGGCTGAAGTGCCATTGGGCAGGTCTTAAGTGAAGAGTGCAAACTGGGATTGTTTGACTCTGAATTAATTCTACTGATAGTGAATTTCCTCCCTGGCTTGGTAGCCCCCAGATGTAGGTGTGGTTGACACTGAACTGGATGAACAATTACATGTGTTATTTACTGCTTTCCATTTACAGCTTATTATTAAGTGCAGTAGTCTGTGTTACATTGGATGTTATAACATCCGTGATAACATCCATCATGTGCTTGCCATAATTTCATATCCTGATCATCACTAGACTTGTTGGATGAGATCAATAATCATGTATTTGGATTCTCCTTATTGTTGTCTCAACCTTATTTGATTTATGAGAATTGTTCATAGTATTTTTACCCATCTCAGCTTTTTCTTACTCTCTTGGAAACTAGTATCAAAGAGGAAATTTTACAGTGAATGCATATACATGGTTGCATCCTTGCATCTTGCATTTTCATTTGCATAGCAGGTGTGCTTGGTGGTTCGTGTTCTTATTTCTGCTTGATTTTCAATAGTTACAGGATTGAAGAACCCAATTTTCAAAGGTATTCAACAAGAGGAAATCAAAAGAGAATCATGGATCAAGTCCAAGCTGAGTTACAGGAGGTCAGAGCTCGTATGGCCCAGTTCATGGAATTAATGCAGAACGTCGCTAGTGGGCAAGAACAGTTGAGAACCACAGTCCAGCCGTTAATAGCATGGGTGGATGAAGAAGGAGTTGTGGATGGAGGGTCTAGTGTTATACCTCCACCTGTAGGTGATTCTGTTCCAGTAAGCGGTCCTACTGTTGTTATTCCTCTGAGCGGAGGTGTTGCAAATGAAAATGGTAATGTTGCGGGAGGAAATGTGTGTGTTGTACATGGACCTATTGGTCCTCAGTGGGAAGATAACCAAGATGACGTCTTTTCAGTGAAAGATACATAATGCAGGTTGCCGTCTGAAGCAGACAAGAGGTTCAAGTTAATTGAAGAGAAGATAAAGTCCTTTGAAGTGAAAAATTCTTTGGGTCTAGATATGGATGATCTTTGCTTGGTTCCAGGGGTTAAGGTTCCCCTCAAATTCAAAGTACCTGACTTCAATAAGTACAAAGGGGCAACCTGTCCTAAAGTACATATCCGGGAATATTACAGAAAAGTCTTTGCTTATTTTGAAGATGAGAATCTTTTGATGCACTTCTTCCAAGACAGTTTGGTTGGAGCATCACTAGAATGGTATATGGGATTAGAAAGGGCCCACATTCGTAGCTTGAAAGAGCTGGCCGAGGCTTTTGTTCGCCATTACCAATATAATAGTGACATGGCGCCAAACAGGGTGCAATTGTAGAGTTTATCACAGAAGAGCAATGAGAGTTTTAAGGAATACGCTCAAGGGTGGCGTGATCTGGCTGCAAGGCTTCAACCTTCCATGGTGGAGAGAGAACTAATTGGTATGTTTATGGATTCGTTACCAGGTGTGTACTTTGAGAAGTTGATAGGATGCATGACTGCTGGGTTTTCTGATTTAGTGATGGATGGATAGCGCGTAGAGAGCGGAATCAAGTCCGAAAAGATCTTAAATGCTGGCGGGTCTTCTGCAGAGGGAGCGAAGAAAGTATATTATGCCAATCACAAGAGAAGAAAAGGGGATAGAAGCGCCGTTTCAAACAGAGATAGGGGCAAAACACAACATCAAGTTGTCACTGTGGCTATTCCAGTTGCACCTCAACAACGAGTTAACACTCCACGTCCTTACGTGGCAAGGTAGAGAATGGCTGATAGACAATTTAAAACTCCACCTATGCCATATTATCAATTACTACAACATTTGTTGCAACTGCAGTTGGTTCAAAAGAGGACTTTGGTGCCCCTTACTGGCGTGCCACCCCCAGGGTATGATGCAAATGCCAAGTGTGATTTCCATTCTGGTGCTCCTTGTCACAGTATTGATAACTGCAAAGCTTTTAAGCATAAAGTACATGATTTGCTTGATTCCAAAGCCATTAATTTTACCAATGACGGTCCGAATATAAATCAGAACCCTATGCCAAACCACGGGGTGGCAAGGACTAATGATATCATTGAAGGAGAAAATCTAAATTTGATAACTGACATGGAGGAGTTGAAGACTCCGTTGAGCTTTGTGAAGGTCAAATTGTTGAAAGAGGGAGTGTTCCCAGGATGTTCCGATAATTTTCCAGGGTGTGAGGAAAGACCCGAGGGTTGTGTTTTGTTGAAGAAGGGAATTCAGAAGATGATTGATGAGTTTTTTTTTACAATTTGATAGTATGATTGCGGAGAACGAAGCAAATACTGAAGAGGGCGAAGTTGCTACTATATCTATCCCATTCTGAACAATCAATATTTCAACGCCTGCAAGGCCAGCACCGATGATTATTACTACTCTTGGACCGGTACCTTATGAGAGCACTAAGGCCATTCCGTGGAATTACGGGGCCGAGGTATTTTATAACAGTCAGAAGCAAGAATTGGTGAGTTCTTCTTATGAAGGTTCTTTTGTGGAAAACATAGTTGGTACTGGAGACATCACAAGAAGCGGCAGGGTTTTCTCCTCGCCACAGAATATTATTGATAAGGGAAAGGGGAAGGCTATGTAGAAGAAGAGATTCAACAGCGAGGGGGAGAAAGACTCATTGGCTAAAGATACTGAAGAATTTACGAGGCTTATTCGTAAAAGTGACTACAAGATCGTAGATCACTTGCATCAGACACCTTTTAAAATCTCTATTCTATCTTGTTGTGCTCAGAGGCGCACAAAAGTGCTCTATTGAAGATCTTGAATACAACGTTTGTGCCACAGGAGATTTCTGTTAACCAATTGGAAGGGGTAGTGGCCCACGTAAATGCTGGTAATGGTTTGGGCTTCCCTGACTTGGACTTAACTCCTGCCAAGAGAAACCATAATCACGCTATGCACATATCCATAGAGTGCAGGGGAGCTGTTTTATCCCATGTGCTAGTTGATACGGGATCCTCACTTAATGTGTTGCCGAAGAAAGCACTAATAAAGTTAGATACTCAATGCTTAATCTGCACGCCAAGTGATTTGGTGGTGAGAGCGTTTGATGGGACCAGGAGGTCGGTATCCGGTGAGATCACGTTACCAATTCAGGTAGGACCAGAGGTTTTTGATGCATTCTTTTATATCATGGATATCCAACCGGCTTATAGCTGTTTGCTTGGCCGACCTTGGATACATGCTGTTGGGGCAGTCACTTCGACTTTGCATTAGAAGTTGAAATACATGGTGGAAGGGAAGGTTGTTACAGTCTGTGGAGAGGAGGATATTATGATCAGTCATCTGTCATCATTTAAGTATGTGGAAGTAGATGGGGAGATTCATGAGACATTTTGTCAGGCTTTTGAAATAGTGCAGATTCAGGAGAGGCCTCATGTAGAAAACAAAAGTCCAGAGATTTCAATGTCCTCGTTTAAGGAACCCCGTGCTATTGTAGAATCCGGTTCTTCGCAGAAGTGGGGCCAAGTTCTCAATGTTCCGACGAAGCAAGACAAGTTTGGTTTGGGTTACAAGCCATCCAGCTCTTCTCAAAGTGCTTTGAGGTATAGAGGACCATTATAGTTCACCAGTGGTGGCATTATCTACGACATGATTAATGCGATTGGGGAAGACGAAGGAGACAGTGATTGTGATATAGATGCTTGGATTCGTCCATGTGTCCCCGGGAAAATGCTTTGCAATTGGTTTGTGGAAGAGGTTATACATCTCACATCGGAAACATAAATTTCCATCTTTTTGATTATGTTTGGTCCTTGTCGCTATTGTGAAAATCGGCGCCGGCTGAACAGAAGAGTCGCCATCGTGCGTTATTTATCCCAACAGAGGGAAAGGGAACGCTCGAAGTAAACCTACCGCAAAGACGGGAAAGGAATGGTCATCGCAACCAAATCCTGGATTCGGGAGTCGGTTACGCAAGGGGAAGGTATTAGCACCCCTCACGTCCGTCGTACTCGACGGGATCCATGCTTGCTTGGTTTGTCTAAAGGATGCAAAACAATCTATCTACGACTGCTAAAGCTAAACGGAAAGAAGCTGACTCGATAGAGCGTCGCACTCTATGCCTACGTATTCTCAAGAGAGAAAGTCAGAGTCATCGTAGTTCGGGAAACTACAGGGAACTGGCTCGCTAAGACTTCACATCTTGTGCCTACGTACTTCCACACAGCATGAAAGATCAGAGCTCACGTAGTTCAGGCTAACTACGGCTAGACAGGGTATTCTCACACAGGAGTGAGATTAAGTTGTTTTCAGAGGTACAGGAACCTACGGGAACTAAAACTATGGTCTGGTCTCAAATGCGCAAGGGCAAGAGAAAGGGAAACAATCAGTCGTCAGCGGGAAAGTCTCGATCGCACAGCAGCGAGAGAACAGATAGGTTAGTTGTTAGTGTGCTCGCTAGGATATCGCATCCTATGCCTACATATTCTCATTAGATATGAGAAATCAGGGCAACTGTAGTTCAGCCTACTACAACTAAAACCTGGAAAAAGGGGAAAAGGAAAAAAGAGAGCTCGCTAGGATACGACATCCTATGCCTACGTACTCTCGTCGGGCATGAGAGATCAGAGGTAACATAGTTCGACGGGAAAACGAATCTCAATTGCACGGGAGCAAGAGAGAGAAACAGGGATTCGCTCGCACGAGGCGAAAACAAAGAGGAAGCAGGCCTACGCCTAAACGGGAAGGAACTCGGGACATGCACGCAAGAACCTAAGAAGAAACTCCTCAGCTGGCACTTCCTTTGAATCTGATGATGCAGCCCACAACACTCGCTGGTTGCCTGAAGATTTGAATACGACAATGATAATGAACGAAGCAGCTCCGGGGCTCCTGACGTATGCACAAGCTCCATTCCAATCTTCTCCTCTCTAGATCTCTGATGATGACGCTCGAACCAGGAATAATATAACGCTTAGACCGTCATGGTTCGACTTATACGAGAAATCGAACTCTAAGAGGTAGCGTATTGATATCCGTGTCAAAGACAAGATGGAGAAATGATATCGAAAATCATTCTCCAATTGAATCGTGTCACACGGCCAGCCAGAAATAAAATCGGGATAAAATCAGATGGAAACGAAAATAGGAGAAACAATCCAAGGCGAAATGGAAATAAAATGCTACTCCTAAAATACGGCAATAAGTCTTTAATTGAAAATATTCTAAAGAAATATAAAGAAACTTGCATACTAAAATAGCATAGAAAATACTATAATATTCTCTAAAAAATATATGAAGAACTATATTAAATCTATATTATTCTAAAAGAAATTAGGATTAAAACCCATAATATTGCATTTAATATTCCTAAGAAAACTAAAGAAAAATAGAAAAGAAATAAAATGCAGCAAGGGGGGGGGGTGCATTATTATTTGAGGGTGCAGGCAGAAAAAACAAGGTGAGAGTTGGGCCCAGCCCACCAAATGGTCACAAAGAAAACAGGGAAGGGGGTGCAAAAAGAAACACGAGGGGGTATGGCCCAAAATTCGTTGGGCCCAATGCCAAACGCACACACACAGGGAGGGGGAAGGAAGACAAAAAACGGAGGGTGTATTGTCCCAAAAAAGTTCGTTGGGCCTAGAGGCCCACTACCACAACCCAGTCCACGCATTCTCATCACTTCTCAGAAGCAAAAACCCTAGGTATTCTCTTCTCCAAACCACTGTTCATGTGCCGTTCTCCCTCTCTTCTCCAAACTCTCTCTCATCTCTTTCGTTTCATCTTCCTCTCTCAGATTCAATCTATTCCTTCTCCCCTCAAAATCTCTCTCTTAACCGAACCAAATCATAAAATGAAATTCATCCGTTCTTGAAGACAATCTTTGAAGAAGATTTGCTGAAAAGCGTTGCATGTGGAGGATGCTTCTTGAAGCCTTCTTGGAGCTGTTCTTCATGAAGAACAAACCTGAAGAAGAATGTGGTGGAGCTCTCAAGATCTGAAGACGATTTTGTGTATTGATATGAGGCTCTTTGGAGATCTTGACGGATCGGATCTGGAAATCGAATGAAGCTAGATGTTGAACACTCATGAAGATCGATGAAGATCCTTGCATTTCTTCTGATGAACACGAAGAACAATAACATGAACCTGGAAAATCTTAATCTACGAAGGTTGAAGGCGATTTAAATGTCGACGACTCTGAACAAATGATGATTTCTGGAGATGATTGAAGAACGGTGTTGAGTGTTCCATGAAGATAGATGAAGATCTTCTGGAAAATGTTGAAGTTTTTTGGCAAGACGATGAGTGAGATGATGAACTCGGATGAAGGTTGAAGGATTCTGGAAATCGTTTGAAGAACGGATGAAGGCTCTTGATGAAGATTGAGAACTGCTGGAAAAATGGTTGATGAAGAACATGAAATTGGTCTTGATGTTTGATCGATTTCTGGAAAAATGATCCAAAGATGATGAATTTGGATCGGAGAAGATGAAGATTTAGGGGAATCTGGTGTTTTTTTTGGTTTTCCGGTGATTGTTGTGGTGGCCGGAGGAGGTTAGGGTGGCCAGAGGTGAGCGGTGGGGGTGGTTGCATGGCCGGCGGCCATGCATCCGGTGAGGGCTGAGGAGTGGACAGGTGGCGGTGATAGTGGGTGCATGGAGTGCCACTTGGCGTGAGAGAGTGAGTGGAGAGGATGAGGTGGCTTCATGTGAGTGTGAAACGTGGAAGTGCAAAATGGAGTGGCTAGCTGAGGTTGAAACGCGTGGAAGAGCTTTTATACGCCACCTGGCGCGGACTGGAGCTTGTGGGCCTCCAAAATCGCCACATGGCCCAGCGAATTGGACTAATAAACCTGATTAAAAACCTCATTAATGCTAAACGAGAATTAAAAACAGCACTTAAAACCTAAATGCTAATTAAGACCATTCTGCCTAATTAAATCTAATAAACTCAATTAAAATGAAACAAGACCCTAATTAACATCTAAAAAAAAGGGATTAAAATCTAATTAAATCCTAAAAGAATTTAAACTCTAATAACTTCTAAAATCTATTAACTCTAAAAGAGATCACCTATTAAACTCTATTAATCCTATTTAAAAGATCCTAGTAAGGGAATATCCTATTAAAAATCATTTTTAAAAACTACTTAAACCCTAGACCCAATTATTTTATTAAAACCAATATCTAAAAATGAATTATTTTTAAAAAGAAATTAAAACTAAAAACTATTTAAAAAAACATTTAATATCTATTAAAACCCCATTTAATTTCTAGAACTATATTACAAGCTATATATCATTCTATTTAAAAACAAAAACCTAATATTCTAATAAAACTCTATTAAAAACTATTATTCTATTAATTCTATATTAAATTCTATAAAACTAATAAAACCTATTTAAAATCTATAAAAGACTATTAAATCTTAAAAATGCAAACGAAGGCAAACAACCAACATAAAAGAGAGCGCGAAACCAGATCGAAGCAAGCAGCAAACCCAGACACCAAAATCCTCAAAAAACAACCGCGTAAGCTAAAAACACCCGGGAAACGCATGGCTTCTCAAAATAACCTCTGATTATCCGAACTGGTCTGAAATACCCGCAATGTGAAAACAGGGCTAAAATCCCGATAAAATCAATATGAATGAGAAAATGCACTGTATGCGGTACACGAATGCGAATGTGAGATGCGTCGAACCATAAACCAAATAGGGGAACCGGTTGGTCAAATTTTAGGGTGCAACAACTGCCCCTATTCAAGCGGCTTGGACCTGAATGGTTGAAGAGCGAACAACTTTCAAACATTCAAAGGTAGAAGACGGTTGAATACAAAAGAACCCTGAAATTTGCCAACCGCAGAAATAAACTGCAGAACTGCTCGAGGAATAGCTTCCAATGAACTGAAGTCTGGTTGTTACAGCAACAACTGGTCAATTATCTGATAAAATCCTTCTTTTTTTTTCAACGTCAATCACCTGTGTGACGCCACAAGTACTGAATCTTCGGAATAATGCTTCAGAAAGCAAACACCTTCCCATCTGCTATGGGATCAAATCTTGTCACCTCACAGTTCACAGCGAACCTGAGGAAAACTCTCCTGGGGAAATTCTGATTCGACTGCCAGGCACCCATTTTCGACAACAGGCGGCAGCTTCAAAAGTTTGATATATGCCCATCTTTCTTTTTTCCAGTGCCGACGTAACAACCAAACATGAAGAAATCACTCCGCTGTGGGTGAAGAGAAGCTTAACCAAACAACTCTGTAGGGGAACATACTCGAAAACCAAGAGGTCACCAACCTGGTCTATGTTTCGAAATGCGTATGTTTGAAAATGATGCAATGTCCCACACGACATGGATATAATATGCACATGTTTTGATAGATGCTAGGCCCCATATGGCATGGATATGCTATGCGTTCTGGATAGGTGCAAATATGACGGTATATGCAAATGCAAATGTAAATGCAGGCTGCCAGAGAACACCAGGTCTGAAACCATTTGGTAAGATAAATGCCGGAAGCAAAGTCAACTCCACGGAGGGTAACCGGTTATCACAGAATCCTCTCAGCAAAATAAATGCTGGAAAAGGGAAGGACGGCCCTGCACGGTGATACTCTTTCTAAACCACTGGTAACCCGGACTCTGTAGGGATTAGCCAACTGGGGTCGATTGTATACAGCTCACTGTTGGGAATGCCCCTTCTGTCAAGGATACCAATCTTAATATGCTGAGGATAATCCCGATCCTACTCCAATGCGGGATATAATCTCAACTTTTCCGGGGATAATACGCGACTTCCGATCTGCTGAGGAAAAGTAATCCTGATTTAACAACATCCATAAGGAATGCAGAACCTTAATTCGGGAACTAGTATTAATCGAGCTTCGTATCGGGGAATGTGACAACATGCGAGTCATTGGGAATTACCGTGTCGGCTACTTTTTAGGCTTTTTCTATTTTAGGGATGAGAATGGGTTATTTACAAAATGGAAAATAGGGAAAATACTAGACAAGAACTAGCATTCAAGGATGGACTACCAGACGAGAATTGATAGCAAAATAGATTAGGTTATCGGACGAGAATGGATTTACTGTTTGAACATCAGACGGGGCTGATCGAATCAATTGATTAAGGAAAGGATGACCAGACGAGAACTGGTTGAAAACTGTCATGCACCAGACGAGAACTGGTACCACAATAGGTTAAAGAAACGGTGACCAAACGAGAACTGGTAACAATAACATACACCAGACCAGAACTGATGTTTACGGAAGGGTTGACCAGACAACCACTGGTTGAAAGACACCATGTACCAGGCGAGAACTGGTAGTTACAAAAATGTGGGGCCAGACGAGAACTGGTTACCGGTTTGCCAGGCGAGAACTGGACTTTGGAAAATGACTTGGTTACAAAGTTCTGACACGTAACAGGTTTTATTGTAGGATAACGATCAACGGACGACAAGACCTTTTTCGGAAGGTTACGGTTTTTTGATAAGGGTAATGACACTATTCCCTGATACTCAACTCCGGCTGGGGATAAATAGACTTGCTTGAATAACTTTCCCCAGTACAACTTAACTTGCCCCAATCTAACTCTTGGGAAGATCACTCTGAACAGCTTGCTACGAGACGACCTCGAGATTACCTGCCCCAGTATCTGTACGACAAAAAAATTCAACCTCAATCAAAAAATTATCAACCCAGTTGGTCTCACTATCTCTGAGGTGACTTGCCCCTGAATGAGCGCATAAGCGACTTACCCTGATCTGATTACCCACTGGAAGGTTCTGCCCTTAAATCACAGCATTCTGTATAATTGCCCCTGATTGGCTCTCGAGAAGATTCATTCTGATTGACTGCTTCTCAGGCAAACTGCCCCTGATCAACTGATACTTCGGGACTTGTCCTCAGACCAACTGATTCCGAACTGAAAGTCAATGCCCCGGATTCACAGGGTTCCACAACATACACCATTCTGATCTAGACTGCTGAATTATTCAGTCCTGTTTCATTATTCCCTGTTGGAATTTCCTTCATGTCAACTACTGACCTGCAAGTAAAATTGTTTAATCCCGAATGGTAATTTTAATGCAGTGTTCATGCAGATTTTGAAAAATTTATGCGGTCACTCATTTATGTGTCATGATTGTGAGTGACGAATGAACCAGGGTTCAAACGTAGTGCTGATTTGATCAGTGAAAAATACAATAAGGATATGATTAGCAAATCAAGAAGGAGTCAGGTTACTCAACCTTATCGTAATGCGCTTTCAAAATAAACCCTACCTCAATTAGGTCTTTTAAGGGTTGTATCGTGGTCGGGTTCACGGTTCGTGAAACAAAGGATATTTGGCTCAAATTATGATTTGTACCCACCCCTTCTACATGATGATCTCCGATCCTAAAGTTTAGTTAACTTGGCTCGAGCGCTCGCCTCTTCGAGAGGTATGTTGAATGGTAAGGACCATAGTTAAGGAAACCCACAAGGTTTTTTCTCGGAGCGACTGTTACTCCTTTTCGTTTTCGGTGTCTGTATCCACACGACTTTGGGCGACTTCACTGGGGATTTTTCTATTGATATCCTTTCTTTTTCATTCTTTTTGACTCCCTAATTTTTTCCTGGACTGACTCCTTTTGAGTTCTTTTCGATTTTTCTTTTTAGTCCAGCGGGATGCCCTAATTTTTGCCTAAGTATTAGCTTTCCAGCTTTTTCCTTTTCTTTTTACTTAGCGGGCTTTCTGTTTCTTTCTTTTTTTCGAACAAGTCGTGTGACACTGATTGTCTTGATTGCTCTGAAAGGATTGTAACTGTCTCACTCCTGATTGGTGAGGTTTAACCATTGTGGTCGGCTATATACGACCTCTTAAGAGGCATAAGACATGATTGGTCCTCAGAAGGCAACACTCCTCTATAAGACTTGAACGCTCGGTCAAGCTAACTGACAACTACCCTGCCCCGGGTTAAGCCGTGAGGGTTAAAAAGTCCGAAAAAACTTCTACTTCCTGGCTCGAAGTGGTTAACAAGGGACTAACTCCTTATATCTCCAGTGTTTGGGGGATTTGAAACAATGCCTTGTACGTCATCAGCAAGGTTTTATCTGAACGCATACGATCATCGGTTATGAGAATCACAGTGATAAGGCGGAGTAAATAAAATGCAAGTGTTAGTGTAATGCAATAAATGAGCGACAGCGACATGATTAATTCAGAAAAATGCATAGTCACTTTATCAATATAACCATTCGAAAACAAACAATGTTTAACAGCAAGTAGTAACTAACAGAAAAGAAACTACAAATGTAAATGATATAAAAGTCTGAGGACTGCCAATGCTGAGGACGTCTGCCTGTCTGAACCACTGGCTTCTTGAAAACAAACTCCGAATCTATTAGCTTAGACAGCTGAGAAGTTGGTATGAACGAACAGAAATCCTTCTCGAAAGGAAATGCAATCTTGGTCGATCAACTGTTGTACTTTTGCCTGAAAAGCTTTACAATCTTCAGTTGAATGTCCTGGGGATCCGCCATGGTAACCACACTGCACGTGGGGATTGTACCCAGGAGGGTAAGGCTCTGGAACAGGCTTAAGAGCTTTCGGTTCCACTAAAGAACTCTGGATCAAAGATGGCAGCAACTGGCTATACGGAATGGGCACTGGGTGGGAAGGAGTATTCCTTCGTTCCAAGTTGTTACGAGGCCTGTTCTGATTCTGACGCTGATTCTGATAACCTCGGCCACGAGTTCGCTGATTTGCAAGAGAAGTGACATAATGTTCCTGATAGGGTGCCTCAGGCACATTTGTCTGTCCAGCATAACAAGACACAGGAGGTACTGATCTCTGAGAAGATGAAGAACCAACAGGTTTCAACAACTCATCTCGAGGATACTCAACATCTGGCATGATTGCATTGATCACAACTCCTTCTTCATTCTGATAGTCATAAAGAGATTCAACTTCACTAGCCTGACCGTTTGAAATAATCTGAATTTTCCCGATTTTGATGGCATGCTCAAGGCGTTCTCCAAGTACTACCAAGTCAGAGAAACTTAACGGAAGTCCAAGCATTCTTTCGCAGTACGAACTCTGCAGTGAGTTTACAAACATGTTTGTTAGCTCTCGGTCTAAAAGCGGTGGTTGTACCCTGGCGGCAAATTCTCTCCATCTCTGCGCATACTTTGTGATGGGTTCATTGTTCTCTTGAGACAACTCTTGCAACTGCATGCGATGAGGAGCTACGTCTAGGTTGTAATCATACTGCTTCAGAAAAGCTCTGGCTAAATCCACCCATGATCGAATCTGATTACTCTCTAACTACATATACCAACGCAAAGATGCCCCAGTCAGACTATCCTGAAAGCAGTGAATCATCAACTTGTCATTTTGCACAAACGAAGTCATTCTTCGGCAGAACATCACCAAGTGTTGCTTCAGACAGCTATCTCCTCTGTACTTCTCGAATCTCGGCGCTTTGAACTTATAAGGCAACACTAGGCCAGGAACCAAACACATGCCTGCAGCACTCAGGTTAACAGCATCTTTGACCTTCAAGGCTTTAACTTGTTCTTCCAACACTTGGAGTCTTCTATCACACTCAAGAGCTCTTGGGTCTATCGTCCTGGCTACTGGATCTCTCTTCGGATACTCGGCACAGGGAAAACAACACCTTAACTGTTGATAAGAGGAGGTTGTTCATTGCAGACGACAAACTGCTCATGTCGATCTCGGTCCATAACAGGAGGCTGCACACGCTGGTCTGCAGTAAGGTTGTTCACTTGCGGAAAGTCTGCCTCGGAAGTAGAACCATACAGAGGGTTGGACGTCATAGTGAACCCTGCCAAGGTGTTAGGAGACTGGAAATTGCTCTCAGACATTGCTACCAATAACCTTCAACTAACTTCACTGCTTGATTCGGCTCAAATCTACTCAACCCCTTGGTCGTCTTCTAAAAATCAACAGTTGCTCAGGCCAAACACCGGGTAATCACCTTCTGAAATCAAACAACGGCTGGATAAGAGCTCTGGCTAGCTGGAGTATGACATGCAATATGATGCAACACGTTTATGCAAATGCAATACAATATGCAGCAACCACGGGATCACAGCCCCCACACAATCTCTGAATACTGCTACGCTGCTGACGGTGTACATTCGCTCTGAAGAGAAGACCAAATAACGGGTAGGCTGGAAGTCAAGTTTCCTGCAAAGCCCTCCCACTCACGGGTATGGACCTAAACTGACACAAGTTCGGCATCCTATGCGGTCATATGCGTCACAGACTTTCAAGACTGATGATACGATACCCAGAAGGTGTGGCATCATCATATCCTGAAGAGGCCTCACTTAGCTGAATCCCAAATGATCGGTCCCCAGAGTCGACAATCCTCCAAACCAACAACCCCCTCAACCCAAAGGGTTGAAAAAGAAGTCAATCGGGAGAACCTCGTCTGAGCGTGGATTTCATGAGACACTAGTACATGCAAAGCATGCACGCGCCCATTAATTTCCACAACTAATTCTAAGGTGCACTCAAGCCTGGGTCTGGCTTCTCACTCAAAGGAACATCCCCACCCAACAGCACAACAGCAACAAATAATAGCAATACAAAAATAAACACCCAATAGACAAGCAAACAAGCGCTAGGATTGACTCTCTTAGGGGACGTTGGATCCCACATGCATAAGGAACCATCGCAGTCCTCAGCAGCTGGGAACTGTTGGAGTCCCCAACAGAGTCGCCAGCTGTCGCTACTGCGAAAATCGGCGCCGGCTGAACAAAAGAGTCGCCAGCTGTCGCTACTGCGAAAATCGGCGCCGGCTGAACAGAAGAGTCGCCACCGTGCGTTATTTATCCCAACAGAGGGAAAGGAAACGCTCAAAGTAAACCTACCGCAAAGACGGGAAAGGAATGGTCATCGCAACCAAATCCTGGATTCGGGAGTCGGTTACGTAAGGGGAAGGTATTAGCACCCCTCACGTCCGTCGTACTCGACGGGATCCACGCTTGCTTGGTTTGTCTAAAGGATGCATAACAATCTATCTACGGCTGCTAAAGCTAAACGGAAAGAAGCTGACTCGATAGAGCGTCACACTCTATGCCTACGTATTCTCAAGAGAGAAAGTCAGAGTCATCGTAGTTCAAGAAACTACAAGGAACTGGCTCGCCAAGACTTCGCGTCTTGTGCCTACGTACTTCCACACAGCGTGAAAGATCAGAGCTTACGTAGTTCAGGCTAACTACGGCTAGACAGGGTATTCTCACACAGGAGTGAGATTAAGTTGTTTTCAGAGGTACAGGAACCTACGGGAACTAAAACTACGGTCTGGTCTCAAATGTGCAAGGGCAAGAGAAAGGGAAACAATCAGTCGTCAGCGGGAAAGTCTCGATCGCACAGCAGCGAGAGAACAGATAGGTTAGTTGTTAGTGTGCTCGCTAGGATATCGCATCATATGCCTACATATTCTCATTAGATATGAGAAATCAGAGCAGCTGTAGTTCAGCCTACTACAACTAAAACCTGGAAAAAGGGGAAAAGGAAAAAAGGGAGCTCGCTAGGATACGACATCCTATGCCTACGTACTCTCGTCGGGCATGAGAGATCAGAGCTAACGTAGTTCGACGGGAAAACGAATCTCAATTGCACCGGAGCAAGAGAGAGAAACAGGGATTCGCTCGCACGAGGCGAAAACAAAGAGGAAGCAGGCCTACGCCTAAACGGGAAGGAACTCGGGACACGCACGCAAGAACCTAAGAAGAAACTCCTCAGCTGGCACTTCCTTTGTATCTGATGATGCAGCCCACAACACTCGCTGGTTGCCTGAAGATTTGAATACGACAATGATAATGAACGAAGCAGCTCCGGGGCTCCTGACGTACGCGCAAGCTCCATTCCAATCTTCTCCTCTCTGGATCTCTGATGATGACGCTCGAACCAGGAATAATATAACACTTAGACCGTCATGGTTCGACTTATACAAGAAATCGAACTCTAAGAGGTAGCGTATTGATATCCGTGTCAAAGACAAGATGGAGAAATGATATCGAAAATCATTCTCCAATTGAATCGTGTCACACGACCAGCCAGAAATAAAATCGGGATAAAATCAGATGGAAACGAAAATAGGAGAAACAATCCAAGGCGAAATGGAAATAAAATGCTACTCCTAAAATACGACAATAAGTCTTTAATTGAAAATATTCTAAAGAAATATAAAGAAACTTGCATACTAAAATAGCATAGAAAATACTATAATATTCTCTAAAAAATATATGAAGAACTATATTAAATCTATATTATTCTAAAAGAAATTAGGATTAAAACCCATAATATTGCATTTAATATTCCTAAGAAAACTAAAGAAAAATAGAAAAGAAATAAAATGCAGCAAGGGGGGGGGGTGCATTATTATTTGAGGGTGCAGGCAGAAAAAACAAGGTGAGAGTTGGGCCCAGCCCAACAAATGGTCACAAAGAAAACAGGGAAGGGGGGTGCGAAAAGAAACACGGGGGGGTATGGCCCAAAATTCGTTGGGCCCAATGCCAAACGCACACACACAGGGAGGGGGAAGGAAGACAAAAAACGGAGGGTGTATTGTCCCAAAAAAGTTCGTTGGGCCTAGAGGCCCACTACCACAACCTAGTCCACGCATTCTCATCACTTCTCAGAAGCAAAAACCCTAGGTCTTCTCTTCTCCAAACCACTATTCATGTGCCGTTCTCCCTCTCTTCTCCAAACTCTCTCTCTCATCTCCTTCGTTTCATCTTCCTCTCTCAGATTCAATCTCTTCCTTCTCCCCTAAAAATCTCTCTCTTAACCGAACCAAATCATAAAATGAAATTCATCAATTCTTGAAGAAAATCTTTGAAGAAGATTTGCTGAAAAGCGTTGCATGTGGATGATGCTTCTTGAAGCCATTCTTGGAGCTGTTCTTGATGAAGAACAAATCTGAAGAAGAATGTGGTGGAGCTCTGAAGATCTGAAGACGATTTTGTGTATTGATATGAGGCTCTTTGGAGATCTTGACGGATCGGATCTGGAAATCGAATGAAGCTAGATGTTGAACACTCATGAAGATCGATGAAGATCCTTGCATTTCTTCTAATGAACATGAAGAACAATAACATGAACCTGGAAAATCTGAATCTACGAAGGTTGAAGGCGATTTAAATGTCGACGGCTCTGAACAAATGATGATTTCTGGAGATGATTGAAGAACGGTGTTGAGTGTTCCATGAAGATAGATGAAGATCTTCTGGAAAATGATGAAGTTTCTTGGCAAGACGATGAGTGAGATGATGAACTCGGATGAAGGTTGAAGGATTCTGGAAATCGTTTGAAGAACGGATGAAGGCTCTTGATGAAGATTGAGAACTGCTGGAAAAATGGTTGATGAAGAACATGAAATTGGTCTTGATGTTTGATCGATTTCTGGAAAAATGATCCAAAGATGATGAATTTGGATCGGAGAAGATGAAGATTTAGGGGAATTTGGCGTTTGTTTTGGTTTTCCAGTGATTGTTGTGGTGGCCGGAGGAGGTTAGGGTGGTCGGAGGTGAGCGGTTGGGGTGGTTGCATGGTCAGCGGCCATGCATCCGGTGAGGGCTGAGGAGTGGACAGGTGGCGGTGATAGTGGGTGCATGGAGTGCCACTTGGCGTGAGAGAGTGAGTGGAGAGGATGAGGTGGCTTCATGTGAGTGTGAAACGTGGAAGTGCAAAATGGAGTGGCTAGCTGAGGTTGAAACGCGTGGAAGAGCTTTTATACGCCACCTGGCGCGGACTGGAGCTTGTGGGCCTCCAAAATCGCCACATGGCCCACCGAATTGGACTAATAAACCTGATTAAAAACCTCATTAATGCTAAACGAGAATTAAAAACAGCACTTAAAACCTAAATGCTAATTAAGACCATTCTGCCTAATTAAATCTAATAAACTCAATTAAAATGAAACAAGACCCTAATTAACATCTAAAAAAAAGGGATTAAAATCTAATTAAATCCTAAAAGAATTTAAACTCTAATAACTTCTAAAATCTATTAACTCTAAAAGAGATCACCTATTAAACTCTATTAATCCTATTTAAAAGATCCTAGTAAGGGAATATCCTATTAAAAATCATTTTTAAAAACTACTTAAACCCTAGACCCAATTATTTTATTAAAACCAATATCTAAAAATGAATTGTTTTTAAAAAGAAATTAAAACTAAAAACTATTTAAAAAAACATTTAATATCTATTAAAACCCCATTTAATTTCTAGAACTATATTACAAGCTATATATCATTCTATTTAAAAACAAAAACCTAATATTCTAATAAAACTCTATTAAAAACTATTATTCTATTAATTCTATATTAAATTCTATAAAACTAATAAAACCTATTTAAAATCTATAAAAGGCTATTAAATCCTAAAAATGCAAACGAAGGCAAACAACCAACATAAAAGAGAGCGCGAGACCAGATCGAAGCAAGCAGGAAACCCAGACACCAAAATCCTCAAAAAAACAACCGCGTAAGCTAAAAACACCCGGGAAGCGCGTGACTTCTCAAAATAACCTCCGATTATCCGAACCGGTCTGAAATACCCGCAATATGAAAACAGGGCTGAAATCCCGATAAAATCAATATGAATGAGAAAATGCACTATATGCGGTACACGAATGCGAATGCGAGATGCGTCGAACCATAAACCAAATAGGGGAACCGGTTGGTCAAATTTTAGGGTGCAACAGTCCTTCGCTCTGCCCAAGGCGTAGTGACTTTATTCTGGGACTCTTTTCCTGACATTTAACTTTATCATGAATGAAAGACGTCCTTTTGCATTCAAATTTTGTGATCTTTGTTTTTCTTGTTTTATTTTTATGCACTTTTATGAACAGGAAAATGGCAATCTGTTTTGTGTTTGTTCGCATATCATGATCAGCATAAAACATCAATCATGCAAGTTGTACATATCATATACCATCGATCCTGATTCGACTATGACTTTGTATGACTTTTATAATCCCATTTATCAAGCAGAAGAAAAGACTGATGAAGACTGTGACCTACCTGAGGAATTGGCTAGACTACTCAAATAGGAGGAAAGGATCATTTTGCCTCATCAGGAGGATATTGAAGTTATCAATCTGGGCACCGAGGATGATAAGAAGGAAGTCAGAGTTGGGGTTGCATTGGAAGATGATGTCAAGAGAATATTGGTAGAAATGCTACGTGAGTATAGAGATATCTTCGCTTGGTCTTACCAAGACATGCCTGGGCTGGATACAGATATTGTGGTGCATCGTCTACCTCTTCGAGAAGAATGCTCGCCTGTGAAGCAAAAATTGAGAAGAACCAAACCTGATATGGCAGTCAAGATCAACGAGGAAGTTTAAAAGCAATTAGATGTTGGGTTCCTTGTTGTTACCACTTACCCTCTGTGGGTCGCTAATATTGTTCCTGTACCTAAGAAAGACGGAAAGGTCAGGATGTGCATTGATTATCGAGATTTGAATAGAGCGAGGCCAAAAGACGATTTTCTGCTCCCTCATATTGATGTTCTGGTTGATAATACATCTCAATATTCGGTGTTTTCATTCATGGATGGTTTCTCTGGGTATAACCAAATCAAGATGGCCCCAGAAGACATGGAGAAAACTAGTTTTATCACGTTGTGGGGGACTTTTGCTACAAAGTTATGCCTTTTGGATTGAAAAATGCAGGGGCAACTTATCAGCGAACAATGGTGACTCACTTTCATGATATGATTCATCATGAGATAGAAGTGTATGCTTACATGATTGCGAAGTCACAAACGGAGAAAAGACATCTAGTCAATCTTCTGAAGTTGTTTGAAAGGTCAAGGAAATTCAGGTTGAGGTTGAATTCAAACAAGTGCGTTTTCGGAGTGAGGTCAGGAAAGCTATCGGGGTTCATTGTTAGTGAAAAAGCAATTGAGGTAGATCCTGCTAAAATAAAAGCTATACAAGAAATTCCTAAGCCGAAAACAGAGAAAGAGGTTTGTGGTTTCCTGGGGAGATTGAACTACATTGCAAGGTTCATATCTCACCTTATAGCCACTTGTGAACCAATATTTAAATTGCTAAAGAAAGATCAGGCAGTCGTCTGGAATGAGAACTGTCAAAGGGCATTTGAGAAAATAAAAGAATATTTGTAGGAACCTCCAATATTAATGCCTCCAGTTGCGGGGAGACCCCTGATAATGTATCTCACAGTTCTTGAGAATTCAATGGGTTGTATGCTCGGTCAACACGATGAGACGAGTAGAAAAGAGCATGCCATTTATTACTTGATTAAAAAGTTCATCGATTGTGAGTCGAGGTATTCAATGCTGGAGAAAACATGTTATGCACATGCTTGGGTAGCTAAACGCCTAAGGCAGTACATGTTAAATCACACAACCATGTTGATTTCGAAGATGGATCTGATTAAATATGTGTTTGAGAAGCAGACACTTTCTAGAAGAATTGCTAGATGGCAGATGGTTCGGACAGAATACGATATTCAATATGTTTCCCAGAAAGCTATTAAGGGGAGTGTATTGTCAGAGTATTTGGCTGAATAGCCTATTGAGGATTATCAACCTATGAGATTTGAATTTCCTGATGAAGATATAATGCTTTTAAAGATGAAGGACTGTGATGAGCCTCTACTTGACGAGGGTCCAGAAATTGGGTCTCAGTGAAAATTGGCTTTTGGCGGTGCTGTCAATTCCTACGCCACAGAATCAGGGCAATTATTATAACTCCTCATAGTTCTCACATACCGTTCACTGCCCGATTGAAATTTTCTTGCATGAACAATGAGGCTGAATATGAAGCATGCATCACGGGTCTAGAAGAAGCTATTGATTTGAGAATCAAGAATTTGGATGTGTATGGTAATTCAGCATTGGACGTCAACCCGATTAAAGGAGAGTGGGAGTCGCACCAAGCTAACCTGGTACCTTAAAAGAACTATGCCAAGAGATTATTGCCTTTCTTCGACAGGGTTGAGTTTCATCATGTATCGAGGGCTGAAAATCAGATGGCGGACGCTTTGGCAACGTTATCATCAATGTATAAGGATAATTTTTGGAATGACGCTCCAACAATCATTATCATGCGCCTTGATAGGCCAGCTTTTGTATTTGTAGTAGAAAAAGCGCCAGATGGGAAGCCTTGGTATTTTAACATCAGACATTTCCTCAAGACTCAAGAGTATCCACCTGGGGCATCAAGTAGAGACAAGAAGACACTGAGGAGACTGTCGGGTAATTTTTACTTGAACAAGGATGATGTATTGTATAAAAGAAACTTCAATATGGTATTGTTGCGGTGTATGGATGAAAATGAAGCAAGCTTGCTAATGGAAGAGGTCCATGAAAGTTCTTTTGGTACACATGCTGGTGGGCATGCAATGTCTAGAAAACTATTGAGAGCCAGATATTACTGGATGACCATGGAGTTCGACTGTTTTAAGTATGCCAGAAAGTGCCACAAGTGTCAAGTTTACGCCGATAAGATGCATGTGCCACCAAGTCCTCTTAATGTTTTGACATCTCCTTAGCCCTTTGCTATGTGGGGCATTGACATGATTGGGAAGATTGAACCGACGACCTCCAATGGACATCATTTCATACTTGTCGCCATTGATCATTTCACCAAGTGGGTAGAAGCAGCTTCTTTCGCCAATGTCACGAAGTAGGTGGTAGCCCGTTTTATAAAAAAAGACCTTATCTGCCGATATGGGATGCCAAAACAAATCATTACTGACAATGGTTCAGATTTGAATAATAAGATGATAAAAGAATTGTGCCAGAGTTTTAAAATTGAATACCACAACTCTTCACCGTACCGTCCAAAGATGAATGGTGCTGTTGAGGCAGCAAATAAGAACATTAAGAAGATTGTGCAAATAATGGTGGTGACTTACAAAGATTGGCATGCGATGTTGCCTTTTGCTTTGCACGGTTATCGCACTTCGGTGCTTACATCTACCAGGGAAACACCTTTCTCGCTGGAATATGGTACGAAAGTTGTTCTACCATTAGAAGTCGGAATTCCTTCTCTGAGGATATTGTCTGATGTGAAGCTTGATAAAGCAGAGTGGGTGAAGACCAAATTGAATTAGTTGAGCCTGATTGATGAGAAGTGATTAGCGGCCATTGCCCATGGAAGGTTATACCAGAGTAGAATGAAGAAGGCATTTGATCAGAAAGTACGCCCTCGATATTTCCAGGTAGGTGACTTGGTGTTAAAGAGGATCCTCCCTCCACAAACAGATCACAGGGGCAAATGGACTCCCAACTACGAAGGTCCATATGTAGTTAGAGAGGTTTTCTCTGGCGGAGCCTTATTGCTATCAACCATGGACGATGAAGATTTTACGTCCCCTGTGAACGCAGACGTAGTTAAAATATATTTTCCTTAAAATAGACCCGCTGGAAATTAAAAGAAAAGTCTAGGCAAAAATGGGGCATCCCGGCGAACCATAAAAAGAAAAGGTTCGGGAAAAAATTAGGGATAAAATGAAAATAAAAAAAAGTGAACCCGCAAAGTTGAAAACCCGAAAAGGTGACTTTGGCAAAAAAGGGAATCCGGTGGATGGAAAACCCGCAAGAGCGATCTAGGAAAAAGTTAGGTATTAAAAAGCAAACAACTACGGTCTGCGTTCGATCTGCGAATCTATCTTGGCACATTATCATCCTGAGGGTTAAAGATCAGTTCAATCAGTCTTTTCGGAAGAAAGAGCATTGGTGAAGCAATAAGGATATACAGGTCATAGCCGAATTGACACATGGTGGTTGTCTGTTTCCACATTGCCGACATTTATGTATTCTCTTATTTTTACATTTTTGCGTCATTTCCTCTTTTTAGGGATTGCATCCAGTTGTAATTTTACTATTTACAGGCCTTTTCCAATCAATACAATATTATTCACTCAAAGAGCTTCTCATTTATTTACTTTTGCTGTTTTGTTTGCAAATAAAAGGGCGCCTATGTTTTGATAAATTTTACATGTGAAAAGGTGGGGGGCTCCGCAGAGCATTTAAAAAAAAACGAGAATTTACGTGACCGATACCATGTATGGTAACGGAGGTAACTCTTTTACAGTTAGGGTGCCTTATTTGTTGTTGTGTGATTGCAGGTCGGTTTATACCAGTCAAGGTGCTGCTACGCAGTTAGACAAGCGCTTAAGTAAAAGGCTCTTTGTCTCCTTATAGCAAAGTTTTTGTCGTACCCACTGAGTTTCGTCATCAAATCAGAAGTGATGTTGCCGGCAGTGACATACGGTTAACCCCAACAGGGTAGGGATGAAGGATGTTCTTCAATAGTAAGGTAAACCCCATGGCATGGTTGATATCTTGGGCACTTCTCCCCAAGCAAGGATTGTTGTTTGATTTCCTCGATGGGAATCTAGTGGCGGTTGATATCTCCAGCAAAGTCCAATAGTCATTGGCACGTTTCAGAGGCAGTTTCAGGGTTGATTCCCCCAACGAAGGTTGTTCTTAATTCCCCAACAGAGTGGTTTCCTCCCCCAAGAGGACTTGTGTTTATGAAGGCCGTTCAGGGCATTCTTTTTAGTAGATTTTAGTTTGCGGTTTATATTTTCAACATTTCTTCCGGTGGCGTTCTCTTGCATTTGCATTTTGCATAACATCCTCCCAGACGCATAGCATTTCCATTTTCTATGGAGCATTACGCCATATTCAAACATATGCATCTGAAGCATAAGCCAAGTCCGGTTTCACTTTAGCCAGACGTTTCTCCAGTTGATATTGGTGTGACTTGAGATCTCATTATCTTCAATCAGGCAAGTCATTGATAGATGTGTTCATCTTTTGTATCCAGGCGGAGTTAGTTTGTTTTAAACATCTCCTTCCCTGCCAGAGCCTCTTGCCCAATTTGTGAGTCTTTTGATTCTACTTCATGTATACTTGTTTCATTCCAACTTTTGGTTGGTAATCTTCGGCATGGTCATCTTTTATTGTGAGGATTATTTTAACTCTTGGTTGGTTCCCTTATAATCTTCCAGCGGAGTCGTTTTCCCAACTTTTGGTTGGTATTCGTTGTTATTCTAACTTTTGGTTGGTGGTATTTCTTTATGGCGATTCTAACTTTTGATTAGTAGCTCTTGTCCTAACTCTTGGTTGGTATCCTAACTTTTGGTTGGTATTCGCTGTTATTCCAACTTTAGGTTGGTATCCTCAGTTTGTCATTCCAAATCTTGGTTGGTTCACTTTGGGTGTTTCATCCCAACTTTTGGTTGGTAATCTTTATTCCCGGTAATCCTAACTCTTAGTTAGTAACCTACATTCCAACTCTTGGTTGGTATCTTTCGGCTCTATCTCAACTTTTGGTTGGTATTCGATGCTTTGTTTTCAACTTTTAGTTGATTAGTTATTGTTAGCTTTGGATTGTTATCCTCATCGTGTTGCATCCCAACTTTTGGTTGGTTTTCACTTGGCTTGCATCCCCGCTGGTTGCAAATTTTTGGGTTCTTTTGGTATTCAACCATCTTTTACCTTGAACGTTTGAGAGCGGTTGCTTTTCATCCTTTCAGGTCCAAGTTGTTTGAATAGGGGCAGCTTAAGCACCCCAAAATTTTCTCATTTTCTCTTGTGTTCTTGGCTTATGTTTCTTTACATTTTCATATTCGTGTTTGCATAGCATTTGTTCTTGGCAGGGGATCAAGGTATCATGGTTTGTTTCTCAAGCAAGAAGGTTGTGTTTCTTCAAGTTCAAGCAAAGGGGTTCTCCATGACTTAGTGGTACTCTCAACCCTAGAAGTCCCTCATCATCAAATATGGTTCAAGGCAACATCATTCCAATATCATATGTGTTTCATCATGGCTTATTGTGCAAGAAATCATCAAGAGATTCAAGTTTGGTGCAAGGTGTTTGACCTAATATAGCAACTTGTGGATTCTATGATCAAATGAGCATATCTCCTTAAATTTTCAACATTTTTAGGTGGTTATTTTTCCAATGAACTCTTCTCATCATCCCTAACAACTTATCTTTGCAAGGAAATATCAAATTATGCTTGGAAAGTCACCAAACGTTTGAAGACATTATATGTCATTTTGAGTTTTGGAAGGATTTCTTAGTCAACTTCAAAAGGGCATAACTTTGTCAATTTTTATCATTTGAAACCCATTATTTTTCTAGAACAAACTTGAATATCTCATCTACAAATTTGATTCAACATTGAAGAGCTAAAAACCCTATGGAAGGTCTTGGTTTCCATCAAAACATTATATGTCTCTTTTTGGTCCCTAAGAGACTTGAAATTTTTCAAGTGTTTTATGACTTTCACTTCTTTCATGGAGGCTACTTTGAAAGACCATATCTCTCAACTCAAGCTGCTAAATCAATAATTTCTTTTCACATTACAAAGATTGCTTCTCCTCTATTCAATGCAAGAAGAAGCATCTCAAAAAGCCTCCTACATTGTGAGAACCATGGCTGCAAAAATTGAATTTCAAAGACGGATTTTCACTACAAGTCAGAATTGAAATTGTTTGAATTGGCCTCTAATCACCAAATTAAGCCACGAATCCAATCTAAACATGATTAACCAACTTTCCTGGGTTGAATAGAGTCTTGAAGCGAACGTTTTGAGTGAGTTTTGGAAATTTTCAAGTCACACTTTGCTCATGCTGCAGGTGTGCACGAATATGTTGAAAATCACATTATTCACCCTCCCTCTCCATTCAGAAAGCTTCTCCTATAAATAGGGAGTCATTTCCACCAATTTCCACAAGCTTTTGACAGCCAAAAACACTATGCTAAGATCCCATTTGAACTCTTAAGCTTGAATTTTGAATTTCCATTTTCACACCTTAAACACTCAAATTCTCCACTCAGTTAGCTTCACCAATATTCAGTGAAGCTAACCAGATCAAGAACTTGAAGAATCGTGGCCTGAATCAAGCTAGGGAACTCCTTTTTCAGAGCTTCAACAAGTATAATTCTCAACCATTTTGATCCAAATTTGTTGATAGGATGTAGCCCTTGACATGTTGATGCTGTTTGTATAGTTAGTTTTTAGTTATAGTTGAGTTTTGTTGCTGAATTTTCAAATTCGTGTTTGAATCTTGTTCTAGTTTTTTCAAATCGAGTAAGCTGTGATTTAAAGAAATTTGGCGTGATGATATGATTGAGATCGTCTTGAAAAGACGCTTCAAATGAAACCACTATGAGCTCCATTGGTTATGGTTTGAAGGATTCACGATTTTCTGCAAATCCTTGATGGTTTCAGGTGGCTGGAGGTTGAAGATGATGATCTCATCATCCATTATGCCACTTGTTTTAATCTCATCCTTTTGACTTTAAATGGATCTGTGTGCATGAGCTGCCTAGTGTCTATTGTGGATGCGTGCTTTCTGATCTTTAGATCTGCCACGTCATTTAATGAGCTGAGATCCAACGCACCTTGTTTTTTCTGTTTTATTTTCTTTTTCTAATTTGTTTTTAAATTAATTTTATTTTCATAAATTTATAATAAATTCCTTTTTTATAAGAAAAATACCAAAATATTTTCTAAAATTCTCTTTCTTTTTTCTCTTTCTGATATATATTTTTGTGCATTTTTATTTTACATTTTTGTATTTTTCATGTTTCTAATTTTGTTTGCATGATTTTAATTGGTTTGAAAATACTTTTGGGCCATTTGAAATAATGAAATTATTTTCATATGATCCTATGATGGTTTTGAACCTATGGTGATTTTCTTGGATTTTTGTTTTCTGTTTTGGGTATTTTCTTGTATTTTTGATTTATTTGCTTGATTTTAATTAGTTTAAAATTGTTTTTGAGCATTAGAAAATGTTGAGGAAATTTTCACATGATCCTATGATGGTTCTAGACCTATGGTGATGCCCTTGAGTCTACACTCATGCCTTGATCTCCTCTTTTCCTTTCTTAGGTTTTTTTTTTCTTTTTTATTTGTTTTTTTTTGGTTTTATTTGTTTATTTTGGTGAATAAATGATCTTGCTCCTTTATGAGGTGATTCTCTTGACTTCTCCTTATTCCTTTGGGATTTTTTATGTTTGCCTTGGTGATCCATCAGTTGTAGTTGTTGATGATCGTTGATCCACTTTGAAGTTTGACTTTGATTGTAAAACTTAAGTAATCTCTCTTGTGCACTCATGATTGGATGTATACTTTTTGACCTTGTTTTATTTCTGCCCCACCTTGCCTCTTGGTTCATTTGATTGCTTGATGCTTTGCTTCTTGCTTTGCTTCTTGTTTGGTTCATTTGATTGGGCATCGTGTGGTTTTCTTTTCCTTGTTTGTTGTTTGCACTTTGGATTTGTTTTGGATGCACCTATGATATGTTGACTTGAGGTATTCTTGTCCATTTTGTTTGGGTTTGACCTTTTGTTGTGCTTTATGCATCTTTCTTCCTCATCTTCTTCTTCTCTCTCTTTGAGACTTCTTCTATCTTTGTTTTCATTTGTGATTGAATTGGATAGTGTTTACTTGTGCTTGCTCACATGATCCCTTAGGATTCCTAGTCCCTTGGATAGTGTTTGCATGTTAACATTAGGGTTTTCAGTTTCCCATTAGTGTTCTTCTGTGCCTTCTCTTCTCATCTCAAACTTCTCTAAGGCACTTAATAAATAATGACAAACATTGTACGCTACGAGCCTTAAGTACATGGGAAATGATGAGTGGGGGGGGGGGGGGGTTCTCCTTACTTGTCTAGAGTGTTTAATGTATGCCCTTTGGGCTATATGCGACGCATTCGCTCCTATGTCATAGTCTTTAGTGCAACGTGAGTCTCAAACTAACTCAATCCACTTCATTAAAACTCACAAACCAAATTCAAACCTTTTTATCCTTTGGGATTGTTCTTTAAATCATTTTCAAAAAGAGTATGTTGTTTTTCCGTTCTACCGCAAACACGCATCGTCCTTAAATGCTAGAATGGAGACTTAATGTTGCTCATAAAAAACACTTAACCAACCTGTGGTTTTGTAGCCCGAACTATGTTTGCTCTAATTTCTCATACCAGATGAGGATACGTAGGCACAAGACGTCGATGTCTTGGCGAGCAACCTTCCCCCCATCACCCGTAGTTTCCCAAACTACGTTGACTCTGACTTTCCCATTGCACGAGGGAATACGTAGGCATAGGGCAACGATGTCCTATCGAGTCTTTTCTTTTCTTTTCCCCGGTTTAGTAGTAGCTTTTAGATAACTTACCCCTTTTTTATAGACAACCAGCATGGATCCTGTTGAGTACAATGGACGTGAGGGGTGATCCTACCTTCCCCTTGTGTAACTGACTCCTGAACCCAAGATTTGGTTGCGATGACCTTGTCTTCTCCCGTTCTTTTAGGTTTTCTTTGATCATTTCCTTTCCCTCTCTTTGGGATAAATAACATTTGATGGTGACTCTTCTGTTTGTTTCCACCGGTATTTTTCGCAGTTGCAACAGCTGGCGACTTTGCTGGGGACTCCTGTTCCCTATGCGAGTCAATCCTAGCGCTTGTCTGTTTTATTTGTGGGTGCGTATTTGTGTGTATGCATGTACTTTACTATTGTATATTACTTCTTTTATTTTCAGCACTTTATTTTTTGTTATCATATTATATTGTTGTTGTTGTGTTGTTGGGTGGGTTGTTCCACTGAGAGATAAGCCCAATACCCAGGCTGGAGTATACACTTAGTATTAGTGTGGAGAGTAGTGCGGGCTTGCATGTTTGGCATGCACGAGCCCTCATGAAATTCACGTCCAGATGAGGTTTTCTTTGAAGACATCCTATCCTGTGCATCTTGGACAATTGAGGGGGTGTTGGATTTGAAAACTAACGACTCTGGAGACCGTTCATTGGGAATTTAGTTGAGACCTCCTTGATTGACCATGATACCAAACCCTAAATGGTGAACGTATCATTGTTTCTCAACCTGAGAGTCCAGGATTTTGATGACCTTCATAGGATGTCGTACCTCTTTAGATATTAGGTCCTACCTGTGAGTGGGAAGGGTTTTGCAGGAAACTTTAACTTTCAACCAACCCGGTTTTCTGTCAAAGCAGAATTTTGATATTGAGTGTTCTGGTATTTTGGATTTCCCATTAGAGCGAAGCTATGGTTCAACTCAGTCAACAACACAGCAGTTTGGGATACCTTTATCTCTTGTTTGCATTTGCATAATCATTTTACATTGGCATGTATGTGTGTTCTCAGGTTCTTATTTTCCTTTTAATTCTAGTGATCTGGTTGGTTGCTGAGATGGAGGTTGAATTGAAGAAGACTATCATCTACAAGTTTCCGCTACCAGAGTTAAGACTTTTATTTGGTCTTATTTCCAAGCCTAATTTTGGGGTCGCAGAAGATTTCAAAAGAGATTATGGGAAGATTCTGAGCTTCGTCCACAAAGTCACAAGTTATGAACAACGAGCTATTCATACTTTGCTACAGTTTTACGACCCTCAGCTATGTTGTTTCACGTTTCCTGATTATATTCTAGTTCCTACATTAGAGGAATTTGTTTTTCTAATGGGAGTTCCAGTCTTAGAGGAGGTGCCTTTCTTTCATTCTGGATAGGAACCTGATCTGGAGAAGTTAGCCATCGCTCTCTCTACTTGAGCAAGTCTGATTTGGTGGGTAATGTGGTCTGTAGGAGTGGAGTCTCTGATTTTCCTTTGCCCTTCTTGGTGGGTAAGGCTCAGTATTTTGGTAAGGAAGGTTGTTGGGTAGTCTTCAACGTTATTTTGGCATTGTGCATATATGGTATTGTTCTATTTCCCAATATACCAGACTTCGTTGATATGGACGATTTTCACATCTTTGCTTCCAAGAACCCTGTATCTACTCTCCTAGGAGATTTGTATCACTCAGTGCATTACAAAAATGAAAAGAAGAGAGGGAAAAATGTTTCTTGATGTGCATCATTGTTCCACAAATGGTTCATGGATCATCTTCCTCGTATTGGAGCTTTGATTGATACAAAAGATACATCTGAGTGGTCAGAGAGACTTATGGGCCTGACATCTAAAGATATTATCTGGTTTAATCAAGATATGCTTGGTGTGGAAATTATCTTTAGTTGTGGGAGTTTTTCTAATGTGCCTCTGATAGGGAGAAAAGGTGGGATCAACTACAACCCTTCTCTTGCTATCAGGCAATTTGGTTATGGCTTGAGAGGACCCTTGAAGGAAGAAAAAGCGTAGCTGATTTTGATACTCTGGCTAAGATAGAGGAAGCCTGAGGGAGAGTTCACAGAAGAGGGAAACTTTCTTTGGGTAAAGGTGATTGCAAAGCTTATGACCCTTATTTGGATTGGATCTGGAAGAGAGTAGAGAAAGTGCTGCTACCTTTCCCTGTTAGAGACCCCTATATCCATTAGTCATTGAAGAGCCTACAACAGTTGACATGCTGAGATGTAACAAGCTTTGGGAAGAAAAGGAAGAATTGCGCAAAGAGAGTTGAAACAAGAGATCAGCCAGTTGAAGTGTGACAAAGGAGAAGCTGTTTATTTGGCTAAGAAGAAATCAGAGTCTGTAGTCAACATGGAGAAAGAGTTATCTGAGCACCTCAGATTGTGAGAGCGGACTGGTCAAGACCTAAAAAGTACTTGCATCATTTTGAAGCATAAGAAGGAGGATTTAGACAGAGCTTATCTAGAGATATCCAAATTCAACCAGCAATGGAATGCTACTTTGACTGCCAACAAAAGAAGGGAGGATCAGCTTCGTATTCAGATTGACCAATTGAAGACACAACTCAAATTCAAGGAGAGAGAGATATGGGTGAAGTCTTCCCATAGATACAAAGTAGAGCAAAAACTTCATAATACCTTATCAACCTTGGAGGACTTGAAGATTCAAGCAGAGGTAAAGAGACCCAAGTTGGAAGATGCTTGGGAGGATCTTTATTTTTATCTCAGGGAGGTGATATCCAGAAGGAGTGTCCTTATCTGAGAACTGGTGACTAGACCAGACCAGACCACCCAGATACAAAGGCAATGCTCATGAAGGCCTTGGCTTGGGGTAAGGAGCATGGTTGTTATGGTTTATTGATATAACATTGTCATTGTATCCTGATCATCACCAGACTTGTTGGATGAGATCATTAGTTGGATTCTCCTTATTGTTGTCTCAACCTTATTTGATTTGTGAGAATTGTGCGTAGTATTCTTACCCATCTCATCTATTTCTTACTCTCTTGGAAACTAGTATCAAATGGGAAATTTTACTGTGAATGCATATACATGGTTGCATCCTTGCATCCTGCATTTTCATTTGCATAGCAGATATGCTTGGTGGTTCGTGTTCTTATTTTTGCTCAATTTTCAACAGTTATAGGATTGAAGAACCCAATTTTCATAGGTACTCAGCAAGGGGAAATCAAAAGAGAATCATGGATCAAGTGCAAGTTGAGTTACAGGAGGTCAAAGCTCGTATGGCCTAGTTCACGGCACCACATTAAATCACTACGCTTAATTAAATCAGAATTACTTACAAACATCTTCACTTCAAGATTACCATATTTGTGATTGATTAAACCTCTCCGCACCACATTTCTGTTGTGGATAATACGCCCTTTCCATTTCATGAGAAGAGCCTTGTTAAAGAGTTCAAGATTTAGAATGCCAAGACCACCCTCTTCCTTTTGCTTGCAGATCCGATCCCAAGACACCCAATAACTATAATTCTTATCATCAAGACCTCTCCATAATAACTTACTGAGCAAACTTCAAATACTGTTAAGTACTTTCACCGGCGCATTATAGAAGTAAAAGGTATAAGTAGGTATGGCATTCAGCACATAGTTTATCAACACGATTCGTCCTCCTAAAGATAAAAATTGACCTTTCCGAACTGACAATCCTGATATTATTAACCATCTCTTTCCATGAGTGGAAGCGTCTTGGGCTACAACCCACCATAACGCCTAAAACACATGAACAGTTAAGACTCAACTCTGCACGAAAGGAAAGTTAAAGCTGCTTCCAACGCCCAACTACTGACGTTAATACCGTAAACACAACTTTTGCAGAAGTTGACACGAAGGCCAAACATTAACTTAAAACCACGAAGAAGTGCTTTTATGGTCCAAAGATTATCACTTCCATTGTTTTAGTTTGTGGATCCCTTCGTTAATGAGTTATGTTTTGTGTTTGTTATGGATCCGTTTGGTTTCAACATTTATAAATATGTATTTCTATCTTATCTTCACAACCTTAAGAACTTTATAGTTAAAGAGGAAGAGAAGGATTTGAGAATCATAGACTATGATTCATAGTGGTAATCTTATAGAGGCAAGTGTAATTTCCTAAAAGTGTGTTCATAGAGTTTGAGAAATCCTAAAGATATCTACGGGAGATTGGGAAACATTTCTAAACACTTTGGACTTATGTGAATCATATATAAAGAGAGAGAGAGAGAGAGTTGAAGAGATTGGGTAGATAAAAAGGTTTGTTTTAGGGAAATTAGATGATTATTTTCTTGTAACTCATTTGTAATATTTTGTAATAACTTTTGGAAGTATGGTAAATTAGATAGTGATGACTTCTCGGCAAGTGTACCGATAGTTCGAAGTAATATAAAAAGCTATCGTTTCCACGAGGATTGCAATTTAACAAGATAAAACTTATGCAAATTAAAAATATAAATGTGGGGAGGGGGGGGGGGTTGAATGTTTTTTGAAAGAAATAAATTGGTTCTAAACTTAATAACTAAGAAAGCTATTAGGTTTTACTCGAATCCCTTGTATTGTCCTTTGTTTATGTTTAATGCGTAATATGAATGGTAATATCGTTATATTTTCACAGTGAACTAACAAAACCACTATACCCAATCCATTGGTGTATAAATCACTAATTTTTACTAGATGTCTCCTATCCATATTTAACCTGCGTAAGTGAAGTTAGGCAATATTATGGTGCCTTAATTCAAATGCAACTACTAGAGGTATCTTATCCCTATTTAACCAATGTAAGTAGATTGATTTCCCTAATCCTGACGCATAGGCTAAGGGCCAGTATTCCCTATATGACCAATATCATATTACCAGTGTACACAAATAATACACATTACACACAAGAAGCAATTAAATCAAAATATAACTGCAATTGTTCATATAATATCAAATTAAACATATATCCCAACATTTTTATTACAAGGTCATATCATAAAACCAAATATAGAGTAAATTAGCTACTCACATTACAACAATAAATTAGCAAGATAGGTGATAAAGTTTGCATGAAAATTTCTTGAAGAAACTGGCCTCTAATGCTTCTTAAATCACTCCCCTGATGCTATTTACCGTCACTTTCTGTCTCCAAATCAGAACAATAGAAAAAATAGCAAAAATCCCCTTTTAAAGTTGTCAAAACGGTTCAAAACGCGTCAAAAAAGCCCAGAAAGAAGACCTATCGCGTGCCCATTGCGCACATGATTGCTTTCCATCGCACGCGTGATTATTTCCAGAATGTAGATCTTATTTTTAGCTTTATTTTGCAATTTTTTTTGTCTCAAACCGAGTTACAAAATTCCAAATATGATCAAATTACTGGACATACGCCAAGATGTAAATTGTGCTAAAAACACACTTGTTTCTTCATAATTTTTTCACGATTTCTTGGTTTTGCTTTGTTTCTTTAAATTTTTCACTTTATTAATATTTCTTCCTATTTAGATCATATTTAATTCGAAATTCCATCGAATTCATCATAAATACTCATAAAAATCATGTAATGACAAACTGTCATCACAACCCCAAACTTACTTTGTTGCTTGTCTTCAAGTAACTTGATTGCAATTGAAAGTTTCAACAGAAAACAAAATTGTTACCCTTACTAGTGAGTATATTCTTTGTTTCTTTATTTTATTTTACCTGGTCGTCACTTTCGCTCCCCACTTCAATCAAGATAAATCGGAAAATTTCTTCCAACACAACAAGTACTCAACATGTCTCTCATCTCACTATTATTTCACTCGCAATGACAAGGTAATCACACAATCAACATTCAAAAGTATTTTACCATATGTTTACAAAATTCATAACAAAATCAATCAAAGTCATCTAAATACACACTTTTGGAGGGCTTTTAAGGTTGTAATGGGGCTTATGTCAAGGTGGGATAATTTGCGAGAGTATGCTTAAACCTTTGGAGTTAGGTACCTAGTTTTCCTTATTTTATCATATTCCTTTTCATATCCACTTTTGATTAATTAATCAGTACCAGAGATTAACATTTTATGGTCCTTATCATTATTTTTCTCTTTCTTTTCTGTTTGTTTTTGAAAAAGTTATTATAATTTTTTGATCTTCTATAAACAAAATTTAATTTTTTGATCAATATTTCTAGTATCCCAACCCCAAACTTAAACTTTGCTCTCTTCCAAGAGAAATCCCAAACTTATTCTTCTTCATATGACAAAGAAACTAAATTTTCTATCTAACTTCAAAGAGAGGGTCTCAAGTCAAATGGCTAATATATTTGGCTATGTCACCGAAAGAAAAGGCTTAGGCTCAAAGTGGTTAGCAAAGGATATAAACATTACATACAAGTTAGCTTAAAAAGGCTCAGAGTTTACCATACAAAGTGCCTCAGTGTTTATTTATCAAACAAATAGATTAAATGAGAAATAATGCAAATTCTAGAAAATAACAATTGTATGGATACTCTCATAAGAAGGAAAAGTAAACAATGAAAATTTTGGCTCAAACCTTACTAGCTGAGGTATCTGGAAATTGAGTACGAGTTGTTTAGTTGTTCCTTTCTTCATCAACTCTCAATCCGCAAGGGGAAATTCTGCAATGATAAATATTTTCTTGTGATTTCCTTTTTGTTCATATAGTCACTAGTGTTGCACCTTAAATTTCGACCCCTAGATCTTCATCATCATTCTATGAGCATCATCATTTGCTTATCTAACCTTAACCTAGTTCAAGTTTATCTTTGTCAAGATACAGATGAATCAGGATTCTATATAGTCAGGAATCGAGGATTCAATGGCTTGATCAGTCAATGTCTTGGATTGATCCTCCATGAAACAAGTCTCTACATCATCAATAACACTACATTGGGCCAAATATTGATCCAATTTGAAGTTGTCACTCAAAGATCAAGAACAGTGCTGCTCAGGACCCCCGATTAGGGTTTCTAATTAGGAAAATTCAACTGTAGTTTGACTTTTGACTTAAAAGGTGTTCGAATGATGGAATCATGGTCCACGAAGCTCATATGGCTTAGTGAAGTCCACTCAAGAAGTTTCAAGCCCTCAGAAGAGCCAGAACATCAACAGTCGATATGGTAGTTATCGATCGATCATTTCGTTTGACTGAAAAGTCAACTCTTCAACCATAAGGAATTTGACCTCAAAGTTTGAAGAAAATATGTTCCTAATAACATATTGCACCTAGCCATGAATTTTCATGACCATTGGATCAAGGATGGAGGAGTAATCGAAAAATTTGGGAATTAGGGTTTTGAAAGGGGCAAGACCATAACTTCCTAACCACACATCCAAATGAGGTGGTTCAAAGCTTGTTGGAAAGGTCTTGGCAAGCCCTACAAAAGTGTAAAACTGACCTATGTGCAAAAAATACATAGATTTGGAGTTATAGTCAAAATCATCACAAGAGGGAGAAAACACTTAGAAAAATTCTAAGTTTTTGCCATTTTCAGACATGTTTTCAGCTAACTTTGAGGGTTTCTTTTGACCTAGTTCCTCTTGGAATCTGAGGATTCAGTAAACATGAAAGTTGTAGAGCTCTATGAAGGATTTCGAAAAAGTACTAGAACTCCTCCATAGCCCTTGTGAGCTGAGAGTTTCGAATTGAGCAACTTGGGCCTAAGTACTAGTTTATTAACTTGTCAAAACTCAACTTGACTTGGTTTCCAACCATGTACTTCATTTCTAACAATGAGAAAGCAGTTGATGTGATGTGTTAGAGGTAGGATTGAATCAAATCTGAGGTGAATCAAAGCAAAGCCAAGAATCTAGCCAAAATCCATTTGTTTATTATAAAAAGTACAAAAGTGTACATGAGAGAGGGCTGATTTTGCTAGCTTGCTTTAGCACCTCTGTAGCCCTGTATACCAGCTCAAATGAAGTTGTTTAATGAGGTTAATAACTCATGGAAAGAAGCTCAAGATAGCAGGTATGAGATCACATTTGAAATGTTAAGATTTTTCCCACCTAAATGCAAATTTGCATCACAAATTCCAATTCTGCCCCAAACCTTTACTTGGCCTATAAATAGAGTGTTCACTTCACTCTTTACACACACCAGAGCTCTCAAAATACAAGAGAAACTAAAGCTCTCCTTCTTACTCTCTTTGCTTGTAAGTAAAGAAATTCTCAAAAAACCACCAAAAGTGCCACTTTGCATTTTTCACATCAGTTCTTTATCTAAACACAAAACCACCTCAAAGACCACACACACACACGCGCGCGCGCGCGTGCACACACACACACACACACACGCACGCACACACACACACACACACACACACACACACACACACACACACACACACACACAGAGAGACACACACACACACACACACACTTAAAATGGTCATTTGAAGCTGTTCCCACCATCACTTTCACCAAAAGAAACCTAGAACAAAAAGTCAACTCTCATACCACCTCACTTCGACTTTTGTGCATATTTCTCACTAAACCATAACATAGACCATTTCTCACCATCATAACACTCAAAACACCTCATGTTCATGATATTTTAGCTGTTCAAAACCTCAAACCACAACTGGAATTCCATTTGGCCCAACTGTCCATAAAGTTGCTCCTTTTTTTTATTTCTAGAGGAAGCTAACACTCACAAGTTTTCTCAAAGGGAAGGAATTCTTTATTCTTGAAGCTAGCAGAGTAAGGGAAGACTACAAGAGGTATGTTATCTTAAACTCATTCACTAATATGCATCATCATGTGTTGATTGATTTAGCTTGTACATTATCAATTTGAAATAACTTGTGAACTATGTTGTCAAGTATGTGTGAATACCATGTAGGCTGCTGTTGGATGTCTTTTAGTTTAGTTAGTATGTTGCTTTTCTTGTGAAGTTTGATTGTTGAATATATGATGAAAATGAAATTACCACCAAACTATTTTGAAAGAAAAACTGTCAAGTATGAGAAGCCTAGGTTTAGTGACTTAATGTTAAGCATTGTTATGTTTGATGTTTCTCATTGGAGGTCTAACTTTGTGCATAGTTCCTGTACCTGTTTAGCTCTTCAGACTTAACCTATGGGTGCAGCATATTCTGGTCAAAATATATAAGTTCTGTTGGACCATTTGATGTTAGGTTGATCAACTAGATTATAAAGGTGCATTTTGAACATTGTTATGTTTATTGCGTCTCCTTTGGAGGCTTGACCTTGTTCATTTCTGGACCAATTCAGCTTAGATTTGTTTGCATTAGGGCTGTCATTTAGAATCCTTTGTTAGGGGGGCTGCTACTAAATTTTTGTGTGAACTGTTAAGTTCATGTTGACATGTCTAGTGTTTGATGACTCTTTTAGTTGGGGTGATCCACTCCTGATTTAGTTTTTGCTTAGTTTTAGGTAGGTTCCTTTAAGGTTTAAAGTTAGGCTGTGAGCTTTAGGTTGTTTAGTTTGGAGTTAGGATTAGGTAGTTTGTTAGTAGAGGTTAAGTGTTACCATTTAGAATTCATAACTATGGCTGTTAACTTTGGTCTCATACTAGGTTTTGGTTAGTGACTGTCATTAGGGCAGCTAGAGGTTATGCTGTTGAAAGCACTGCTGTTGAACATTAGTACATAGAGGTCTGCTAATATACTACATGTTCTAGTTAGAATGTGCAGGTACAGTTAGGGTATATAGTGCATTGTTGGTTCACTTATTTTAGGAGATGCTTTTGGTTCTGTCAAGCCACTTCCAAGCTTTAATTTTCCAGTTCCTAAGTTATAAGCATTGTTGATTTAGCTGTCTGTCTTGTTGCAATGCATTTGTGTTAATCAACTTTGTCTTGAGTACATAGCTATTTTGATTTTTCATCACTTTGGGCTGTGTGAATTTTGGACTGTTTTTGAGTTTGAGTTGGAACATTTGAACATTGTTATGTTCTTGAACTCACAGTCATGTTGGTAGGGCTACTCTGATTTGAACCTGCTCAACTTCTACCACGCATACCATTAGGAATCGATTTTGCATTTTGATAGATTTGTGATTACTTCCAAATGATGTGGTTGCCATTTCATATATAAATGTTTGTTCTAATTTTTTAGGGTTGTCAACCTTTTATCTTGAAACAACCTCAGATTGGCTTGAGAGTTTGTGATTAGAGTTTAGGATTTAACTGTTGATTGGATGCTAACACAGTCATATTGGAATTCATGATGGGGCTGCTATGGTTGGAATTCATCAATCCATATTGCTTGAAACACCAAGACTTGATTGTTAGTCCAGGCCTTGAAGTTTAGCCTTTAGATACCATCAATATTCTTTTTTCCATCCTTGCAATATGTGTATGGAACTCATCTGTTATAGTTTGGCTTTGTCTTAGAGCCACTTAAACATGGTCCATAGGCAAAGTTTACTCTTGAGCTTTTTCACCAATTGCAAGTCAATCACTAATTTTGTGTTCATATGTTTTTTAAACATTAATTTCTATTTAAATTCATTGTATATGGTATCTAGGATGTGAACAAATCCTTGTTGGTGCAAATTTACAGTTGAGTTGACTTGGGAGTTTCAAATTGCACTTCAAGCATCCAACTGCATGATCCATCGTGTTTTTCATCGTGTGCTTTATTTCACAAAATGGTTGATACCATTCTCTTCCTCATGAAAAATCAAACATGTTTGACTCTAATTTCATCAATTTTTGTTGAGAATTGAAGGAGTTGGAATCAAATCGTTTTTTCAAGTTTTCACTTGAACTTGCCTTGAAGCTTGCCCGAAAATTGCCCCCTTTTGGTATATATTCAACTGGGGTGGCTTGATACAATGGATGTATCGCCACCCCAATGGTTATTACCTTGCCCATAAGTACTTGTCATGCCTGATGACCCGTGTTTGACCTTCAGCGAGGGCGTTTTTATTCATTTTTATGATTTGTTATGGTTTTACCTTTTCTTCTTCCATTTTCACACGCATAAAATGGTAGAGATGGCTTTGTTTTGAGTCCATGACCCCAAGGTCTTGAGTTCAAGCCTTGGGTGAGACACTTCCTTCTTTTTAATGTTTAGATTATTTGATTTTTATTTAGTTTTCAAATTAACATAGCTTCTTCATTTTTAATCATTTTTAAGTGATTCCTTTTGCTAAATTCTTATCTTAATATATATTTTCACATAATGATTAAAGAATTCTAAAATTCCTATTTTAGAAACACTTTATATTTTTTGAAAATTGAATTTCATTTTAGGGTTTTCACCCTCCTATCTCTCATTCTTCATTTCAAACTTTGATTTCATTCCATTTAAATTTGATTTGAAGATGGTATGAGTTTGGCTTGTTAGTTTCCTTGTGCATTGGAGTTTAAATTTCAAAACTTTTTCTTGTAAGCATCTAATTGATTCATTTCTTAAACTTATGAAATCCCCATGTAATATTTAACTTCTTACCTACATTGTTGTGATATTGTTTGTTTGTCTATGCTTAATTGTTATCAAATACTTGTCGTTTGCTTATGTAGTTACATATCGCATCCTTCAACCTGAAAATTACTCATCTTTGTTAAGATGTCCTTACATATTTGTTAAGATATATCCCATTTTTGTTAAGATTTGTCATTGGTGTTCACCTCTTATTTTGAGCCTTGTAAGAACTTCACTATAGATATTGTGATATCTTGGTATTTACATTGGTGGTAACCATTTTCCATGTGCATAATCTTTGTTTAATATTGTTATATGCTTGCATGATTCTTGGTTGTAACCATACCTATTGTATTTATCATGTTTGAATGTTTATACTTTGTTAAGTCATTTCCCCAAGTGATGGAACTCTTTAGTTCTCATCTAAGTTGCCTCATTTCTTCCCTTCTAAAGGAGAGTCTCTCTATTGATCCTTGAGGTCATAGATAGCTCATAACACTCCCCTCGACTTTGTTAAGTCATCCTGAACTTAGTTAAGTTAGAACCTATATCCATTAGACTTTGATTTAAGTCTAGAATGTTTGAACCCCTTGTTAGGAGCATCCTTCAATTAGAACTTTTAGGTAGCGTTGGTTAACTCTATGTAAGAATCACTGTCATGATTACTTACTCCCCTCTTGGCTTTTGTCCAAGTCAACTCCTTTGAGTGTTTCAACTTAGAATAGAGAGTTTTGTTAAACTCTCTACAAGAATTGTTATGTTTTTTCCCCTTTGAACCTTGATCATAATCAAGTGTTCATCTATCTCTAGTGAGGTGAACTACGGTTGCTCTAATTCTATCCTAGTTAGGATATGTAGGCAGATGATGCGATATCTTTGCGAGCAAACTTAGAAAAATTCTTATGTCTTTACCTACAACTTCACCTTATACCAAATCCCAAGCCATAGCAAACACTTAGCAAGTATAGCATGCAAACAAAAAAAAGGTTCCTGTAGAGTACTACAGATGTTTAGGATGTAAAATACCTACCCTAGGCATAACCAACCCCGATCCCCAATCTCTTAGCATCACTATTACATCATGCAAAAGGTCTTTCTTTCTTTAACCTTTCCTTTGGATAAATTAAAGTCCGGTTGTGAATTTAATGAATTAAGATTCAAGTTCATCAATAGCTTGGTATCACGATTCTCACCACAACAAAAATAGCGACTTCACTAGGGAATAACTTAAACTTGAGGGTTTAGCCTATTTTGTTTGATTGTATGCTATATTTGTGAATATTTGCTTAACATGTATATTTGTAAGTATATTTGTTTATATTATAGACATTGGGTGCCTTGAGAGGTGAGATAAATCCTAACCCGGATTTGAGTAACACATAAGATAGGATTGTGGTATGATCAATAGTTGGGCTATTGGGAGTAGTCCCAATATGTCTGATATATGATGTAATCACACTCAGTGGAGACTCTTTGAGATGGTTAGTAATGTATGAGTAGTCGTGTATTCACTACTTTTTTCAATACGAGCCCGTGAAGCTGAGGACTTTTAGTGACACTTTTACCCTACTTGGCCTTTTTAGGAAGTAGAACGGAAACTGTTAGGGAGTAGTCCCTCAATAGTTGTCACACAATGCTACACTCAAACGAGTTTATCTTGAGAATATTGTTGACTCACGTGAGTAGTTGCGTTAGTTGGCAATATTCGAAGGATTTACTATGACTCTGGGAACTTTGATAGAACCCGTTCGGTAGGTACAAAATAACTCATAGTACAAATCCTTGGGATGGGTAGACCTTTGACTTCATGCTTTGACCTTGAGCTTAAGAAAACCTTATGTGTTCATGTGCATTATATTTGTGAATATTTGCCTTTGTGTGCGTACTTGCTTTTGTATGGTGTATGCATCATCTCATCATATCATCATAAGCATTTCATATTGCGACCAGTTTTATAAAACTCAGTTGATCTCTTTGTGTGTAAAATCCTAGACATATCATGGACGTTGGAACAAGAAACACTAAAAGATACACTTTTAAGAAGTTCGATACCTCCGAATTGAGAAAACTAGGAACTATGGTATCAGAAGACTTTGGGAAGAGATATGGGAAGATCCTAAGCCTTGTCAGGATGGGAATGGAAGAAGGGATTCTCAGTACTTTGGTTCAATTCTATGACCCATTGTATCATTGCTTCACTTTTCCCGACTATCAGTTGATGCCAACGTTGGAAGAGTATTCCTATTATATGGGAGTTCATGTGAAACAAAAACCTTATAGTGGATTGGAGAAGCTACCTTCGCCAAAAGAAATTGCAGATGCTCTTCACATTGAAGCTTTTGAAATTAAAGCCCACCATGAAACCAAAAAAGGAGTAGCAGGTTTTCATTTAGATTTCTTAGCCAAGAAAGCTGCCCATATCGCCGAAGAAGGGAGTATGGATGCATTTGAAGCAGTGCCAGCTCTGTTAATCTATGGACTAGTGTTGTTTCCCGAGGTAGAGGAATTCGTCAATTTCCCTTCCATCATCATATTTTTAAGTGGAAACCCTGTGCCTACCTTGTTAGCAGATGTGTATCATGCAATTCATCATCTAAAACTTCAAGGAAAAGGGACTTTTCTCTGTTGTGCACCTCTGTTATACAAATGGTTTGTCAATCATTTGCCAAGAATCGATGCTTTCAAGGAAAATCCCAATGGATGGAGATGGTCTCAAAGGATAATCTTTTTGACTCAAGCTGATATTCATTGGTATGATCCCATATACGACCAAGGAGTTTACTTTGATCATTGTGGAAGTTTCCCAAATATACCACTTATTGGAGTACGAGGAGGAATCAATTACGATACAACTTTGGCTCGACGATAGTTTGACTTTCCGATGAAAGACAAACCCAACAATTTACTTCTATCCGGTTTCTTTTTTCTCAATGCAGAAGTATCCGAAGGTGTGAGAAACAATACCATTGACGCTTGGGAGAACATCTATACAAAGATGAAAGCAAATATAGGTAAAAGAAATTGCATAGCTTTGGAGCCATTTGCTCAGTGGGTCCAATCTAGAGCAAAAGACCTGAAGATGTCGTATCTCCCAGAAAAGAACACGCAGATTGTCATCGCGTCATCATCCTCTACCATTCCCATTGAGAAGATGGAAGAGTACCAAGAGCTTCTTGCAAGAGCATAACTTGAGAGAGACATTTGGGAAGGAAAGTATCATTCACTCGCTTCCGAGGCAACAAGACTCGTCCGAGAGGTGCAAGAAAAGGATGAGTTGATAGATTGGCTCGAACTACGAGTAATCGATGGGGAAACAACAAGGGAGAATTTATTTTTCTCTAGTATCAAACCTACTCAAAGCAATCATGAATACTCCAATACCCCCTACCTCTGGAGCTTGGAAGGGAATAGTGGACAAGATGGTAATGGAAAATGCAATCTTGAAGAAGTTGAAGAGGCCTCGTGTCTGAAGTTATTAGTTTAGATTGTGAAACCCAGTCTCTTGATGTAATTTAAACTTCTTGTATTGTATCTTAAACGTTGTAACTTTTACCAATAATGAATGAAATGAGGGTTTGACACAAATTAATCTTCTGAGTTTTGTAAAACCAGTCGCATTTGCATTGCATCTTTGCATTTCACTAACCATTCAAGGAAATTCAAATTTTGCTTTGCAGACATCAACATGGTACGGCGAGGTGGACTCCCATTTCCAGACATGAAGTTAGACAACCTCAAAATCCTGGCGGGCCTTGTTAGGAATTCTGCCGCATTCATTGCAAAATATGGAGATCTTCTGCCATTACTTAACACTCAAATTGAAGGATGCATGATGCATGCCCTCGTTGAGTTTTATGATCCAGTATACCATTGCTTTATTTTTTCGGATTTCTAATTACTTCCAACAATAGAGGAATATTCTGATTACCTGAAAATTCCGCTAACCATCAAGGATTTTTATGGAAAACCGAGAAGAAGAGACCTAGCCAAGGCATTACACCTTAGGCCAGAGGAACTGCTTGCTGATTTATTAGCCAAAGGGGGTTTCCTCAGAATGGAGGCGAGACCATTTATGGAAATGAATGAATTTCACTATGAAAATAGGAATTTGGGTATCTTCGAGGCGATCTTGGCGTTCTTGATATACGACTTGTATCTCTTTCCATGATGTAATGAGTTCATCAGTGAGAAGGCTATTCGACTCTTCATTATCAAAAATCCCATGAATGAATTACTAGCAGACACCTACGTTGTCATCCACTGCCATACATTATATGATCTCAGACATTTCTCATGTTGCACCGCATTGCTCAGCAGATGGTTCATTTCCCATTTTCCCAAGACTCACGTTCTCTGGAACCTCTATAGCAAAGATGCATGGATTGCAAAGTTATTCACCCTCAACCATTATGATATCAACTAGTACGGTCCCAGGATCGGTGGTATAGCCATAATCCATAGCTGTGGAGACTTCCCCAACATACCTCTCATCGGAACTAGAGGTGTTATCAGCTACAACCCAATTCTTGCTCGACGCCAGCATGGGTATCCAACCGGGCCGGAACCCGAACCAGAGTTGCTAAAACCCTGCTTTTGTGAAACAGGCAGCAACAAAGAACTAGAAGCTCAAGCCAGCTATGCTTGGAGGCACCCTCACATACAAGGGATGACCGCGAAAGAAAACATAAGTTGTTTGACTACTAGAGCTTATCTACTTTGGTCAAAGGAGATAGCTTTAACAATGTTCTATACTCGTGACTATGAGGTCACAATGGAGCCAGAGGTCCCTATGATTAGGGAAGAGATGAGGTATGCTTTGATCAAAGCTCAACACGAAAATGAAGACCTATGGGAAATAATTCGCCAGAATCAAGCTCAACACAGATCTCAAGAAGGAGAAGGATCATCTAATTAGATTGATCAATGTTTCGCCATTTCCTGCTTTCCCTAAAAAGGATTGTAATCATATGTTGGATTTACTTTTGTCACATTTACTTTTTTTTTAAAAAGGGTCTTGCTTTTCAGCAAAGGCCATCTATTGTAATAGATCTTGAATTATCAATGAAAAATTGCTTTTTAAAGTACGTTGTTACATGTTGTTCCTAATTTTTGTTTGTAAACAAAACTTTCTTTTCCTTGAATGGTTGATTTATTGCATTTGCATTTGCATTTACATCTCATCCTGCATTGGTCTTGCATTGGGTTCCGCAGCTCATCTGTTGTTCTTGTTCGCCAGAAAGAGGAGAGTCACGCTGAGTTCTCATAGATACAATACCCGAGCCCAAGCTCAGAGAAGGATGACAGACAACGATCAGAGGATTGCACAGATGGATAACGACATCGAGGGTATTAAGGACAATGTCAGTCAGATCATGGAGGTCCTTAATGTGATCAAAGCGAAGATGGACACGCAGGTTACAGTGGTTTCCAAAGTCACTACAGCAGCAACAAGCCTTCCAACCGCTCCAATTATAACAACTGAATTCCCATTTGGCATATCTAGGGATTTCCTACAACCAATAAAAAATCCTCAACCGTCTAGCTTTCAACCACAAGTTGATCCAATGGCGACAAATCCTATCTTCACTCAGGCAGGAGGGTCAACTCATGTCCGACCTATTTTCAACCACCAGCCAATCTTCGACATACCAGATGGTTCTGAAGTGGAAGACGAGAAGCATGAAAAGCTAAGAGTAGAGATGGATATTATGGCGAAAAGAATGCAAGCTATTGAAGGGAGTAATGTCTTCGGATCTGACGCCAAAGACATGTGTTTGGTATCCAGATTAGTATTCCCATAAAAGTTCAAAATGCCTGTGTTTGATAAGTATGAGGAAATTACTTGTCCCAAAGTATACTTAATCATGTATTGTAGGCAGATGGCTCCACATATTGAAAACGACAAACTATAGGTGCATTGCTTCCAAGATAACCTCAAAGGAGCATCATCCAAATGGTACCTAAGCTTGGATCAGGCAAAAATCCACGGCTTCCAAGACTTATCGGATGCTTTCATCCAACAATACAAATATAATATGGATCTGGCTCCCGATCGACGTCAACTCCTCAGTATGGCGCAAAAAAGCACAGATACTTTTAAAGAGTATGCGCAAAGATGGCGCGGAACTGCAGCTCAGGTTGAGCCACCCCTCACTGAAAAAGAACTAGCGGACTGGTTTGTAGATACATTCAGACCGGAGTTCTATGAACGATTAATCAGTAGTGTTACTACCAAATTCTCCGACATTGTCGCGGTAGGAGTAAAGGTTGAAGCAGGGCTAAAAAGTGGAAAAGTGACAACTTCAAATGCCAATTCTAGCGCCAGTGCTGTCAAAAAGCCAACTAGTAACTTCCACAAGAAGAAGGAGGGCGAAGTGAGTGCCGTAACATATGAAGGAAGGGCACAAAATTCAAAGGATCAAAGTCAGCAATACCAATCAACATCAGCAATACCACCAACAGGGCCAGCAGCCTCAGGCTCGAGCTCCAAGGACCAATTACCAGAATAATAGGCCAAAGATACAGCCCATCCCTATGAGCTACACCGAACTATTCCCTATGTTGATAGAAAGACGACTTGTCAAAATAAGGAAATTAGGCGCTCCTCCTAATCCTTTGTCGTACTACTACAATGCCAACACACACTGCCCATTTCATGAAAATGCTCCCGGATATGACTTAGAAGGACGCTTCACGCTCCAACACCTTGTTCGTGAACTGATTGAAACGAAAATCCCGTCGTTTGAAGACAACCATCCGAATGTGAAGGATAACCCTCTACCAAACCATGGTGGAGTAAATACTATCACTGAAGAAGGGGAAGGATCTGAAACCAAGACCGTTACCACTGTTGGTGAAATCAAGGTACCGTTGGTAGAATTACACAAACGTCTTGCTCAAGCTCGGATGCTCAAAACTGCTCATGAGAACTATGAGCAATGTATGCTGAACCCACAAGGTTTTGATCTTGTACAAAAAGACGTTCGATCATTACTCGATCGAGGAATGAAAGAAATTGCCAGCAGGAAGAAAAAGGAAGATGTGGCGGTAATTGAACCTGTATTTAATATACCCGAAGAATTCAACAAGAAGGCTGTCTTCAGAGAAAACAACAACAAAACAACCAGGAACAAAAACGTCCGGCCAGTGTTCCGTGATGATATAACACCTAGATTTGGGAGAGGTCAACCTAGGTTTGAACCAGGGAGAGGATCTAAATCTCACCCGAGGGTTGTAACGCCAAAAGATGACTACTCATGGTGTGATGAGATATTCAAAGAAAGAAGACAAGAAAAAGTTGCTAACATCGTCGGTGGAAGTAGAATGACCTGAAGTGGTTGTGTGTATCAACCCGAGCAAATCCTGCAGTTTCTCAACCAACGTTTCCCATTCCCAAAGCTGTTGTCACTGCTCCTAAAGAAATCGTTCAGAAAGAAACAGTTGCTAAGGAACCTAGCAACAAAGGAAAAGAGCCCCTTAAAGATAATGAGGAGGAGTTCCTAAGAATTATCCGCCGAAGTGACTACCGAGTGGTAGATCAATTAAATCAAACACCGTCTAAGATTTCCATTATGTCACTGCTATTAAGCTCTCCAGAACATCGCCAGGCATTGCTGAAAATCCTGACACAAGCTCATGTGACGAAAGACATCACAGTGGGGCAATTCGATTCTGTTGTGGTAAATATCACAATATGTAATGCTCTGAGTTTCGATGATAACGATCTGACTGTCGAGAAGCGTAAGCACAATCGTGCCTTGCATGTGTCGATCAAATGTGAGGAAGATACATTAGCCAGGGTGCTCGTCGACATAGGATCCACGCTTAATGTAATGCCGAAGAGAACCTTGGCCAAGTTAGCTTATCAAGATGATGACATGAGGCCCACATCTCTGATCGTAAAAGCTTTTGATGGTTCTAGAAGGACTGTGATAGGGGAAGTTGACCTGCCCATCATGATAGGTCCATAAATCTTTAAGATTACTTTCCAGGTGATCGATATTAATCCGGTTTATAGCATTCTATTGGGGAGGCCCTGGATACATGCAGCAGGCGTTGTTACCTCCACTCTTCATCAGAAAATGAAATTCATTGTCGATGATCAGTTGGTCATCATTCATGGAGAGGAAGATTTAATGGTGAGCAATTTGTGTTTGTTCCGATACATTGAGGTAGATGAAGATTCACTTGAAACGACTTTCCAAGCACTGGAAATAGCCCATGCTGTTCTGGTTGATGAGTCAGCTATAACCTGCGACCCATCTTTCGCTTCTGTCCAAAGCATCAAAGTTGCACTGAAGACTGGAACCTCATTGGGATGGGGAGAGATTATTGAAGTCAACGCTCGAGTGAAGAATGATCGACAAGGGTTGGGTTACAAACCAACTCTCAAAGAGGAGCCAGAGGAGAACGTCATGAAGAGGAAATCCTTGAAAGACATTTTCACCAGCGGCGGACTGCAAGTAAACGATGTCATCACCGAAGAAGAATATTGTGATCTTGACGGTCTAATAATTCGAGGAGGAGCAGCTCTGCGCAACTGGGAGACTGTAGAGATTCCTGTCTTTTTACCATTAGAGTAATTCATTTTGCTTGTTAGCTTTGTGTTTTCTTTAAAAATTTATGGTCTTGCTCGAGGCCTGCGAATCATTTTGTATGGGCCACTTTGGGAATTTGAAAAATCTATGAATGAAAAGTGATTTTGTTAAAACTCTCGTCTATTTTCTGCTTATCATTTTCACTCTTTTTGTTAAAGGAAAAATGGTAACTTTTTGTGAACACTTAAAAGCAACCCTTCATCTGCATGTCTGTGTGTGTGTGATCATTCCTAAAACTGTAAAAAAAACATGCAGAACACCTCCAACACCCACATAATCCCATGATCCTTCAATTCCTTCTACTAGTGGTTCATCTGTCTTCCAAGCCGAAGAAAAGAGTGATGAAAACTCATAGATCCCAGAAGAATTGAAGAAGATGACTGAATATGAAGATGCTTATCTTCAGCCATACAAGGAGCAGATTGACATCATCAACTTGGGGTCTGAAGAAGAGAAAAGAGAAGCCAAGATCGGAGCATCGTTGGGACCGGAAGTCAAAAGCAGGCTGACAGCACTCCTCAGAGATTATGTTGACATATTCGCTTGGTCTTATCAAGATATGCCAGGGTTGGACACCGACATTGTTATGCACAAGCTCCCCCTAAAACCAAAATGTCCTCCAGTCAAGCAAAAGCTTCGCAGATCAAGACCATACATGGCTCTCAAGATCAGGGATGAAGTCAAGAAATAGATCGATGCAGGTTTTTTGGCAGTATCCAAATATCTAGAATGGGTGGCTAACATCGTACCAGTCCCGAAGTAAGATGGCAAAGTTAGAATGTGCGTCGACTATAGGGATCTAAACAAAGCTAGTTTGAAGGACGATTTCCCTCTTCCATATATTGACACTCTAGTTGACAACACAGCCAGTTTTGCAGTATTTTTATTCATGGATGGATTTCTGGTTATAATCAGATAAAGATGGATCCGACCGACATGGAGAAGACAACATTCAGTACACCTTGGGGCACCTATTGTTATAAGGTCATGCCTTTCGATTTGAAGAATGCAGGAGCAACATAGCAGAGGGCTATGGTTGCACTCTTCCATGATATAATGCACAAAGAGATCTAGGTATACGTGGACGACATGATCGCAAAGTCTCGAAACAAAGAAGACCATTTGGATCATCTATTAAAGTTGTTTGAGAGGCTCCAAAAGTATCAGCTAAGACTAAATCCAGCTAAATGCACTTTTGGGGTTCGCTCAGGAAAACTACTTAGTTTCATTGTTAGTCAACGAGGAAATGAAGTAGATCCTGATAAGGTCAGAGCAAGACAAGAAATGCCTGCTCCTAAAACAGAGAAACAGGTCAGAGGTTTCCTTGGACGTTTGAATTACATCTCCAGGTTCATCTCCAACCTAGCGCTTACTTGTGCACCGATCTTCAAGTTGTTACAAAAAGATCAGACAGAAGTGTGGAATGAAAACTGCCAGTTGGCATTTGAGAAAATCAAGCAGTATTTGCAAGAGCCTCCGATATTGATTCCTCCAGTGCCCGGGAAACCGTTGTTCACATACATGACGGTGTTAGAAGATTCAATGGGTTGCGTCTTGGGCCAAACTGATGAGTCAGGCAAGAAAGAGCATGCAATTTATTATCAAAGCAAGAAGTTCACAGACTTCGAGAGTTGTTACTCTCCGCTAGAGAAATCCTGTTGTGCTTTGGCATTGGCCGCGAGCGCCTAAGATAGTATATGATCTGCCATACCACAATGCTGATTTCTAAGATGGACCAAATCAAGTACATCTTCAAAAAGCCAGCTCAAACTGGAAGGTTGGCCAGATGGCATATCCTCTTGTCAGAGTATGATATTCAGTATGTTGCTTAAAAGTCTATCAAAGGAAGTGTCTTGTTACAACACCTTGTAGAGCATCCTGTGGAAGATTATCAGCCACTCAAGTTTGAGTTCCCTGATGAGGATGTGATGTACATTCAATGAATGAAGCCAAATAGCCCTGAAGAAGGTCCCGAGCCTGGATCCCGATGGGAAATGATGTTTGATGGAGCCTCAAACAAAAATGGAAATGGTGTTGGGGTTGTTTTCAAAAATCCGACCGGAGGGTATACTGCTGTCACAATCCAACTTTGTTTCTCTTGTACCAACAACATAGCCGAGTACGAAGCCTACATACTTGGATTGGAGGCTGCCATTGATCTCTGCATCAAAATCCTGGAAGTGATCGGTGATTCAACTTTTGTGATCTATCAGCTTAAAGAGGAGTGGGAGACCCGAGACGAAAAGTTAATCCCTTACAAAACTCACATTTTAGAGATGGCCGAATACTTTGATGAAATCACCTTTAAACATGTGCCAAGAGCAGAGAATCACATTTCTGATGCTTTAGCCATGATGGCATCAATGTGGAAGGTCCAATTTGTTAACGAGGCGCCTCTGATCTGCATTGAAAGAAGGACAGTACCAGCATACGTTATGGCAATAGAAGAAGAGTCTGATGAGAAACCTTGGTTCTACGACATCAAGAACTTTCTTCAAAATCAGGAATATCCAGTTGACGCATCCAGAATTGACAAAAGAGCTATAAGAAGGTTGTCATCTATGTTTTTCATCATCAATGACATCTTATACAAGAGAAACCATAACATGGTTCTACTCCGATGTGTCGATGAGAAAGAAGAAAGTCTCTTGATGACTAAAGTACATGAGGAACATTTGGTACCCATGCCAGTGACCATGCCATGGCTAAAAAGATCTTAAGAGCTGGATATTTCTGGTTGACTTTAGAGACGGACTCCATCCTTTTCGCTCGAAAGTTCCACAAATGCCAAGTCTATGAGGATAAATTGCATGTTCCTCCACATCCTCTCAATGTGATGACATCACCATGGCCATTCGCAATGTGGGGCATTGACATGATTGGGGCAATAGAACTAAAGGCTTCCAACGACCATCGTTTCGTCCTTGTTGCAATTGATTACTTCACCAAATGGGTAGAAACAACGTCGTATGCAAATGTAACAAACCAAGTGGTCACCCGCTTCATCAAGAAAGAAATCATCTGCCGGTATGGTATCCCTGACCAAATCATCACTGACAATGGGTCGAATCTGAATAACAAAACAATGAAGGAACTTTGTGACGACTTCAAGATTAAGCATCACAATTCGTCTCCGTACATGCCCAAGATGAATGGCGCTGTCGAAGCTATAAACAAAAATATCAAAAAAATAATACAGAAGATGGTCGTAACTTACAAGGATTGGCATGAGATGTTACCATTTTCTCTACATGGGTACAAAACATCAGTGCAAACTTCAACAGGGGCAACTCCCTTTTCCTTGGTCTATGGGATGGATGTCGTACTACACACCAAAGTCAAGATACCCTCTCTAAAGATCTTAATGGAAGCCGAGCTGGAAGAAGACGAGTGGATAAAAGAAAGGTTCGGTTCATTGAACCTCATTGATGAGAAAAGGATGACGGCCATGTGTCATAGCCTGATCTATCAACAAAGGATGATAAAAACGTTTAATAAGAAGGTTCGTTTTAAGAAGTATAAAGAAGGAGAGCTTGTGCTCAGAAAAATCCTACCAACACAGAAGGAGTATAAAGAAGCAGAGCTTGTGCTCAGAAGTGGATGCCCAACTATGATGAACATTTCGTTGTAAAGACCGTCTTCTACGGAGGAACTCTAATTATTGAGACCATGGATGGCGAACAACTCAAGTACCCTATCAATTCAGATGTAGTGAGAAAGTACTACACCTAAATGGAAAGCCTAGAAAGGTGGATCAAAACTTCAACAAGGCAGAAGCCTGAAGAGCAAAAGTCGATAAATGCAGGGGCAGGGTTTTGTCCAAAAGGTTAAAAGAAAATCAATAATTATCATTTTCGTCAGAAGCAACGAAGTGCGTGGACTGCTAGTTAGTGGGATTGGATCATTGTGGGATTCTGTAACCCCTTTTGTTTGCCATTTTTCAAATGTATTTATTCCTGAGACTTTACCCTTTGTAAAATTCTCGTCTATTAATGAAATCAGATTTTGGACCAATCATTGTTATGATCTTCTGTTTTTGTTATGCAATTTCACTTATTTGTTAATAATTTTTTTTTCGAAAAGCAAAGTATTTTGAAAAACTTAAATTTTGTTTTATAGAAAACTGATTTGACAAAGCATGTTGAAAAGCTCTAGAGGTAATATGACGGTGTTACACTACTCTCAAAACCGTAAAAGCTTGTTGTCGCCTCCAACCAAAAAGATGCGTCCAACAACAATCCCCGCTCTTAAGCCAGGATTTCTCCTCTGCAGATTTGCAAGAGTATTGATTACATCGAAAAATTGTTATTTCCCCGAAGGATGTTCCATCCAGCTTGAAACATCGAGACTCAGCGTGTTGGGTTCCCTTTTTGTGTTCTTTGTTTTGCTCTTTCTTTTTCCTTCATGGGTCGGTCTGCATTTGTGCATTCACATCATATCAGCATACGCATATGTTTGCATTTGCTTTGGGTTTCTGGTCGTTGCCTTTGATATCCTTTGGTTGCTACCACCCTGTTTTTTCCGTTTGCCACGGTTTTCGCTGTGCAGTTTTTACCCCAACTTTATCGGTGATCTTGGGATTACCTGTTTCCATCCTGGGAAGCTAGTTGTGACTAACAATATTGAATTAGCAATATGATCAATCGTTACTAACCTTTGCTCCTGATTTGGTTATCACCAATAATATTTGAAAGTCTAGTAATTACTAGCATTGTTAAAAATCAATTGTTATTGGTACCTCAACTTGGTTATCACCAATCATTCAAAACCCAGTGGTCACTGGCTCTATTTAACACTACTTGTTATTAGAAATCTAGTGGTTACTAGTATTATCTTTTAAATCCAATGGTTACTGGTACTTGATTTGGTTATCACTAAGGTCCTCTGCATTGTTAAATCCAATTGTTATTGGTCTACCTTTGATTTGCTTGTCACCAGTGTGTCTAAATCCATTAGTCATCAGCATTGTTTAGTTCCAATTGTTATCGACCCTCTGAATTGGTTATTACCAATCCTCCCATGTGAAGTCCAGTGTTTATCGGCGCGTCTTAACCCAATTGTTATTGGTGCATTTAGTTGGTTATCACCAAACCCTTTGAAAATCCAGTGATTACTGGTATTGCCCAAATTCAATGGTTATTGGAATTCCTTGACTAGGTCATTGATGATTCCCCAGGAAGTCTAGTGGTTACTAGTACCACTTGAAACCGTCTGTTTAAAAACTGGTTGTTACTAGTATCCCCAACAAAGCCTTTGCTTTCCCCAATTGAGTCTCGGAGATCTAGTGGTTACTTGCATCCCCGGTGCGTCTGGTCTTGTTTCTAATCTTTTCCTGAAGATCCCATTCAAACTCTTCGTTCTAGGAGGTTCCTCATTTTGGCGTATCTCCAGTGAGGATCGTGTCTCTGGACTTTTGCTTCCCTCGGTGGAGATTTGCTTTCTTCCCCAGTGGAGTGTGCCCCCTTTTTTCCCCTAGTGAAGATTTGTCTTCCCCTGTGAATTTGTTTGTGTCCCTGTGTGAAAGATTCCCCTTGAAATACCATCATTAGTCATGTTTGAACTATTGCTTGTTATACCTTAGATCTTTCCCAGTGTGTCGGGTTCCCTGTGAGTAGTTACTCGTTGTTTTGCCGTTCTTGTTCTTTTGCCCGTGTGTCCGCATTTGTCTTGCATCCAAGCATCATAAAACATCATTTAGAATTCATTGCATTTTAGCATTTGTCCTTTTTCATATCATCGGATCTAAGGGACAAAATGTATGGTTTGCTATATTTAAATACCTTTCACTATAATTCTATGAAGATTGCCATCTCTCATTGCCATCTAGTGAAGATATTTAAATAGGGGCAACTGTTGTACCCCAAATTTTGACCCCTAGATCTTCATCATTATTCTAGGAGCATCATCATTTGCTTATCTACCCTTAACCTAGTTCAAGTTTATCTTTGTCAAGATACAGATGAATCAGGGTTCTATACAGTCAGGAATCGAGGATTCGATGGCTTGATCAGTCAATGTATTGGATTGATCCTCCATGAAACAAGTATCTACATCATCAAGAATACTACATTGGGTCAAATATGAATCCAATTTGAAGTTGTCACTCAAAGATCAAGAACAGTGCAGCTCAGGACCTCCGATTAGGGTTTCTAATCAGGAAAAGTCAACTGTAGTTTGGCTTTTGACTTAAAAGGTGTTCCAATGATGTAATCATGGTCCATGAAGCTCATATGGCTTATTGAAGTCCACTCAAGAATTTTTCACCAACAAGGGAGACCAAGGGTTTAAAGGTATAACATAGGGTTTCAGCTATGCACAAAGAAAACATTGGATTACACCTTAGGTTTGAGTGATTCATATATTGAGAGTAAGAGAGGTAGGGAAACACTTGGTTAGAAAATATGGTTGATCTTGGGTGCCTTCAGGGTTACTCTTGGGAACTTGAAGGCGAAGGCTATTTTCTTGTAACTCATACGTAATCTTTTGTAACAACTTTCTGACTATAGTGAATTGGAGAGCTGCTCTCTCCCTCAGAGTAGATCGTTTGATCGAACTAGGTAAATAAACCTTCGGTTTTTTCTTGGTTTATTCTGTTATATTATATGTGTACAAATTATTATTGCTGAAGACCATTTATTTTGGTTTCTATTGTTCTTTGCCTCACAAATCGATATTGAATTTTGTCTTAATTCACAACTAGATTCACAACATCTTTGAATCCTAGTTTACGGTAAATAAATTTCACCCATCAAACTTACATCATGGCCAAATGTTAGTCAAAATATAGTATAATTAGTTGCCTCGTTAGGGGAATTTACACAAGCCCATAAGATTTGGCCTAAAGTTGTTGCACCCTAAAATTTGCCCAACCTTTTTCTTTACCTAGCTTATGTTTCATTGCATTCATATTGCATTAGCATATGCATACCATTTTCCCTGTACACCTTATTGAGAGAGGTGTTCTTATCAAGAGGTGGTACTTAAGCTATCAAGTGCTTATTCTCATCAAAAGAATGTCAAAGCTCATTGAAGGAATGGGTGGTTAAGATTGGTGCATCTCCTATCTTAGGGGTCCACGAAGTTCATCAGAAGGTTATGAGTCCAGGGTTATGGATAGAAGTTATTGTGAGAGATAATTAGATGTCTTGAGGGTCATTGAGGAGCTTTTTCAAGTCATTATACCAAGTGCAAGAAGCCACAACCAAAGGTGGTGCAACTCGGGTTTTCACTTGGTTAACCCTAAGTCAACAGTGAATTTGAAGAAGATTAAGACTCAGTTCCAAGCAACTATGATCATGGAATGTTGTGTTGAGACATTTCATATATCATTTCAAGATCAATTCATCAAGAATCAAGAGTGTGAGAAGTTACTAAGATAGGGTTTCTAAGCTTTGTCAGTGTAAAATCCCTTGTTTAGTACCTAACTTCAAGACCACATATCTCAAGATAAAAGTTTCATCTCATCTTGACTCCAACATGAATCCTGTAGGGCTTGTTTCTAGCTTTATTTTGAGTACTAGAAGTCATTCATCTGATTTCTATAACTCAAGTTATGAAGTTGGCAAGTTACAGGTCATCAGATGAATGTGATTTGGTCCATGACAGTCAACCAACGTCCAAGACATTTTTGACCTAGAAGGATGTCTCTCCTCAGCTTGAACCAAACATGAAAGTTCTTCCTTATGATCTTAGATTTCTAAAAAGTACTATAAGTCCTCAAGTTGACTTGTGAAGGTCAAGATATGAAGCTTGTAAGGAAGGGGTATTTTTGGAAACTAAGATTATGGGCCACCTTTCATTATAGGTCAACTTCACCACTTTGCACATCTCAAATGGAAATCTTTCCAACTTCAAACTTGATCCAAATGGGGTCATTTTCTCAAACAAACATCAAAGCATCATGGAATTGGCTTGGATTGAAGAGTTAGTGAAGAAATTTCCATGGAAAAGGCATCAAAAGTACAAAAATCAAATTAATTCATATGGAATCAATTTTGTCCAAGTGTGTGCATATTTTGAGTGCAAAGGACATTTTAAACACAATGGCATTTTTGGAATTGCAAGTTGAGGTCCAAAACCATGACATTTTCACACTTACTTGAAGCTTAAGTTACATATCCAAGTCACTCCATTAAGATCCAAACAAGGCAGAAATCTCCACCATTGGATCACACTCATCCCCAGCAACATGAATGGAACAAGTTCAAGGCATTGCAAGCTCTGTTTTCACAAGTTGCAAGTTCACCACAACCTTGAAATTGGATTTTTTAATTAGGCTTATTCAGGCTATAATTGGGCTTTCTGTCCATCCATATCCATTATATATAAACTCTTGATCATGTACAATCATTGATAACAGAATTTGGAGCCAAAAACAGTTAGAAATCAATTGGAAAAGTGAGAGAGAAGTGAGATTCAAATTTCTAGTTTCTTGAAGCTTCAATCCAAATTGTTCATTCTAACAGCTCTAGGAAGGTTCATTGAGTGTTTCTGGATCAAAAGCATCAGGAATTCACCACTTTTGAAGGCTCAGTGGAAGCTCTCCACTAGGTAAGCTTTCAATCAAGATTGCTCTCTGTACATGTACATATAGGCTGCCATTTTTGTGGATTCGTGTTCCTTAAGATACGTAGATGAATTTAGGATAAGTTCTATGCACGATTATGGCAATTCTTGAAATGACATAGGAATTTGTAGCTTTCGGTTAGGGCATATCTTAGAGAATTAGGTCAAAATAATTGTGGATTATTATTGTGTGAAGCAAGGTGAATTGATTAGTGTAAAGAATTGCGCGTTTCATGAACTTTTTTCTAGCTGCTACAGTAGCCGTCTGGAGGTTGAAGATGACCGGAATCCCTAGGGCCACCGTCTGCAACTCCCCCTCTCTTTTCTCATTCGAATGCTATTGATGTGGTGTCATGTTTGTGGCCTTTGGATTATGCCCGACTTCTTGACTCTCCCCTCATTTGATGGCCACGATTTGATGGCACTTTGTATTAAGTTTCTGATGATTGCATGGCAATGTATCATCCTTTAGATTGGATTAACTTAGGTTACATCCATTGGCTCTAATTGCATTTCATTATTTGAACTCCTTTTAATGAAACATTGCGTTTCAGCAGCGTGTACCTCAACCGTTTGATGGTTTGACTGGATTTAATCTGAAAGCTGAGATTTATTTCCAATTTATGTTCTTATGCTGAGGCACGCGTGTCCTTATTGTAGCCATGGGAACTTTGACTGGTAATTGCAACGTATGGTTGAGATCTAGTCTATGTTTTTAGTTGACTGAATTAGAATTGACTTGGGCTAGATTGCTCCTCACACACCCATGCGCCTAAGCCCATTAAAACACACGTTGATGGATTATTGTTTGCACCCAGTCTTTATTCTCTTTTATCTCTTTTCTTTAGTTGCATTTTTTTTTCTGCTTTCAGTTTAATTCATTTAAAAATGTTAAATAATCCCAAAAATCATGAAAAAATGTATTTAGATACTTTGGCATGTGTTTTAATTTTGCATATTTTTTAATTGAATTTTCATTTCTTTTTCATGTAATTGTGTATTTTCCTTTTAATACGCTTTTTGTAAAAATGAAAAATTACATATCTTGTTTCTTGATTTTCTTTCTTGATAGAAACACCAAATAAATTCGTGAAATTTCTTGTGTATATTATGGATATCTTGATTGATTTTAGGATATTTTTCTCTCTGAGTTTTAGGTATCATTTGATTAGGGTTTAGATAGTGTCTTTAGAACCCTCTTTTCTTGCCTTATCCAAAGAATACCTTAGGGTTTTGCTTTCTGTCGGCATACCTTGACTTAGACTTTTGCTCCCAAAATTGGACCCTTGGTTTCTAAGACCAGAGGAGTCCCTTAGGATTTTTCTTAGAATTTTTAGATGTGTTTTACTATTTTTTAGGCATTTTTCATTCTGGCCTACCCGTGTGTGTTTCCAACTCTACATCTTGCCTAGTTTGCATTTTGTGTGAATGTTTTGCAATGCTTGTGCATCCAACTCTCGCATATCCATGTTGTAGACATCTTAAGCCATTTGTATGTTGATTTTGAGGTCTTAATCATGTTCATACCTAGTTCATAACCTAGGCTTCCTTTAGGACCTTTCCTTTAGACCTTCCTTGTGAGTATCCTTGGATGACTTCCTTTGCATGATTATTCCTCCACATTTTCCTCTTCTAATTCCTCCAAGTCTTATGATATTAGGAAACTCGGCCCTAACGTTCTCATGCAAAGTGGCCCTAAGGTTATGATTGAAAGGGGGAACATCTACCCTAAAGTTAGCATATTTGGATTGAGTGCCTAATGTCTCTCCTACTCCCATCCTAATCGGAGGGACTAGGAATCCTATGGGGATCATAGCAAAAAGCACAAGAAGAACAAAGGAAGGATCAATCACAAGTAGAAAATGCAAACACGAAAATGCACACTTAGAATGGTGGGAGGGAGGAAAAATGTGTGGGGTAGCAGCCGCCACAAGCGCGTCTCGACCTTAACAGCAATGCAAGAATGATGCAAATATGTGGAGAAAAGCAAGAAATGAATGCAAATAAACATGCAAATAAATGATTAATTCGAACCACATACACAAGCATGTAAACAAATGGAGAATGAAAATGCATGTCAACAAAATCATGATTAATCAACCACAAACAGTGACAAATATTCAAAACAATTCAATCCTAATGCATCACACTGATCTATGATGATTCGAATCAAAACGGTATGAAAACAAGCAAGCAAAACAACAAATATGACATTCTGGCACAGTGTTAATCGGTTAACACATACTGTTAATCGGTTAACACCTTAAAGAGTTTGAAAAAACTAAAGTTTTGAACAGGTTAATCGGTTAACCATATGCGTTAACCGATTAACACTGTAAACATTTGAAAAAAAATTTGAAAATTTGAAATGGTTAACCGGTTAACCATATAGGTTAACCGATTAACACTGCACTAGAAGCTAAAAATAGCAGCAAAAAATCACTTCCAGCACCAAAACAGCTTATTCAAGGTTCCAACAGATCAACTTATCAATTAAGCACGAAATTAACAACAGAAAACAGAAATCCAACAACATGGATACACAATTACACAGCCATATCACAAATTGAACGGATCAAAATCAACAAAATTCAATCGAATATGAAGATTAACATGATAAGCTCGAAAATTAAATCGGATCGAGAATTCCAACCTTCGAAGCGGAGATTTGTTTCGGTAAATGTTGATCAACTGAATTTGAGAAGATCAAATGCTAGAAATCCGGAAAACTTCAAGATCCACAATAATTGTTGTTGTATGAATGAAGATTGTTGCACCCTAAAATTTGCTCAACTTTATTCACTTGGTTTATGTTTCAATCTCATTAGCATTTGCATATAGAGTCATGTACATAGGTTACTCATCTGCATAGCATAAGCATAGAAAGTCATTCAATAGGGAACCAATCATTATTCTCATCTCTGGAGGCCTATCAAGAGGTTATTATTCAAATTCAATCTCATTCAAGTCATCAGAAAGGATTGGGAAGCTATCAAGTCAATGGATCAAGCAGTTCATCTATCTCCTAACTGAGTGTATCTGGGGATCTATAAGGAAAGTATGAGCTGTGGGCTGAGCATGGAGAATATCTAGACATCTTGGAGGACTTAGAAAGTCATTTGGAGAAGGAGACAAGTCATTGGTGTAGTCACAAGAATTGCAGTTGAAGACAGCCAACTAGGGTTTCATTTGGGTCAACCCTGAGTCAACTCTAGGTCAATTGACTGATTGAAAGGCATTAAAGGCTATTGGAGGGATGTGGGCTTCATCATTTGACATATAGAAGAGGATATGGTGATATGCCAAGAAGAAATCAAGAGAAATCAAAGAGAAGAGGAGTTTCTAAATTAGGGTTTCTGTGTAAAATCCCCTAGTTTGGGTCAAATTCCCAAGCAAGATAAGTCAAAATGCAAGCTTCAAATGGATCCTTGGCCAACATGTAACTTGTAGAGGATCTCAAGACCTTTAATTTGAGTGGTGGAAGACATCAAGGAGATTTATAGAACTCAAGTTATGGTCCTTGCAAGTTACAGGTCATCTGAGGTATCTGAACTTTTGTCTGTAAAAGTGACTTGACTTCCAAGCTATTTTTACCCCTAAAGGAGATTTCAAATGAATTTATGGTAAACATAAGAGTTGTTCCTCATTGTCTTAGCTTTCTATAATGGTATGGTATGCCTTCATATGATTTGTGGAACTCTACTTATGGTCTTGGCAAGCAAAGGGTATTTTGGTCATCTGAGGATTACAGGTCATTCTTAGCCTATGCCTAAAACTCATGCAAGGGAGCTTCAAATGAAAAACTTCCCAACATCAAAGTTGCTAAAAATGCCATTTTAAGTCAAGAAAAGAAGTAATGGAAGTTTGTAAATGCATGGAACAAGACTTGATAAAAGTTGGTGAAAAATGACTTAAAAAAAAGAGGCATATAACTTGAAAAAGTTCAAGTTGGAAAATGGTTTGAGAGATCTACAAGTCCAATATGGGTCATCCATATACCAAATTGATTCCCAACATCATTTTAAAGACATTGGTTCAGCCACATTTTTGAGTTTAGGCTTAAAAATTGGACTTCCTTTGTAAAGTTGTTTCTTGCATCATAAGGTAACATGGTAAATCTTCACACAAGGCAAGGAAAAGATTGGTTTTTCATGCATACACTCCTAATATCTCATGAAAGGAGATTTTCACTCAAATTTACCCAAGGTGCAAGCATGATATGAGATGATTCAAGATACCATCAAATGATAAATTCATGAAAGTTCCACAAGTTTCTAGATCCCTCTAGGACCAATCTAGAAGCTTCTCATTCTGTTAATCCTCACCTATATAAGGAAATGAAGCCATTGGTGCATTGGTTAGTGATTCTTTGAGCTTGCAAACATTACTTTGATTCCTTCACTCCCATTTGCATTTTCTCTTCAAACTCCATTGAAACTTCATCAATCATCTCAATTTCTGTTATCATCATCATCCACCACTATCATAGAGTAATTGGCAAAGGAAATTGAAGGGAATTCGTGGCTGGTTAGGGAGATCCAAGTTTACACTCCAACTTGCATGAAGAGGGGGATAAGGTGATTCAAGAAGATTGAGCCACAACTATTGCAAACAGAAGAATCAGCACCATTGGAGGAGCATCTAGAAGCCATTACAAGTCTTGAATTGCAGCACAATAACACCTGCCATCATCACTTGCAAGGTAGGTATTTCCCTTCAAATCTCATTATTCATTCAGTTGTAGATCATGTGGTTAGGATAAAGATGCTTAGAGACCATAGGGGATTGAATTCTGAGAATTAGGGAGACTTCTATGAAGTTCCATGGCAGGTCACCATTTCTTTAAGTTCTAAGAACAAGTTGTGCATTAGGTTGTAATTGATATGGGATAGCATGGAATAATGAGGGTAGCATGTAGAACAGTTTTAGATCATTAGGATTGAGTTCTAGCAAGGTTGATGTCAGAAGAGTATGGTGAAACCCTAGCTTTCGTGCCCTCTGTTTGGGATCTACAAGGAGAGTTAGCAAAAACTAAGACCAAGCATGGATTCCTTGTGATTAGTAGATCATTTTAGGGTTTTGAATTGTTCATTTTCATCAAGTGATCATGGAGAACGATTTGGTTGAATTTTCGCGCATGGATGCTGTGTCACTGAAACCCTAATGTTTGGAGGAAGACGATGGCCAATGGCCCTTGGATCTGAGGAGGAAGCTTGACTTGACCAAGGATCTAACGCTCCACACTCAATCTGAGAATTGGTGGGAAATTTCAAATAATGAAACGCACCGTTTCATTTAGTAGGGGGAATTGGGCTCAGTTTCATATCAAATTGAAAAAACATTATTTTTTAATAATTCTTTTTGCATAATTTTCTTTAAAGAGTCAAGAAAATTATAAAAAATAAAAATTGCATTTTATTTTTTATTTGATATTTTTCCCATATTTTCCAAATAAATGCCTATTTTAGATGTTTCATTTCATGCATGATTTTGTTAATTTTTGTTCTAATAGTTGCTTCAATATTTTTCACCCATTCTTTTTAGGTTGATTAGTAGACATTGGTAACTTGTACATGCAATTTAGTTCATATTTTTAGGAATTAATTTGAGGTGATTAGTTTAGGTGAAAACAACATGAACAAAATTAGGGTTTTAAATCAACTTAGGTGAGATAGTTTAATTCTTTTAGGAAATTTTCATTTGATTTTTGGGGTATGGACTATAGGGGTTATGGGTATAGGATAGATCCCCTTAGAAATCACTAGGATTCCCCTACTGCTATTAGTATATACTGCTATATTTGATTGATTGGTGTGGTGTGCCCTCTGGGGATTATTGATTTATCTGTGTGGTAGTCAACTAATTGCTTAACACCCGATTCACTCTGGTGATTGATCCCTCAGCTTAGAGGATGAGACTTGAAGAAAAGCCACTGTAGACTGAAGATTGATAACCAAAGCCCTTGCTTGAAGACTGTGGAGATGGAGAGTGATGCTTGCTGAAGCTTGTAGCTGATTGGAGAGGACTGGAAGATAGGTGTTGATGCAGAGCTGCTGTGGCTGTTTATTTTTCTGCTGTTATTCATTCCTGATGTATTGATTGGTTTTCCTGACTGTATTGTTTGCTGTTTACCCTGTTGGGTTGAAAATGAAGCCTGTTCACTTTTGCCTATTGTTTTTCAGGTTCGAGGTTGAGTGGGACTCCCTTGCCTCGCTTGTATTGTTGCATCCATGCATTTTATTGCTTTGCTGTATATCTGATATTGTTTCTGTTTCCGTCTATTCCCTTAGGATCTTTGTTTCTCTCTGTGCAAGAGAGGAGCATGATAGACACTAGGTCTTAACCCATGCATGATAACATTAGGTTAGTTTGTTTCCCTTCGCAACCGTAGGTTAGAGCTCTGTCTCTTCTTTCTCAAAACAAACAGAAAAACACAATAAGATTTCAAACACAATAAAAGACACTTCTTCCGTAAAAGAATGTGAACTCATCAAGACGTCATTTTGTCCGCTTGGACTGTTAATTAGAAAAACCTTTTTCAGAAGGAATAAAAATCAACCAAGACAGGCTTGTGTCGTACGTGGCCCGAACTACGTTTGCTCTGATCTTTCATGCTGTATGAAAGTATGTAGGCATAGGATGCGATATCCTAGCGAGCAACCTTCCCCTCCTTTCCCGTAGGTAGGCGAACTACGTTGACTCTGATTTCTCGTTCCAGACGGGAATACGTAGGCATAAAGTGCGATACTTTGCCGAGTCATTTATTTTCATTTTTCTTTAACCCCTAACCTGTAGAGTAGATAAAAATAACAATCCATACCCGAAAACAAGCGTGGATCCCGTCGAGTACGACGAACGTGAGGGGTGCTAATACCTTCCCCTTGCGTAACCGACTCCCGAATCCAGGTTTTGGTTGCGACGACCATACCTTTCCCGTGTTGTGCGAGGTTTACTCTAAGCGTTTCCTTTCCCTCCCGTGGGATAAATAACGCACGGTGGCGACTCTTCTGTTCAGCCGGCGCCGATTCTCGCAGTAGCGACAGCTGGCGACTCTGCTGGGGATCCAACATCCCCAGGCTGCTAAGGACTGCGATGGTTCTTATGCATTTGGGATCCAACGTCCCTTAAGAGAGTCAATCCTAACGCTTGTTTTCCCGTCGAGGATTTTGTATGGATTTATATTTCTGACCTTTAATTTTCAGCATTATATATATTGATTATTATTGTTGTATTGGGGTGTGACGGGTGTTCTGATACTGAGTGAGAAGCCGGACCTGGGCTTGAGTGCACCTAGAATTAGAGTAGAGATTAGTTGGCGCCCGCTTGCTTTGCTTGCTTTGGTGTCCCGCGAAATCTACACTCAGACGAGGTTCCTCTGGTTGGCCTCCTGCCCCTTCCTTTGGTTGGCGTGGGTTGCTGGTTAGTTGAATTGTCGACTCTGGGGACCGATCATTTGGAAGTTGGCTAAGTGAGGCCTCTTCAGGATTCGATGATACCACTCCTTCTGGGAATCGTATCGTCAACCCTGAAAGTCTGTGACGCCGACGACCGCATAGGATGCCATACCTTTGTCAGTTACTAGGACATCCACCTGTGAGAGGGTTTGGGGATATGCAGGTAACTAGACCTTCAGATACCGGTTATTTCTTGGTCAGAGATCCTAGGTATTTATGGAGAGTTATGAGGTCTGTCAGAGACCATTTGGAAATGTGTTATGAGGTTTGTCAGAGACCAGTTGGATAGTTCTGAGGTCTGCCAGAGACCAGTTGGAGTTATGGTTTGAGGTCTGTCAGAGACCATTATTGGAGCTTTGTTGTAGGTCTATCTGAGACCAGGGTTTGAGGACTTCTAGAGAATCTATCTGAGACTTCTTGATACGGTTCAGCTACGACAGTTGGTCCCCGTTGCATGTTACTTGCATTGTATTTGTTTGCATACTCATCATCATTGCATCCCACTAACGTGTGTCTGTGCTGCAGGTGCATTTGCATTTCCCGAGTTCTAGTGTCCGGATTTCTGAGTGATCGGTCATGGCCAGCTTAAGAAGGACAGTTGCTTACAAATTGCCTACTCCTGATGTTGTTCCCCTGCTTGGGTTGATCTCTCTGGCTGATGAGGAGGTTCGTAGGAGCTTCAGAATGAGCTATGGAAGACTATTGAGATTGGTGCACAAACCCACGGAGACAGAGCTAGATGGGCTGTACGCTTTGCTGCAATTCTATGATCCCGCATTGAGATGTTTTACGTTTGCTGATTTCATTATGGGGCCTACCATTGAGGAGTATGTGGAGTTTACTGAGTTACCCGTGCAGAACCAGGTTCCATTCATTCATTCTGGCATTAAGCCCAAGCCGGAAGACTTGGCCAAGGCTTTGCATGTGGATGCTTCTGAATTGTTGACTACTGTTTCCCGTGGAGTTCCAGGCTTCTCACTCCAGTTCTTGATCGGTAAAGCTCAGGAGTACGCTAAGAGCGGATGTTGGATTGCATTCAATGTTGTGCTGGCTCTGTGCATTTACGGCATAATATTGTTTCCCAATGTACCGGATTTTGTGGACTTCGATGCCTTCTACTTGTTTGCCGCTGGTAATCCTGCACCGACCTTGCTCGGAGATTTCTACCACTCTCTGCATTACAAGAATGAGAAGGGAAGAGGAAAGAATGTTCATTTCTGTGTACCATTGCTGGATATGTGGTTTAAAATCCACCTTCCCATGAAGGGATCTTTTGTGAAGAGTGCAACCACAGCTAGCTGGTCAGAGCGCTTGATGAGGCTATCTTCCGAAGACGTCGAGTGGTTTGATAGAGACCTGTTGGGAGCTGAGCTTATATTCAGTTGTTCTGGGTACCCTAATGTTCCGTTGATAGGAAGAAAGGGGTGTATCAACTACAACCCATCGCTGTTGGTCCGTCAGTTCGGATATGCGCTGAAGAACCCGCCAAAAGAGGAAGAAGTACAGGAATCTCTGTACTTCACCGAAGATTTGAAGGGGGAGTTATTGGCCAAGTTGCAGCATTCCTGGACGCGTATTAACCGGAGAGGGAAGCCGTTGTTAGGGAAGAATGACTGTCAGGCCTATGCACCTTACAGAGAGTGGATCCAGGGGAGAGCAAGTCAGTTGCGGATGCCATTTCCAGATGCACCAGTTCTTGTTCCCATTCCGGTAGCAGAGCCAACTACTGTTTCTAGGGAGGCCTACGAGCAAGTTGTGAAAGAAAAAGAAGCCTTGATGAAGATCAACGAGGGGTTAGAGCAGGAGCTAGCCCAGATACGCAGTGAGAAAAACAAGGCCATCCATGCTTTCCAACAGCAGATTGAGCTAATGAACAGATTAGGGGCTGAGTTGACTGAGGAGAGGAAGAAGCGCGAACGTCTGGGGCAAGAGTTCAGAAGTTCCCATGACATGCTTGAATCCAAGAAGAAAGCGCTTGACATCGCTCACCGAGAGATCTCTTCTTGCAATAAAACCTGGAATGCCACGCTCACCAACAATAAGAAGAGGGAAGATAAGTTGAAGCAACAAATTTCCGACCTCGAAGAGCAATTGAAGTCCAGCATCAAGAAGTGTGAAGAGGAAGTGATGACCCGATATAGTCTCCAGAACGCACTGAACAAGGCCATCAAAGGCAGAGATGAAGCTGTGTCTCAGAAGCGTAAACTAGAAGATCGCTTCGGAGAGGGGGCATGGGAAGAAACTGCTGAAGACGTACGCCGTGTTCTTAAGAAAAGAAACCAACTTGTTGAAGGGCTGCTTGCTCGACCAAGTCATCCGGAGACCAAGAAGCTGCTAGAAGAATACCAGACTTATGGGAGGATTTGATCATTTCATGTAGTAACTTGTATGCTTTATTTGCATAAGTGCTGACCATCACCAGGATTGTTGGTTGAGGTCATGCCTTCTCGTTGTACTCTCAGTGATATTGTATTCTTAGCTTATTGGTTTCTCAGCAATATATGAGGCTTTCTGTGACTCAGCTCCGATCTTTATATTGTTAGTATTGTCACTGCACTGACACCTTCACACTAGAACCGGGGAATGAACTTCCCTAATGCACAGACACACACATTGCATTGCATTCATATTCATATTGCATTACAGGTAATCATCGGATGATATCTTATTTCCTGCTCTGTACCAGGTATTTTCAGGATTGCAGATCAGCACCCGCACCGCTATTCCACTCGCACCAACTGTCGAAGAATCATGGATCAAATACAGAACGAGATGCAAGATGTGCGCGAGAAGCTAACTCTCTTTATGCAGACCATGGAAGCTATTGCAAAAGGTCAGGAGAGTTTGCAAGCCATGGTGCAGCCTCTGTTGGTCAGAAATGCTGGTCACGGTAACGAGGATCATCAGTCTGTGCGAGTCGATACTGTTCATGGGGATGGCACTCCCACGCCAGTGGCTCCGCCTGTAGTCAATATACCGGCTGCTAATGTCAACAACGCTACCGCTGCTGTGAACGGTAACGTCGGAGTTGGGAATGAGACTGCTGTCCATAACGTTGGGCTTGGTGATGTCAACTTGGGCGATAATATGGGAGGCAACGGCTTCGGCAATACTGGATTCGGGTTCAATGATCAGGGATTCGATAACGCTGGGAAATATGGTTTCAATGCTCAAGGCTTTGGGCAAGATGGTTATGGTGTGGCCAATCAGGGTTACGGAGGTTTCGGAAATGGAAACGGCGCTGGGTTAATGGCTTTTGGGCCTGCTGGAGGTGTTCAAGGGTACGACAACAGAGGCCGAGGCCCGGGGATGAATCAGATCAGGGATGGCCGTAATAATGGATATGATGGGTATGGAGCTGGGAATGGTATGTGGCAAGAAGATCAGCAGGAGGACGCTTTCTCCGGCGGAGGTTTCGAAGGGCCGATGGATGACTCCCAGAAGATCAGAATGCTAGAAGAGCAGATGAGGGGGGTCCTGAATCAAAGTGCTGTGGGCTTAGACATGGCAACAATGGGCCTGGTACCTGGCCTGAGGGTTCCAATCAAATTCAAAGCTCCCACATTTGATAAGTATAAAGGGGACACATGTCCGAAAGTACACGTGTGGGCTTATTACAGAAAGATGTCTGCATACTCAACTGATGAGAGAATGCTAATGCATTTCTTTCAAGATAGTTTGTCAGGCCCTTCCCTAGAGTGGTACATGGGGTTGGAGCCAACCAATATCAAGACATGGAAGCAATTGGTGGAGGCATTTGTAGCTCACTACAAGTATAACAGCGACTTGGCACCCAATCGGGTCCAATTGACAGGGCTGTCTCAGAAGAAGGGGGAGAGCTTTAAAGAGTACGCGCAAAGGTGGCGCGATATGGCTGCCAGGGTCCGTCCTCCTTTAGAAGACAAGGAAATGAATGACATGTTCGTCGGCACATTCACATGCTTGTTTCATGACATGCTGTTTCACACATCTCTGGCCAGTTTTTCAGACTTAATTCTGATGGGAGAAAAGATTGAACGTAACATTAAACAAGGAAAGTTCCAGGCTGAGGAATCAACTGCATCTGGCAGTAATAAGAAGGCTTTTGGTGGGCGCCGTCAGGGCGAGGCAAGCGCAGTATTTGGAGGCCGAGGCCGAGGCCGGGGCAGGGGACGAAACCAATATCATCATCCGCAGCAGGTGGCGAGTGTTACTATCCCGTATCAACAACAACCACTTCAACAACAACAACCGTTTCAGCAGCAGCCAATGCAGCAACAACAGCAACAGCAGCCGCAGCCGCAGTAGGGTGCACAGCAGGCTCAGCGAAGATTCCAGGGTGGTAAACCAAGAAGATTGTTTGAGAAGCCTCCCTCAACATATGATGATTTGTTGCAGACATTGTTGGGTTTGAACCTGGTAGAGAAGAGAACTCTGGCACCGATAACGGGAACTCCTCCGTATGGTTATGATGCAAGCAGGCATTGCGAGTTCCACTCTGGGGCTCCGGGCCACGATGTAGAGGGTTGCCATGCTTTTAAGCACGTTGTGCAGGATCTTTTGGACAATAAGACTATCAATTTCGGAACAGCAGGTCCGAATATAGTGCAGAAACCCATGCCTAATCATGGGGCGAACGCCATTCTGACTGAGGAAGGGTTGAATCTGATTATGAATGTCGACGATTTAAAGACGCCGCTGAGCGAGATAAAAAGCAGATTGTTGCAAGGGGGTGTTTATCCAGGATGTGACGAGTATTGCTTAGAATGCTGGACCCTAGCTGGAGGGTGTGATGATTTGAAGAAAGGCATTCAGGCTTTAATTGATGGAGGCACATTGCAGTTTGACCGAGCAGCGACCGAAGAGCCTGCAGGGGCAGTAGCAGATGATCAGAGTGATGTGGCCACTGTAACGATTCCTCGGAAGACAATCACTATTGCAGCACCGGTTCAGCGACCACCGATCACCATAACTAAGGCCGGACCGATCCCGTACGAGAACACGAAAGCAGTCCCCTGGTCATATGGGTTGGAGGTGTATTGTGACGGGATAAAGATTGATGTTGATAAGCAGCCAGCGGAGACTGTCGATAACGTTGTTGGTTCAGGAGGTATGACAAGGAGTGGTAGGATCTTCATATCGCCTGAGGTGGAGGCCGAAAGACTAGCGAAAGGAAAGGGGAAAATGGTTGAGAATGTCCCAGTGCAAGCAAGCGACAAAGAAGCAGCATCGAAAGACGTAGAAGAGTTCATGCGCTTGATTCGAAAAAGTGATTATAAGATTGTGGAGCATCTGCAACAGACGTCGTCCAAAATATCCATCTTGTCGTTGCTCTTGTGTTCGGAAGCTCACAGAAATGCTTTGTTGAAAGTCCTGGATACTTCCTTCGTACCCCAAGACATCTTCGTGAATCAGCTGGAAGGAGTGTTGGCACATGTGAATGCAGGCCACAACTTGGGCTTTACCGACTTCGATTTGACCCCGAAAGGGAGAGATCATAATATGGCGCTACATATATCTGTTGAGTGTAGAGGATCAGTAATGTCGCATGTATTGGTCGACACCGGATCGTCTTTGAATGTGATGCCCAAGAAAGCGATGATGAAGCTGGATGTCAGAGGAATCCTGTGCACGCCCAGTGACTTGGTAGTCAGGGCGTTTGACGGCACGCGAAGAACAGTCTTTGGATCGATAACATTTCCCCTGCAAGTAGGGCCGGAGGTGTTTGCAACTGAGTTTTATATCATGGATATACAGCCTGCGTATAGCTGCCTGCTCGGAAGACCTTGGATTCATGGGGCTGGGGCAGTCACGTCTACCCTGCATCAAAAATTGAAATATATGGTCGGAGATAGCGTGGTCACTATATGCGGAGAAGAAGACATCCTGGTCAGCCATCTGTCATCATTTAAATACGTTGAGGTCGACGGAGAGATCCACGAAACACCCTGCCAGGCATTTGAAGGGTTGCGTATCAAGGACAAAGGTCCCGGGCCGAGCAAAGTGTCAGAGATAGCCGTCTCGTCGTATAAAGAAGCTCAAGCTCTAGTAGAGGCAGGAGAAGCAACGGGCTGGGGCAAAGTGCTGGATATTCCTGTAAAGATGGACCGGTTCGGGCTGGGATACCAACCGTCGTCGTCCACACCTGCTGTGGGAGCACCCCGTTTCAGAGGGCCAATAACCATCTCTGCCAGTGGAGTATGTCATGAAACCATCAATGCTGCTTCGGAGTCTGATGAAGGAGACAACGACTGTGATATGGATGCCTGGATTCAGCCAAGCACGCCAGGACAAGGACTGTGCAACTGGTCTATTCAGGAGCTTGTTCCCGTGACTCTTAAACAGTAATGCTTTGCTTTATTAATTGTTGAATAATCTGATGTCTTGCCCGGGGCATCAGGATTTGCTTAGGGCTGTGTTGTTATGAACATTGCGTGTTAATCATTAAATAAATGGCCTTTTTCATGTGCAAATACTGTAATCTCTGTCTTTCTTGTTTTATATTTTTCAATAAAAGGGCAACGTGGCTATTCGCTTTATACGCATTTTGAAGCACTTAACCATTTCTTTTGCAGGATAACATTTTCAGATGACATCCTTGAACCACCTATGACTCGTCCCGACTTTGAGCATCCGGTATTCCAGGCCGAAGAAGAGGTTGTCGAAGATAGTGACGTTCCTGAAGAACTGTCTTGGTTGGTGAAGCAAGAGGAAAGAGCCATTCTGCCTCACGACGAGGTCATCGAAGTTATCAACTTGGGGTCGGAAGGAGTTGAGAAGAATATTCGTATCGAAGCCGCACTGCAGGGCGGTATCAAGCGAAGACTGGTTGAAATGCTCCGAGAGTATAGTGATGTATTCGCTTGGTCATATGAAGATATGCCAGGGCTCGATACAGATATGGTTGTGCACCGTCTGCCACTGAAAGAAGAATGCCCGCCGGTCAAACAAAAGCTTCGCAGAACTCGACCAGATATGGCAGTGAAGATCAAAGAGGAAGTTCAAAAACAGTGGGACGCTGGTTTCCTGGCTGTGACAAAATATCCATCATGGGTTGCTAACATCGTACCAGTGCCAAAGAAAGACGGCAAGGTTCGAATGTGCGTGGATTATAGAGATTTGAATAAAGCAAGCCCAAAAGACGATTTTCCGCTTCCTCATATCGATGTGCTAGTTGATAATACTGCTCAATACTCCGTATTCTCCTTCATGGATGGCTTTTCAGGCTATAATCAGATTAAAATGGCGCCAGAGGATATGGAGAAAACTACTTTCATAACGCCTTGGGGAATATTTTGCTACAAAGTGATGCCCTTTGGTTTGAAAAATGCTGGGGCAACATATCAGCGTGCGATGACGACTCTTTTCCATGATATGATGCATAAAGAGATCGAAGTTTATGTTGACGATATGATTGCCAAATCCCAGACGGAGGAAGAGCATCTGGTAAATCTGCTGAAGTTATTTAAAAGGCTTAGGAAGTTCAGGCTGAGACTGAACCCTAACAAATGCACCTTCGGGGTGAGATCGGGTAAACTGCTGGGGTTTATCGTAAGCGAAAGAGGAATAGAGGTTGATCCTGCTAAAATAAAAGCGATTCAGAAAATGCCAACGCCTAAAACAGAGAAAGAGGTGCGCGGGTTTTTAGGGAGGTTGAACTACATCGCCCGGTTCATATCTCATCTAACGGCCACGTGCGAACCATTATTCAAGCTGTTGAAGAAAGATCAAGCTGTAACGTGGAACGAAAATTGTCAAAAGGCGTTCGATAAAATAAAGCAGTATTTGCAGGAGCCTCCTATTTTGATACCCCCAGTGGCGGGCAGACCCTTGATCATGTATTTGACGGTTCTTGAGGGAAGCATGGGTTGTGTTCTCGGTCAACACGACGAGACAGGGAGAAAAGAGCATGCGATCTACTACTTGAGTAAGAAATTTACAGATTGTGAATCTCGATACTCAATGCTGGAAAAAACTTGTTGCGCGCTAGCCTGGGCCGCCAAGCGTTTGAGGCAATACATGTTGAATCATACAACCATGCTCATCTCGAAGATGGATCCTATCAAATATGTATTCGAAAAGCAGGCTTTGTCAGGAAGAATTGCCCGTTGGCAGATGGTCTTGACTGAATATGACATCCAATACGTCTCGCAAAAGGCTATAAAGGGGAGTGTGCTGTCTGAGTATCTGGCGGAACAGCCCATTGAAGATTACCAATCGATGAGGTTTGATTTTCCTGACGAGGATATCATGTACCTAAAGATGAAAGATTGTGAAGAGTCGTTGCCAGATGAGGGGCCAGAGTTAGGTTCCAAGTGGAAGATGATATTTGACGGAGCTGTGAATGCTTACGGTAGCGGAATAGGGGCAATCATCACTACACCACACGGGTCGCACATCCCGTTTACTGCCCGATTGACCTTTGCCGTCACCAATAATGAGGCCGAATATGAAGCTTGTATAATGGGGCTTGAAGAAGCCATTGACTTGCGAATCAAGAATCTGGACGTATACGGAGACTCAGCTCTGGTGGTGAATCAGATCAAAGGGGAATGGGAGACGCGTCAGCCCAACTTGATACATTACATGAATTATGCAAGGAGATTGTTGCCTTTCTTCGACAAGGTTGAGTTGCATCACGTGTCGCGGGCAGAAAATCAAATGGCTGACGCTCTCGCCACTTTGTCTTCCATGTACAAAGTCAACTTCTGGAACGAGGCCCCCAGAATCATTATCTCGCGGCTTGACAGACCGGCTTACGTATTTGCTATTGATGAAGCATCCGATGACAAACCGTGGTATTTTGATATCCTTAATTTCCTGAAGAACAAAGAGTATCCAACTGGGGCATCCAGTCAAGATCAGAAGACTCTCAGGAGATTAGCGGGTAATTTCTATTTGAATCCAGATGGTGTCTTGTACAGAAGAAACCACGATTTGGTGCTACTGCGGTGTGTAGACGAAAGAGAGGAAAAGCTACTCATGGAGGAAATACACGAAGGTACATTTGGTACGCATGCTGGTGGACATGCTATGACGAGAAAGCTGCTGCGGGCAGGTTATTTTTGGCTGACTATGGAAACTGACTGTTTCAAGTTCGCGAGGAAGTGCCACAAGTGCCAAATCTATGCTGACAAGATCCATGTGCCTCCGATTCCTCTGAATGTAATGTCATCTCCATGGCCATTCTCGATGTGGGGAATCGATATGATTGGAAAGATCGAGCCGACGACTTCTAATGGGCACAGGTTCATACTAGTAGCAATCGATTATTTCACCAAGTGGGTAGAAGCGGCGTCTTACGCAAATGTAACTAAGCAAGTGGTGGCTAGATTCATCAAGAGAGATATCATTTGCCGATATGGGATCCCCGAGCGGATAATCACGGACAACGGTTCGAACCTGAACAACAAAATGATGAAGGAGCTCTGTCAGAATTTCAAGATCGAACATCACAACTCCTCCCCTTACCGACCCAAGATGAATGGCGCTGTCGAAGCGGCCAATAAGAATATAAAGAAGATTGTCCAGAAGATGGTGGTGACCTATAAGGATTGGCATGAGATGCTACCCTTTGCTTTGCACGGTTATCGTATGACGGTACGCACATCAACCGGGGCAACCCCGTTCTCGTTAGTATACGGAATGGAAGCGGTACTACCGTTGGAAGTGGAGATCCCTTCTCTGAGGGTATTGCGAGACGTTCAGCTGGACGAGGCAGAATGGGTGAAAGACAGGTTGAACCAATTGAGTTTGATGGATGAGAAGAGGCTAGCTTCTCTAGCATATGGTCGTTTGTACCAGAGCCGGATGAAGAAAGCATATGATAAGAAGATACATCCGCGAAGCTTTCAGACGGGCGACCTTGTGCTGAAAAGGATTCTCCCGCCGCAGGCAGATCACAGGGGCAAGTGGACCCCCAATTACGAAGGGCCATACGTTGTCAGGAAAGTCTTTTCAGGAGGAGCGTTATTGTTGTCCACCATGGACGGTGAAGACTTTACGTCACCTGTGAATTCGGACGCAGTTAAAAAATACTTTGCTTAAAATAGACCCGCTGGACAGAAAAAAAGAGAGTCCAGGCAAAAATGGGGCATCCTGGCGAACCAAAAACAGAATAAAAGGTTCGGGCAAAAGTTAGGGATAAAATAAAAAAAAAACTGTACACCCGCGAAGTTGAAAACCTACACTGGGCGGCTTCGGCAAAAAGGGGTATCCCGGTGAGCTGAAAACCCGTAAAGGGCGGTTCACGCAAAAGTTAGGGATTTGAAAAGCAAATGAATGCGGTCCGAATTTGATATTGCAGTGAGTATCAATACGGGAGAATACCTGAGGGGTCGATTATCAGATACAACCGCTTCAGAAGTATGGATACCGGGAAAGCATTAGAGTCGGATGAGTCATAGGAGGATCAGTTCGTGGTGTTCGTCTGCACCCCGTTGCCGACATGTGTACAAAATTTAATTTGTCAAATATTTATGCTTCTTGTGCATACTTGTGTATTTGTTTTGCGTAGCTTCCTCTTTTCAGGAGTTACATCCCGTGTACAAAAATTCCGCCCATTCAGGGGCCCAGTCAATAAAATATGTTATTCAGTACTTGATGCTGGTTCTTTACTGTTTTGTGCATGATAAACGCCTAACTTTACTGAAACTAGCATGTGTATAACATTACTGGCCCTTGCCGACAATTGCTAAAGCTTTGAATTAACTGAAAATAACGTCACTAACCTGAATCGATTTGGGTTGCATAGGCTTGTCTTGTCTTGTTTGTGTTGTTGCAGGTTTCATAGCCGTACGAGGGAGATGATCAAAAGATTGCGATAACGAAAGACTCGACCCCCACGCAGAGCATGCACGTTCTTCCTGAAGAAGGATCGAACTCCCCAGCTAGTCGTAGTTTATCCAAAGGCATGCTCCAATAAAGCCATTTATCCTCAGCAAAGTTTGGCGATTCCTAGATTGAAGGCTGTATTCAGACAGTGCATCTCGAGTAGAGCGGTTTTAATATTTGTGAGTTGTATTCAGACAGTTCACCTTTCCCCGCAGGGTCATTTACTCTCCCCCAGTGGAGTCAGTTAATTTTTCCCAAGAGAATCATCCCATCCCCAGTGGAGTTCTCTTTTCAGCAAGTGTTTTCCTCCCAGTGGAACTCGAAGATTAAGACTCTCCCCGGCAGAGTTGGTGTGGCGCATTGGCATTTATTTTGTCAAAATACCGTGTGATATCCGTTCACTTTACAGCAGAAGTCCAATTATACCGGGCGCATCTGCTATTCTCCAGCAAGAGTTATATCCCCCAGCAGGGTGTTACTTCAGTGAGGTGTTTGGTTCGAGTTCCTAATTTCCCAGCTGAGTCGACTTCACTCTCCCAGCATTTATTTTGCTGGGATAGTTCTGTAGCATCTGGCTATCCCCAGCGGAGTTGGCATTATCTTCAGCATTTATTTTGCTGAAGCAGTTCCTGTATCTCAGCAGTTCGAGTCTGCATTGGCATCGGCATATAGTGTCATACTTGCATCATCCAAATGAAAAAAACGCAGCGTTTCCTTGTCAAAATGGAGCATTGCATCATTGTCAAACATACGCATTTTTGAAACATAAACTAGGTCGGCTAACCGTTTGGTTTCAAGTATTTGTTTCTCTTGCAGGTGGGAGGAGTTCTTGCTTCAATAAATCAATGAACATTCGAAGTCTCGGCATGAGACATTCAACGAAGTGTCAGCTGTGGCACTACTCCCCACAGAGTCAGCAGGATAAGTTTCTCTTTGTCCTTAAGCAGAGTTGCTTATTTCCCCGCCAGGGTTTCTTGTTGAAGTTTCTCTAGTCCGACCAGCGGATTGTTTCCTTCAAGGTTGTTGTTACGTCAGCATTAAAAGGTTTCATGAACCAGAATTTCAAAGGCTACCGCCGGTTATCAGAGCAGGCATCCGGTAGTTTGGTTTCCAAATATCCCCAGTAGAGTCAGCCTCAAAGTTGCTGTAACGTCAGCGATGAGAAGTTTGCGGACCAACGGAAAGATGAGTCCTAACGTGGACAATTTCTTGACGGGTTTTCTTCGTGCTAGAAAAGTGGAGTCCTAACGTGGACAGATTTATTTCCCCGGATTGATAGGAGGTGCTAGTCCTAACGTGGACAGGTTCGATTTTTCAGGAATGTGGAGTCTTGACGTGGACATTTCCTCAAGTTGACGATATGTGTTAGTCCTAACGTGGACAGATTCGAGTTCTTGGTATTGATTGAGTGGGGAGTCATAACGTTGACAAGGTTGATTATTCTTCATGTTGGAATCCTGACGTGGACCATTTATTTCCAGCAGATAGCTTTATTCGTAATGGTGAAATGCGCGTCCTGACGTGGACAAGTTTGTAGTTCTTCGCGATGGCAAGATACGAGAATCCTAACGTGGACAAATTTATCTTTCTTCGTGTTGGTGGCAAAGTATGTGTCCTGACGTGGACAAAGCCTCACTTCCCCAGTGGGTCAAAGGTGCATGAATCCTGACGTGGACAAGTTTTTATCCTCAGCGAGTCGAGGGGTGAGTCCTAACATGGACAAATCAAGACGAAAAGCGTTTCCTTACGTGGAAAGGTTGGAGTCCTTACGTGGACAGATAAAGGAGTGTTCCTTATGTGGAACGATGGAGTCCTTACGTGGACAAATTAAGAAGATTATTATTCCTGACGTAGAAAAGTGGGTCCTAACGTGGACGATGTAGTCCTTACTTGGACATATCAAAGTGATTCCTTACGTGGAAAAGAGGTGTTCCTTACGCGGAAAGATGACATTCCTAACGTGGAAAGAAAAATTGATGTAGTATTCCTCACGTGGAAAGATTAGAGTCCTTACGCGGACATATCAAGGGCATTCCTTACGTGGAAGAAAAACGGTTTCCTTACGTGGAAAGATGATGATTCCTTACGTGGAAAGATTGAGTCCTTACGTGGACATATCAGGTCGGAGTCCTTGTGTGGGCAGATTGAGTTTGTATTCCTTACGTGGAAGCACGGGTTATTCCTTACATGGAAAGTTTAGTCCTGACGTGGACAGATTCATATCAAGATGAGATTCCTTACGTGGAAAAAAAAGATGTAGTCCTTACGTGGACAAATCAAAATTGTTTTCCTTATGGGGAAAGTTTGTATTCCTTACATGGAAGAAGAGATGGTGATTCCTTACGTGGAAGAAAAAGTACTCCTAACGTGGACGAAGTATTCATAACCCAGAGAGTTTAGTCCTGACGCGGACAAATCCAGATGAAATTTTATTCCTCACGTGGAAAGGTGAGTCCTAATGTGGACAGTGTTATTCCTAACGTGGAACGGTTATTCCTTACGTGGAAAGGTGAGTCCTAATGTGGACAGTGTTATTCCTAACGTGGAACGGTTATTCCTTACGTGGAAAGGTGAGTCCTAATGTGGACAGTGTTATTCCTAACGTGGAACGGTTATTCCTTACGCGGAAAGGTGAGTCCTAACGTGGACGGTGTTATTCCTTACGTGGACGATGTTATTCTTAACGTAAACAATGTTATTCCTAACGTGGAAGAGTTTATTCCTAACGGGGGCGATTTATTTCTGACGAGAAGGCAGACGAGCCATCCCCAGCAAAGTTGTTGAAGTTTTTCCGAGTTGACAGCAGATAGAGTCCTGACGTGGACAAGCAAAGGACGAAGTTTCCGGTGATTCAATCTTTTTCAGGATGATGAGAATAATCCCCAGCACGAGATCGGGGGGTTGTCGTAACAGTCAGATTCATCTAAGGCATGTCGTTCCCCAAGCAGGAGCGCAATTTATTTCTGCGGTTGGCAAATTTCTGGTTTCACTAGTATTCAACCGTCTCGTACCGCGAATGTCTGAAGGCTCCGGGCTCTTCATCCAATCGGGTCCAAGTCGCTTGAATAGGGGCAGCTGTTGCACCCTAAAATTTGCTCAACTTTATTCACTTGGTTTATGTTTCAATCTCATTAGCATTTGCATATAGAGTCATGTACATAGGTTACTCATTTGCATAGCATAAGCATAGCAAGTCATTTAACAGGGAACCAATCATTATTCTCATCTCTGGAGGCCTATCAAGAGGTTATTATTCAAATTCAATCTCATTCAAGTCATCAGAAAGGATTGGGAAGCTATCAAGTCAATGGATCAAGCAGTTCATCTATCTCCTAACTGAGTGTATCTGGGGATCTATAAGGAAAGTATGAGCTGTGGGCTGAGCATGGAGAATATCTAGACATCTTGGAGGACTTAGAAAGTCATTTGGAGAAGGAGACAAGTCATTGGTGTAGTCACAAGAATTGCAGTTGAAGACAGCCAACTAGGGTTTCATCTGGGTCAACCCTGAGTCAACTCTAGGTCAATTGACTGATTGAAAGGCATTAAAGGCTATTGGAGGGATGTGGGGTTCATAATTTGACATATATAAGAGGATATGGTGATATGCCAAGAAGAAATCAAGAGAAATCAAGGAGAAGAGGAGTTTCTAAATTAGGGTTTCTGTGTAAAATCCCCTAGTTTGGGTCAAATTCCCAAGAAAGATAAGTCAAAATGCAAGATTCAAATGGATCCTTGGCCAACATGGAACTTGTATAGGATCTCAAGACCTTTAATTTGAGTGGTGGAAGACATCAAGGAGATTTATAGAACTCAAGTTATGGTCCTTGCAAGTTACAGGTCATCTGAGGTATCTGAACTTTTGTCTGTAAAAGTGACTTGACTTCCAAGCTATTTGTACCCCTCAAGGAGATTTCAAATGAATTTCTGGTAAACATAAGAGTTGTTACTAATTGTCTTAGCTTTCTAGAATGGTATGGTATGCCTTCATATGATTTGTGGAACTCTACTTATGGTCTTGGAAAGCAAAGGGTAGTTTGGTCATCTGAGGATTACAAATCATTCTTAGCCTATGCCTAAAACTCATGCAAGGGAGCTTCAAATGAAAAACTTCCCAACATCAAAGTCGCTAAAAATGCCATTTTAAGTCAAGAAAAGAAGTCATGGAAGTTTGGAAATGCATGGAACAAGACTTGATAAAAGTTGGTGAAAAATGACTTAAAAAAAAAGGCATATAACTTGAAAAAGTTCAAGTTGGAAAATGGTTTGAGAGATCTACAAGTCCAATATGGGTCATCCAATATACCAAATTGATTCCCAACATCATTTTAAAGACATTGGTTCAGCCACATTTTTGAGTTTAGGCTTAAAAATTGGACTTCCTTTGTAAAGTTGTTTCTTGCATCATAAGGTAACATGGTAAATCTTCACACAAGGCAAGGAAAAGATTGGTTTTTCATGCATACACTCCTAATATCTCATGAAAGGAGATTTTCACTCAAATTTACCCAAGGTGCAAGCATGATATGAGATGATTCAAGATACCATCAAATGATAAATTCATGAAAGTTCCACAAGTTTCTAGATCCCTCTAGGACCAATCTAGAAGCTTCTCATTCTGTTAATCCTCACCTATATAAGGAAATGAAGCCATTGGTGCATTGGTTGGTGATTCTTTGAGCTTCCAAACATTACTTTGATTCCTTCACTCCCATTTGCATTTTCTCTTCAAACTCCATTGAAACTTCATCAATCATCTCAATTTCTGTTATCATCATCATCCACCACTATCATAGAGTAATTGGCAAAGGAAATTGAAGGGAATTCGTGGCTGGTTAGGGAGATCCAAGTTTACACTCCAACTTGCATGAAGAGGGGGATAAGGTGATTCAAGAAGATTGAGCCACAACTATTGCAAACAGAAGAATCAGCACCATTGGAGGAGCATCTAGAAGCCATTACAAGTCTTGAATTGCAGCACAATAACACCTGCCATCATCACTTGCAAGGTAGGCATTTCCCTTCGAATCTCATTATTCATTCAGTTGTAGATCATGTGGTTAGGATAAAGATGCTTAGAGACCATAAGGGATTGAATTCTGAGAATTAGGGAGACTTCTATGAAGTTCCATGGCAGGTCACCATTTCTTTAAGTTCTAAGAACAAGCTGTGCATTAGGTTGTAATTGATATGGGATAGCATGGAATAATGAGGGTAGCATGTAGAACAGTTTTACATCATTAGGATTGAGTTCTAGCAAGGTTGATGTCAGAAGAGTATGGTGAAACCCTAGCTTTCGTGCCCTCTGTTTGGGATCTACAAGGAGAGTTAGCAAAAACTAAGACCAAGCATGGATTCCTTGTGATTAGTAGATCATTTTAGGGTTTTGAATTGTTCATTTTCATCAAGTGATCATGGAGAACGATTTGGTTGAATTTTCGCGCATGGATGCTGTGTCACTGAAACCCTAATGTTTGGAGGAAGACGATGGCCAATGGCCCTTGGATCTGAGGAGGAAGCTTGACTTGACCAAGGATCTAACGCTCCACATTCAATCTGAGAATTGGTGGGAAATTTCAAATAATGAAACGCACCGTTTCATTTAGTAGGGGGAATTGGGCTCAGCTTCTATTGGCACCCCCACGCGCGTGAAAGCCCAATAATTTGAACTGATGGTCTTGCTATTCTCACCCCCTCCCCCTATTTCTTTATAATTCATTTAAATTTCTTTTCATTTTGCATTCATTTTTTAAAAAATCATATCAAATTGAAAAAACATTATTTTTTAATAATTCTTTTTGCATAATTTTCTTTAAAGAGTCAAGAAAATTATAAAAAATAAAAATTGCATTTTATTTTTTATTTGATATTTTTCCCATATTTTCCAAATAAATGCCTATTTTAGATGTTTCATTTCATGCATGATTTTGTTAATTTTTGTTCTAATAGTTGCTTCAATATTTTTCACCCATTCTTTTTAGGTTGATTAGTAGACATTGGTAACTTGTACATGCAATTTAGTTCATATTTTTAGGAATTAATTTGAGGTGATTAGTTTAGGTGAAAACAACATGAACAAAATTAGGGTTTTAAATCAACTTAGGTGAGATAGTTTAATTCTTTTAGGAAATTTTCATTTGATTTTTGGGGTATGGACTATAGGGGTTATGGGTATAGGATAGATCCCCTTAGAAATCACTAGGATTCCCCTACTGCTATTAGTATATACTGCTATATTTGATTGATTGGTGTGGTGTGCCCTCTGGGGATTATTGATTTATCTGTGTGGGTATTGGGATTGTCTGGGGATTGGGGAAGCTGAAGACTTGTGATGTTGAAGCCATTGGAGATCCAGAGCTTGAAGACCAACTTCCAGAGTGGATGAGGAGATTCCTGCAAGCAGCTGTTGAGGAGATTAGGGTTTAGGAGCTAGGCAGAGCTCTAGATTAGAAAGCTTGATTCTCAAACATGGAAGGTTTTGATTGCCTCCATTCCTCTCTGTGATACAGAGTCTCTCTAAGACACTCACCCCCTTCCCTTGGAAGGCTTGGTGCTACTGCCTAAGAGATAGAACTCCTGAGAGAAAATGTCTTATGTGTTAGTAGCAGTTGGTTTGCCACCCTTGGTAGTCAACTAATTGCTTAACACCCGATTCACTCTGGTGATTGATCCCTCAGCTTAGAGGATGAGACTTGAAGAAAAGCCACTGTAGACTGAAGATTGATAACCAAAGCCCTTGCTTGAATACTGTGGAGATGGAGAGTGATGCTTGCTGAAGCTTGTAGCTGATTGGAGAGGACTGGAAGATAGGTGTTGATGCAGAGCTGCTGTGGCTGTTTATTTTTCTGCTGTTATTCATTCCTGATGTATTGATTGGTTTTCCTGACTGTATTGTTTGCTGTTTACCCTGTTGGGTTGAAAGTGAAGCCTGTTCACTTTTGCCTATTGTTTTTCAGGTTCGAGGTTGAGTGGGACTCCCTTGCCTCGCTTGTATTGTTGCATCCATGCATTTTATTGCTTTGCTGTATATCTGATATTGTTTCTGTTTCCGTCTATTCCCTTAGGATCTCTGTTTCTCTCTGTGCAAGAGAGGAGCATGATAGACACTAGGTCTTAACCCATGCATGATAACATTAGGTTAGTTTGTTTCCCTTTGCAACCGTAGGTTAGAGTTCTGTCTCTTCTTTCTCAAAACAAACAGAAAAACACAATAAGATTTCAAACACAATAAAAGACACTTCTTCCGTAAAAGAATGTGAACTCATCAAGACGTCATTTTGTCCGCTTGGACTGTTAATTAGAAAAACCTTTTTCAGAAGGAATAAAAATCAACCAAGACAGGCTTGTGTCGTACGTGGCCCGAACTACGTTTGCTCTGATCTTTCATCCTGTATGAAAGTACGTAGGCGTAGGATGCGATATCCTAGCGAGCAACCTTCCCCTCCTTTCCCGTAGGTAGGCGAACTACGTTGACTCTGATTTCTCGTTCCAGACGGGAATACGTAGGCATAAAGTGCGATACTTTGCCGAGTCATTTATTTTCATTTTTCTTTAACCCCTAACCTGTAGAGTAGATAGAAATAATAATCCATACCCGAAAACAAGCGTGGATCCCGTCGAGTACGACGGACGTGAGGGGTGCTAATACCTTCCCCTTGCGTAACCGACTCCCGAATCCAGGTTTTGGTTGCGACGACCATACCTTTCCCGTGTTGTGCGAGGTTTACTCTGAGCGTTTCCTTTCCCTCCCGTGGGATAAATAACGCACGGTGGCGACTCTTCTGTTCAGCCGGCGCCGATTCTCGCAGTAGCGACAAAGATCCACCAAATTTGAGTCAAAAAGCTTCAAATAATCACTTCTAGATCCAACTCTAGATTCAGATCCAAGCTTGCGCGAAAATTGAAGATGAAAATTAATTCAATGATGATGGTTAATGGAGGTTTATGCTCAAGAATCCATTGATTCCAATGAAGAATCAAGAATTCCAATGAAAAAAGAGCTTTGAGTGAGTTTTGGAAATGGAGAAGTTTAGAGAATTTGAGAGAGAATTCTGATCAATTCTGAAAAATGAATGTGAGAAAATGAAAAATTGGATGGTGAGGTTTGGAGTGAATCATTTAAATACCATCTAGGTTTGGTTCCCAAAGCAAGGCTTGGAAATTGGGTTGGAAATCAAGGCTTGGAATGTGGGATGGGATTTAGGAGGGAAATCTGAAATTTAAAGGTGTTCTAGATCCTTCCCAAGTGAAAATTTGAATTCCAAGATGACCAAAATTGAACCCCAAGTGCAATTGGCTTGCAAAATCACGTACAGGGCAAAATCTGCTATGGTTAACCGATTAACCATATGCATTAATTGGTTAACACTGTTAAAACTTCAAATTTGGGCTAATTTTCCTTTGGTTAATCGATTAACCATATAGGTTAACCGATTAACACCTTCAAATTTTGAATTTTGGCGCCTTTTGGTGGGAAATCTGTCCATTTGCCCTGTTTCAACTGTTTTGAGCTCTGTTTAGCTGTTGAACCTCATTTTTGACCATTATACTGTGAAAATACTAGACCTGAGCCTAGTGCCGCTTTCTGATATAAAATTAACCTGCAAAATAAAATCGGTCGCCTGACCGCTGGGAAAAATAAATGTTCGAGCCTCCGATGCTCACTGTTTGCTGTTCAGTCTTTTGCTCTGGAATGAACCTGAACCACAGGAATGCCTTGATCCCATGCCTCGAGAACGAATGCTATGATATGCGAAAAATGCAAAATGCAAAGAAACAAAAGCCAGTTACGGTTAAAACAAAAGGCAAATTTTGGGGTGCTATAGCTGCCCCTATTCAAACAACTTGGACCTGAAGGGAGGAAAAGCATTCGCTTTCAAACATTCAAGGTATAAGGTGTTGAATACAAAAGAATCCAGAAATTTGCACCCCGCGGGAATGCAAAATAGTGACTACCAACCAAGAGTTGGAAAACGATGCGATGGGGATAACCATCCAATATAATATGAAATTCATCCAAAAGATACCAACCAAAAGTCGGGAAAACACCCGGAGGATACCAACCAAGAGTTGGAACAACGACCAACGGATACCAACCAAGAGTTGGGAAACAACCAAAGATACCAACCAAGAGTTGGGATGAAACCGACAGCAGACACTAACCAAGAGTTGGAACAAACTCTCCCGCAAAAATACTAACCAACAGTAGGGATAGAGAACTCGGAATACCCACCAAGAGTTGGAACAAACCCTGCTGGGGAGAAAAAGTGTAGCCAAACAGCTTTGTGGCGACTCCACCGGGGAAAGAGTAGACTAATCAGACGACTCTGTGGAGAACAAGCATCTACCAAAAGACAGCAAAGAATACCATCCAAGAGATGGGATAAAGGTTACTCTCTGGGATACGATAACCCAAACACTACCAACTAAGAGTCAGGACTACCACATCAATAACCAAAATTTCCATGGCAAGACGACTTCGCTGGGATCAACATCCATCCCAAGATAACAATCTAGCAGCACCATCCAAAAGATGGGATGAGGGTTACTCTCTGGGGACAAAACCACCCCTACCAACTAAGAGTCGGAATCCACAATCAGAGAACAAAAGCTACCAACCAAGAGTTGGAACAGCGTCAACAAATCGATCACCCCGGATATGGCGACCCCCCTGGGGAATCAAAAATTACCAACCAAGAGTTGGAAAACGAACTGACGTCCACGACTGACCATACTGGGGAAACCATAACCACCAACCAAAAGTTGGAAAACACCAGATCTCCTCATCAACCAAAAGTTGAGATAACAACTCCGCTGAGGAATAAAGGAGGACTACCAACCAAAAGTTGGGATATAAAGGTACTAACCAATAGTTAGAATCACCATGAAACACCATCGATCAAAGGTCGAAACACAAGTTGCTAACCAAGAGTTAGGATTGTTGGGGAAAGATCCTCATCGATCACAAATCGGAACCAAAAGCTACTATCCAAATGTTAGGATAGCTGGGGGACGCTAAACGAAGGTGACTCCACCACAGAAGACTGCCAACCAAAAGTTGGGATGATCATCCCCAAATTATCAACCAAGAGTTGAAATAAAAGGCCACTAACCAAGAGTTAGAACAACAGCTACTAACCAAGAGTTAGAACAACAGCTACTAACCAAGAGTTAGAACAACAAAGATTGCCAACCAAGAGTTGGAAAAGAGACTCGGCGCAGAGAAACCAAAGATTACCAACCAACAATTTGGAATAACATCCAAATGCCACTGGGTCATCAACCAAAAGTTGAAATAAAACAACGATGACCAACCAAAAGTCGGAACAACTCTGTTAGGGAAGAACCACAAGCTTGACCAGGGAAGGCAACACTCACAAGCGACTCACCTGAGGAAAGCGAAGACATTTACCCAAACGACTCAGCTGAGAAGAATCTGATAAGATAACCAACCCAAAAATCCACCCTGACGCGAATAACACGAAAGCCCCTTGATTTAAAAAACATCTGCCAAGAGAATATCCGGTCCCAAAACACCAACACTGGCTTATGCTTCAGATGCCTATGTTTGAAAATGGCGGAAACGCTCCTTACGAAATGGAAATGCTACGCATTTGGGAGGATGCTAATGCAAAAATGCAAATGCAAAAGAACCAGCCTAGCAAAATAAATGCTAGGGAGAAAAGACCCACTCCGACGGGGAGAGAGAACAACCTCGTCGGGGAGAGAAATCCACACCGCTTGGGATCAAATCTTCTGGAAAATCGAATAGCTCGGATGAAACACAAGCAATTCTATGCTTAAATCAAACCCCTTCTACTGAGGAAATCGTTCCTGCGGGGGAAAAACAATCGATCACCGAAGATTGACTTTATCCTGCTCAAGAAACTAGCCCTGAATAGCATTCCCGAAAACTCTATCCTGCTTGGGGAGAAAATCCATTCTGCTTGGGATTACATCAAATATCAACTGCTTGCCGAGGAATATCAGATACTCCTACTCTATGGGGACTTGAATCTACTGGGGAAATCCCACACCCCTAGTCCACCACTTACTCTGTCAAGGGAATCAGCACTGCACTCTGCTGGAGAAAATCCCGAATACCGACTCTGTAACACCCATTTTAATTATTTAGTCATTTTATTATAATTTTAATTATTATATGTTGGTGTAGCCTTTGGTGGGGATTGTGTTTGATGATGATTGATGGGTGTCCCTAATATGGGAGGATTATTGGTGGTGTTTTGGTGTGGATATAATAATATAATAAATAGTAGTAATATGGTGGCATTATTATTATTATTTCATTATTATTATTATTATTATTAGTAATATTATTAATATGGAGAATATAATATTATTATTAATATGGTGATTATATTATTATGATTATTGGTGAGATAATAATATTGTTATTATTATTATTATGGTTACTATTATTAATATTTAGTAATATTATATATATTATTATTATTATTAGTGGGGATTAGAATATTAAGAATAAGATATAAGTTGAAGGGGTAAGAAGGGAATTAAGGAAAGAATTGGAAGAGTTGGGAGAAAGAACGATAGAAGTTAGAAGAACGGGAAAGAGAGCGAAGAACGAAGGAGAAGAGGGAAAGTCAGAATTGGCCAACCTTGGAGGATTTCTTCACCGATCAGATTGATTAACAAGGTAAGGGGGGAGAAAATTGATTGGGAATGGTATATACATGTATAGGGTAGAAGGGATTCCTTAACCCCGTAGGAAAGTATCGTATATGAAGTTTTATGTTGACATGCCTATAATTGTTGATTGATGTTGAGAATTGGTATTTGTTAAACCAATGATGAATTGATATATATATCGATGTTGATGAATTGTTGTTTTTGGTGAGATTGGGGTATTGGTTGGGTTACGGTTTAAGGGAATTTCTGTGTGACCTTTTGAGGGACCGATAGCATGTCTAAGGGTTGATTCTGGAATGTGGTTTAGAAACCGATAGGTTATGATATTGTACACTGTTGGTACCGATAATAAGATTTGAGTTGGAAGGGGAAAGTTAGACTGAATTTGGCCTGAATAGTACTGCAGAGCTGTGGGAAAATTAGAGGTATCGCAGCATTCGTTGGGATTTTCTTGGCGAATGAAGGCGAGTATTCGCCTGGCAAACCGTGGCGAGTGGTAGCGAATAATTCTGAATTAAATCCCAGAACAAAAGAGTAGGAACTTCGCCTGGCGAATGCCAGCGAAGGTTCGCTACGGGGATTCGCCTGGCGAATGTCCCAGAGGATGTAGCAGAAAAATGTGACTTTTTGTGACGTTTGGCCTTGAGCTTTAATCTTGTGTGATCCCTTTGGCCATTCTGAATTGACAGAGTGGTGATTGTAGGATTTAATTGGTGTACTTGGTGATAGTAAGTGATCCCTTAATATTTTATTTTAAGTGGATGATTAGTTGGTGTATTCGCGAGTGGTGGGATGTGTTTATACTTGGTGTTAGAAGGTGAGATTGCTCACTATGTGATTTGAATTATATGATGTTGGTGTGTAATATATCTATACCTATATGCATTGACGTATGATGATATGATCAGGAGGATCGCGTGCACTTAGTGTGCCTGAATATAATAGTTATGCATTGGTGTCGTGCATATCATGGTGTTTGGTGGGATGAATCATATCTCAGGAGGAGCGTAAGTGATTCATCCGTACTCCTTTGTGGAGAATGGTGGGAGATAGATCATATCTCAGTAGGAGCGTAAGTGATCTGTCGGGGATAGATCATATCTCAGTAGGAGCGTAAGTGATCTGTCCAAGGTTCGATTGAATGAACCAATGAGTCGGTAACGCATGCATGGTGTTGAGTTGCATATTTGCATTATAATATGTTATATTGTAATTTAAACAGTAGGTTCGTGATTGGTGTTGTGGGGTGAATATTGGGGTGTTGGTGTGTTTTACTACCTTGTTTACATGTATTATATTACCAACATATTTTTGATCATGTTTTCTCACCCTTTTGTTGTTCTTGTGGTCTGTGCTTCTTCGGAAGTACAGATAATCCAGGTACTTAGCTATCTTGGATTATGGTGTGCCAGTCGAGTCTAGGATGCTCTGATACGTAGCACGGGACTTGGGTGTTTTTATTTGTTTTATGCTGAACTTGTAGTTTGTTCCTGTGAACGTATCAAAAACCTTTGTTGGATTTTACTATTTAATATTCCGCTGTATTTGGAGAAAAACCTTTTTATAAGGAAATGTTGGTTTTGCTATGTGATATCCCACTTGGGAAGAAAAACTCTGATGTTTATTTATAATGTTTATTATTTTAATTGTTTTTGGGAAGTGGGGTGTTACAATTGGTATCAGAGCAGGTCGGTCCGTCCGGCCAGTGTTGTTGAGTCGAGTTGAGTCTGTCCTTTAGGATAGAGTTGAGTATCGTTTAACCTGGTGTTGTTATTTGTGAGCAGTATGGCATAAAGGAACGATGTTGCGTTGGCTGCTGTTATGCAAGCAATGGCGCAGGCAGTTGCTAATCAGAACCAAACTGCAGATGCCCAACTCAGGAGTTTGGCACAGTTTTGGAGCAACAAGCCGCCGACGTTTGAAGGAGGAATTCTGGATCCTGAAGCTGCACAGAAGTGGCTGAAGGCAATCAAAAAAATCTTCAGGACTATGGATTGTAGTGATGAGCAAAAGGTGAGGTTTAGTACTCACATGCTGGAGGGCGAAGCTGAAGCTTGGTGGGACAACAGTCGCCAAAGATTGGAAGCTGCTGGAACTTCCATTACTTGGGAGGTGGTTCGGAAAGGTTTTCTGGAAAAGTATTTTCCGGAAGATATTCGAAGTGCTAAGGAGATTGAATTTTTAGAGCTAAAGCAGGGTAGTATGACTGTAGCAGAGTACGCTGCTAAGTTTGAGGAGCTGGTGCAGTATTGTCCTCACTACAATATTGAGGGGGCGATGACTTCTAAGTGTTTAAAGTTTGAGAATGGACTGCGTCCAGAGATTAAGTTGGGGATTTCTTGCCAGAAGATTAGGAGTTATCCGGAGCTGGTAAGCAGGAGCAGAATTTATGATAACGATAACCGGGCAAGGATTGCACACTACAAAGTTGTTAATGACCGTAAGGGTAAGCAGAGGTTCAGTGGTACTCCTTATAGTGTTGCTGCTGATAAGGGAAAGCGTAAAGTTGTTGTTGACAAGAAGCCCAGAGAGGGGAGAGCATCTGCTGATGGGAAATGTTTTCGGTGTCGTGGCATGGGACACCGTGATAATGATTGTCCTAATGAAGTAAAAAAGTGTTTTAAGTGTGGGAAGCCAGGTTATGTGATAGCTGATTGCAGAGCTACTATGCCGACCTATTATAACTGTGGTGAGAAGGGTCACATAAGTACCCATTGTGAGAAGCCGAAGAAGCCTCAGACATCTCCGGCTGGTGGGAAAGTGTTTGCTTTGACAGGAACTCCAACTGTCAGTGATGAGCGAGTTATCGAAGGTATTTGTATTATCAATAATATTCCTTTAACTGCTATTATTGATACGGGTGCAACCCACTCGTTTATTTCTGTTGAATGTGTCGTCTACTCTTGAGAGACGAATGACTATTGAGACACCCTCTATTGGCTCAGTGACTACTTCTTTGGTATGCCTGAAGTGTCCGCTGACTATTTTCGGTAGAGAATTTGAAGTGGATCTGATTTGTCTACCACTTGGTAATTTGGATGTTATACTGGGTATGAACTGGTTAGAGTTCAACCGAGTCTACATCGATTGTTTTCGGAAGGAATTATTGTTCCTGACTCCAGAAGAGGAAGCTTTAGCAGATTCTTTGTCTAGTAATGAATTGAAGACCTTGTTGGAAGATGAAGCTAAAGTGTTTGCTTTATTTGCATCATTATCGGTGGATAGAAAAGCGTCGATGGAGGAATTGGCAGTGGTGAATGAATTTCCGGAAGTGTTTCCTGATGACATTACGGAATTGCCTCCGACGAGGGAAGTTGAATTTAGTATTGATCTTGTTCCTGGTACGAGGCCTATTTCTATGGCGTCGTACAGAATGTCTGCAGTGGAATTAGCTGAGTTGAAGTCTCAGATTGGAGAATTGTTGGATAGAAAGTTTATTAGACCGAGTGTGTCGCCGTGGGGAGCTCCAGTGTTATTGGTGAAGAAGAAGGATGGTAGTATGCGTTTGTGCATCGACTACCGTCAGTTGAATAAAGTGACTATTAAGAATAAGTATCCTCTACCAAGGATTGATGACTTGATGGATCAACTGGTGGGAGCTCGTGTGTTCAGCAAGATCGATTTGAGATCGGGTTACCATCAAATAAGGGTAAAAGAAGGTGATATTCAGAAGACTGCTTTTAGGACTCGATATGGACATTACAAATATGCTGTAATGCCATTTGGAGTGACTAATGCGCCGGGAGTATTTATGGAGTATATGAACAGAATTTTCCATTCTTATTTGGATCAATTCATTGTGGTATTTATTGACGATATATTAATTTATTCTAAATCTGATGAAGAACATGCAGGACATCTGAGGATTGCCTTGCAGGTGCTGAAGGAAAATAAATTGTTTGCTAAATTGTCGAAGTGTGACTTCTGGTTGAAGAAAGTGAGTTTCTTGGGGCATGTAATATCTGGTGATGGCATAGCGGTGGACCCGTCAAAAGTAAGTGCAGTGTTGCAATGGGAACCACCAAAGACAGCAATGGAGATTAGAAGCTTTTTGGGTTTGGCAGGTTATTACCGCAGATTTATTGAAGGGTTCTCTAATTTGGCGTTGCCATTAACTCAGTTAACAAGGAAGAACCAAGTTTTTGTATGGGATGCTGCTTGTGAAGAAAGCTTTGAAGAGCTCAAGAAGAAATTGACTACGACACCGGTGTTAGTGTTGCCGACTCCGAGTGAACCGTTTGTGGTATACTGTGATGTGTCTAAGATGGGATTAGGCAGAGTTCTTATGCAGAATGGTAAGGTAGTAGCATATGCTTCGCGGCAACTGAGAGTACATGAGCGAAATTATCCTACTCATGATCTCGAATTAGCTGCGGTTGTTTTTGTGTTGAAAATTTGGAGGCATTATTTATATGGTTCGAGATTTGAAGTGTTTAGTGATCATAAGAGTCTGAGATATCTATTTGATCAGAAAGAGCTGAATATGAGACAGAGAAGATGGTTAAAATTTTTGAAGGATTATGACTTCAGTCTGAGTTATCATCCAGGAAAGGCCAATGTAGTGGCGGATGCTTTGAGCAGGAAAACGATTCATATGGCAGCTCTGATGGTGAAAGAAATTGAGTTAATTGAACAGTTCAGAGATTTGAGCATGGTTTGTGAGACTACTGCAGATAGTGTGATGTTGGGTATGATGCAGGTAAATAATGACTTCTTGGATATGATTAGAGAGAATCAGAAGTTGGATGTGAAATTAGTAGATTTGATGCCTGGAGTAGGAAGTGACTCCGATAGTGACTTTAAATTGGATAGTACAGGTGTATTGAGATTTAGAGGCAGGATTTGCGTACCAGATGATGAGGGATTGAAAAAGCTGATTTTGAGTGAAGGACATCGTAGTAATCTGAGTATCCATCCGGGAGCTACGAAAATATACCATGATTTGAAGAAATTATTTCGGTGGTCTGGTATGAAAAAAGACATTGCTCAATTTGTTTATGCCTGTTTGACGTGTCAGATATCGAAGGTGGAACACCAGAGACCTTCTGGATTTATGCAACCATTAGAGATTCCGATTTGGGAATGGGATTGCATTACTATGGATTTTGTTACAGGTTTGCCGAATACGGCGAGAGGTTTTGATGCTATATGGGTGATTGTGGATCGATTGACGAAGTCTGCACACTTTGTGCCGATCAATATTAGTTTCCCGTTGACGAAGCTGGCGGAGATTTATATTCGGGTAATTGTAAAGTTACATGGTGTTCCATCCAGTATTGTGTCGGATAGAGACCCGAGGTTTACTTCGGAATTTTGGAAAAGCTTGCAGGAAGCTTTGGGAACTAAGTTGAAGTTGAGTTCAGCTTATCATCTGCAAACTGATGGTCAGTCAGAGAGGACTATTCAGTCGCTGGAGGATTTGCTGAGAGCTTGTGTGTTGGAAAAGGGTGGTGCGTGGGATACTCATTTACCATTGATTGAGTTCACGTACAATAACAGTTACCATTCGAGTATTGGAATGGCACCGTTTGAAGCTTTGCATGGGAGGAGGTGTAGGACTCTTCTATGTTGGTATGAGACTGGTGAGAATGTGGTGCTTGGACCAGAAACTGTACAGCAGACTACTGAGACAATTCAGATGATTCGTGAGAAAATGAAAGTGTCTCAGAGTAGGCAAAAGAGCTATCACGATAATCGGAGGAAAGAGTTAGAATTCTGTGTAGGTGATCACGTATTCCTAAGAGTTAATCCGATGACTGGTGTGGGTCATGCGTTGAAGTCCAAGAAGATGGATTCTAAGTTTATTGGACCTTATGAGATTTTGCAGAGAATTGGTGTTGTGGCTTATAGGGTGGCGTTGCCGCCTGAGTTGTCGAACTTACATGATGTGTTTCATGTGTCGCAATTGCGAAAGTATGTTTCTGATCCATCTCATGTGATTCAAAGAGATGATGTTCAGGTTCGGGAGAATCTTACTGTTGAAACGATGCCGTTGAGGATCGAGGACCGTAAGATGAAACAGCTCCGAGGGAAGGAGATACCTTTGATGAAGGTAGCTTGGGGAGGTGCTGCAGGAGGCAGTGTGACTTAGGAGTTGGAAAGTAGGATGCGAGAAGCGTATCCGGAACTATTTCCATCAGGTAATTTTCGAGGGCGAAAATAATTAAAGTGGGGGAGAGTTGTAACACCCATTTTAATTATTTAGTCATTTTATTATAATTTTAATTATTATATGTTGGTGTAGCCTTTGGTGGGGATTGTGTTTGATGATGATTGATGGGTGTCCCTGATATGGGAGAATTATTAGTGGTGTTTTGGTGTGGATAAAATAATATAATAAATAGTAGTAATATGGTGGCATTATTATTATTATTATTTCATTATTATTATTATTATTTCATTATTATTATTATTATTAGTAATATTATTAATATGGAGAATATAATATTATTATTAATATGGTGATTATATTATTATGATTATTGGTGAGATAATAATATTGTTATTATTATTATGGTTACTATTATTAATATTTAGTAATATTATATATTATTATTATTAGTGGGGATTAGAATATTAAGAATAAGATATAAGTTGAAGGGGTAAGAAGGGAATTAAGGAGAGAATTGGAAGAGTTGGGAGAAATAACGATAGAAGTTAGAAGAACGGGAAAGAGAGCGAAGAACGAAGGAGAAGAGGGAAAGTCAGAATTGGTCAACCTTGGAGGATTTCTTCACCGATCAGATTGATTAACAAGGTAAGGGGGGAGAAACTTGATTGGGAATGGTATATACATGTATAGGGTAGAGGGGATTCCTTAACCCCGTAGGAATGTATCGTATATGAAGTTTTATGTTGACATGCCTATAATTGTTGATTGATGTTGAGAATTGGTATTTGATAAACCAATGATGAATTGATATATATATATATATATATATATATATATATATATATATATATATATATATATATATATATATATATATATATATATATATATATATATATATATATATATATATATATATATATATATATATATATATATATATATATATATATATATATATATATATATATATATATATATATATATATATATATATATATATATATATATATATATATATATATATATATATATATATCGATGTTGATGAATTGTTGTTTTTGGTGAGATTGGGGTATTGGTTGGGTTACGGTTTTAGGGAAGTTCTGTGTGACCTTTTGAGGGACCGATAGCATGTCTAAGGGTTGATTCTGGAATGTGGTTTAGAAACTGATAGGCTATGATATTGTACACTGTTGGTACCGATAATAAGATTTGAGTTGGAAGGGGAAAGTTAGACTGAATTTGGCCTGGATAGTACTACATAGCTATGGGAAAATTAGAGGTATCGCAGCATTCGATGGGATTCGCCTGGCTAGTGTTGGCGAAGCTTCGCCTGGCGAATGAAGGCGAGTATTCGCCTAGAAAACCGTGGCGAGTGGTAGCGAATAATTCTGAATTAAATCCCAGACCAAAAGAGTAGGAACTTCGCCTGGCGAATGCCGCGAAGGTTCGCTACGGGGATTCGCCTGGCGAATGTCCCAGTGAACGTAGCAGAAAAATGTGACTTTTTGTGACGTTTGGCCTTGAGCTTTAATCTTGTGTGATCCCTTTAGGCATAATGAAGTGATAGAGTGGTGATTGTAGGATTTAATTGGTGTACTTGGTGATAGTAAGTGATCCCTTAATATTTTATTTTAAGTGGATGATTAGTTGGTGTATTCCCGAGTGGTGGGATGTGTTTATACTTGGTGTTAGAAGGTGAGATTTCTCACTGTGTGATTTGAATTATATGATGTTGGTGTGTAATATATCTATACCTATATGCATTGACGTATGATGATATGATCAGGAGGATCGCGTGCACTTAGTGTGCCTGAATATAATAGTTATGCATTGGTGTCGTGCATATCATGGTGTTTGGTGGGATGAATCATATCTCAGGAGGAGCGTAAGTGATTCATCCGTACTCCTTTGTGGAGAATGGTGGGAGATAGATCATATCTCAGTAGGAGCGTAAGTGATCTGTCGGGGATAGATCATATCTCAGTAGGAGCGTAAGTGATCTGTCCAAGGTTCGATTAAATGAATCAATGAGTCGGTACCGCATGCATGGTGTTGAGTTGCATATTTGCATTATAATATGTTATATTGTAATTTGAACAGTAGGTTCGTGATTGGTGTTGTGGGGTGAATATTGGGGTGTTGGTGTGTTTTACTACCTTGTTTACATGTATTATATTACCAACATATTTTTGATCATGTTTTCTCACCCCTTTGTTGTTCTTGTGGTCTGTGCTTCTTCGGAAGTACAGATAATCCAGGTACTTAGCTAGCTTGGATTATGGTGTGCCAGTCGAGTCTAGGATGCTCTGATACGTAGCACGGGACTTGGGTGTTTTTATTTGTTTTATGCTGAACTTGTAGTTTGTTCCTGTGAACGTATCAAAAACCTTTGTTGGATTTTACTATTTAATATTCCACTATATTTGGAGAAAAACCTTTTTATAAGGAAATGTTGGTTTTGCTATGTGATATCCCACTTGGGAAGAAAAACTATGATGTTTATTTATAATGTTTATTATTTTAATTGTTTTTGGGAAGTGGGGTGTTACAGACTCCGTGGGGAAAAAGGCGTCACCGACGTTGCCTCCACTGGAGAAGAAAACTGGTGTACAAACCACCCTGTCGTTGAGGGAATCGCTTCCATCCTGTTTCGCTGAGAACAAACTCCATCCTGCCGGGGACTCACTTCCTCACGAAGACAAAGCTCTGTTCTACTGGAGATACAACACTTCAAACTTGATAATCAAACTCTGTCGAGGAGAGGACACAACTCTGCCGGAGATAAGATGACCACTTCACTGGGGAAGCAGAATCTCTGCTATGGGAAGCATACCTACTCGTTGCTCATGCCTGACTGCATTTACCTGTGGGGAACAAGCCCATTCTGCCGAAAGTATCACAACCTGCTGAGAATACCCGGCTGACAACAACTGCCACTTGCTGCAACTTGAATTGCTGAGGATAATGGAATCTTACTCAGCCGAGAACCCTGTTGACCTGTAACAAAGAAAAAAAACACCAGAAATGTTCTACATGTGAAATGGTTACCTCAGTTACCATCCATGCTACTTGCCAATCAAGCAAAGTCAGCGCTTTTGTTATGCTCTATACAACCTCTTGTTTTTACCTGCAATGTTTACCAAAATAACAGACATTTTGCAAACAAAACAGTAAAACGAACAAGAAAAAGAAAGCTCTTCGACTGAAGTGAATACTTTATTGATGACAGGCCTGTAAATAGGCAAATTACAATTCAGATGCAATTCCTGAAAAGAGGTAATTGCTCAAAAACAAGAAAATAAATGCAATACAAATGTCGGCAATGTGGAAACAGAAAACCACCATGTGTCGATTCGGCTATGACCTGTATGTCTTTGATGTTCCTCATGTTTCGTCTTCTGACAAGACTAACTGGACTGATTCCTTTCCTTCGGGATAACTGCTCACAAGCTTACAGATCGAACGCAGACCGTGATCATTTGCTTTTTTAATCCCTAACTTTTGCCTGGATCGCCCTTTCGGGTTTTCAGTCCACCGGGATACCCATATTTGCCAAAGTCGCCTTTTCAGGTTTTCAACTTTGCGGGTTCACTTTTTTTTCCCTTTTATCCCTAATTTTTGCTCGAACCTTTTTCTTTTTATGGTTTTCCGGGATGCCCCATTTTTGTCTAGACTTTTCTTTTTGTGTCCAGCGGGTCTCTTTTAAGCAAAGTATTTTTTAACCACGTCCACGCTCATAGGGGATGAAAAATCTTCACCATCCATAGTAGATAGCAATAAGGCTCCTCCAGAGAAAACCTTTCTTACCATATACGGACCTTCATAATTAGGAGTCCATTTTCCCATATGATCTGTCTGAGGAGGAAGGATCCTTTTCAACACCAAATCACCCGTTTGGAAGCACCGAGGACGCACTTTCTGATCAAAGGCTTTCTTCATCCTACTCTGGTACAACCGGCCATGCGCAAGGGCTGCCAACCTCTTTTCATCAATCAAGCTCAGCTGATTCAACCTGGTTCGCACCCATTTAGCTTCGTCAAGCTTCACATCCGACAAAACCCTTAAAGAAGGAATCTCAACTTCCAATGGTAGGACAACTTCTGTACCATATACCAGTGAGAAAGGAGTTGCCCCAGTTGATGTACGCACCGAAGTACGATAACCGTGAAGAGAAAAAGGCAACATCTCGTGCCAGTCTTTGTAGGTCACAACCATTTTCTGAACAATCTTCTTGATATTCTTATTAGCTGCCTCAACAACACCATTCATCTTCGGATGATATGGAGAAGAATTGTGATGTTCGATCTTGAAACTCTGACACAGTTGCTTCATCATTTTGTTATTCAAATTTGAACCATTATCGGTAATGATTCTCTCAGGAATACCATAACGACAAATGATGTCCTTCTCTATGAATCGGGCGACCACCTGCTTCGTGACATTGGCAAAGGACGCTGCTTCTACCCATTTCGTAAAGTAATCAATCGCGACCAGAATGAAGCGATGTCCATTAGAAGCAGTCGGCTCAATCTTTCCAATCACATCGATCCCCCACATGGCAAAAGGCCAAGGAGACGTCAACACATTCAGAGGAACTGGTGGCATATGCACCTTATCCGCATAAATATGGCATTTATGGCATTTTCTGGCGTATTTGAAGCAATCGGATTCCATAGTCATCCAATAATACCCAGATCTCAACAATTTTCTAGCCATTGCATGTCCGTTGGCATGAGTGCCAAAAGAACCCTCGTGAACTTCCTCCATCAACAGGTTTGCTTCAAGTTTATCAACACAACACAACAAGACCATGTCGAAGTTTCTCCTATAGAGCACATCGTCCTTGCTCAAATAAAAATTACCAGCTAGCCTCCTCAGAGTCTTCTTATCTTTGCTGGATGCCCCAGATGGGTACTCCTGAGTCTTGAGAAAATGCTTGATATCAAAATACCAAGGCTTTTCATCGGATGCTCTCTCGACGACAAACACAAAAGCAAGTCTATCAAGACGCATGATGGTGATAGCAGGAGTTTCATTCCAGAAATTCACTTTATACATCGAAGCTAGCGTGGCCAAGGCATCTTCCATCTGATTCTCATCCCTCTGCATATGATGGAAATCAACTATATCGAAGAAAGACAGCAGTCTCCTTGCATAATCTCTATAAGGCACCAGGTTGGCCTGACAAGTTTCCCATTCTCCTTTGATTGGGTTAACGACTAACGCTGAGTCACCGTATACATCCAGATTCTTAATCCTCATATTCACGGCCTCTTCTAAACCCATAATGCAAGCTTCATACTCGACTTCATTATTGGTGCAAGCGAATGTCAATCGGGTGGTGAACAGTATATGAGAACCGTGAGGAGTAGTAATGATCGCACTGATTCCATTACCATACGAATTAACCGCTCTGTCGAAAACCAATTTCCACTGAGATTCTCTCTCTGGACCCTCGTCAGGTAAAGGCTCATCACAGTCTTTCATTCTTAAAAACATGACGTCTTCATCTGGTAAGTCAAACTTCATCCGCTGATAATCCTCAATCGGTTGTTCCGCGAGATATTCCGACAGAACGCTTCCTTTAATGGCTTTCTGGGAAACATATTGAATATCATACTCTATTAACACCATTTGCCAACGGGAAATCCTTCTGGAGAGTGCTTGTTTTTCAAATACATATTTGATTGGATCCATATTCGAAATCAATAGGGTTGTGTGGTTTAACATGTACTGTCTCAAACGCTTAGCGGCCCAAGCGAGTGCACAACATGTTTTTTCCAGCATCGAGTACCTTGACTCACAACCGTTGAATTTCTTACTCAGGTAGTAGATGGCATGCTCTTTTCTACCTGATTCGTCCTGTTGACCGAGCACACATCCCATTGAATTCTCAAGAACCGTGAGATACATGATCAGTGGTCTCCCTGCAACTGGAGGCATGAGTATTGGAGGTTCCTGCAGATATACTTTTATTCTTTCGAATTCCTTCTGGCAATTTTCATTCCACCTGTCTGTTTGATCTTTTCTCAGCAATTATAATATTGGTTCACAAGTGGCTGTAAGATGAGATATAAACCTTACAATGTAGTTTAATCTCCCCAGGAAACCACGAACCTCTTTTTCCGTTCTCGGCTCAGGCATTTCTTGTAAAGCTTTTATTTTGGCAGGATCTACCTTAATACCCTTTTCACTGACAATGAAACCCAATAACTTTCCAGATCTCACCCCGAAGGTGCACTTGTTAGGATTCGGCCTCAACTTGAACTTCCTCAGCCTTTCAAACAATTTCAAAAGATCGACTAGATGTCCCTCCTCCGTATGTGACTTTGCTATCATGTCATCAACATAGACTTCCACCTCGTGTTGAATCATATCATGAAACAAAGTGACCATCGCCCGCTGATAAGTTGCCCCTGCATTTTTCAATCCAAAGGGCATCACTTTATAGCAAAAAGTCCCCCATGGTGTGATGAAAGTAGTTTTCTCCATGTCTTCTGGGGCCATCTTGATTTGGTTATACCGAGAGAAGCCATCCATGAATGAAAACACAGAATACTGAGTGGTGTTATCAACCAACACATCGATATGAGGGAGCGGGGAATCGTCTTTCGGGCTTGCTTTATTCAGATCTCGATAGTTGACGCACATCCTGACCTTTCCATCCTTCTTAGGCACATGAACAATATTAGCGACCCACAGAGGGTAATTCGTGACAACAAGAAACCTAACATTCAACTGCTTCTGAACTTCTTCTTTTATCTTGACTGCCATGTCAGGCCTTGTCCGTCTCAACTTCTACTTGACTGGCGAGCATTCTTCTCTGAGAGGTAGCCGGTGTACCACAATATCTGTACCCAGCCCAAGCATGTCTTGGTAAGACCAAGCGAAGATACCCTTATACTCACGGAGCATTTTAACCAATCTTCTCTTGACACTGTCTTCCAATGCAGCCCCCACTTTAACCTCTTTCTTATCATCCTCGGTACCCAGATTGATAATCTCAATATCCTCCTGATGAGGTACAATGATCCTTTCCTCTTGCTTAAGAAGTCTGGCTAACTCTTCAGGTAGTTCACAGTCTTCGTCAGTCTCATCTTCAGCTTGATAAATGGGATTATCAAAGTCATACGAAGTCATAGCTGAACCTGAATCAATGGCATCTGATAGAAAAGACCTGCATGAGGATGTTATGTTTATTATGCGATGCAACAAACAAAACACATTTCCATTTTTCTGATAAGTATAAATGCAAAACAAAAACAGGGATCACAAAATTTGAATGTGAAACGTCTTTTATTTAATGATAAACTGTAAATAACAAGAAGGACCCACAAATGGGTCACTACGTCTTGGGCAGAACGCAGGACTGAACATAGTCAAAACAATGAACATTACTCTACAGCAGTAACATGAATGACTTCTTCGGTAGTCCAGTTGCACAGCTTCTGGCCGGGCGTACATGGTCGGATCCACGCATCCATGTCGCAGTCACTGTCACCTTCATCGTCTTCAACGACATTAATCCTGCCAAATATCACACCACTGTTGGTGAACTGAACAGGTCCCCTGTATCTTGGAATCTGAGAAGAACAGGAGAGTTTGTATCCCATGCCGAACTTGTCCTGCTTGACAGGAACATCGAGAACTTGACCCCACTTCTAAGATGAGCCGGATTCTACGATAGCACATGCTTCCTTGAGCGACAACATCGAAACCTCTAGACCCTTGGCTTCTACAGGGGACTTCCCTTGAATATGAACTGTTTCAAACGCCTGGCAGAGCATTTCGTGGATCTCACCATCCACTTCCACATACTTGAAGGATGACAAATGGCTAACCATAATGTCCTCTTCACCGCACATGGTAACTATCTTCCCTTCTACCATGTATTTCAGCTTTTGATGCAATGTTGAGGTAACTGCCCCAGCAGCATGTATCCAAGGTCGGCCAAGCAAACAGTTGTATGTTGGCTGGATATCCATAATATAGAAAGTTGCATCAAAGATCTCCGGCCCTATCTGAATAGGCAGCGTGATTTCTCCAAACACTGATCTCTTAGATCCTTCAAAAGCCCTCACAACTAAATCACTTGGCGTGCACAACAAACCCTGAATGTCCAACTTCATCAATGCCTTCTTTGGAAGCATGTTGAGGGATGATCCCGTATTAACCAAGACATGTGACATCAGAGATCCTCTACACTCCAACGATATATGCAGAGCACGGTTATGGTTCCTCCCGAAAAGAGTCAGATCTAAATCAGTAAAGCCGACACCATTGTCGGCGTTCACATGAGCGACTACCCCCTCCAACTGATTGACAGAAATCTCCTGGGGTACGTACGCTGCATTCAAGACTTTCAACAAAGCATTGTGATGCACCTCTAAACTCATCAACAACGACAGGATAGAAATCTTTAAAGGAGTTTGATTCAAGTGATCCACAATTTTGTAGTCACTCTTCTGAATTAACCTCATAAATTCTTCTGTATCCCTTGAAAGATCATCAGTAACAACCTGGAGTTGAACATTCTCCTCAATCACAGCTTTATGCTTACCCCTGTCATTTTCATCAGCAATAACCTCTGGTGGAGAGAAGACCCTACCACTTCTGGTGATACCTCCGGCACCGACTATGTTCTCAACCGACGAACTTCCGCTTGTCGATTCTGTCCATCTTGTTTCTGCCCGTTACAAAACACCTCTCCCCCATAGTTCCATGGGATAGCTCTAGTGCTCTCATACGGCATAGGTCCTGGCACAGTAATAGTCACCAGAGCTGGCCTAGCAGGCGCTGAAATATTGATTGTTCAGTATGGAATGGAAATAGTAGCAACTTCATTTCCGTAATCACTCACTTTGTGCTCGGCATCTTCTTTCACGACTTTGTCAAACTGCAAACAACCCTCATCAATCATTCTCTGAATACCCCTCTTCAAAAGATCATAACCCTCAGGTTGCACTTCACATTCTGAGCAGTCAGCAGAACAACCAAGAAATACTCCCATCTTCAGCAAACAAGCTTTCACAAAACCCAGCGGAGTTTTTAAATCTTCAACATTAGTTATCAGATTCAACTTTTCACCCTCAATAACGGCATTGGCTCCTGCTACCCCATGATCCGGCATCGGGTTCTGAGTCACATTGGGCCCCTCGTTGGTGAAATTAATAACTTTAGAATCAAGAAAATCCTGGACCTTATGCTTAAAAGCTTTACAATGGTCAATATAATGGCCTGGGGAGCCAGAGTGAAAATCACAATGAGCGTTCGCATCGTAACCAGGAGGCGGTATGCCTGTGAGAGGTGCCAAGGTCCTCTTCTGAACCAAATGTAACTGCAGCAACCGTTGTAACAACTGAGGATATGATATCAGAGGATTTATGAACTGTCTATCAGGCATCATACGCCTTGCAGGATAAGGTCGCGGAGCATTGCCTTGTTGCGGAGCTGCGGCCAGGATATTTACTGTAGCAACTTGTTGATTCTAACGAGACTGAGCTCTACCCTTACCTTTATGCGAGATAGCATTTGCATCCCCCTCCCTTCTCTTGGGGTTTGCAGAATACGGCTTCTTCGTTCCCCCCAAAGAGGATCCACCACCATTTGAAATCTTACCAGACTTAATCCCACTTTCAATTCGCTCACCGACAATTACCAAATCAGAAAACCCTGCAGACATGCAGCCTATCATCTTCTCAAAGTACACACCCGATAGCGAAGCCATGAACAGGGCAATCAACTTCCTTTCAACCATAGGGGGCTGCACCCGTGCAGATAAATCCCGCCACCTCTGGGCGTATTCTTTGAAACTCTCGGAATTTTTCTGCGACAAACTCTTGAATTGTACCTGATTGGGTGCCAGATAACTATTATATTGATAGTGACACGCAAAAGCCTTAGCCAATTCTTTCCAGCTACGAATATGGGTTCTCTCAAGCCCCATATACCATTCCAACGAAGCCCCTGCCAGACTATCCTGGAATAAATGCATCTGTAGCTTCTCATCACTGGAATAAGCAGAAATTTTCCTGAAGTATGCCTGAATGCGTACTCTGGGACAAGTCGTCCCTTTGTACTTATCGAAATCGGGCACCTTGAATTTGGGGGGAATCCTGAACCCAGGAACCAAACCAAGATCAGACATATCCAAGCCCAAAGAGTTCTGATTCTCCAATGATTTCATCTTCTCCTCAATCAGTTTGAACCTTCGGTCAGCTTCAGTCGGCAAACCGCCCTCTAGATCTTTCACATAAAATATATCATCCTGATTATCCTTCCAAAGAGGCCCAGCAACCCCGTGCACAGCGCACACACTTCCATTACCAACAATATTACCGTTCTCACAAGCAACTCCTCCACCCGGAGGTACAACAACAGTAGGAATACCTTGAGGAATAGATCCACCAACTGGAGGATGAACAAAACCGGCTCCTCCGTGCAAAACATCGTCTTCATCAACCCGTGCTATCAACGGCTGGACGAAAGTTCTCAACTGTTCCTGTCCACTAGCAACAGTCTGCATCAGTTCCATGAATTGGGCCATACGAGCCCTGACCTCCTGCAATTATGCCTGAACCTGATCCATCACCTTCTGCTGATTCCCTCAAGTAGAATACCTGTGGAAATTGAATTCCTCAATCCTGAACTGAAGAAAACCAAACAGAGATAAGAACACAAGGCCACCATGAACAACCTGCAATGCAAATGAGAATGCAAGATGCAAAATGCAAACATGTCTATGTATGCACAGGGGGATCTTCCCCCTTGATTCCGGTTTCAAAAAACAAGAACAGTAGAGATGGATAAGAACACCACAATAAAACTTCTCATATATCAAGTAAATCTGAAACAATACAACCAAATGAGAAATATCCGCATACAAAGAGGTATTGATCTCATCCAACATCTCTGGTGATGATCAAGATACAAAATAAAATGAAACTACAAAATATAAAACACCTAGTAGCCATGATCTCTACGCCACTCCAGGGACTCCTCAAGCATCTCCTTCATATCTGGATGGTCTGGCCTCTCCATCACCTCTCGGATAAGGACATCCCTCTTGCGTATCACATCCCAGAGATAATGACAATGATCCTCCTAAGCATCTTCGCCGAAGGCATCCTCAAGCCTGGGTTTCTTCACCTCTGCCCGAATCTTGAACTCTTCAAGTGATGATACAGTTTCCTGGTATTTCTTCTCGATCGTGCTTCTGCGAAACGATTCTAACAATACCTCTCCCTCCTTAGCCTTGAATTGCGCTTTCAGCTTATCGATCTGAACACGAAGCTGATCTTCTCTACTCTTGTTGGCTATCACAGTGGCATTCCACTGCTCATTGAATTTGGATACCTTCAGATAGGCTCTATCTAAATCCTCCTTCTTACTCCTCAGAACATCACAAGTGCTTTTTAGATCAAGACCGACTTGCTTCCGTGCTTGTACCTGATCAGCAAGTTCTTCCTTCAACTTAGTCAACATTTATGCATTTGTCTTGGTCAAATACACAGCTTCACCCTTATCATGTTTCAGATGACTGATTTCTTGCTTCAACTCTTCATTCTCTTTGTGCAGCTCTTCCTTCTCTGCCCAAAGCTTGGTGTATCTCAGGATATCGACAGTTGTAGGCGGCTCGATGACTAAGGGATACAAATGTGCTTCAACGGGAAACGACAATAGTACCTCTTCAACCCTCTTCTGAATCCAATCCGAGTATGAATCATAGGCTCTACAATCTCCTTTTCCTAAAGAAAGCTTTCCCTTCTTGTGAATCTTACCCCAAGCGTCCACGAATCGGGCCGAGATACAAGGATCAGCTACACCTGTGAAGTACAGAAATTCCTGCACTTCCTCTTCTTTTGGAGGTCCTTTCAAAGCGTAACCGAATTGTCTCACATCAAGAGAAGGATTATAATTGATACCGCCTTTCCTCCCCATCAAGGGCACATTAGGAAAGCCGCCACAACTGAAGATAAGCTCACGACCCAGCGAGTCCCGATTGAATCAGACAATATTCTTCTCCGTTAAACCCATAAGCCTCTTCGACCATTAAGATGAGTTCGTGGAATTCACAATAGCTCCTGAGCGAGGAAGGTGATAAAAAAACAACTTATGCAACAGCGGTGCGCAACAAGAAACCATCTTTCCTTTTCTTTTCTCGTTCTTGTAATGCACTGAATGATACAAGTCCCCTAGAAGAGTAGGTACGGGGTTCTTGGAAGCGAAGATATGAAAAGCGTCAAAATCCACAAAGTCCGGTACATTGGGAAACAACACAATGCCATAGACACACAGAGCCAAGATAGCACTGAAAACCACCCAACAACCTTTTTCAGCATACTCCCGGGCTTTGTCGACCAGGAAGGGTAAAGTAAATCTGGAGACTCTGTTTCTGCTGATAACATGATCTGCTAAGTTAGAGGTGCTCAAATAAAGAGCGACGAACAACTTCTCAAGATTAGGTTCTTCCTCGGAGCTGAAGAAAGGCACTTTGTTAAGAATCAGAACACCTAAAATGTAAGCAAATTCCTCCAAAGTCGGAAACAACACATAGTCCGGAAATGTGAAGCATCTTAGCAGAGGATCTAAAAACTGCAACAGGGTATGAATAGCTCTATGCTCATAAGTCGTAAGCTTACGGAAAAACCTCAGAATTCCACCATACTGTTCTCTGAAAGCTGCAAGAACACCAGGCTCAGCCATGGAAATCAGACTAAATAAAGGTTCCAACTCAGGTGCCGGAAACTTGTACACAACAATCCTCTTTTTGCTAACTTCCATCTCTGAAGAAGACTAGTACCAGAATCAAGGGAAAGACGAGAACCTGTAACACACATAAACATGCAATGTGAAATGCAGGATGATTATGCAAATGCACACATGAGATCAAGGTATCCAATGCTCAAATTCGCTGCTGTGCCGTTGACTGAATTCAAGCAGAGCTCCGCTCTAATCAGAACACTGAGATACCACACTCAGGATCAAAATTCTGCACTGATGAGAAAACCAGGGTTAGTTGAAGGTCAGGTTTCCTGCAAAAACCCATCCCTCTCACATGCGGGTTCTAGTCTTGAAAGGTACGACATCCTATGCGGGTGGTCAGCGTCACAGACTTTTGAGAAACAATGACACGTCACTGTTTCCAGTTTGGCATCATAGTCTAACGAAGCGGCTTCACTTAGCTGACTCCCCAAATGAACGGTCTCCAGAGTCGACAGTCTCTCTAAGTCAATATTCCCTCGACTGCACCAAACGCGCAGGATAGAATATTTCCAAAGAAAAACCTCGTTTGAATGTGAATTTCACGCGAGCTATTGTGCAGCCAGACGCCATACAAGCTCCCACTAATCTCCACTCTAATCCTATGTGTATACTTAAGCCCAGGTCTGGCTTATCTCTCAATAGAACAACCCAACCCACAACATAGCAGCAACAAGAATGCAAAATGCAATAATATACAATAGATAATGTACATAAAGCAAAAATTGTACAAAAGTAAACACCCAAAGATGCAACAGACAAGCGCTAGGAGTGACTCGCATAGGGAACCAGAGTCCCCAGCAGAGTCGCTAGCTGTCGCAACTGCGAAAAACACCCGGCGGAAAACAGAAGATTCGCCACCTTTTGTTATTTATCCCAAAGAGAGGGAAAGGAAACGATCGGAAAAACCTAATGAAAAATGCAAAGACAAGGTTATCACAACCAAGTCCTGGATTCCGAAGTCGGTTACCCAAGGGGAAGGTATTAGCACCCCTCACGTCCGTCGTACTCGACGGGATCCATGCTTGTTGTCTATCTAAGGGTGTGTTTAAACTATCTACGCTAAAGGCTTGTGGGACAAAAAGAAAAGAAAGAGACTCGGTAGAGCATCACCGCTCTGTGCCTACGTACTTTCATCTGGTATGAAAGATCAGAGTCAATGTAGTTCGGCTAACTATGGGAAAGAAGGGGGGAAGGTTACTCGCCAAGACATCGCGTCTTGTGCCTACGTACTTTCATCTGGTATGAAAGATCAGAGCAAACATAGTTCGGGCTGACACGAAACCACAAGTTGATTAAGTGTTTTAACCGAGTAGGGTTAAACCTTCATTCCAGCAGTTAGGGACAAAGCCTGTTTGCGGTAGAATCGAAGCTTAACAACACTCTTTTCTGAAAAAAAGGTTTCTAATTAATCCCAAAGGAAAAAGGTTTGAACTTTGTTTTGGAGTTTTTTAGTGAAGTGAATTAATTCGGTTTGTGATTCACGTTGCACTAAAGACGATGACATGGAGGCGAATGCATCGTATATCGCCCCCAAACGGGACGTATACTAAACACTCTAGATAAGCGAGAGGAGACCCCTCATTCACCATTCCCCAGGTAGCTTAAGTCTCATAGCGTGCAACGTTTATCGCCTTTATTAGATGAGTTAGCATGATTTTGAGATGAGAAGGAGAAGACGCGCGGAAGGTCTAAGGGAAACTCGACCCTAACGTTGTCATGTAAAGTGGCCCTAAGGTTAGGATTGAAAGGGGGAACATCTACCCTAATGTTAGCATATTTGGATTGAGCGCCTAATGTCTCTCTTACTCCCATCCTAAACGGAGAGACTAGGAATCCTACAGGGATCATGGCAAAAAGCACAAGAAGAACAAAGGAAGGATCAATTGTAAGAGCACAGATTGTGTCTTAGTTATATCTCTATGTTTTGATGATAACACTTATGAATTTTGTATTCAAGAATTATATACTCTAAACGTGTTCTAGATTGTTTGCTACAGGTACTAATGAAAATTATCTTAAGAAAGCAAATTAAGATCTGAACAATGTTATTATGAAAGGCTTCATAAGTTCAAGAGCATCTTAAGTGAAGATCTGAATGCTGCTCCCAGAAGAATCTGACTACTGTCTCTTGAAGATTCTGAAGCAGGAGCCACTGAAGCATAGAAGACTCTGCTCTGATAGATTTACACGCTCAAGCACACAAGCTGCACATACTCTGATTCAGCTCAATCTGAAGAACATCCAAGACTCTGAAGATCCAGATGATCTATAGTCTGGAGACTCTGAAGATTCAGATTCTAATGTTGAAAGCTGAACTTACTTTGAAAAAGATTTAAATATGTACGTTGGTTTATCTCAACAGCTCTTTCCTATTTTGTGCTAGACACAAGGACACAGAAAAAAGGTTTTATCTGTGCATTCCATCCTGAGGAAAGTTTTCTGCAAGTGAAGACAAAAGGCATCAGGCTTGTTTCAGCACAGCCTCCAATGTGAAGACAAAAGGCTTCAGGCTTTTATGCACAGCCTTCAACGTAACAAGACTTCTTGGATCTCAGTGCCTATTTAAAGAAGTCCACTCCATCTTCTTCAGTATCGAACTTCTAGCAAAATCACTCATCAAAGCAAACCTCTCAAAGCTATTATTATTTTATTTTGCTGTAACTTCGTTCTTAAATTAAGAGAAATATCACAGTTGTGATAACAGCTTATTAGAAGCATTCTTACTCTTGTAAAAGTTTTACATTGTTTGTAAAAGGTTTTCCTTAAGAGGATCCAGTTGGGATCAGTTGCTCTTGAGAAGACTAAGAACAGTTGTTCTTAGGCGTTGCTATTTGTAATCTGTTTGATTTAAATAGTGGATTAAGTCCTTGACAGAGAAAGGCAAATCACTCTTGAGAGGGTGGACTGGAGTAGTTGTATTCAACGAACCAGGATAAAAATATCTGTGTTCAAATCTTTGATTTTTAGTCTTACTTATTCAACCCCCCCCCCTTCTAAGTAATTTTCTCACCTTCATCAATCACAAGTAGAAAATGCAAACACGAAAATTCACACTTAGATTGGTGGGAGGGAGGAAAAATGTGTGGGGCAGCAGCCGCCACAAGCGCGTCTCAACCTCAACAGCGATGCAAGAATGATGCAAACATGTGGAGAAAAGCAAGAAATGAAAGCAAATAAACATGCAAACAAATGATCAATTTGAACCACACACACAAGCATGTAAACAAATGGAGAATGAAAACTCATGTCAACAAAATCATGATTAATCAACCACAAACAGTGACAAATATTCAAAACAATTCAATTCTAATACATCACACTGATTTATGATGATTTGAATCAAAACGGTATGCAAACAAGCAAGCAAAACAGCAAATATGACATTCTGGCACAGTGTTAATCGGTTAACACATACTGTTAATCGGTTAACACCTTAAAAAGTTTGAAAAAACTGAAGTTTTGAACAGGTTAATCGGTTAACCATATGCATTAACCGATTAACACTGTTAACGTTTGAAAAAAAAATTTGAAAATTTGAAATGGTTAACCGGTTAACCATATAGGTTAACCATATAGGTTAATCGATTAACACTGCACCAGAAGCTAAAAACAGCAGGAGAAAATCACTTCCAGCACCAAAACAACTTATCCAAGGTTCCAACAAATCAACTTATCAATTAAGCACGAAATTAACAACAAAAAACATAAATCCAACAACATGGATACACAATTACACATCCATATCACAAATCGAATGAATTGAAATCAACAAAATTCAATCGAATATGAAGATTAACATGATAAGCTCGAAAATTAAATCGGATCGAGAATTCCAACCTTCGAAGCGGAGATTTGCTTCGGTAAATGTTGAACAAATGAATTTGAGCAGATCAAATGCTAGAAAATACAGAAAACTTCAAGATCCACAATAATTGTTGTTGTATGAATGAAGATCCACCAAATTTGAGTCAAAAAGCTTCAAATAATCACTTCTAGATCCAACTCAAGATTAAGATCCAAGCTTGCGCGAAAATTGAAGATGAAAATTAATTCAATGATGATGGTTAATGGAGGTTTATGCTCAAGAATCCATTGATTACAATGAAGAATAAAGAACTCCAATGAAAAAAGAGCTTTGAGTGAGTTTTAGAAATGGAGAAGTTGAGAGAATTTGAGAGAAAATTCTGATCAATTCTGAAAAATGAATGTGAGAAAATGAAAAATTGGATGGTGAGGTTTGGAGTGAATCATTTAAATACCATCTAGGTTTGGTTCCCAAAGCAAGGCTTAGAACTTGGGTTGGAAATCAAGGCTTGGAATGTGGAATGGGATTTTGGAGGGAAATCTGAAATTTAAAGGTGTTCTAGATCCTTCCCAAATGAAAATTTGAATTCCAAGGTGACCAAAATTGAACCCCGAGTGCAATTGGCTTGCAAAATCACGTACAGGGTAAAATCTGCTATGGTTAACCGATTAACCATATGCGTTAATCGGTTAACACTGTTAAAACTTCATATCTGGGCTAATTTTCCTTCAGTTAATCGATTAAACATATAGGTTAACCGATTAACACCTTTAAATTTTGAATTTTGGCGCCTTTTGGTGGGAAATCTATCCATTTGTCCTGTTTTAACTGTTTTGAGCTCTGTTTAGCTGCTGAACCTCATTTTTTACCGTTATTACTGTGAAAATACTTGACCTGAGCCTGAGTGCCCATTTCTGATCTGAAATTAACCTGCAAAATAAAATTGGTCGCCTAACCGCTGTGCAAAATAAATGTCCGAGCCTCCGATGCTCACTGTTTGTTGTTCAGTCTTTTGCTTCGGAATGAACCTGAACCACAGGAGCGCCTTGATCCCATGCCTCGAGAACGAATGCTATGATATGCGAAAAATGCAAAATACAAAGAAACAAAAGCCAGTTACGGTTAAAACGAAAGGCAAATTTTGGGGTGCTATAGTACACTCCTTCCTTTTTGTCCTTCAATCGTAGGATCCTTATTGTGAGAGCCCAATTCTTCCTTTCGTCGAACTAAGGGCATTCCATAAAGAAGTTGAGCCTTTGATGGACTCTTGTGTTATTACACATTGAACATAGTGGGTTCCCTTGGTTCACACTATGCTTCCCATCATCCTTCTATTCTCCATGTCCTTCAATCTTAGGATCCTTCTTGTGAGAGCCCACTTCTTCCTTTGGTCAAACTAAGGGCATTCCATAAAGAAGTTGAGCCTTTGATGGACTCTTGTGTTGATAAACATTGAACATAGTGGGTTCCTTTGGTTCTCATTATGCTTCTCCTCATTCTTTTTTGTCCTACAATCTTAGGATCCTTCTTGTGAGAGCCCAGTTCTTCCTTTAGTCAAACTAAGGGCATCCCATAAAGAAGTTGAGCCTTTGATGGACTCTTGTGTTTGTACACACATTTTCCTTCTTATCTGTCCTTTGATCTTAGGATCCTTCTTGTGAGAGCCTAGTTCTTCCTTAGGAAGAACTTAGTGCATTCCATAAAGAAGTTGAACCTTTGTGAACTCTTGTGTTGATACACATTGAACTTGATGAGTTTAGTTCTCCTTTTACTTTCCTATCATGTTGTTTGTCCTCTCCCCTGCATGTTAGTTTGATTAAGTGCATGTGTAGGCATTCTTTCTCTTAAGTCCATGTTTGCATTAAAGGTTGAGGTTTCCTCCCTTTATTTGATTGTTTCTTTTCCCTTTGTGTTTGCTTGTGTGCATTAAAGGTTGAGGTGTCCTCCCTTTTCTTGTACTGTTGCATTGCATGTGCATCCATTCACACTTATATTTCATCTACTTAATGACTTTAGCATTCTGTTTCTTCTTTCCATTGACATGTTCCCTAAGACTCTCACTTCCTTGTTTAAGGATAGTGATGATAGACATTAGGGTTGATCCTTTGCATGATAACAAGCAGGATAGAATTCCCTTTCTAAACTCAACCTTAGGACCATCTTGCATGAGAACATTAGGGTTTTGACTTAGTTCCCCTTTAGAGTTCCTTCTTTCTTCTCATCTCAAAACAATAATAAAGTATATAATAAAGGCTAAGGATTATTGTACGCTACGAGCCTTAAGCTACTTGGGAAATGATAATTGAGTGGTCTCCTCTCAATCATCTAGAGTGTTTAGTGTACGTCCTTTGGGAGATACGCGACGCATTCGTTCATAGGTTATAGTCTTTAGTGCAATATGAATTACAAACATTCATTCAAAACACTTCTCTAATAAAACACTTCAAAACAAACATTCAAACTTTCTTTTTCCATTTGGGGCCCTTTAATCAGTGGAAAATATTTTCAGATAAAAGAGTGTTGTTAACTCTTAGTTCTACCGCAAACGGTAACGCCTAAGTCTCCAACGAGCAAGCTGCATACACCAACTGCTAGAACTAGCTGTTAACCTTACTCGGATAAAACAGTTGAACAAACCTGTGTTCCCTTTTATTCCGAACTACGTTAGCTCTGATCTCCCATACCTATTGAGAGTACGTAGGCACAAGATGCAATATCTTGGCGAGCAACCTTCCCCCTTTCACCCATAGTTAGCCGAACTACGTTGACTCTGACTTTCCCATTGCACGAGGGAATACGTAGGCCTAGAGCAGCGATGCACTGTCGAGTCGTTTTTCTTTTCTTTTGTCCCAGACATTTAGTTAGATATATAAACAACCCTTTTGATAAACAACGCAAGCGTGGATCCCGTTGAGTACAATAGACGTGAGGGGTGCTAATACCTTCCCATTGCGTAACCGACTCCCGAACCCGAGATTTGGTTGCGATGACCGATCTTATCCCTTTTCGCTAGGTTTTTCCTGATCATTTCCTTTCCTTCCTTTGGGATAAATAATGATAGGTGGCGACTCTTCTGTCATTGCCGACACCTTTTTTCGCAGTAGCGACAGCTGGCGACTCTGCTGGGGATCTTAAAGCTGTTGGGGAATTTTCCCATCCCCTCTGTTGGGACCGTTTCCCATCCCCTATGCGATTCAATCCTAGCGCTTGTTTGTTTATCTTTTTTGGGTTTTGTACATTCATGTTGTACTTTATTTACTTCCGCGTTTTATTTTCCCGCATTTATTTTCAGCATTATATATTATCATTATTATTGTGTTGTTCTGGGGGGGGGGGGGGGGAATTGATTCTGATGAGTGATAAGCCAGACCCAAGCTTGAGTATAAACATAGCACTAGAAGTGGATTAGTGGTGAACCTGCTTGCTTTGCTCGCACTAGTTCCCACGTAATCCGCGCTCAAACGAGATTCTCTTGAGAGGACTTTGGATCTGAGGATTGTCGACTCTAGGGACCGGTCATTTGTGACTCAGCTAAGTGAGGTCTCTTCAAGAGATAATGATGCTAAACCAGAAATGTTGAACGTGTCATCATTTCTTGAAAGTCTGTGACGTTGATGAACGCATAGGATGCCATACCTTTATCAATGAATTATGTTCATACCTGTGAGTGGGACTTGGGTTATGCAGGAAACCTTTACCTTCAGATCACCCGGTTTTCTTTACAGTTTGAATCCGAGTTATTGGTATCAGCAGGTTTTTATCATCAGAGTTATGCTAGTGTTTTTATCAAAGCTAAGTGTCGGGTCTTCAGTCAACAACATAACAATCTTGATTCCTTGTTGCATCTTTGCATTTGAATTTGCATCATCATAGCATGTTTGCATTTTGACATACATGCTCTTGTATTTCCAAGGATCTTAACCTTGAGACTCGTTGTTGAGCATTAAATCTTTTCCATGTGGTTCGCCTGTGTAAAACATGAATCGGAGCAGACAGGTTCCTTGGAAATAATTGAACATGACATTCGCATTTCATTTGCATCACAGGTGTTCGAGGCTGGGTTACGTTACCCTGATCCGGTTTTCTCTTCAGAATTTCAGACATCAAGAAGTTGGTCATGGAACAAGTTCAAGCAGAGCTGAGGGAAATCCAGGGCCAGATGAGCCAGTTCATCGTGGACATGCAAGCGTTGCACCTGGATCAGGAGAGGCTTAGAGAGGAGAACCAGCAGCTGAAGGCTCAGGTGGGCTTGATCATGGAAGTGATAAGGAATATGCTCAAAAAAGAAGGTGATCAAGTGCCTGAAGCTGCGGCCAAAATACTTGCTCCACTTTTGTCCGTGGAACCTATACCAAGGAATGATAGGCCTAAGAGATCCTCTGCACAACTTAGAGCTCAAGAATTTTCCCGTCAGCGGCTACGTCAGGTTTCTCAAGATAACCCTAGAAGACAAAGGACGAAATCATGTGATAGAATCTTCAACCAGATTCCCATGGATTATGCTCAGTTGGTGCAACTCTTGTTCCAACTCCATTTGGTTAAGCCTTGTACTTTGTCTATATTGACTGGAGAGATACCACCAGACTTTGATGTCAATGCCCATTGTGACTTCCACTCCGGAGGACAGGGGCACAACATCGCGAACTGTAAAGCTTTTAAGCATAAGGTTCAGGACCTGATTGACTCGAAGGCAATCGAATTCGTGTCGAGCGGCATGAATGTATCAGGCAAAGTTGTTCCCATTCCCCCACCTGAAGCTGTAGTAGGACAGGAGTATATTCTATAATCTTTGGTGTCAGAACCCCTTGCCCACAACTGCTGCCTGTTCCTGGGTCAAGCTTGAGGATGAAAGTGTCTGAACAAAGAGGGTCCTCAATGATTCAAACCCAGTCTCAGGATGTTTCTTCTATTCAGAATCCACGGCCCTTTGAGTCCTTGCTGCAAAACTATCAGCGCCATAACCAGAGTAGGCCTCACAACAACTTGAAAAGAAGGAAGGCCCTTCTTCATCCAGTGCCTATGACGTACAGTGAGCTGCTGCCACATCTGATTCAGCATTCTTTGGTGGATCCCAAGACTCTCAAACTGGTGCCAGAACCGTACCCTCCCGGGTATGATCCCAGCGCTCAACGTGGATATCATTGGGGATGCATGGGGAACTCGACTGAGGATTGCGAAGCTTTTCAAGTCAAGGTGCAACAGCTGATGGACAGAAGGTATGTATCCTTTCCAGGAGGAAAGTTAGTCGTACATCGCTCATCTGTTTGAGTTTGAAGACTTCAAGGGGCGCATCCCTCAGCAGCAAATCAATGTGAAAGCCCAATTCCCAGGAGCTGGCAATCTGCATTTAGCCTGTTATTTCTTTGCATTTGTAGTTTCTTTCCTGTCTATCTGCAAATTTCATTTGTAAAACTTGTTGTTTTCAATTGATATTGATGATGAAATAAATATGCATGTTTTTGATTAAATCCATTTGTGTTCACTCAATATTGCTTTCATTTATTTCAAACGCTTGTTTAAGTGGAATCCGGGGAGGATGACGAAATCGAAAGACGCACAAGCTTCCGATTGTATGATTTTGAATAAAACCTGTTGATGATGTATAAGCATTATTTCAAATTCCTAAACACCAGAGATATAAGGAAGATAATCCTTTGTCAACCCCTTTGAGCCTAGTAGTAGGAGTTTCTTTCTGAAAATAAAAAACCCTCAATCTTAACCTGGGGCAGGATAGGTGTTAGCTAATTTGACCAAGCGTTCAAATTCCAATAGGAGTGTTCCCGTTCGAGGATCAATCACACCCCTAGAGGTCATGCCTAAAAACCACAATGGTTAAATAAAAGAGGAGAGAGAATCAAAAGAAAAAGCCCGCTAAGTCGAATCTTGAAAACAAGCGACTTAGGCAAAAATTAGGGCACCCTGCTGGACTTCAAAATCGAAAAAACTCAAAAGAGCTAGTCCAGGCAAAAATTAGGGAAAAACGAAAAAGCAAAAAGGATTACAAAATAAAAATCCCCAAACAAGAACGAAATCGTGTGACTCCAGGCACCAAAGACGAAAGGCGAGTGACTGTCACTCCATAAAACGTGTGATTTCCTGAACCATCGCTCCTATCAGTCAACCTTTGAAAGGTGAGCGCTCGTGTCGAGTTAGCTGAACATAGGATTGGAGAACATCAAGGAGAATGGGTGGGTTAAAATAAATTTTGAGCTTTTATCCTTCCTTTTAACCGTGAGCCTGACCATGTTACAACCTTCTAAAAGTTCTAATTGAAGCAGGTTTGTTTCGAAAGCATACTTCAGTAAAGATTGCATTGAAACTGACTCCTAAAAAGGATTCCCCTTACAGCGTTGCGTTAATGTTGACATTTTGATAAATAATTCAAACACTTTATGTCACAAATTTTTTCCAGTGAACAGACTTGGATTTTAAAACTGTCATATGCATTACCTTTAATATATCTTTTATGCAGAACAATTTGTTTTACTTGCGAGTAAGCGCTTGACAGCAGGAAAGTTGCCACATTGGAAAGTTTGATCAGGATAAAAAGCAGAACGCCCACTCGATGAACCGGGGAAAGCTATATCAGGTGATCACAGCATAGGAGTCAGCCATCCAAAAGTCAGTAATCTGGGGCAATCAGGTCGAGATTCGGTAAATCTCTCGCAACCAAGGGTAGTGCTCCACAAATCTGCCAATCAAGGGCAATGTCATTACAAGTCTAGGGCAGACCACCCTAGGAGCACAAAAGTCAGTCTCGACCCGAAGACGATTAACTTGAAGCACCTCTATGAGGTTCAAAACGCTGAGGTCATTCATGTCAAACCATCATAGAGATTTCAGGTTTCCTTTCGAGGAATATGTGACGAAGATCCCGCAGGCTAGGGCAAAATTAGAAATGAAGGGATCGTTCCTCTCCATATCTGCAGAGTTTATCAAAAGTTGTTACAGATTCTGGGGCAAGCCATCTCGAGTTCGTTTCATGGCAAGCTTTTCTGTTCAAGAGATCATTTTGCAAGGTTATAACCCTTGAGGCATCTGACAGAAGCGTATCCTCATCATATCCTCAGTAGAATCATATGCAGAATATTGAGCCCACTTCCCAGCAGGTCAGGATTGGATTTCTTTCCACCAAGCAGAAGTGGGGTCTCCTCAACAGGTTCAGTTGCGTTTCCCCATAGAGTCTGAATGTTGGACTGTGAGCATTGGTTTGTCTCCCTAAGCAGAGATAGACTCCCCAACCAGAGTCCGGCAGTGGGAGTTTGCATCTCTATCCCCAGTAGAGTTGTGCGCAGGTTAAAGGAGCAGTTAAGTGTGTGACCTTATCCCCGGCAGTTGGTCGGTGCACAGTTAATCCCCACAGATTGCAGGTATATGCTTACTCTCCGGAGAGTCGAGAGCAGGTTTCTTTCCACCCAGGAGGTGTGGAATCTTTCCCAGCAGCGGGTTTACCACGCGGTTTCCTCCAGCTGATTGTCTGTAAATTGTCAACTCTCAGCAGTTCAGACCGAGGTCTCCGGCAAAGTTGATTTCCCCGCAGAGTTGTATTTTTCCCGGTAAGTAAGATTGATTCCAGCGTCTGGTTGTCTATACTCGTCCGAATTTGCAGTTCCCCAAGAGAGTCGTATCCCGGAAGGCCAATTGTGGCGTCGTTTCTCTTCAGCAAGAGGGAATGGTTGTTTGGTAAGCTATTTTGTCTCCTCAGTAGATTCGTCTATCACACCAGAAGAGTTTGTATTTCGGAAAGCCGTTCATGACATTTTCCCCAGCTGTGTTAGCCATTCAGGCTCGCAACCTCATCATAAGTTCAATTGTTATTTGCACGTGTAAGCTACCCCCAGCAGGGTCGTTTGTTTCCCCAACGGAGTTGGATTCGTTTCTCTAGCATTTATTTTACTGGAGCGATTCCCTTGCATTTTGCATTGTGCATAACATCTACCCAAACGCGCAGCATTTCCATTTTGTATGGAGCATTACACCATTTTCCAACATATGCATCTGAAGCATAGGCCAGGTTTGATACCTTTGATGTCGGTTGCCTTTGCGGGCTGAGAATTTCAAGTTCAAGAGATTTTCGTATTATCCCCCCGTTGGGTGGATCTTTGGGGTCTTCGGGTTATTGGTCTCCCCTCAGCAAAGTTGTTTGTTTAAACCTCTTTTCCTATCAGAGCTTTTCCCCGTAAGTTGGGAGTCAGTTGACTCTGTCGTCGGCCCATGTTGAGTATGTTATGCCAACTTTTGGTTGGCAGTTTCCAGCGTAGTCTATTTCGGGTGTGTTATCCCAACTTTTGGTTGGTAATCCCTGGTTTCCCTGCAAAGTCCTTATTCCAACTTTTGGTTGGTAATCTTGGGTTTTCATTCCAACTTTTGGTTGGTACTTTTGGGTTTCATTCCAACTTTTGGTTGGTAATGTTCGTTTCATTCCAACTTTTGGTTGGTGACCTATTGTCGTTTGGAGGTTATTCCAACTTTTGGTTGGTAATCCTTGGTTTCCTCAGTAAAGTTGATTGTTCTAACTTTTGGTTGGTAATCTTTGTTACAGTTAGTTCGCTTTCATTCAGCATTTCTGGCAATCCTAACTTTTGGTTAGTAGCCTTTTTATTCCAACTTTTGGTTGGTAGTCTTCCCTTGTTGATGTTATTCCAACTTTCGATTGGTAGTCTGCTTTTGTGGCCATTATTCCAACTGTTGATTGGTAGTGTCTGATGATCATTCCAACTTTTGGTTGGTAGTCTTCTATGGTGGAGTCAGCTTTGTTCACCGTCTCCGGCGATTCTAACTTTTGGTTAGTAGCTTGCGCTCCGACTTTTGGTCGATGTTGGTCTTCTTCTGGAGATCCTAACTTTTGGTTAGTAGCCTTGCTTCCCAACTTTTTGTTCGATTTTATCCCCTGTAGGCGTTATTCCAACTTTTGGTTGGTAGTCTGTTGCTGATTGATGTTATTCCAACTTTTGGTTGGTAGTCCCCAGCGGGGTTCGAAGCTTTGTTGACGTTATTCTAACTTTTGGTTGGTATTCTTTTGCTCCTAGAGTTGTTATTCCAACTTTTGGTTGGTAATCCTGTGGTGGTGGTACGTTTATCCCAACTTTTGGTTGGTAGTTCTCCTCTATTTCCAGGCAGAGTCATTATTCCAACTTTTGGTTGGTAACTTTGTGTGATTCAAACTTTTAGTTGGTAGCTTTGTTCGACTCCAACTTTTGGTTGGTAGCCTTCCTTTCCTAGATTCCTTATTCCAACTTTTGGTTGGTAACCGTGTTTGATTCCAACTTTTGGTTGGTAGTCTTTGTCCTTTGCGTTTGATTCCAACTTTTGGTTGGTAACTTCGTGTGATTCCAACTTTTGGTTGGTAGCTTTGTTCGATTCCAACTTTTGGTTGGTAGTCTTCTGTTCCTAGATTTGTTATTCCAACTTTTGGTTGGTAATTAGCGACTTGTCAGAGTTTGTTTGATTCCAACTTTTGGTTGGTAAGGTTTTGTTGGTGTTATTCCAACTTTTGGTTGGTATCCTTTGCTTCGATTCCAAATTTTTGTTGGTAGCTTTGTCTTATTCCAACTTTTAGGTTGGTAAGATTTTGTGGGCCTGATCCCAACTTTTGGTTGGTAGTCTTTGGTTTCTCCTGTGGAGCGTTATCCCAACTTTTGGTTGGTAGCTTGTGGTCGTCTGGTGATTTCAAATTTTGGTTGATAGTGTGGATTCAACTTTGTTCGCTATTCTGGTGATCCCAACTTTTGGTTGGTAGCTTGTGGTTAGTACTTTTGTTGCATTCTGACTTTTGGTCAGTGTACTTCCCCAGCGGAGTATTCTTGTGATTAGTTCAGTTACCTCTAGAGATTTTCCTCCCCAATCTTTGTTGGCAGTTTATTTCTGCGGTTGGCAAATTTTTGGGTTCGTTAGTATTCAACCGTCTTTTACCTTGATTGGTTGAGGGTCGTTCGCTTCTCACCCAGTCAGGTCCAAGTCGTTTGAATAGGGGCAGCTGTTGTACCCCAAAATTTGCCCAACCTTTTTCTTTACCTAGCTTATGTTTCATTGCATTCATATAACATTAGCATCTACATGCCATTTTACATGTATAGGGGATTGAGAGAGGTGTGCTTATTAAGAGGTGGTACTTAAGCTATCAAGTGCTTATTCTCATCAAAAGAATGTCAAAGCTCATTGAAGGAATGGGTGGTTAAGATTGGTGCATCTCCTATCTTGGGGGTCCATGAAGTTCATCAGAAGGTTATGAGTCCATGGTTATGGATATAAGCTATTGTGAGATCTCATTGGATGTCTTGAGGGTCATTAGGAGCTTGTGAAAGTCATTATACCAAGTGCAAGAAGCCACAGCCAAAGGTGGTGCAGCTAGGGTTTTCACCTAGTTAACTCTAATTCAACAGTGAATTTGAAGGAGATTAAGACTCAATTCCAAGCAACTATAATCATGGAATGTTGTGTTGAGACATGTCATATATCATTTCAAGATCAATTCATCAAGAATCAAGAGTGTGAGAAGTTACTAAGATAGGGTTTCTAAGCTTTGTCAGTGTAAAATCCCCTGTTTAGTGCCTAACTTCAAGACCACATATATCAAGATACAAGTTTCATCTCATCTTGACACCAACATGAATCTTGTAGGGCTTGTTTCTAGATTTCTTTTGAGTACTAGAAGTCATTCATCTGATTTCTAGAACTCAAGTTATGAAGCTGGCAAGTTACAGGTCATTAGATGAATGTGATTTGGTCCATGACAGTCAACCAACTTCCAAGACATTTTTGGCCTAGAAGGATATCTCTCCTCATCTTGACCTAAACACAAAAGTTCTTCCTTATGATCTTAGCTTTCTAAAAAGTACTAGAAGTCCTCAAACTGACTTGTGAAGCTCAACATATGAAGCTTGCAAGGCAGGGGTATTTTGGGAAACTAAGATTATGGGCCACCTTTCATTATAGGTCAATTTCACCACTTTGCACATCTCAAATGGAAATCTTTCCAACTTCAAACTTGCTCCATATGGGGTCATTTTCTCAACGAAACATCACGGTATCATGGAATTGGCTTGGATTGAAGAGTTAGTGAAGAAATTTCCATGGAAAAGGCATTAAAAGTACAAAAATCAAATTAATTCATATGGAATCAATTTTGTCCAAGTGTGTGCATATTTTGAGTGAAAAGGACATTTTAAACACAATGGAATTTTTGGAATTTCAAGTTGAGGTCCAAAACCATGACATTTTCACACTTACTTCAAGCTTAAGTTACATATCCAAGTCACTCCATTAAGATCCAAACAAGGCAGAAATCTCCACCATTGGATCACACTCATCCCCAGCAACATGAATGGAACAAGTTCAAGGCATTGCAAGCTCTGTTTTCACAAGTTGCAAGTTCACCACAACCTTGAAATTGGATTTTTTAATTGGGCTTATTCAGGCTATAATTGGGCTTTCTATCCATCCATATCCATTGTATATAAACTCTTGATCATGTACAATCATTGATAACAGAATTTGGAGCCAAAAACAGTTAGAAATCAGTCGGAAAAGTGAGAGAGAAGTGAGATTCAAATTTCTAGTTGCTTGAAGCTTCAATCCAAATTGCTCATTCTAACAGCTCTAGAAAGGTTCATTGAGTGTTTCTGGATCAAAAACATCAGGAATTCACCACTTTTGAAGGCTCGGTGGAAACTCTCCACTAGGTAAGCTTTCAATCAAGATTGCTCTCTGTACATGTACATATAGGCTGCCATTTTTGTGGATTCCTGTTCCTTAAGATACGTTGATGGATTTAGGATACGTTTTATGCACGATTATGGAAATTCTTGAAATGACATAGGAATTTGTAGCTTTCAGTTAGGGCTTATCTTAGAGAATTAGGTCAAAATAATTGTGGATTATTGTTGTGTGAAGCAAGGCGAATTGATTAGTGTAAAGAATTACGCGTTTCATGAACTTGTTTCTAGCTGCTATAGTAGCCGTTTGGAGGTTGAAGATGACCGGAATCCCTCCGGCCACCGTCTGCAACTCTCCCTCTCTTTTCTCATTCGATTGATGTTGATGTGGTGTCATGTTTGTGGCCTTTGGATTATGCCCGACTTCTTGACTCTCCCTTCGTCTGATGGGCACGATTTAATGGAACTTTGTATTAAGTTTCTAATGATTGCGTGGCAATGTATCATCCTTTAGATTGGCTTGACTTAGGTTACATCCATTGGCTCTGATTGCATTTCATTGTTTGACCTCCTTTTAATGAAACGCTGCATTTCAGCAGCGTGTACCTTAATCGTTTGATGGTTTGACTGGATTTAATCTGAAGGCTGAGATTTATTTCTAATTTATGTTCTTATGTTGAGGCACGCACGTCCTTATTGTAGCCATGGGATCTTTGACTCGTAATTGCAACGTATGGCTGAAATCTAGTCTTGGTTTTTAGTTGACTGATTTAGAATTGACTTGGGCCAGATTGCTCCTCACACCCCCCATGCGCCTAATCCCATTAAAGCACACGTTGATGGATTGCTTTTTGCACCCAGTTTTTATTCTCTTTTATCTCTGTTCTTTAGTTGCATTTTATTTTCTGCTTTCAGTTTAATTCATTTAAAAATTTTAAATAACCCCAAAAATCATGAAAAAATACATTTAGATACTTTGGCATGTGTTTTAATTTTGCATATTTTTTAATTGAATTTTCATTTCTTTTTCATGTAATTGTGTATTTTCCTTTTAATATGCTTTTTGTAAATATGAAAAATTACATATCTTGTTTCTTGATTTTCTTTCTTGATAGAAACACCAAATAAATTCATGAAATTTCTTGTGCATATTATGGATATCTTGATTGATTTTAGGATATTTTTCTCTCTGATTTTTAGGTATCATTTGATTAGGGTTTAGATAGTGCCTTTAGAACCCTCTTTTCTTGCCTTATCCATAGAATACCTTAGGGTTTTGCTTTCTGATGGCATACCTTGACTGAGAGTTTTGCTCCCAAATTTGGACCCTTGATTACTAAGACCAGAGGGGTCCCTTAGGAATTTTCTTAGAAGTTTTAGATGTGTTTTACAATTTTTTAGGCATTTTGCATTCTGGCCTATCCTTGTGTGTTTCCAACTCTACATCTTGCCTAGTTTGCATTTTGTGTGAACTTTTTGCAATGCTTGTGCATCCAACTCTTGCATATCCATGTTATAGACATCTTAAGCCATTTGTATGTTGATTTTGAGGTCTTAATCATGTTCATACCTAGTTCATAACTTTGGCTTCCTTTAGGACCTTTCCTTTAGCCCTTCCTTGTGAGTATCCTTGGATGACTTCCTTCGCATGTTTATTCCTCCACATTTTCCTCTTCTAATTCCTCCAAGTCCTATGATATTAGGATCCTTCTTGTGAGAGCCTAGTTCTTCCTTTGGTCGAACTAGGGGCATTCCATAAGAGGTTAAGCCTTTGAGGACTCAAGTACTTTGTACACTCCTTCCTTTTTATCCATCAATCGTAGGATCCTTCTTGTGAGAGCCTAGTTCTTCCTTTGGTTGAACTAAGGGCATTCCATAAAGAAGTTGAGCCTTTGATGGACTCTTGTGTTGTTACACATTGAACATAGTGGGTTCCCTTGGTTCGCACTATGCTTCCCATCATCCTTCTATTCTCCATGTTCTTCAATCTTATGATCCTTCTTGTGAGAGCCCAGTTCTTCCTTTGGTCGAACTAAGGGCATTCCATAAAGAAGTTGAGCCTTTGATGGACTCTTATGTTGATACACATTGAACATAGTGGGTTCCTTTGGTTCTCACTATGCTTCTCCTCATTCTTTTTTGTCCTACAATCTTAGGATCCTTCTTGTGAGAGCCCAGTTCTTCCTTTGGTCGAACTAAGAGCATTCCATAAAGAAGTTGAGCCTTTGATGGACTCTTGTGTTTGTACACACATTTTCCTTATTATCTGTCCTTTGATCTTAGGATCCTTCTTTTGAGAGCCTAGTTCTTCCTTAGGAAGAACTTAGTGCATTCCATAAAGAAGTTGAACCATTACGGACTCTTGTGTTGATACACATTGAACTTGATGAGTTTAGTTCTCCTTTTACTTTCCTATCATGTTGTTTGTCCTCTCCCTTGCATATTAGTTTGATTAAGTGCATGTGTAGGCATTCTTTTCTCTTAAGTCCATGTATGCACTAAAGGTTGAGGTTTCCTACCTTTGTTTGATTGTTTCTCTTCCCTTTGTGTTTGCTTGTGTGCATTAAAGGTTGAGGTGTCCTCCCTTTGCTTGTATTGTTGCATTTCATGTGCATCCATTCACACATATATTTCATTTGCTTAATGACTTTAGCATTATGTTTCTTCTTTCCATTGACATGTTCCCTAGGACTCTCACTTCCTTGTTTAAGGATAGTGATGATAGACATTAGGGTTGATCCTTTGCATGATAACAAGCAGGATAGAATTCCCTTTCTAAACTCAACCTTAGGACCATCTTGCATGAGAACATTAGGGTTTTGACTTAGTTCCGCTTTAGAGTTCCTTCTTTCTTATCATATCAAAACAATAATAAAGTACATAATAAAGGCTAAGGATTATTGTAAGCTACGAGGCTTAAGCTACTTGGGAAATGATAATTGAGCGGTCTCCTCTCAATCATCTAGAGTGTTTAGTGTACGTTCTTTGGGCAATACGCGACGCATTCGTTCCTAGGTCATAGTCTTTAGTGCAATATGAATTACAAACATTCATTCAAAACACTTCTCTAATAAAAGACTTCAAAACAAACATTCAAACTTTCTTTTTCTCTTTAGGGCCCTTTAATCAGTGGAAAATATTTTCAGATAAAAGAGTGTCGTTAACTCTTAGTTCTACAGCAAACAGTAACGCCTAAGTCTCCAACGAGCGAGCTGCATACACCAACTGCTAGAACTACTTGTTAACCTTACTCGGATAAAACAGTTGAACAAACTTGTGTTCCCTTTTATCCCGAACTACGTTAACTCTGATCTCTCATACCTGTTGAGAGTACGTAGGCACAAGATGTGATATCTTGGCGAGAAACCTTCCCCCTTTCACTCGTAGTTAGCCGAACTACGTTGACTCTGACTTTCCCATTGCACGAGGGAATACATAGGCCCAGAGCAGCGACGCTCTGTCGAGTCCTTTTTCTTTTCTTTTGTCCCAGACCTTTAGTTAGATAGATAAACAACCCTTTTGATAAACAACACAAGCGTGGATCCCGTTGAGTACAACGGACGTGATGGGTGCTAATACCTTCCCCTTGCGTAACCGACTCCCGAACCCGAGATTTGGTTGTGATGACCGATCTTATCCCCTTTTGCTAGGTTTTCCCTGATCATTTCCTTTCCCTTTTTTGGGATAAATAACGATAGGTGGCGACTCTTCTGTCATTGCCGACACCTTTTTTCGCAGTAGCGACAAAAGTCATATACCAATTCCTTGGATTTTTACCCACTAGTTTTTAATTAAGTTAATTATAATTTTGTTAGCTGCTTCGACTCGGCCATTTGCTTGAGTATAATAAGGAGTAGAAGTTAAAAGTTTGATTACTGAGTTTGAAGCAAACTCAACCATCTTTTGACCATTAAAAATTGTGCCTTGGTCAATGTTTAAAGTTTAAGGAATTCCAAACCTATAGATAATGTTTTTTTGAATAAAATTAATTATTGGTTCCTGATGAACATTAGTCAAAGGAACAACCTCTACCCACTCGGTAAAAAATCTATACCAACTAAAATGTATTTGTGACCTTTGAATGATGTAGGCCGAATGTCACCAATTAAATCTAAAGCCCAACCTCTAAATGGACAAGGCTTAGCAATAGAGTGTAACTCACTTGCAGGAACATGTTGAATACCTGTGTGTTTTTGACATTTTTGACAACCTTTTGCAAATTCGATGTAGTCCTTCAACATAGTTGGTCAATATAACCCTTATTGAATATATGTTTGATGTTATTTGAATGTTTCGATTCTATAATTGTTATTCAATTTCTTTTATTCGTAATGCTCTTTGTGTGTTGACGAGTGCGTAAAGTGAATTTAGATGAGTAAGGATTATTAATTGTAAGTCTATCGATCAGACAAAGAGAAATTATTCAACTTATTAATTAACTAGGAATAGGTAATAAGTTATGGCTAGAGAATTAACACACGTAGATCACCTAGTTTTACTTTGATTTCACAAAAGGAATTAGGGAGTTGTTGTCTAAATAAGTGAGTTGTACAAAAATGAATTGGGTACAATGATATTGTTAATTCACCATAAAATTATAATTCAATTCAATTAAAATAATGTATAATCATCAATAGGGGATAATTAAGGGGTTTAAATAAGATCTAACCACAGTCTCATTATCCTTATTTTTCTCAAGTTTTATCTGCGTAATTATTTTATGAAAAATCAATTTGAAACCCCCATAGTTACTTTACATCGCATGATTACAACCTTTTTTAAATTTTCGTTCACTGCAAAGATGAATTTATTTTTATTACTTCGATCGTATTGGTACACTTGCTAAGAAAGTCATCAAGTTTTTGGCACTATTACCGGGGATTGTTGATAATTTCAACAAGGAATTTTTTGTGCAACTTCTCAAAATTTTAATTTTCTATTTTATTTTAATTTTATTTCCACTCTGATTCAGTTTTGTTTTGTTAGTGATATTGAGGTGTTGCTTATTTGGTTGTGTGAGGTACAAATCCAACGCTGATACCGTTGGATTCAAAACTTGAAATAACAACACGAGCAAATCGGAAAGCAAAAAGAGAAGCATTGCAAGTTAAGGAATAACTAGAAGAAAAGACGGTTAATCCACCACGATAAACAATGGGGATTTATTGTAGGAAGATTGATGCTAGATAGATATCCTTAGGTTTTAAAACAGATAGCCCTGTAACTTTTGATATAAAAAATTATGTTTTCTCAGGTTTGAAAGATAACCCATTCGATGGGCAAGCTTTCGAAAACCTTAGGGAGCATCTGACTACATTTTATAATACTTGTTAGATATGAAAGCCGAATGGTGTAACCGATGATCATAGAAAATTATGGTTGTTTGGTTTTTCTTTGATATGTCGAGATAAAGATTGGTTGCAATACATACCGATTGGTAAAAACTCAAACTTGGAAGGAATTGAAAGTCAAATTTATGGATATATATTTCTCTAATGCTTAGTTTGTGGAGAGGAAATCTAAAATTTCAAAATTCGATCAAGGTGAACCTAAGTCACTATCTGATGCATGGGGAGATTCAAGTTGTTACTTTGAAGATGTCCAAATCATAATATGAGTGCTATGGAACATATGACACACTCTAACGTCGGTCTTAAAACTCTAAAAAGAATACTTATGAATGCCTTAGCAAAAGGTACCTTAATAATTAAGAATGAAGATGAGGCAAAAATAGTTATTGAAAATATTTGTCACAATGAGTATCTCTTAAGTGATTGAACAATGAAACCAAAAAGTATTCTTTCAGTAGATTCAAATACAACAGTATTAGCTCAACTTGTGTTGATCTCAAAATAGTTTAGCCATATCCTCATTGGGTCTTGTGAAAGTGATTTAGGCTCAAGTACCAAGGTATGATTTCTATGGGGAAGGACATGCAAATGGAAACTTTGTACCATAGGGAGTTAGTGTTAAAACTTAATATACAACCTTTCAGAAAAATAAGCCTTAGTCAATCACCTATAATCATGGTTGAAAAGAACATCCGATTTTTAAGTGGAGCAATAATCAGACGTTAAATGCCAATCAAGGATTTCAACAAGTTCCTCAAACACCACCAAATAAACCATCACCATTGGAGGAAGCCTTAGCCATCTTCTTGAAATCCACTCAAACAATTTTAGAACAGGCTGGAAAGACTAGGGAAGAAATGTTTAAGACTCAGAGGGAGATGGAAAAAATTCAAGATACCATGAGTAAAAATACCGAAGCATCAACAAAAATCTGGAAATGAAAATTAGTCAATTATCTCAGCAAGGGGCACCACAAACTAGTTTAAGTGGGGGATTTATTGGTAATGTTATAGGTAACCTGAAAAATAAGAATTACAAAGCCATTGAGTTGAGAATTAGAGCGGTGCCTTCAAACCAAATGGTTAGTAATGAGAGAGAAGAAAAAAAACAAGGGTGAGAAAAGAGTGAAAAGAAGAAGGTTGAGGAAAAGTTAGAGGGAGAAAAAAGTGAGGAAACTAGCAAATAGGAAGTTAGAGGAGACACCCTTGACAAACTCATAGGTGTAAACTCACCTTTGAGGAGGACGAAGGAAAAAAATCCCAAATGAGCCTAATCTAGAGCTACCAAATTACTTCAAACCATATTACCCGATTTTGAAGAAGAAACCAAAAAAGGAAATGGAAGTGGGTCAATTTAAGAAGTTCGTGGATATGCTAACTAAAATATAGGTTAAAATCCATTATATGAAGCTCTTGAACATGTGTTTGTTTATGTGAAATTCATGAATTAGCTCTTATCAGAAAAACACAAATTGAAGTATGATGAGAAATTCGTTTCAGCGGAAGAGTGTCGTGTAATCATTCAAAAAAGGTTTCCACCCAAAATCACTGATGCACGTAGGTTCACTATTCCATGTTCTATTTGTTCACTAACTATTTGTCATGCTTTATGTGATTTAGGAGCTAGCATTATTCTAATGCCTCTGTCTATGATGAGAAATTTGAAATATGGTGAGCCAAAGTTGTCTCAAATGACTCTAACTTTAGTCGATTGTTCGATCAAATATTCATACGGGGTTCTTGAAGATGTCGTTGTTAGAGTCGGTGATTTGTTGTTTTTGATAATGTTTGTGATTTTAGACATGCCTTAATATTATAAAACACCACTACTCCTCGAAAGTTCGTCCTTGGCAATAGGTAGAGCTCTTATTGATATGGAATTGGGTGAGTTAATATTGAGATTCAACATTGAAAAGGTTATGTTCGAATCGATGAAACACTAGAAGGAAAACCCTTAGTGTTATAGGATATACATCATGGAAAAAGTTGCTCAAGATGTGACTTGAGTAGAAACACCTTCACCACCAACGGATTACGTCATTTTAGTTCAATAGAAAAGATTGAAGATGAATCTGACATGGAGATAGCTGAGTGTTTACTTTAACTTCAGGCAACACAGGTTGATATCACAACAATAAAAGTTGAAGAATTGAGTGATATTGAGCAATCAAATCTTATAAAGTTAAAAAATATCTCGAGTTGAATGAGTTACTGGAACACCTGGAGTACATCTTTTTGGGTGAGAAATAGGTACACCCAACCATCATCAGTAGTTATTTGTCAACTCTAGAAAAAGAGACGTTGTTGAGAGCCTAAAGATGTGACAAGTATGAACTTGGTTGGAGTGTGACTGGTCTGAAAGGTATTAGCCAAACTTATTGAATGTATAAGATAAAGCTAAAAGAAGAATTCAAGCTGGTAGTTCAACATCAAAGAAGACTAAATCTAACCATGTAAGAAGTGGTGAGAAAAGAAGTGTTGAAACTACTATAGGCATGTATGGTCTACCATATTTATGACAATTCTTGGGTTACTCCAATACATGTGTGTAAGAAAGGAGGTATGACCATCGTTCTCAGTGAAAAGAATGAGTTAATTTAACTCAAACAGTGATTAGATGGAAGATGTGTATTACTTATAGGATGTTGAACTAAGCAAATCAAAAAGATCATTTTCCATTACCTTTTATGGATCAAATGTTAGAAAGTTTGGCAGGTCAAGAATATTATTGTTTTTGGGATGGCTATTTAGGATACAATCATATTGTTATAGATCCCACAAATCAAGAAAAAACTAATTTCACATGCCCCTTCGGAGTGTTCTCCTATGTCAAGATGCCATTTAGATTATGCATCACTCCCACAAATATTTAAAAGTGCCACTAATACAGAAAAAGCATTTAACAACAATTGGGAAAGATATATAACCATGCGGGACCAGGCGTTGTTATGTAGCGTGTGGTTGTATATGTGATACTTACAATCATGGTCCTGGGACCATTGTTGTATTCTAGAAACCGCATCCCACATCACAATGGTTAGTCAACCCAACCGTTGTGATAGAACTAAAGGTCCCAGGTTCGATTCTTAGCATCAACATTTTATAATTTATATTATTTTGGTCAACGTTCAATATACAACTATGATTAGGTTTTATAATCGCTATTAAAACTTCCTCTATTTTAAATATGCAATTCTCTGCTTTTCAAAAATTTCCCATTTTTATCCTGTAACTATTATAACCATATCAGAGAATTTACAACAACCTGTATTTTTGTTAACCATGCATAAAAAGCATAAAAAAAATCTAACATTGTGCATCAAAAGCCTAAAATTAATGTTTACATCAAACACAATATGTTTAAGTCAAAAGTAATATTCACATTATTAATACAGAAAATAAGTCATTAGCACATCTCAATAAATTAATCAGCAGGACCCTTAAGCACATTGTAGATATACGCCAAACGTTTATGAAGATCTACAAAGTCCTCAATAGGGAATGGGGTTTCATCGTTAATAATTCAATAGTCAACTTATATATTAATATATGTAAACATTTTATAACATATATACCTTATCCCATGAATCAACAATGCTGACAAGGACAATGTTTAACATGTGTTTCATGACATAAATACCCACACTCGTAAGTCCCAATTTGTCTTATCATCTACAAATTTAAGCAATAATTACATAAATATAACCACACATGAATGAAAATGAAAGAAATAGGTATTCGGGCCACTTACTTTAGGAAAGATTCATGAGTGCTGCCTTTTGACATTGTTCATCATATTCACTTGCTCCATAACACTGTATGTTGATAATGGATTAAACATATTACATGATAAACTAATTACAATATCAAAGAAAATGAATTAAACATACACTTACGAATTAATAATCTCTTTCATTTTATTTTCGAGTGGATCATCCAAGGAACAAAGTACAGTTACTGTATTCGTCTTAAATGATATGATGATCAATTGCCAATAAACACTGAATAAACACAAGCATATATATTATTAGTATTTGCTAAAGAAAAACTAAATATAGAATACATAAACATCAATTACAAAAATAATCACGAACAGAGAAATGGTGCTAAGTAACATTCTTTTCTTCCCTCATTTAACCGTTTTTTCAAGTACTCTCAAATGTCTTTTAGTTGATTAAGCGCCCATCAAATAAAAAGTGGATCCAAGATTCCATAAATACTCTATTTATTTAAATCTACATAAACACGGTAAATGTACCTAAATGGTTAAAGAAAATGAATAAATTAAGGGAAGAAATACAAAAAATGATAATGTTCTATAATGACATGTATATTCAACTATATACTTACATGCACCAAACTTGTAATATTCCTACATCCATCCACTTATATCCACTAAGAAAATCCCTTACATCATCAGGACTGTAATAAAATAACTCCAAACATGGACAATGTTCTAGCGGGAGAGGTTGTGTATCATTTATCACCGTGATGTTCAAGTATAGCATGGTGATTTCATTTGCGTTAGGGTCCATTATCTCATTGTGGTTATCTGGAGGGGGAGGGGCTGAATAATTACTTCCTTTTGTAGAAGCAAAACGTAGAACACTTCTACTTGGAGTTTGATAATCATCATCATCACTATCAGTATAATGGTGATTTTCATTTGCACGTTGTTTGAGGTTTTCACTTAATCTCAACATCATAATATTCAATTAGAATATAAAACACAAATAAGCATAATATATATCATACATTTTTGATAAAACACTAACATCTCAAGTAAAGCACATACCAAATATAACTCTTGTAACCTTTCCATATCTTTCTCCCTTTTTTCCCTCTCATCTTCTAACATCCTCCTTTCTTCTTCTAATTTCTTCTCAACATTCTCAATCTTTTGTCTTTGTGCATTAAATTTTGGGTTTTCGGTACTTTTTCTTTGAGACCCAAAGAATAACCTCAGGCCGACACCTACTCCATTACCACGGACACACCCACCATGCTCATATGTTCCAATAACTTCTACTAATATATCATGTCGTGCTTCTGGGACAAATGTGCCTTCACGGCCCGCCTCAACCAACTTATCCTACACAACATGACCAGCTTACATATATTATTACCAACACATTTAAATAACAAATAACATAAGCAAAACAAATCATACTTACAATTTTATTAGTAACTACTCCCTACGCCTCAGAGGTGTACTCTCCATTTGGTCTTAATTGAGCCCTCTTCCATTTCTCAGATCTTAATAGTGGAGATGGGATGCGATCATCTCCTGTTTCTGGTTACTTTTCAAGTATGATTCTTTTCTCAAGTTTCCTGTAACCCCCACGAGACAATCTATGGGGGTACATGTTCTTTGCCTTGTTTTGTATTCCTACTTCGCTTCTAACATGTTATTAACATAGTGAAAAATATATATGATTAGTATCTATAACTCATTAGCATAACATTATCGGTTACATAAGATTAGTACAAACCTTGAGTTCCACAGAACGACGTATCTTCGCAAACATGCTCCATGCTTCTTCGGTATAAAACTATATCGAATCCATAGACGAGCAAGAATTCTCTTAGGCTTCCTAATGTAGTCAGCCATGAGCCGTGACTTAAATCTCCTCCAACGAGTACCGACATAACATATCCACTTTTTTTTCAACTTTGAGTCATCGGTAAACTCAAAATTCAACTACATTTAAATAAATATATAAGTATGTATTAGAAATTATAGGTAGTGATATCGAATATATGAAAATTATAGTATGTAATACCTTAACGTCTGCCCATATGATTTATTTGACTTTATCATTCACTTATTTTCAATCATTTATCAGTATGATGACTTTGCTACGTGCAAGGAACACAACATAACTCTTAAAAGTTGAGTAATGTTCATAATCCACTACTCTGTAGAACGAATCAAACTCGATCAGAATTTTTTCACCTGATGAGTTGTAGACTAATGTGAATTGGGGCATCATTGTGATACCTCTTCGTGATCTTTTCGATTAAGTATCATTTGTTTGAGTTTCATTTGCACAACTCTCATTTGTTTGAGTTTCTTCACTAATATCTGATGTAGAAATCGACAAGGTCAACATCTATGTTAAAAAAAAAGAACAACTACATGAACAACAAGAACATAAACAACAACCACAACAAAAACAATAATAACCACAACAATGGAAAATGAAGTTTACTGTAGATACATGGGGAAAATATTTTACGTATCCTAAACATGATGACAAAGTTAAATTTCATAAAGAAGCGTCAAAGTTTAATTTACAATTAAAAATTTTAAATAAAAAACAAAATATATGACAACGGTGGAACTCATCAACCGTAGTCATAACCCTTTAAGTTTTTTGTTTAAAAATAAACAAAAATGAAAAGGCGCGCCTTAACATTAAAGGAATAATATATACGAGGACGTTGAGGTTCAAACCCATGAAAGCTTGATGGTATCACCACGGTTGGCTCCTCAACCGTTGTTATATATAAATAATTTTTAATCAAAAAATAAAAATAATATGGTAGCGCCTTAGTTTAGAGATGTCACCACGATGTAGGGAAGAACCGTGGTGACCATGGTGTTGTTGTTTACGCGTTTTGTAGTAGTGTGCATGCTTTCCATATTTTTTTGATATGATCGAATCTTCTATTGAGGTGTCTTTGGGTGATTGTTCTATGTTTGGTAGTGATTTTGATAAATGTATTACTCACCTTAATGTTGTTTTGGTGAGATATGCTAAAACAAACCTTGTTTTAAATTGGGAAAAATCCCATTTTATGGTAACTCAAGTATCACATCTCGAAAAATACGATCTTTCGTAGGGCATTTTCCCTCGTGGCATAATGATTTGAATAGAGTGGCCATCAAACTTTATTTATTATAAAAGGGGAAAGGGAAAATATCGGTAAAATCCTTAAAATAAAATAAGATGGTCGTTACAACCATATTCGGGTTCGGGAGTCGATTATGCAAAAAAAGGTATTAGCACCCCCTCACGTCTGTTGTACTCAATTGGAACCTTTTAGTTAAACTTACGATTGAATGTTAGTTTATGTTAATTATTTTCTTCAAATGATAAAAGTGTAAAAGGAAAATAAAGGGGTCTCAAAAATGTTTTAGTTAGGGTGCTAGACGAGATTACGGGTCTCGCTTCTACGTATCCTCGGGTATAATGAGGAACTCAAAGCTTTGTAGTTCGAGATGAAGGATACAGTTTGTTGGTTTGTTTTATCAAACAAGTATTTAGGTCACATTCTAACGGTTAAACATTGGCTTGTTTACTCATAGTGAAGACTTAAGCGCTAGTTTGTATTCGCATTAGAATGGACTAAAAAATGCTCTTTTGCAAAAGTTGTTGATTGCACAGGGGAGAGAAATTAGGTTTGATGTATTTGAGTATGTTTTAGAATTGAAAGACGAGGATTCATAACTTACAAGCGATTATCACTTGGGCCTAATACTCGAGACTATGAATGAACCTTTTACTCAGGTAGCCTTTTTCTTTCATTATTGAAAAGTGTCAAAATATGTATTAGTCGTTTTGATTTTGATTATGAAAAGAGCTTGATGTTGGATCAATCATTTGATTTGTGTTTGCGGAGTGAATTGTGAAAATTATTTTGAAATGGTTTGAAATTGATGAGAGAGTGACAAAATATTTTGAAAATTACTTGATGTTGATCAAATATTTTTTTTTTAAAGATATTTATTTTTAATTTTCTCTTATTTTATTGTATTAACAATCATGCATTAGCTAAAAAACAATAAAAAAACTAAATTAATAAAAATAAAAATAATAAAATAAAGGGGAGAGGGACATACTATCAATACAAGAGTTGATCAAAGCTAAAGAAAGTATAACCAATAAAAGAAATAATAAAAAGGAGAGGGATACAATATTAATACATAATGTGTGAGCAATTAAAGAAAATAAAAGAAAATATGAAAAATAAAATAAATAAAGCATAAAAAAAATAATAAAAGGGACGGGGACTATCAACACATGAGTAAGAATAAATGACATAAAAATAGAGGGAGATACATTATCAATACAAGAGTAAGAATAAAACAAATAAAGCATAAAAGAAATTAAAAGAAAAAAAGAAAAAATATGCAATTAATTACTTAGTTGAATAAAATAAAAATATATATTTTTAGATCTTTTAATATATGAGCAATTGAAATTAACAATTGCACGTCAAAAAAATAAAATTGAGATCAAAAAATAAAATGATAAAGCATTTAAAAACAAAAAGGGGTGATGAGACAAACGGGATGCACAAAGCAGAAGAAAATGGTGGTATAAGCTCAAATGGGCGCTGAACCCACTAACCATCAAACAAAAAAAATCTGGAAAAAAGACAAAAAATTAGTATGATGAAACGGATGACCAAGATTTAATCTAAGTTTGTCTTCAAGAACAACAACAACATTCATCATTATTTTGGTCATAACTTACTCAATTTTTCATGGAATTAAGTAAATGAATAATGAAAATTTATCTATCAAATCTCACGAATTTTATAGAAAGATCAGCATTAAAAAATAAGTTTTAAAAAATTAAAATTTAATCACTTTTTTTCATGGAGGTTCAAGAACACTTTAAACTCTTGATTTTGAATCAATGGAGTTTCCATGCAAAATGGTGATAATCAAGATACTAATTAAGTGTAGAAAGAATAATAATGAAAAAAAAAACAATAAATATTATAAGCCTACCTAAATAAAGAAAAATAAAAAGTGACTTGAAAATTAGAGAGAAATTTGTGCAAAGTTTTGGGATGTTCTTATGAGCGATTTTTGGTGAGATTTGTAAATGAGAATAATTTTATTTATAGGATCTAAAAAGAGTAGTTTAGGAATTATGAAAAAAGGTAAGAATTGTGTTATTTCCTTCTGTATAATTAATTAAATAGTAAGTTATGATGTAATATTTGCATGGAATAATGATGTAATATATGAGAGATATTTTGGGCCTTCTAGAACCACTCACTTTTGTTTTATGATGCGTGAAAATGATTAATAAAACTCAAATGGAAATTATGATGATAAATCAAATGATCATGAGTTTATTCTCTACAAAGAATAAACAAAAATGTAATTTTAGTCAATTTTCTCAAATTGTGCAATGTTGACTTTTCTTTGACTTTTGATTATTATACATGAAAATGTGAAATAGAAGTTAAGATGATGAATTAAGTGATTATTGTAATGATGAACCATGATGCATGAATTTTTAATCAAATTTCCTAACAAGAAAGTGTTGACTTTTATCATGACTTTTGACTTATGAATGTTTATGTGATTCCATGACCAAATAAAATGGATGCGGATGAAAGTTTAAAATGCCTAGACAAAATTGAGGGATGATATCAAGGTATCGTTTTGGAACATAAAATCTCATCGAAAAACATCAAGGTTGATCAAGCCAGAATAGAAGTTATTGAAAAATTACCACCTCTAATTAATGTTAAAGGAGTGAGATGTTTCCTTGGACATGACATTTTTTAACGAGGATTTATAAAGGACTTATCAAATATTGTAAAGCCTCTTTGAGACCTCCTAGTTAAGGAAAATGATTTTGCTTTTGATGATGAATGTTTTAAATCTTTCTCTGTCATTAAAGAAAAGTTAGTCACTGCACCCATCATTGTCGCTCCAAATTGGGAGCTTCCCTTTGAATTAATGTGAAATGCAAGTAATTACATGGTAGGAGCAGTCCTTAGTCACCGCCACGAGAGATTTTTCCATTCTATTTACTATGATAGTAATTTTTTAAATGAAATTAGGTGAATTATACCACCACCGAAAAGGAATTACTAGTCGCATTTTTTTTAAAATATGTTAGGCATGATTCTTTTCCCACCATCTTACTCCCATGTTCATATTCTGGTTTGTGTAGATTATGTATCCAAATGGATTGAAGCCATGGCTTGTATTGCAAATGATGACCAAATTGTCTCTAATTTTTGGAAAAAGAATGTTTTTGCAAGGTTCGAAGTCCCTAGAGTTTTGACTAGTGATGGGGGGACGCATTTCTACATGAAATATTTGGAAAGTGTGTTGGCAAAATACAATGTGAAATAGTCAGTTGAAACTGATTTTGGAAAATATGGTTGCTACATCTAGGAAGGATTTGTCCAAGAAGTTTGATGACATTCTTTGGGCATATAGGACAAGATTCAAGACTCATTTAGGATTGTCACCATATCCATTGGGATATAGGAAGGTTTTTCACTTACTGTTCAAGCTGGAACATAACGTATACCGAGAAATTAATTTTTTAAACTTTGATGAAAAAGACGCAGGAAGAAAGAGGTTTTTGAAGCTGGATGAGATGGAAGAGATACAAATTAGAGCTTATGAAAATGAGGTGATCTAAAGGGACAAAACCAAAAGGTATCATGACAAGAATTTGGTGAGAAGACAACTTCAAATAGGAGATAAGATTTTGCTCTATAACTCTCGACTGAGGTTGTTTCTAAGTAAGTTAAAGTCTATATGGTCTGGTCCTTTTATTGTTAAAAAAGTGTTTGCGAATTATGTTGTAGAAATACAAGATACTGGAGATTCTCACATTTTTCCTATGAATGGCCAAAGGTTTAAGATTTATTCGGGAGGGGAGGTACTGACTGTGAAAGTGTCTTTAATACTCGGAGTGTATTAGATGAGAAATTCAATATAATGATTTTAAAGGAGCACTTAATGAGAGGCAACCCATTAGAATATTTATATTTCACTCACCATTTAAATTTCATGTTATTTCAATTTATTGCATTTTTTTAAAGGTGTTGGAAGAAGTTTTGTGAGAAAAAGAGAAAAAGAATGGAAGAAAAAAGAGAGTGAACAAATTTGAAGAAGAGAAGAAGAAATCCCTTGGAATTTTCGCAATCACGATGGATCTTATTGCTGTCAGTATAGAAATATTAGAGGTTTTTACCTTTGCACATAGATGTTGTGTATCGCGATCGTGATACAAGCTATTGTGGTCGCGATGACTCTGCAAAAGTGCCTTTAAAGAGGCCATTTGAGGCAACTTTTCCATGCAGAAACCATCACAATCATCTTCTAATCTTAAATCATCTATACTAACTTTCATCTCTCATATATATTTGCATCATACCAATTGATGTTATGTTTTAGAAGAATGTCACCTAAAAGATGTTTTGTTTCTCGTGCAACAACTTCACCTGCACCACCCGCTCAAGACGCCCTTACTTTTCCAAATTGGCATTTTTTCTCGCAAACTAATCCGAAAAACATATCAAAGTTGTGAGTTATAAAGTGTTGCGTGATAGGGGTTTTGATTACCAAATTTTGATGGGGTACGAAGAGTTGGTGGAAATGTTGGAAGAGAAGAACTCGATGAAACTTAATAACTAGATTCAAGAAACTAACAAGTCTAATAGGTTGAAATTTTGCGCCTGTCATAACCTAATTTTTTTACCCCTAAGATGCCACCTCATTTACATAATTTTCATAAAATTTATCATTAAATATGTGTGTGCCTTTATGCATCACTAACCCACGACAAGTACAAGATATGTGTGTGTGTGTGTTTGTTTATTTGTTTGCTTTACATGTTAGGTGGTCCCTCAAAAGCTCAAGCAGATGATTGGTCAAAAGATGTGTGTCATACACAAAATATCAAGTCCCCTACTCATTCATAATAATCAAGAGCTTCCATTCATCTAAAATCAAGTGCAAGATTGCATCATTACAAGCTCATCAAGCATCGAGATTCTCGGTGCACCAAAATTAGGGTTTTGCCCTAATTCAGTGCATTGGTTAACTTTTGGAGCAAGTTATGATCCAATACCTTAAGATGTGTTTCAAAGACCTCAAATTCCTCATAATATTCCATTCATATGATTGAATTGATCCAAAGAACTTGATTTATAAGCAATGCAAGGATTCAAATTCATCTGGACCACAAACTAGGGTTCTGATGAAAAGCCAATTGTACCTTTGACTTTTGACCAATACATGTCTCAAACCTTGGAACATGATTCAAGACTCTCAAAAAAACCCTTGGAGTCCATCCATGGTGTTAAAATATTCCAAGGGTTTGATTTCAATAAGAGATCACAAAATTAAAGTTCATCTGATACAAAAGTCAATTGTGGTCAAAGTCAAGTTTGACTTTTAAAGTTCTTGGTCAACCATGGTTTATTCAAGTCAAGAATGATGATAATATATGATCTAGATCATGATTGATCAAATGATTTCAATAAAATAGAGGTTACTTATAAAAAGGGCAACCATGAAGAAATGAATTTTTTTCTAAGTTATAAGAAAACCCAAATTTGGGGCAAACTTTGCAAAACCATAACTTCTAATCCAAGCAACCATTTTCTTTGATCCATAGATCAAATTGAAGAGCTTGTTATATACTACAACTTTGTCTTAGTAGATTCCCAAAAGGTGCATATATTTTGAGATATAAGGCCATAAAGATAAGGTTTCAACACTTTTTGAACTTTGACACTTAGAAATATTTTAGGCAGAATCTATCTTACGTTGAAGCCAAATTTGAGACTATTTTTCTCCATGATCCATAATTATTCAAGACTAATCTTAACCATCAAACTTAAACTACATTATACCAGCTTTCCAATGATCAATAACATCAAAATCCCTTACTTGAACAAGAAGTTATGAATGCTGCAACATGCCTTGCCACAACTGGTTTTCAAGACAGCATTGCCAAACCTCAAAAGCTACACGATTTGGATAAGCCTTGCAAACTTCAAATATTCACAAGATAAACTCTCAAATGATCATATAAGCATGTGAACTGCAAATCATAATTGATTTTTCAAAGATTCATCACTTGGCATGTGAAAATGATCATTTCAAAAGTGAGAAGTGAGGTTTTGTCCTCTAGGATTAAAGTGCTATGGTGAATTTGCCAAAAACCACTCCAATATGTTAAGCCTTGATAAAAACACTAAGGGATGATATGAAATGTGAGAGGATCAGGCTCAAAGGATTAGAATTGGTAGCCATGTGAGTATGTAAGCTATGTATCTTGGCATTCAAGAAATAGCTACATGGCATCATCTATTGGATAAAGGCTTGCACCCGAATCCTCTCAAATTCAAAATATATGACATTATTTCCCTATAAATAGATGCCCTTATGCTTCATTCTAATTACATCAAAACATTTCGAATGCTTGTTTTCTCACAACTTCTCCTCCTTGCTAAATTCAAAGTTCTCAAAGAGTGAAAACTTGGAATTCTCAAACTAGTCCATTTCCATTCAAACCAAGCATCCAAAAACTTTACATACATCATATGCAAGTGATCCAAACACTCAAACCTCAACTTTAACATCAGAATCACCAAGTCACATGCCATTTTCTCAATATACATCATAAGCTACAGATTGGGTCGAGCCAAGTGATCCAGAGGGTTTCAACTCATTCTAAGTATTGTAACACCATCCTTGAGGGTCCAGGAAGTTGTCCAGATCATTAAATTACATATGTAATACCTCCAACATAGAATTCAATTTTCACTTGCAAGGTAAGTTTCCTCAAAATTTGAACTCTATGATTCATGTATTAAATTTGATCATTCAAGTTACAGACATGTTTATCATGATATTGTGATCATTTCCCCTCATTTAATTTCCATTTATCATGATCATATGGAATTTCATATTAAAAAGTTCATTTAGGGTTCATTTGGTGTCAGCATTGATTTTGTTTGATACACTTAATTTAAATGAAATTGAGTAATTCCATTCAATTCCTCTTGAAAAAACAAGCAACTTTCATGTTTACATCATGTCATTTCATTGCGTATTAAGGGATTTCAGAAATTCAAATTTTGGTGAAGGTCGTGGAAGAAGACGAGCATGGATGGAGCCATTTTCAAAATAAAAAGAATTTTTAATATTTTATTTGTTGGTTCCAAATTAAAACTTAAATTCACATTACGCCATAGTGGACACACTAGTATTTATGTGTGTAGCGAGTCCAAGGTCTGGGGTTTGAATCCCCCTCGCCCCAGACCTTTTGCTTTTATTTTTTTGAACCATTTTCAAATGAAAGCTTTCTTTATTATTTTCACTACAAATCTTCATCAAACTGTAGCGCGTGGTTCAGTTGGTAAAATTTTAAATCCACCACCCTAATGGCACAGGTTCAAACCTTGAGAGGGCCATCCTTAATTTTTTTTCCACCTATTTTCTTCACAAATTCATTCAATTATTTCAATAGGAAAATTTAATCTTTTAAGTCAATTTTTTTCAAACTTCTCATTTATTTTGTATATTTTGAGAATCCATTTGAAAATACAAAAAATAATATTTATTCTTGCCATTTTTCTTAAGTGGAAAATCATGACTTTTAAGGTGTTTTTCATACCTTTTATTGATTTCCTTTGGTTTTTCCTTGACCTAATAGCACATACATGTCTTTATGGTCATGATACACTTTATTTAAACCTTGTTAAAAACATTTAACTTGAATATTATACTTACACTCTATCCATACCTTGTTTAGGTATTGTTTTCTTTTTAAATTACTTTTGGTTATTCTTTTGAAACCCTAAGGTTTTACTTCAAATAACTTCTGTCTTTGAAAATATCCTTGATGCTTGACTTGGAATTCCACTTGAGTTTGGATTCCCCAAAGCCCTTGATTCAACCATGGTTGAATATCTTTCTCAAGAGCTTTCTTGTACAAACCTTCATTAGCGTTTTGATTACCCTTCATTATTCATTTGATCTTTGATCACCTTGAATGTATTGCTTTCTTGAATTTCTTTATGATTACTGCAATTTATTAAATCTTTGCTCACATGTTCAAGTATTTCCTTCATAAACTCTTACCATGATAGATATATTTCTCTGATGGATGTACTTTCACATATTGTCACACATGCTTAATCATACCATACTCATGTCATCCTCGATGACCACACTTGTTTAAAAGCTTGAATAAACTCACCTTGTTAAGTTTCTCTTGACATTTCTTACACTTCGGGCTTATGTTCGAACTATGAACGCTCTGATTTCTCAACTTTCTTTTGAGAATACGTAGGCATAAGATTGCAAGATCTTAGCGAGCATAGTAATAAATAAAACCCTTAGGTTCCTATACCTTTATCTCAAACCATTTCAACTTATACCATAAAAACAACAAAAACATCTCATACCGCTTACTCAAAACAGTCAACAAAATCCCCAATACATGACAATTGACCTAATCAACAATAAGCACAAATATACGCAAGAGGTTCCTATAGAATACTATAGATACTTAGGGTGCTAATACCTTCCCTTTGTATAACCAATCCTGATTCCCAAATCTCTCAGTGGATTGCATTGCATTGCACGCACTCATGGGTTTATTTAGATTTTTTCCCCTTCCCTCTCCTGGGACAAATTAAAAGTTGACATGTAGATAGAAAGGGGCGACCTCACTTTGAAAGAAGGGACTGAATCCCACGTTGATAGAAAAACGGCGACTTCACTAGGGAACTAGGGATTTCATCCCCCCTAAAAGGATTAAGCCTGTCTAGTTCATTTGTGTTTTTTTTACTGTTGATATCATGTTTGTTTGGGTTTTTCTATGGTTGATTTCTATGAGTGAGACAAATGCTAACCCGAATTTGAGATTACATACATAAGATAAGGTGTTGATATAATAAAAAGTTACATGTCTGGAGTAATCCTACACATGAGTGACATATGATATAATCACACTCAATGGAGGCCCCTTTGGAATTACTGATGTCATTGCAAGTAGTTGTAATGTCATTACTTTTTTTGACCTAGGAGCCTAAGAAGCTGAGGACCTTTAGTATCCCTGTGCCTCACTTGGCATTTTAAGATGCAGTGCGGTGATTATTTAGGTGTAGACCTGAGATAGTTGATAATATCCAAAAGATGGACCTATGACTCTTGGAACCATATTAGAACATAATATACAGGTACAATAAACCCATAGTACATATTCTCTTGGCTTGGTTAAACCCATGACTCCATGCTCGTAACATCAAACCTTTGAACCCATGTTTGTTATTTTGTATATGTGTGCAGCCATACATTCATACATTCATTCAAACATCATTTTCTAAACAAAATTTTTACAAGGAACATACACCCTTTATGGAAAATATCATAGGTTTCAACATGGATTTTAGGAAAAGAAATACCAGGAAATATAACTTCAAGGATCCTGATATAACAAAATTGAGAAAGTTAGGTCGCCTAATCTCTTGTCCAGAGAATTTCAGAAGAAACTATGGAGGACTCTTGGGTATTCTAAAGACCAGTGTTGAAGAAGGAATTCTTGACACCCTTGTACAATTCTATGATCCTCTCTACCACTGTTTCACATTTCCAGACTACCAACTAACACCCACTTTGGAAGAGTATTCCTATTGGATTGGTTTACTAGTACTAAAAATCCCTTTCAATGGCTCAGAGGAAATTCCTAAATACTCAGTCATTGCAAAGGCCCTTCATTTGGAAACTTCAGATGTGAAAAACAACTTCACCTCCAAGGGAGGAATCAGAAGGTTAACTTCCAAATTCTTAATAGAGAAAGTTGTAGAACTAGCCAAAACCAATAGTACAAATACTTTTGAAGATGTCTTTGCCCTACTTGTGTATGGACTTATTCGATTTCCAAACATCAACCACTATGTTGATCTCAATGCCATCCAGATATTTTTAAGTGGTAACCCAATGCCTGCTTTACTTGGAGATACCTACCATTCCATTCATCATAAAACTCTGAAAAGTAATGAATCAATCATATTTTGCGCACCTTTGTTGTACAGATGGTTTAAATTACATCTACCAAGAACCAGACTCTTTGTTGAAATTCCTGACAAACTCAGGTGGTCTCAGAGGCTTATGTCTTTTACTTATACTAATATGAATTAGTATGATCCAGCTTATGATAAAGGAGTTATCAGAGACAGTTGTGGAGAAATCCCCAACATACATCTTCTTGGTATATACAGAGGGATTAACTACAACCTTGTTCTTGCAACGTCAGTTTGGGTTCCCCATGAAGGACAGACCTAACAGTCTCTTGATGTCAGGTTTCTTCTACCTCAATAAGGGTGGAAATCCATATTTTAAGAAGGCAATCATAAATGCTTGGAACACCATTCATAAAAAGAGCAAAGATCAGCTGGAAAATAAAAATTGTGTTGCTTTCAAGACCTACACTCAGTGGGTCAGTACTAGAGCTTGTGAACTCAAGAAGTCATATCCACTTGAGAAACCTTCACAACCTTTCATTGATTTACCCTCTACAATCCCTATTGAGAGTAAATAGGAATTTCAAGAGATCTTAACTAGGATGAAGCTAGAAAGAGACACTTGGGAAGACAAATTTCACATTGCAAGGACTTAAAGAAGAGAATTAAAAAGACAACTAAAAGAAAAAGACGACTTGATAGAAATCTTGGAGCAACATGTTGTGGAAAGACAAGAAGAACAAGAGAATTTATTTTTCTCTGGTCATATTCCTCCCACCTCAGGTGCTTAGAATAATATTATCGATCCGCTTACAAAGGAAAACACATAACTAAAGAGGCAGAAGAAGAAACAACATGGGGTTGGATCTTTATCAACAAGCTTTCCTCATAATATGCATGATTAACTTTATCATCTTTGTTTAGATCTATTGAAGTTGTACTTCCATGTTTGTAATCCTTCAAATACATTAAATAAAATGAGCTCTTTTCAAATTATTCAAAAGGTGTTATCCATTTGTATGATGTTTACGACGTAAACGTTTTTAAATTCCTTGTAAAACAAAGTCATTTGCATTTTTTTTTCACATCATGCATCATTCAAACATTGTGCATTCCAAGAAACTTACACGTCTTCTCACTTTGAAGCCAAACTGTCTCATTCATATAATACTCGGGTCAGTCGACAAAAGAAGATAAACAGACTTGAGCAAGAAAATAAGGAATTTAGAGAGGAAGTCATTATTCTAAAAGATGGTATAGAAAGGCTCATTAGCATGGTAGAAGCATTGTCAGCTGCTCAGAATCAGCCTTCAACTCTAATTCAAAGGACTATTATCTCAAAAATTGTCTATATGGTTGTTCTTGTCACCACAGTTGTTGTTTCGCATTATACCATGCCTCCCGGCTTTCATTGGGGCATACCTTTCAACTTTACACCGGAGGGTTACAAACCTCTGGTTCCTGAAGTCTCAAAAGTCGCAGTGGTCATGTCAATACCATCCCTAGTGGTACATATTACTCCACATATCGAGGAACAAATTTACCATGCTCCTCTAAGTGAAACCATGAGAATAGATGAAAGATGGGATGAATTTCAATATAGGTTCACAAATATGCAGAAGGAGATCAAAGCTCTTAAAGGACAAGACTTATTTGGAAAGAATGCAGTTGACCTATGCCTAGGTCCGAATGTCAAAGTACCATCAAAACTCAAAGTACCTGACTTTAAAAAGTACAAGGGAAATTATTTCCCTCAGAGTCATTTGGTTATGTATGCGCAAAAAAATGACTACACAAACAGATCTTTAAGTCCTTACCCTGAAAATCCTCAATGTCAAAAATACCAAATGTTATGAGGAAGTTGTGACTTCCGTCTCAAGAGTCCTTGGAATTCTGAACCATCATCATGGCTATAATCAGTGCAATTCCTATAGGAACCTGAGTGTATATTCTGAGTTAGCTGAGCATAGGACTGAAGATCATCACGTAGATTGGGTGGGCACAAATAAACTTTGAGCCTTTATCCTTTGTTTCATAAACCGTGAACCAGGCCATGTTACAACCCTCAAAAGACCTAACTGAAGCAAGGTTATTTTGAAAGCATACTACAACAAGGTTGCGTAAACTGACTCCAAAAGATCTTTGCAAATCAATCATTTTGGTAGTACACCTTTGCTTTAAACTTTTAAGTTTCTTGAACCACCGTGTTCTGACCAACGACTCGTTTATTTTGCAAAAGATTTTGATTTCAAAAATTTGCATGAACTTTGCATTACCATGTTTGTATGAATACTGTTGTTTGCAAAATGGCTTTCCTGTCAAGGAATTTTCATCCTGTTGAGGATCATTCCAAGGTTTGCTGCTCAGTGAAAATCTTCTCAGAATTGGTTTATCTAGAATACCTTTCAAAGACTTAGACTAGGGCAAGCTTTCCAAGCACACAGTGGATCAGTCATCTTCAACATCAGACAAGCTGAAGCAATTATCAGTTCATCTACAACAGACAACTAATCTGGGGCAGTTTACTTGAATAATCCCCAAGTAGCTATTCATCCTTCCTACAAGGATCGTTAATTTGATACAGCTTACCAATGCGGCAGAGATGTGTTCAGCAGTAGCATCTTTAGTCCCCAAGTAGAATGAAAATGATCTCTGTTTTGAGGAATCAGTCTCCTAGTTTTGTCTTCTCACCAAAAGAGTTGAGCCTTGTCGTCGACATTTTCATTTTCATTTGATCATATATCATAGCATAATTCATATACATATGCATAACATGAGTGTTTCATCCTTATTTGCATTTCTCCCGAGGTCGTGTCGTTAACAAACTCTTATCTTGTGTTCAAAGTCCAACTCACTTGGCACCTACCAAACAGTTTTTGTCGTGTCTATCTGACATTCTTCCAGATATGACATTTTTTCTTATCCAATTGTTCTTCCGGATATGTCTCTTCCTGTACACATCTAATACTATTTATTATAAGTATACCTTTCATTCAAAGCCATGATTGGAAGGCAGGTATCCCTTTTATCCAATGTCATTCTTAGATGTCATATGTTTTTCTCTATTATGTTTTTCCAGATGGAGTCTTTGTTCTGATGTTCTTCCAAAACTTATCTGATATTTTTCCAAATATTCCTTTTGATTCTGATATTTTTCCAAAATCTATTCGATGTTTTTCCGGATATATTTCTCTCTCTGATGTTTTTCCAGATGGAGTCTTTGTTCTGATGTTCTTCCAGAACTTATCTGATGTTTTTCGAGATATTCCCTTTGATTCTGATGTTTTTCCAGAATCTATCCGATGTTTTTCCGGATATGTTTCTCTCTCTGATGTTTTTCCAGATGGAGTCTTCGTTCTGATGTTTTTCCAGAACTTATCTGATTTTTTTCCAGATATTCCCTTTGATTTTGATGTTTTTCCAGAATCTATCCGATGTTTTTCTGGATATGTTTCTCTCTCTGATATTTTTCCAGATGGAGTCTTTGTTCTGATGTTCTTCCAGAACTTATCTGATGTTTTTCCAGATATTCCCTTTGATTCTGATGTTTTTCCAAAATCTATTCGATGTTTTTCCAGATATGTTTCTCTCTCTGATGTTTTTCCAGATGGAATCTTTGTTCTGATGTTCTTCCAGAACTTATCTGATGTTCTTCCAGATATTTCCTTTGATTCTGATGTTTTTCCAGTATCTTTCCGATGTTTTTCCGGATATGTTTCTCTCTCTGATGTTTTTCTAGATGGAGTCTTTGTTCTGATGTTCTTCTAGAACTTATCTGATGTTTTTCCAAATATTCCCTTTGATTATGATGTTTTTTCAGAATCTATCCGATGTTTTTCCGGATACGTTTCTCTCTCTGATGTTTTTCCAGATGGAATCTTTGTTCTTATGTTCTTCCAAAACTTATCTGATGTTCTTCCAGATATTCCCTTTGATTCTGATGTTTTTCCAGAATCTTTCCGATGTTTTTCCGGATATGTTTCTCTCTCTGATTATTTCGCAGATTATGTCTTTGTTCCAATATTCTTCAAGATATTTCCTTTGATTCTGATGTTTTTCCAGAACCTATCTGATGTTTTTCCGAATATGTATTTTTGTTCTGATGTTCTTCCAGAACTTCTTTGTTGCTTATCTGATATTCTTCCAGATATGTCTTCAAATTTTTTCCCGTATATTTATTGCTTTTCTAAAATGTTTCGGATGTACCTTCAGAATATATGTCTTCAATTCACTTTTCTGGATATGTCCCGGAGTTTATTTGATGTTTTTTCGAGTATCTCTGGTGTGTCTCAGAGTTCATTCGATGTTCTTCCGAATGTCTCTTATGTTTGTTTTTGTGTCCCTGTTATATTTCCCAGATTCTCGTCACCTCATTCAATGATCTTCTGAATGTTGTGACTGTTTTCCATCCAGTTTCGTTCATGGATGATGATTGTTACCTCCCCGGTGTTGCTATCTTTCCCCAGTGAGTAGTTACTCGTTGCTATGTCGCTCTTTTTCTTTTGCTCATGTGTTTGCATCTGTCTTGCATCATAAAGCATCATTTAGAATTCATGGCATGTTCGAATTCATCCTTTTGCATACCATCGGATCTAAAGGACAAAATTTCTGGTTTGCTATATTTAAATACCTTTCACTACGATTCTATGAGGATTGGTATCTCTCATTGCCATCTGGTGAAGATATTTAAATAGGGACAACTGTTGCACCGCAAATTTTGACCCCTAGATCTTCATTATCATTCTAGGTTCATCTTAATTTGCTTATCTAACCTTAACCTATTTCAAGTTTGTCTTTGTTAAGTTACAGGTGAATTAGGATTCCGTACAGTCAAGAATCGAGGTTTGGATGGTTTTATCAGTCAATGTATTAGATTGATTCTCCATGAAACAAGTATCTACATCATCAAAGATAATCCATTGGATCAAGTATGAATCCAATTTGAGGTTGTCAGCAAGAGAAAAGAAGTAGTGCAGTGCAAAAACCCTAATTAGGGTTTCCAATTGGAAAATTCAACTGTAGTTTGACTTTTGGTTTAAATGCTTTTCCAAGGCATTATTCATGATCGATAAGGCTCATATAATCCTAGGGAGTCTACCCAAGAAGTTTCAAGGCCTCAGGGAACCCAGGACACCAACAATCGATTCAGAGATTTTCGACTGTTCGGTTCGTCTAACTGAAACGTCAACCCGTTGACCAACAGGGTTTTAACCCAAAATTGAAGCCAAATATGTTCCCAAAATCATTTAATATCTAATCATTAAGTTTTGTGACCAATTGATCAAGAATTGAGAAGTAATCTAAAAGTTGGGGAATGAAGGTTTTGAAAAGGGCAAAGCCATAACTCCTTAACCACACAAGGATTTTTGACCTAGTTTCAAGAGGAATGAGTTCCTAACACAAACATAAATATTTTAGTACCTAATTGGGGCTTTCTAAAAAGTACATGTGGGTTCCATAACTCTTCCTGGTTAGAGAGAACCAAGGTCCACAAGTTGGCAAAAAGTCATATTGACAAAACCAGGTCAACATGAGTTTTTTGATTCCAAAACCTCTCCAAATCGATACTAATCAAAGACTAAGCCTCATTTATGATGTTTATATTGATAATGAATATTTTTACATCAATTCCCATGAAAATGGCACAAAGATCAAAGGAAATCATTATTTAATGCATGTTGCAAAAGTGAATAGTGAAGAAAGAGAAAAAAGATGGCTACCCTTGTCAAATCATCAAACTTAATTCAACAAGTCACCTCCTATCCTATCAAGCATGATGAAAAATAAATCTATAGGGCATGGATAATATCTTAGTAGAGTGGCTTAAAGACATAGATGAAGATTGCATTAGAAAACTCAAAGATTATCAAGATGGAAGGTTAAAATTGGCAATTTGCTTCACATTTGCCCATACCTTGATCCAAGTCCTTTGGCTGTAAATAGAACTCACTTCCTACATCACAAAAACACAAGTTCCATACTAGAAGCCATCCATAACTCCCTTCCTTACACAATCACAAGTTCTTGTAAAATCTCACTAAGTATCCAAAATCCCTCAAAATCCGCTTTTGCAAAACACCTTCCAAACCCATTTCCAAACTTCTTCCAACTCAAGAAACCTTCAAACACATAAAATATGATGATGTATTGAAGCTATCCAGCTCACTTACTTATGTAACAAGGTTTGAGTGAGTTGTCTTTGAGATATTTGGATTTTGGAGATTTTCCTTCATTTACAAGGCATTTCGTCCACCAACTTGCTGGAAGTTTGTTTGCAGCATCAATTCATCATCCTTGGAACATTTGTAGACCTTGGAAGAGCTCTCAATATCTCTGGTTTTCTTATTGCTTAAGCTCGCTTCAAGAGGTAAACCTAAAACTCATAAATGTGAACTTTCCACTTGCATTTCACATGCTACCACGACTGTTTTTAGGGTTTTTACCATGATGTTCTTGAAATTTTCCAACTTGTAACTTGATTTTTCTTATGATATTGATCTTTTATGATTAATACATATTTGGTAACATGTTTAAATAATCAAATTTGTTTGTTTCATTGTCTTACCATGTGCATTCTATTCTTTTTATCATTTAGATTTTTATATTTTGTTCACAAACTTAAAAACCTCATAACATTTCCATTTTTCAACATTTTTGATCCATTCTTTTTACAAAATGTTCCTTATCATGTCTACTTTCACATAGTGAGAAAAGAATTCAATGATGTTCATCCTAGAAATACTTTAACCCACTTGAAAGTCATGTTTCCTTTTTGGGTTTTTACCCTCCTATCTCTCATTCCTTCATTTCAAAATTGTGACTTCATTCTTTTTTGAGTTTTATTTGAAGATGAAACGAACTTGGATTGTTGGCTTCCTTGTGCACTTAATTTTAAATTTCAACTTTGGTTGTACGCATTTAAGTGGTTCACCCTTAAAAACTTTTGATTATCCCCATGAAGTTTTGAACCTTTCTGTTTACATTGTTGTAACATTGTGTGGTTACATATGATATCCTTTACCTTTACCCCTTTATCCTAGCCTTAGGATCTGAGTCGTCGTACTCATGTTTAGCGTCCCTCCATGGACAATTCTCTACCATAATAGTCTCAACATAGATTCAGGAGTCGCCGCACTCCATGTAAGTACTTCCCTATGAATGCTTACATCCCCCACAAGCTCTCACTAATAACTAACTTCCTGTCAACATTTGCAACTTAGGATTGGAGTCGTCGTGCTCTATATTTAGTCGTCCCGCCGTGGACATTACCTTCTTTGCTAACTTAACCTTAGTTTAGAGTCGCCGCACTCTATATTGGTGTCTCACCTCAGACATTTACTCTCATCCCTTTGGAACCTTGACAACAGTCAAGAGTTCCTCACCCCTAGTTAGGGGAACTATGGTTGCTCTGATTACATTCCCGCAAGGATACGTAGGCACGAGATGTGATGTCTTGGCGAGTATACTTTGTATATACCCCTAGGTCTTTACCTTAGAACTTTTCCCTTAGCAAGCAACTTTAGCACAACACAAATACTAACAAGAGGTTCCTGTAGAGTACTACAGATGTTTAGGATGTGAAATACCTACCCTAGGCATAACCAACCCCCGAACCTTTAGATCTCTTAGCTTTGTTGTTACGTAGCGCAAAAAGGTTTTTCTTTCTTTAAACATTTCCTTTGGATAAATTAAAGTCCAGATGTGAATTTAAGAATTAAGATTCAAGTTAATCAATAGCTTGACATCACGATTCTCACCGTAACAATCAGTGTCTAAACACGCCTTCTAAAATATCCATACTATCCTTTTTAATGAGCTCTGAGGCTCACAGGGAAGCTCTACAGAAGGTCCTAGAACAAGCATTTATAAACAATGATGTGATAGTGGGTAAATTTGGAAATATTGTTGCTAGCATCCCCCTTTGCAAATAACTTAAGCTTCTGTGATGAAGATCTTCCAGAAGAAGGGAAAAATCATAATATGGAATTAAACATTTCAATCAACTGCGGGAATGATGCTCTATCAAGTGTACTAGTCGACACTGGTACATCACTAAATGTTATGCCTAAATTAACTCTTACCATATTGTCCTTCCAAGGCACCCCTATAAGGGGCAATGAAATTGTCGTCAAAGCTTTTGACGGGTCAAAGAAGATAGTTATTGGTGAATTTGACCTTCCTATAACTATTGGTCCATATACCTTTCAAATTACCTTCCAGGTAATGGATATTCAAGTCGCATACAAGTGCTTGTTGGGCCACCCTTGGACCCATGAAGCGGGAGCCGTCATCTCAACACTACATCAAAAAGTGAAGTTGGTTAAGGATAACAAATTGGTTACTGTGTGTGGTGAACAGTCCTTAATTGTAAGCAATCTATCATTGTTTTCATACTTGGAACCTGAATAAGTCCTTGAAACTCAGTTCCAAGCGCTTTCTATAAGTAACAAAGATAGTAAAAGCAAAAGGGCATCCATTTCCTCTTACAAAGATGCAATTTAAGTGATAGGAAGTGGTACCACTAAAGGGTGGAGACAAGTTGAGATTCCAACCAATAACAAAACCAGAGGAGGCCTCGGGTTTTCTCTAGTATTCACAAAAACTTAAAGAAAAAACGAAGTTGTTCCTCCCATTCAAAATATTTTTCGCAGCGGAGGTTTTATCCACCTTGTTCCTCAAGAGATCGACATTATTAATGGAGACGACTCTGAGGACGATCCCTCAGACTCTGAAGAATAATGGAAATCTTATCTCAATGATTCTGGGTACATCTTGCAGGAAGAGATGCATACTTCATTTAACACTCCTCAAAAGAAATTTGAGGATGTATCAAGGTCAAATAACGAGATGGACGTGGAACATTACAACATTGAGGATTGTCCTACTTCCTCTACTTTTCTAGAAGAAGATGTGATAATGGAAGATAACTTTCGCAACCCTGAAGAGGATTTGTGTATTCCTCCATAAATCTGGGATCCGTACTTAGAAACTCCTGAGTACAGTAGCCAGCCAGAGAATGTCTACATACCATTCTACACTCCTCAACCCATTTAAAAAGTTGTTGAAACTCACCTTTTTGATAGGTCTAGAAAAATTGTTGAAAGAGATTTTATCCATGAAATGAATTTCATAATTGAACATGATTCTAAAGAAGATCCATCCACTTATATGGTACCTCCAAGAGTTCTCTAAAGGCTACTTGGTCATCCTTGGGGCATTCCTCGGAAGTTTATACGAGCTGCCACTGTCCCTGCCGATCTTTCGACCAAAGAAAAGCTTAAGGAAGTAAATGAAATTTTGGCAAGCACACGATGGATTTTATTGCCAAAGTTATAACATTCACTGTGACATTGACTACTGTACTAACTAATTAAACTGTAAGTAAAAGCAGTAAATAACACAGCAATTGTTCACCTAGTTCAGTGTCAACAACACCTACATCTGGGGGCTACCAAGCCAGGGAGGAAATTCACTATCAGTAGAATTAATTCAGAGTCAAACAACTCAGTTTGCAATCCTCACTTAAAACTTACCCAATGACACTTAAACCTAGAGACACTCTAGACCTGAGTATTCCCACTCACTCCCCCTCAATCACACCACAGTGATATTCAATTACAGTTACAGGATAAAGATGAAGAAACACTTCATACACACCTTGATCTTGCTTCAAAGATTTGATCAAGGGACACACACACTCTTGCTTAAAAGCTTTGAGTGAGACACAACTTAGAATCTACCTAACCAATGCAACAGACAATTGATTGGTAAACAAGTATTCCTAAGACTCAATTCACACATGAAGAACACACTTTCTTCACTCACAATACTCACGTGAAGAACAACCTTCTTCACTCACAAGGACTCTGCAATATGCACTCTCTATTCTTCTATCAGAAGCTTGACTTCTAGGATTGCTCCTTCTGATATTTATAGAGCAGTTAGTCCTTTGGGCCTTGGTGCACACAGTTAGGTTTAATCATAACAAACCCTACTCTTCAATTATCTGTACGCTTGCCATTTAATTCAGGAGCATTTGTTTCGCTTTAGGGCTTCTCAAATGTCTCATGTCTTTCAGCTTGAGCTCCTGATTTGTTTCCTGATTTCTAGATACCAGAAAAACTAACATGCCCGCTGGATGTCATACGGTCAGTGTCATGACATTCTGTATGACATTCAGCTTAACTTATAGTTAACTTACCCTGCACACACATCATTATGTATGTCTTAACATTCAGTATGACATACATGCAAACTCTAATGTTTTGCCACAAAATGCAGCCAATCATGAGCACTTACAAACTCCCCCTTTGGCAAATTTTTGGCTAAAACACCCTGTTTAACATATCAGAGTTTACACACAGCAGAAGACTTATCATATGCCCTGTCATGCAGGAAAGTTACTAGCTCAACATACTCTCAGAGTCCTCACAGTTAGCTCTCACTGTCATAACTCACCTTGTTAACCATCTGTTAGCTACCACTACAGATGTCACACTTTGCTAAGTAACACACTAGGTTACCCCCCCTCAACTGATGCACCTTACCAGCTGAGCACTTAACCTACACGCTCTGCAGTCACACATATTCATCCAGTCTGCTCTAGATGTTATGACATTCAGGATGATATCCTGAAGCATACACACCTGTGCTACTCCCCCTGAAGAGATGCACAACACACTCTATTACTATCCTGTAGACACACACAACTCCTAAACACCTTCTAGGATCACACAAGGTTAGCAACAAACATTCCTATACACCATAAGAATTCACACACATATTGCATCAACATATTAATAACACGCACATATTGCATCAGCATATTACTAACAGCACTAGGCAGCTGTTATCACACATATCTTCAGTAGCACCTGTGGTCACACCTGCAAGCATGATTATACCATGTGCACATATTAGCACATATGCTAGCCCACTTGTTCTACACACCACCTGTTCTTCCACCTGCTGTTATTATCACTCTATCTTTCTCTCCCCCTTTTTAGCCACAAATTAAGATCCAACTAAGGACTTAGCACAGATCAAAAATTATGACATTACAATTGTTAGGGGAAAATGATACAAACTGTTCATAGAGAGAATCACAAATACAGATTGTCAAACAATTCCTATAGAAGGCTAACTAATCAACACAAAACAGCAGCAGCACGTCTTCCTGCATTAACTCAGTAATCAGTAGTCATGGCAGGCTTAGACATTAATCTTTTTCTTCAGCTGAGCTGGACATGTCCTCCTTAGATTCTTCAGAGCTTTCTTCTGCATCATCAGTGTCTTCCTCTGAGCTGTCAGCAGCTTCCTCTGAGCCAACTTCTTGACCATCATCTTCCCCTATACCATCATCATTTGTGAGTTCAACATCCTCATCTTGCTCTAGAGATTTTAGCAATTTTTCAAGAGTTTGCTTCCTTGCATCCAGTTCCTTGCATGTTTCTTTGATTATTGCCATTACTTCAGCTTTTCTGGTTTTAGGACCCCTTTTGGATGTCTCAGTGGAAGTCATGGCAATGTCTGGAACATGGGTTCCTTGAAACAACTTGTGATGGAAGGCTAAAGGAGTTTCTCTTTTGCTAGCTACACCACTGGTCTTGAGGATATTTGGAAATTGTGCTAACATAATTCCACAAATGAGCGAAGGAAATGCTATGGGCCCTTTTATGCTATAGCTACCAGCATGCTTCATAGTCTGATCAAAGATGTATGTGCCATAATCCAATTTGGTCTTGGTCCCAACAGCATAGATAACTCTCCCCGGGATAATGGCCACTGACGATTTGTGATTATTTGGCACCCAGTTTGCAGCACCAATCTTATGCAGCACATCATATTTCATACTTAGTTTGCTGGCAGCAAGCTTTCCTTTTGATGGCCACTTTCTGACTTGATTTCCAGTAATTACTTGGCACATTTTGTTATCAGAGATGGTTAACTCAGGTTGAGCTTCATTTGATCTTCCAAGGAGGTTGTTGATGGTAGTGGGAGTGAAGAAGACACAATTTCCTCGCACATAGACTTTCCCAAACTCAGTGGATTTTCTATCAGCACATTCATCTGATAAGTTTACTATGAATTCTTTGACCAAAATTTCATAGCATTGGGAGAACTGAGTTACAGTTTTCATCAACCTTGCATCACAGATGAGGGCCATGATCTCCTTGTTTTTAAGAGCATTTTGTGCAAGCTCTCTCTCTAGGGCCAACCTCTTTTAATATATATATTTCCATCTGATAGCACACGACAGATAGTGAAAAGAGATGTTGTCAATTGGCACTCTAGGAACATTTGCAGCCAGTTTGCTGATAGAAGGTTTCTTCTTAGATTGGATGTCAGTGACATCAACAGCAACATTAGAATCTGTCTCTGGTTCAGAACTAGATTCAACCTTCCTCTTATTGGTGGTTACTTTACTCCACTCTTTGAAGGGTCCAACTTGAGTCCTCTTTGTTCCAGCCTTCCTAGTGGAGATGTCTTGCTCAGCAGTCTTCTCAACCGCCCTTTCTGTGGAGATGTCTTGCTCACCAGTCTTCTCAATAGCCTTTTTCTTGAGGGAGCTTTGGCCAGCCATCTTTTTCCCTTTCCTTGTCATCAGCCTTTTGGCTATGCCCGGATTGATCTTTGTTTTGAGGTCATTGTCAGAATATTCATCTAGGTCTACCAACTCAGTATTTTTGGTGCCTTGAATATCATCACCCATTTTCTCAACACCTTTACCTTTGTTCTTCCCTTCTGGTGTAGGGTTTTTCAATGTTTTGACATTGTGAGAGACATCAGCTTGATCCTCCTGGTTAGGATCAGTCCCCTTATTGTTGGATAGTGTGGGTATGTTAAGTGCGCTAGCCACCATATCTACAATTTTAAGGTATGTTCTTCTCGCTTCCTCTCCATTTTGGTCATCAGATGTAGCAGCAGGAGGGACCTGACCTGAGACAAGGTCTTTGGATCTTTTTGCATGCAGCATTTTAGGTTCCTTCACCAATAATCCTTCTGGTGTCATCATTCAAAGTGGAGCTATTTCAAGCACTTCATTAGGGTTGGAATCAGCATTGTTGTCGGTCATTCTTTCGGATGAGGTTTGTTTAGAATGTTGCGACATTTTTAGGGAAGTTGATTGAGGGAGAAGAGATTTTCTGTGCTGGTTGGAAAAGGTATGGAAGCTGAACACTTTGTGATGGCACCAAGAGTAGAGAGGTTGTATTGTATAAGTGGTAATGGGGTACGATTGCCCAATAGGATGGAACTTACCTTTTTGATTTATCATTAAATGATTTAATTTCAAAATGTAATTCCCTTTTACTTTTAATTGCTATGACTCATCATTTCTGGAGGACCTCAATTTTAGTAGAGACTTTTTAAATTGAGACTCCTTGACACTTCTTGAAACCATGTCAGCACTATTTCGGCCATAATCACCAGGTTTAGCACAACCCTCTTACCATTTACACAAGTTACCCCTGAGCATGTCTCCCTTGAAATCATCAGAGCTTGTTTGGATGGTACTCTTGATGTCACAGAACAAGTTCATAACATCTGGAGTGACATTGCTTTATTTGTGCAGGGCAGCTTCCATGGACTCCATCAGGTTCCAATATAGCCTATCTAGCTTTCCCTGATGTCCAATCTTTGGGCATCCCTTCTTGGCTTGCTTCCCCATATGACGTTTCTTACATCCTGTCCTTCTTTCTGAAGCATACTTTGAAGATCCACTTGCTGATGTGTTGGACCTGGTTCTTTCTATCTTTAGAGGTTGTCTTCCTTTCTCCAGCCATAGTTGGTCCTTATTTTCTTTATTGATCAATCCAGTTATGTTACTTATGGGCTCCCATAGGTAACAATTATTCTTGGATCTAGTTCCCCTCATTTCTTCCTCACCTTCTTCATTGACAACCACACACTTATCCTTTGAAAAATGGACTTTTAAACCTTGATCACATAGCTAACTTATGCTTATCAGGTTAACAGTCAGTCCTTTAACCAGCAAGACATCCTTCAATTTTGGAGCTTTAAGACTGTCAAGTTGTCCAACACCTGTGATTTTTCCTCTAGCTCCATCACCAAAGGTTACATGACTGGATGAATGAGGGTTGAGTTTTATCAAGTGATCCTCAATTCCAGTCATATGTCTGGAGCAGCCACTGTCAAAGTACCAATCCTTTTGGGTTGGCATCATTAGAAAGGTGTGAGCTACTAAATCCATATTCTTGGCAACCCAGTGTATTTGCTTGTTAGGAGCATCCTTCTTAGGTTTTGCTTGATGTTGCCTTTTGATATGAGCTCTTTGTTTAGATTTCCTTTGATGAGGATGACTAGGAGATCCATGCAGCCAGAAACACACAGATTTGATATGACCAAGTTTTCCACAGTGGTAACATCTATACCCTTGGAATCTACTTTTGACTTGGTTCCAGTTTCTGTGTAATGGATGTTGTGACATTGGTTGTGACATCCTCTTTACCTTATGAATCTCAGGTTTCAGTCTCTTGAGTTTCAAGGCAGGATTTTGCCTATCAACAAATCCCAGTCCAGACCTATTTCCTGAACTCTGACCACTCTGCAGGATTTCTTCTAGGGTGTCAGTCCCAGGGTTTAGCATCCTTATGGATTTTTCCATCTGCTCCATTTTGGATTCCAACAAGTTGACCTCACTTTTGAGTGAGTCTATTGTTGCCAGCTACTCTATCTTCTCAGCCTCTAATTCCATTATGCACTTCTTCTGGTGCTCTCCTTGCTGATATAATTCAGTACTTCTGATGTGTAGCTTTTTAAATGAATCTGCTAGTTCATCATAAGTCAATTCATCTTCACTTGAATCACCATCAGATATACATACACTGTTTAAAACAGTGACATGTTTGGAAGATTCTCCTTCTGATCCATTTTCTGAATCTTCATCAGACCATGTGACCGTTAGGCCTTTTCCATTCTTTTTGAGGTATGTAGGACATTCCTTTCTAATGTGTCCATATCCTTCACACTCATGGCATTGAACTATTTCGCCTTGGTTAGAATTCTACTCAGAGTTACTCTTTCTGCTGCTGTCAGAAGAGGTGCTCTTGGCATAGGACTTTGACTTATGATCTATCCTTTTGATCAGTTTATTGAACTGTCTTCCAAGCAAGGCTATTGCTTCTGACAAATTCTCCTCTTTTTCACCACCCTCTTCTTCTGAGTCCTCAGCAGTGTTTGAGACAAGAGCTATGCTTTTGCTCTTTTTCTCTACAGTTTGATCATACATGCCCATCTCAAATGTTTGGAGAGAACCTATGAGTTCATCCACTTTCATGTTGCATATGTCTTGGGCTTCTTCAATGGCTGTGACCTTCATGGCAAACCTCTTAGGTAAGGACCTAAGAATCTTCCTTACAAGCTTCTCTTCAGCCATCTTTTCTCCCAAGGCTCCTGAGGTGTTTGCAAGTTCAAGAACATTCATGTAAAACTCATGAATGGTCTCATCTTCCTTCATTCTCAGACCTTCAAATTTGGTGGTCAGCATTTGAAGTCTTGAGATTTTGACCTTGGAAGTTCCCTCATGAGTAGTTTTGAGAGTGTCCCAAACATCCTTTGCTAGTTCACAGTGGTGTACCAGTCTGAAGATGTTTTTGTCTATACCATTGAAGAGTGCATTCAATGCTTTAGAGTTCCCAAGAGCTAAGGCCTCTTGCTCTTTATTCCATTCCTCTTCAGGAATTAACACATCTACTCCATCCTTGTCAGTCTTCACAGGATGTTCCCAGCCAGAGTTTGCAGCTCTCTAAGCCTTGATGTCTAAGGATTTTAGGAATGCAATCATCCTAGGTTTCCAATAATCATAATTAGAACCATCCAGAATTGGAGGTCTATTAGTGAATCCTATATCTTTATCCATAGTACCAGAATTTATTTCCCTAGATCTCACCCAGAATAAACAATTAGGGTGCCTGCTCTGATACCAATTGAAATTCTGGCAAGCACACGATGGATGTTATTGCCAAAGTTATAACATACATTTTGACATTGACTAATGTACTAACTAATTAAACTGTAAGTAAAAGCAGTAAATAACACAACAATTGTTCACCCAGTTCAGTGTCAACAACACCTACATCTGGGGGCTACCAAGCCAGGGAGGAAATTCACTATCAGTAGAATTAATTCAGAGCCAAACAACTCATTTTGCACTCCTTACTTAAAACTTACCCAATGACACTTCAACCTAGAGACACTCTAGACCTGAGTATTCCCACTCACTCCCCCTCAATCACACCACAGTGATATTCAATAACAGTTACAGAATAAAGATGAAGAAACACTTCATAAACACCTTGATGTTGCTTCAAAGCTTTGATCAAGGGACACACACACTCTTGCTTAAAAGCTTTGAGTGAGACACGACTTAGAATCTACGTAACCAATGCAGCAGACATTTTCTTGGTAAACAAGTATTCCTAAGACTCAATTCACACGTGAAGAACACACTTTCTTCACTCACAATACTCACGTGAAGAACAACCTTCTTCATTCACAAGGACTCTGTAATATGCACTCTCTATTCTTCTGTCAAAAGCTTGACTTCTAGGATTGCTCCTTCTGATATTTATAGAGCAGTCAGTCCTTTGGGCCTTGGTGCACACAGTTAGGTTTAATCATAACAAACCCTACTCTTCAATTATCTGCACGCTTGCCATTTAATTCAGGAGCATTTGTTTCGCTTTAGGGCTTCTCAAAATTCTCCTGTCTTTCAGCTTGAGCTCCTGATTTGTTTCCTGGTTTCTAGATACCAGAAAAACTAACCTGCCCGCTGAATGTCATACGGTCAGTGTCATGACATTCTGTATGACATTCAGCTTAACTTATAGTTAACTTACCCTGCACACACATCATTATGTATGTCTTAACATTCAGTATGACATACATGCAAACTCTAATGTTTTTCCATAAAATGCAACCAATCAAGAGCACTTACAGTAAAGAAGTCCTCTGGGTACGAAACTACATTTTATATGCCAAACAAAGAAGAGTGGGAACCTTACTAGGAAGATCCCAGATACATGTCCCCGGAGGATACCTACATGTCATTCCATACCGTACGATCCGTGGAAAAGGTACCTAAAGACCTTTTTTCTAATGCATATGTAAAGATTAAAAGTTCTACTAACCCAATTTTGCAAGAAGTTAACGCCATTATTGAAGACAATCCTGAGAGGGATTCTCAAGGATTTGTGACACATGGAAGGGTTCTTCAAAACTGGATAGTTGTTGATGTTCCACTTGTTGTCCACATCTCTAAGTAATGTTTTGTCTTTGTTTTTCCCTCTCGCTCTGCCCAAGGAGGGAGATGTTCTTAGGCCCCCACTTGTAAATATGCCTTCTTTGCTCTTCCCAAGGCCAATAATTTGTTTGTCGGGATTTTGTTTCAAGAAATAATCCATCAATAATAAATATGTTGTTTTTAATTTCATGCTAGTGTTTTTTTTAGTCTTTTAGTTTTTCAAAAAATGATAACCTAAAAAAAAGAAAAAAATGATAAATTCCTTCAATATCTGCACACTCTGCATTTACCCATGTTTCTAAAAACCAACATCAATTACATGTGAAAATTCAACATCAAAAACCCCATTGAAAAACATCACCCTATGCCCTCTCCCAACTTTGGGTTTCCAGTATTCGAAGCTGAAGCTGAAGAAGAGGAAGAAATTCTGAATGAAATTTCTAGATTGCTTAAGTAAGAAGAAACATCCATTCAGCCATATAAGGAGCCGGTAGAAGTAATTAACCTCGGTTCTGATGAAGACAGAAAAGAGGTCAAGATTGGGGCACTATTTAGTCCAGTTGTTAAAATAAAAATGGTTGAACTTCTCAAAGAGTTCCCCGATGTGTTTGCTTGGTCCTATCAAGACATGCCAGGGTTGGACATCGATATCGTGGAGCACCATTTTTCGTTAAAACCAGAATGTCCGCCAATCAAGAAAAAATTCAGAAGGATTCGCCCAGATATGGCCATCAAAATTAAAGAAGAAGTGCAAAAGCAGATCAACGCCGAGTTCCTCGCCATGACAGAATACCCTCAGTGGTTGTCCAACATAGTGCCTGTTCCAAAAAAGGATGAAAAAGTCAGAATGTGCATGGATTACCGAGTTTTAAACAAAGCTAGTCCAAAAGAAGATTTCCCGTTACCACATATTGACATGTTGGTTGTCAGCACCGTAAAATTCAAAGTATTTTCCTTCATGGTCGGATTCTCTGGATATAATCAAATCAAAATGGCATCTGAAGACATGGAAAAAACCTCATTCATTACACCCTGGGGAACATTTTGCTACAAAGTGATGTCATTTGGTCTGAAGAATGCGGGTGCAACCTACCCAAGAGCCATGAAAACTCTTTTCCATGACATGATGCACAAAGAAATTGAAGTATATGTCGATGATATGATTGCTAAGTCCAGAAATGAAGTAGAACATGTGGAATATCTGTTAAAATTGTTCCAACATTTGAGGAAATACAAATTCCACTTGAATCCTAACAAGTGTACCTTCGGTGTTCGTTCAGAGAAGCTATTAGGTTTCATCGTTAGTCAGAAAGGAATCGAGGTTGATTCTAATAAAGTCAAAGCCATTCAGGAAATGCCAGCACCCAAAACTGAGAAGAAAGTTAGAGGATTTCTGGGTCGATTAAATTATATCTCCTGATTCATCTCTGACATGACCGCTATTTGTGGGCCAATTTTCCAACTTCTTTATAAAGATCAAAGTTGTATAGGAATAGAGACTGCCAGAAGTCCTTTGACAGCATCAAACAATATCTGCTTGAGCCTCCCATTTTTATCCCTGTTGCACCCCAAGTTTTGACCCCTTAGATCCTCATCATCATTGTAGGATCATATTTGCTTGATTAACTAACCTTAACCCATTTTCAGTTTATCTTTGTTAAGATGCAGATGAATTAGGGTTCCGTACCGTCAAAATCGAGGCTTCAGTGGTTTGATCAATCAATGTTTTGGATTGATCCAACTTCAAAACAAGATCAAGGATAATAAATTGGATCAAGTATGAATTTAATTTGAGGTGGTCACCCGGGGATTGAGAACAGTGCAATTTGAGATACCCGATTAGGGTTTCCGATCAGGAAAAGTCAACCGTAGTTTGACTTTTGTTTTAAAGAGTATTTAAATGGTGGTATTTTGGTCCATTAAGTTCCTATGGCTTAGTGAAGTTTATCCAAAGAGTTTCAAGTCCTCAGAATGTCCGGATCATCAACGGGCGACTCGGTAGACACCGATCATTCGAACGGTTGACCGAAAAGTCAACTTTTCAACAATGAGGAGTTTGACTTCAAGATGTGAATAAAAAATGTTCCTTATGTCATATTACACCTCCCTATAAAATTTCATGACCATTGGATCAAGGGTTAAGAAGTAATTGCAAAAATCGGGAATTAGGGTTTCGAAAGGGGCAAGATCATAACTCCTCAACCACACATCCAAATGAAGTGGTTCAAAGCTCATTGGAAAGCTCTTGACAAATCCTACAAAAGCCTCAAAGTGGTCCATGATCAAAAAATGCATAGAATTGGAGTTATAGCAAAATTCATTTTTGAAGGGGAAATAACTTATAAAAATTCTAAGTTATTTAGCACTTGTAAGTGGTTTTTTCAGAAACTTTGAAGGGTTTTTCAACCTAGTTCCATCAATAATTTGGAAATTCCCAAAACATGAAATTTGTATAGATACTTAAGGGCTTTCCAAATTGTGGTAGAAATCCTCAATAGCATGTTTGAGCAGGAAGTTATGCACCATAGAAGTTGGGTCTGTCAACACTTGAAACCACACTCCAACACTTCCCAAAAATCAGTTTTTCACAACTCGAGATCTCCTCATCCCTTGGATCATGACTCAATACAATATTCAGATGTGTAGAGGAAAGGAAATGCAGAAAATGTAAGGTTTGGAGAGAGAGAGAGGTAGGTTGCAACTTGGCATTATTTTAATCAAATGTGTAAGAAGGAGAGAGAAACTTTTCATGCCAAGACTGTGCAGCTGGCTCACCCTACCTTCATAGCTCATATCAGTCACTTCATTTTCATCTCCACTTGATTTTTCTAATCTCCATTGAACCATGGAACTGATAGGGAAAGATTTGGCAAGATTCACTTGAAAAATCTCATGAAAATCCCTCCAAAAGTGGTAAATGACCAAGGCTGCCCTCACTCTTGTTTGGCTATAAATAGAGAGCTCTTCTATGAGTTCAAACACACCAGAGAAATCTCAAAAAACAATAGCTCTCACTCTCCTCTCAATCCTCAAGAATTTCAAAAACTCCAAAATCTCCATTTTCACCAAAACGCTGTCTTGAGCAAAACTCTGCTCAAGACCAGTTCCACCACTTCCAAACCTCTAAAAAGCATCCACACAAACCCTAAATATAATATAGAAGGTGTCCATACCTTCAAACCTCTCAAAAATACCATTTTGCAAAAAGTCAACTTTCACACTAAGAAAGTTTGACCACCACCCTCAAAACTTGCAAAATCCTTGTACAAGCTGATTCTTGCTATTCTAAGCATCCACACACCTCACATATGTCATATTATAACTGTCTAAAGTATTGAAAACCAACTGGAAATCCCCTAACTCCAACTGTCTTGAAGTTTGGTCTTGTTGCTTCAAGAGGAAATAAGTTTCATATCATTGCAAAGGAAGGAGCATCTCTGGGTTTCTAAGCTTTTTAGCTTGTTCAAGGCTGGTCAACAAGAGGTATGTGATGTTCGAACTGTCTAGAAATCATACATTGTCATGTATTGTCATTTTATGGTGATTTGTGTGAAAATGTACCATGGCTGCCCTATTATGTTTCTTTGTCAAGAATCCTATTTTTTTGATCATGTTGCTTGTTTTGTCAAATATATTGTCATTTGTAAATGATATGTGGATGTTGGATTGCAAGTTTGTGTCTTGATATCATGTCTAAGCTTGTTAGTGATATTTTGGTCATTTGGTAGTTTTAGGATCCAAACTTGAAAAGTGGTATGCTTGCCCTAGAACTATAAATCTTGGCTCACCATTAGGATAGATAGATGACTTGTAAGTTGCTCATAGATCCCCCTGCCTTTGATCATGTTTGAATCAATGTGGCTATTTGTTTTTGCTCTTATGTTATTTTGATGCCATCTTGCTTGTTACTACCATGAATTGTGTGTTGGGCTGTTGTGATTACTACTTTGTATCTCAATTATTCTAAGTCATTTGTTTAATGCTTGCTTGATCAAGCTCATAATGTTTGTGTTGGTGGAAATGTGAGAAACATGAAGTTTTGAACTTTAGAGCCTGTCATGAGGTATTGTTAGTTTTGCTGTCAAATTTGGATCAATATGTCTTTTTTGGTTTGAAGCATCTTTGGTTGTTTTTAAGATTGGAGAACCATTTGTCATTATGTTTAGGGATTGTGTGTGGTGCCTATATGTTCAAAAACTTCTCAAATGCTCAAATTGCCTTATCATTACTTCAACTGCATTTTTTTTAAAATATCATGATGACAAACATGCTATAGTCTGTTTCAATCCATGCTTACTTGATCTATGTTCATAAAATCATTGCCTTACTCATTTGAAATTTGTGTATGATGTCATTTGCCTCAAACTGTCATGGATATTGCAGGATGCATATTTAAGTTGTTGATTTTGTATGTCATGAGTTCCAAAATGCTTTTTTCTAATTGGTAAGGTTTTCACCTATTTCTTGAGCTGAATCTCATCTGTTAGCATCATTATGGCTTGTGTATAACAGTTATTTCATCAAAAAAACTCATTGCTTTAAAAATCACCTGCTGCCACATCATGTATGCCAAGACAGTTTTTTCACAATTCATACCATTTTGGCCAAATTTCATTCTAGCTGTCATGTGCTTATTCTTGAAGTTGAAACTCATTCCTTGTCATGATAATGATGTGCACACCTGGTTTGTTGGATCTATTCTTGTTTGTTTTCACAATTCCACTCACAATTACATTTCTCCACCAAAACTGCCACAACATACCAAATTGCTGCTCTGTTTGTGTATACCTATTGTTTTGATTTGTAACTCATTTCATGCATGATTATAAGTTGTGAGGATGATTGGATTGACCTATGTGTACCTCTTTTCTTATTTCACCCTCAAACTGCTCCTTTTAAGTTAAAACATACCATGAATATGCCAATTTCTTTCTTGCTTGCAAAGTGCCTAATTTCTGAGTTGTAACTCATTGTTCTATGCATCTATGATGTGTGTGTGTGATGTTTGTTAACATGAGACCTTTGATGCATAGCTGAACTATATTTGTGCATCTGCTCAAACTGTTTTAAAATTGTTTTTTTCCAACTTATGTCACAAATTGCAAATCATGAGTCACTTTGTATTTAAGTTGGATTTTGGATTTCATCTGTTTTGAAACTTCATATATGTTGTATTTGGAGTATGTGAGGACCTTCAATTTGTTTTGAACATGAGTAATTTGAATTGTGGTTTTGAAAGTGCATGTCAATTCACTAATTTGCAGCTGTCTTGTATCTTACAATTCCATTTGGTTTGTGAACTTCTTTATGGTTTAGACACATTCTATATGTTGTTTTGAGCATGTGTATGTGGTTTCTTCACTCCAAATTGGTCTGTTTTACAATCTCACTATCTTACTTGCAATGTCTTGGTTTTCACATCATTTTCACATGACAGTTGGATCTTTAACTCATGAATAGTCTATTTGGATGCATGAACATGATGTATAGGATATTTGAAGTGTGTTTGAGCCTTTCCCCTAACCATAGCATGATTGGTTTAACCTTTTGCTTTGAAAATGCATTTTTATCAAAATTGCAACTACCATTCGAGTTTTTATTTCAAGGCATGTTTTCAAAATTCTACTTGGACCATTCTTTTCCTTGTTTAAAAACACCCAAAATTAATCTAAGGTTTGTTTGATTTGGTTGAGAAATGAGTGAGTTGGATATCAAAACGTATTTATGAATTTGCCTTGTTTTGCTTCATTTTGTGCCCAAAAATTTACCACACCAAGCCATATATATTTATGGTGGTGGCTATATCAACGGATGTATAGCCACCCCAGTGATATAAGCCTTGCCCATATTGCCTGAACCTGGGTTCGATCCCTGAGGAGGATCAACCCTTTTTCTTTTTCCTTTTTTTGCGCGCGCATGTGCAAGCTGGAGGGCGTGGGTTCAACTCCCACCCCTTGCATTTTCCTTCTTTTTTTCTTGTTAATATTGTTTTGTGTATTTAAATTCATGAAACTTCAAATAAACACAACTCTCTCATTTTTCATCCTTTTTTGCCCATTCTTTTTGCATTGTGTTTGTTATAATTGTAAGAGCACAGATTGTGTCTCAGTAATATCTCTATGTTTTGATGATAACATTAATGATAATTTGTATACAAGAATTATACTCTCTAAATTTGTTCTAAACTGTTTTCTACAGGCACAAAAGATTTTAATCTTAAAGAGCAAATTTGATGTGAACAATGAATTCTGAATGGCTCAAGAGCATCTGAAGATTAGAAGAATCTGAAGTATAAGAGCTTAGTTATCAAGATTCTGAAGATACAACACGCTGCATGTATTATCAAGAATCTGAATAAGAGAAGACTCTGAGTGAAGAGACTCTGAATGAGAGAAGACTCTGATCTGAGTGAAGACTCTGATCTAAGAGCATGTTACGCTTCAAGCACACAGCTGCACCAGACTCTGATTCATCAACATCTTGAAGAACATATTAGGCTCTGAAGTTTCCAGAAGGTTCTGAAGACTGAAGACTCTGATATTGATTGTTGATCTGAATTATTTGAAGAAGAATATTTTAATATATCCGTTGGAATATGCCAGCAAATCTTTCCTTAATTGGGATAGACAAAATTCTCTGCACAGAAGATTATTCCTCTGGTACATTCCTGATATAGTTAAATCACAGCTCAGCAGACAATTGCTACACCCACATTTTGTGCGCCGTCTCTCTGCTGTAATAGTACAAAGGACAGTACTATTTTGATATTGGAAATATTTTCTCTAACGGTAAAATATTCTCTCCAATATTCAAGTGGCTATATAAAGGACATCATAGCTCATTCTTCAAGTGAAAAGAATTACAACAATATTGACAAGAACTCTCTCACGCTCAAAGCTTTCATATTCTTCACTGTTCATACATTGTTCTAAACTTAGAGAAATAACACAGTTGTGTTTATAGCTTTCATAGAAGCAATTCTTACTCTTTCATTGTATTACATTAATTTGTAAAGAAAGTTTTCCTTAAGAGGATCTAGGTTAGATCAGTAGCTCTTAAGAAGACTAAGAACAGTTGTTCTTAGGTGTGCTATTTGTAATCAGTTGATTTGAATAGTGGATTAAGTCCTTGTTGAGAAAGGCAAATCACTCTTGAAAAGGGTGGACTGGAGTAGTTGAGTTCAACGAACCAGGATAAAAATACTTGTGTTTTTATCTTTGATTATTTTCTGTCATACTTATTCAACCCCCCCCTTCTAAGTATTTTCTCACCTTCAGTTGGCATCAGAGCTCCGGTTCTGAGTGTGCATTCGCTTAACCGTGACAGATAAAGATCCAGTGAGAAAAATACTCTGTTATTTATTTGGTTGCTAATATGGGTGATATTCCTACATCAAGCAACAAATATGAAGGAGACAGAATCAGCACCAAACCTCCAATGTTTGATGGAGAAAAATTTGATTATTGGAAGGATAGACTTGAAAGTTTTTTCTTGGGGTATGATGCTGATCTCTGGGACTTAGTCATTGATGGGTATGAACATCCTACTAAGGATGGCAAAAAGATTGATAGAAAATCAATGACTGAGGAGCAGAAGAAAGAATTCAAGAATCATCACAAAGCCAGAACCATACTTCTGAATGCAATCTCTCATACAGAGTATGAAAAGATTACCAACAGAGAAACTGCTCATGATATGTTTGAGTCTCTCAAAATGACTCATGAGGGAAATTCTCAGGTGAAAGAAACAAAGGCTCTGGCGCTTATACAGAAGTATGAAGCGTTCAAAATGGAAGAATCTGAGAACATTGAGACTATGTTTTCCAGATTTCAGATTCTAACAGCTGGGTTGAAAGTTCTGGACAAGGGCTACTCAACATCTGATCATGTCAAGAAGATCATCAGAAGTCTTCCTACCAGATGGAGACCTATGGTGACTGCATTGAAGCTGGCCAAGGATCTGAACAAAATCTCACTAGAAGAACTCATCAGTTCTTTGAGAAGTCATGAGATTGAGCTGGAGGAAGATGAACCCCAGAAGAAAGATAAAGGTAAATCCTTAGCTTTTAAATCTAACAAATCTGTTAAAGCCTTGCAGGTTAATGAAGAAAGCTCTGAGGAATCTTCTTCTGAAGAAGAAGATGAACTATCAATGCTGTCCAGAAGGATCAACAAACTCTGGAAGCACAAAGGGAAGAAGTTCAACAACTTCAGAAGATCTGATCAAAAGAAAGAATCTTCTGGACACAGAAGATCTGGCAAGAAAGAGATCACTTGTTTTGAATGTAAAGAACCTGGACACTACAAGAGTGAATGTCCCAAACTTCAAAAGGAAAAACCCAAAAGGAAGTTTGACAAAAAGAAAAAGGTTCTGATGGCTACATGGGATGACTCAGATGAATCTGAATCATCTTCTGAATCTGAGGAAGTATGTGCAAATGTTGCGCTGATGGCCAACACAGATGATCAAGATGAAGGAACGTCATCATCTGAATCTGAGTCAGAATCAGACTCTGACTCTGAAGAGGTATTTTCTGAACTCTCCAGAGCTGAACTTGTTGAAAGTTTATCTGACATGATGGAAAGCTACAGCAAGATTAAACTCAAATACAAGAAGCTGAAAAGCAATCTTGAATCTGAGATTAATCTTCTGAGAACAGAACTTGTTGAGCAGAAAGAAATAAATTTAAAACTCAAAAATGATTTAGAAACAACTCAACAAGAATCTGATACTGAAACAGAGTCCAGTGAAAATATTTTAGAAAAATATGACTCCAGTTTTAGAAGATTTCTCACTAAAAGCATAGACAGAAGCAAAATGGCTTCTATGATCTATGGTGTTAGTGGGAACAACAGAAGAGGCATTGGATGTGAATCCTCCTCTGGAAGCAATCCAAAGTCTGTTGATAAACTCTTCATCAAGAAGACTCCTCTGTATTCTCATTTCAAGTTTGGTCATCTGAATGATATTAAACATACAAGCTCTGAAAAGAGTACTTATGTGTTTAAGCCAAGGGTTAGCCAGAATAAACACTATGTTGAAAAACAGAAGTTTAGGCAAAACCGCAGAACATCTAACCCCAAAGGACCCAAAAAGATCTGGGTACCTAAAAGCAAAATAATACCTGTTGCAGATATCCTTAGCAGCAAAATCCAGACACCAATCATGGTACCTGGACTCTGGATGCTCGCGACATATGACGGGCGAAAGGTCTATGTTCCAAAGCCTGGAACTTAGATCTGGAGGGGACGTGAAATTTGGAGGGAACCAGAGGGGCAAGATCATTGGCTCTGGTACGATAGGTAATGGTAACCTACCCTCTATTTCTAATGTTCTGTTAGTTGAAGGATTGAAACATAATCTATTGTCCATAAGCCAATTAAGTGACAATGGTTATGATATCATCTTTAATCAAAAATGTTGCAAAGCTGTTTGTCAAAAGAATGGCTCAACCTTATTCAGTGGAAAGAGGAAAAACAACATTTACAAAATTAATCTTTCAGAACTTAAAGTTCAAAATGTAAAATGCCTTTTATCTGTGAATGATGAGCAATGGGTCTGGCATAGAAGATTGGGACATATTAATATGAGACGTATATCTCAGATTAATAAACTCAATCTGGTCAGAGGACTCCCTAATCTGAAGTTCAATTCAGATGCTCTGTGTGGCGCATGTCAAAAGGGTAAATTTTCAAAATCCCATTTTAAACCAAAAAATGTTGTTTCCACCTCTAGACCATTGGAATTACTTCACATTGATCTGTTTGGACCAGTGAAAACTGCATCCATCAGAGGCAAGAAGTATGGGTTAGTCATTGTAGATGACTACAGCAGATGGACATGGGTAAAGTTTCTAAAACACAAGGATGAGTCTCATTCTGTGTTCATTGACTTCTGCAATCAAGTCCAGACTGAAAAAGAATGCAAAATTATTAAAGTCAGAAGTGATCATGGTGGCGAATTTGAAAACAAATATTTTGAAAAATATTTTTCTGAAAAGGGAATTGCACATGATTTCTCCTGTCCTAGAACTCCACAACAAAATGGAGTTGTAGAGAGGAAAAATAGAACATTGCAAGAAATGGCCAGAACCATGATCAACGAGACAAATCTGGCAAAACATTTTTGGGCAGAAGCAATAAATACAGCATGTTATATTCAGAACAGAGTGTCTGTAAGACCTCTTCTGGAAAAGACTCCCTATGAATTGTGGAGAAACAGAAAGCCCAACATTGCTTATTTTCATCCATTTGGATGTATTTGTTATATGCTTAACACTAAAGATCATCTAAACAAGTTTGATTCCAAAGCACAGAAGTGTTTCATGCTTGGTTATTCTGAACGCTCTAAAGGCTACAGAGTATTCAATACTGAAACACAGATTGTGGAAGAATCTATTCATGTTAGATTTGATGATAAGCTTGGCTCTGAAAAGCCAAAGCAAGTTGAAAGTTTTGCAGATAGAGAAGTTATTCTCACAGACTCTGAAGGCTCAGAGGCAAACAAGACTAAAGACAAAGACTCTGAAGAAAATCCAGATGCTACACCTTTAACTTCCCAACTTGACAATCTGCATATTTCTGAAAGACCAACAGTCAGAGGATCTTCTTCCAGAATGAAAGCTTCTCATCCAGAGGATGTGATAATTGGAAAGAAAGATGATCCAATAAGGACAAGAGCATTTCTCAGAACTTCTGAATCTTCCTTCTGTGGCTTAGTGTCAATTATAGAACCTTCATCTGTTGATGAGGCTCTGGAAGATAATGAATGGATTTTAGCTATGCAAGAGGAGCTGAATCAATTCACAAGGAATGAAGTCTGGGATCTGGTTCCAAGACCTAAAGGTTTCAATGTTATTGGAACAAAATGGGTTTTCAGAAATAAACTGAATGAAAAAGGAGAAGTTGAAAGGAACAAAGCAAGACTGGTTGCTCAAGGCTACAGTCAACAAGAAGGCATAGACTACACAGAAACATATGCTCCTGTTGCAAGGTTAGAGTCTATACGCTTGCTTATTTCATTTGCTGCACAACATAACATCACTCTTTATCAGATGGATGTTAAAAGTGCTTTTCTTAATGGAATTATAGAAGAGGAAGTGTATGTCCACCAACCTCCTGGTTTTGAAAATGAAAATTTTCCAGATCATGTTTACAAACTAAAAAAATCTCTTTATGGACTAAAACAAGCTCCCAGAGCTTGGTATGAGAGGTTGAGTAATTTTCTTCTTAAGAAGGATTTCATCAGAGGAAAAGTGGATACCACACTATTTTGTAAAACCATTAAGAAAGATTTGTTGATTTGTCAAATTTATGTAGATGATATTATTTTTGGATCAACAAATATTATGCTTGGAAAGGAGTTTGCTAAATGTATGCAGGAAGAATTTGAGATGAGCATGATGGGAGAACTGAAATTCTTTCTGGGAATCCAAGTAAATCAGACTCCAGAGTGCACCTACATACATCAGACGAAGTATGTTAAAGAGCTTCTGAAGAAGTTTAACATGCTGGATAGCAAAATGGCAAAGACTCCAATGCATCCTACAAGCACTCTAGGTAAGGAAGAGGTAAGTAAGAAGGTAGATCAGAAACTCTACAGAGGTATGATAGGATCTCTTCTTTATTTGACTGCTTCTAGACCAGACATTCTGTTTAGTGTTTGTTTATGTGCTAGATTCCAATCAGATCCTAGAGAATCACACTTAACTGCTGTTAAGAGGATTCTAAGGTATCTGAAAGGTACTGCTAATGTTGGTTTGTGTTACAGAAGATCTGACAAATATTCACTAGTTGGATTCTGTGATGCTGACTATGCTGGAGATAGAGTTGAGCGCAAAAGTACTTCTGGAAGCTGTCAGTTTCTTGGAAGTCATCTGATCTCATGGTACAGCAAGAAGCAACCAACAATTGCACTATCAACCACAGAGGCAGAATACATTGCTGCTGCTGGGTGTTCCACTCAGATGCTCTGGATGAAGAGTCAACTAGAAGATTATCAAATCTATGAGAGTAATCTTTCTATCTTCTGTGACAATACTTCAGCTATATGTTTATCCAAAAATCCAATTTTACACTCTAAGGCTAAACATATAGAGATTAAACATCACTTCATCAGAGACTATGTTCAGAAGGGTGTAATAAATTTAGCCTTTGTTGATACAGATCATCAATGGGCAGATATTTTCACAAAACCCCTTGCTGAAGATAGGTTTAAGTTTATTCTGAAAAATATTTGTATGGATTTTTGTCCAGAGTAATATTTCTCAGAGTCTACTTCTCAGATGCTAAGTGTTTAACACTCTGAAGTATTTCATCTGTTTTGCTTATTTAATTTATCTGTGATTTATTTTTGTGTGAAACTCTGTACTGACCATCTCAGAGGATCTGAAAGTTGAAAACGTTTCATTTCTTAAGAGTTACAGAATCACATGCAAAGCAAACACGTGTCACTCAGAATCTGAAAAGATGGAGTACACCTACTGACTATGACGTTTAAGGTATTGCTTTGAAAATCTCAATCTGTCTTGATTTTCCCCCCAAATGTCATATCATAATTAAAAATGATTACTTTTCATTAAATGCAAACGTGCGTATGTGTCCTATGTATGTCTGTTGTGTTTCCCATGCGTGTTTTATTTTTCTATATAAACCACTCTCACAACACATTCACACTTTTCACATTCTCAACACATATGCGCTTTTGTCTGTTGTTCTCTCTCTTCTCAAACCCTAAACGAACCCAGAAACCGTCATCTCCTTCTTCTTCATCAACAATGGCATCCACATCAAAAGCAGTTACTACCAAAGATTCTACCACTATCATTGAACCAGTACGCACTCTTCTGACTCCTGTTGATTCTCTAGAAGTGTTATGTGAAAGTTTCGTGGATTTGGAAGACCTTGCTGATAATGGGTTTGATCTGGTTCCTTCAATCAAGGCACAAGGCTGGGATGGTTACTTTGATAGGCTGATGGGTCCTGTGTATCCAAAGTTAGTGAAGGAGTTTTGGATCCATGCATTCGCTACTCCAAAGTTCGTTCATTCTTCTGTGCTGGGTAAGAAGATTGTTATCACTGAAAATCTGATCAGGAAACTTATAGGTTTCAAGGCAACTGATGGAGTAACCTCTCTATCTTCTGCGCGTGAAGACCTGAAGGATGTTTGTCAAGAAATCTGCACTACTGGTGAACCTTGTAAGAAGGTTAAGTTTTTGAAACCCACTTACAAGATTTGGGCTAAGATTTTCTTGAACACCATTTTTCACAGACCCTCCTCAAACTCATCTGACTATGTTAATGCTGAACAACTTTACTTCATGTACTGTTTGCATCAAAACATTCAGATTGATCTTCCTTATCTGTTGTTCAATCATCTGGTATCTCATGTCAAGGAAACAAGGGAAACAGCAAGAGATAAAACTGGAAAAGTCAGATCATGGATTCCTATGGGAAGACTGATTTCAGATATTCTGGTAGAAAACCAACTTGTGGCGCATCTGCAAGAGGCTGGGCTGACAGAAGATCTGAACTTTATCATTGGCTCTGAGATAAATGGCTTAACTCTGAGAAGGATGAAATTGGTTGAAGATTTATCTGAGAAACCAAGGAAAACTAACTCTGAAGAGGTTAGGGGGAGAAGGATTCCTGTTGAGGACTTTCCTCTATTTACCTCAGATGAACCCAGAGAGCTAATAGCTGAGTATGTTGCTTGCTGCATCAGAGATGGTGTTGAGATCCCTGCAAATCTTGTGCAGAAGGAAGGCCAAGTTCTTCCTGATCAGACAAGGGAAAGAAGACGCAAGAGAAAAGCTGATAAAGAAGGTCATCAGAAGAAAAGAAAGCATTCAGATGCTGAGAAGAAGAAGAAAAGAAAGAAGCTGAAGAAGGTTCAACAAAATCCTCCTGCAGCAACTTTTGAAGAGATAAGAGATACTCTGAAACAGGTATTTAACACTGATTCTAATCCTGTTCATCATTCTGCTACCACACCATCTGACTCACCCCTCATATTTAAAAGATCTAGACCATCTGAGACTCATACACCACAACCAACAATCATTCAAACACCACAATCCAAACAAACTCAACAAACAACACCACAACCTCAAAACCCCATCCCAGAATCTACAATTCCAGAGGATGTTCACCCTGAACACTCTGACCAACCTGAAAATCCCATTGATCCTAATGAGATTTTAGATATTACACCCTTAAACCGTTCTATCATTTTATCTTCAACTTCTGAAAAATCTAACCAATCTGATACATCATCTGATGATGAATCATCTGGTTTCATTAATGAATGTTTGAATGATCTCAAACAACCTCGTACTGAGAGTGTTTGGAAACAACTTTTTAAATCTCCCACCTCTGATCATCCACCTTCTCCACAAAATTCCCCCACTCAAACTCTCAATCCACAACATCTTGAAATCCAATCCACTCCACAACCAACATCTGAACCACAACCAACATCTGAACCACAACCATCATCTGAACCAACCAACCAACAAACTTCTGAACCACAAATTAACCAACAAACATCTGAACCTCAAACATCTGAACATCCATCTCCACAACCACAACCTCAACCTTCTAAACAAACACCACAAACACAACCAACCCAACCCAGAATTCCTGATGAAGCAGAATTGGGATCAAGTGTTTATACTATGTTAAGAAATTTTGACAAGGATAATGTCTCAGACTTTGCTGACATTATGGATGTGTGCATGACCACTATGGATAAAGAGGCTGCTAATGCTGTCTGGAAGAAATATCTTTACAGACTGAATAGGGAGGCTTTGAAAATCAGGACTCAATGTCTTAGATTATCAAAAGTAAGGTTTGCTGCTTATCAGAAAAGGATTAAGAAAAACCCTCCTCCTATTCTTCTTCTAGAAGCTCCTCCACCTCCAGAAATTCCTGCACCCAATGTCACTCAGATTGTTTCAGAATCCACTGTTCCAGAATCTTCTATTTCAGTATCTACAGATCTTCAGAAGGATGTCAAGGAACTAAAGGACTTCATGGTTGATCAAAAGAAGACAAATGAAGAAATGAAAACTTGGATGGCTAAGCAAGATGAGAATTCAGAGAGGATTACAGCACTGCTGCAACTCATCGCTTCTCAACAAGCCTCATCTGCCAAACCTTCTTAATGCTTTTGCACAAGTTTTTCATGCTTTGTTTTGTTTTTGATTGTCTTCTGATATGTTTTGTTTGCTTCTATCTGAATCTGGATGTTATCTTAATGAAAATGATCTTTTGCTTATCTGGATATGTGTTTCTTCTGCATCTTTACTGTCTTTTAAAAAATCTTTTTGATTATGACAAAAAGGGGGAGAAACAAAATAGAATCCGATTGTTCAAATCTATAAGCAATTATCTGAACTAAGTCAGACATGTTACTAACATTCTTTGAATCTAATCAGAATCTGACAAATTTATCTAACCAGACTCTGACAAATTTCATTGAAGTTTTTCCTGAGATCTATCTTTTCAGAACCTGATCAAAAATAGCTAAATCTGAGTAAACCAGACTCTGATATCTAAAGACCAGACTCTGATATCTAACCTTGAGTACTATGATCTGAAAGATAACTCAAGACAGGAAATGGCAAGATAAACAACCAAGTGTTCTGAAGTTGTTCATCTGGCATCAAGCTTTAATATGGCATCAAGCTTTGGCATCAAGCTTTGACTCTAGAAGTCAAACATATATCAACCAGGATTTGTCAACCAGGCTTCAATCAGGATGTTAATCAGGCTCTGAACCCAAAATGCAATCAGGCTCTGAATCTGAAATGAAATCAGGCTCTGAATCTGAAATATACTCAACCAGAAAGGGAAGTATCTAATTCCATTAGAGTATTCATTTCAGGGGGAGATTGTTAATCTCAGGGGGAGTAATTTTAATTCATTTTTTATTGAACAAATTGCTCATGTTTTGTCATCATCAAAAAGGGGGAGATTGTAAGAGCACAGATTGTGTCTCAGTAATATCTCTATGTTTTGATGATAACATTAATGATAATTTGTATACAAGAATTATACTCTCTAAATTTGTTCTAAACTGTTTTCTACAGGCACAAAAGATTTTAATCTTAAAGAGCAAATTTGATGTGAACAATGAATTCTGAATGGCTCAAGAGCATCTGAAGATTAGAAGAATCTGAAGTATAAGAGCTTAGTTATCAAGATTCTGAAGATACAACACGCTGCATGTATTATCAAGAATCTGAATAAGAGAAGACTCTGAGTGAAGAGACTCTGAATGAGAGAAGACTCTGATCTGAGTGAAGACTCTGATCTAAGAGCATGTTACGCTTCAAGCACACAGCTGCACCAGACTCTGATTCATCAACATCTTGAAGAACATATTAGGCTCTGAAGTTTCCAGAAGGTTCTGAAGACTGAAGACTCTGATATTGATTGTTGATCTGAATTATTTGAAGAAGAATATTTTAATATATCCGTTGGAATATGCCAGCAAATCTTTCCTTAATTGGGATAGACAAAATTCTCTGCACAGAAGATTATTCCTCTGGTACATTCCTGATATAGTTAAATCACAGCTCAGCAGACAATTGCTACACCCACATTTTGTGCGCCGTCTCTCTGCTGTAATAGTACAAAGGACAGTACTATTTTGATATTGGAAATATTTTCTCTAACGGTAAAATATTCTCTCCAATATTCAAGTGGCTATATAAAGGACATCATAGCTCATTCTTCAAGTGAAAAGAATTACAACAATATTGACAAGAACTCTCTCACGCTCAAAGCTTTCATATTCTTCACTGTTCATACATTGTTCTAAACTTAGAGAAATAACACAGTTGTGTTTATAGCTTTCATAGAAGCAATTCTTACTCTTTCATTGTATTACATTAATTTGTAAAGAAAGTTTTCCTTAAGAGGATCTAGGTTAGATCAGTAGCTCTTAAGAAGACTAAGAACAGTTGTTCTTAGGTGTGCTATTTGTAATCAGTTGATTTGAATAGTGGATTAAGTCCTTGTTGAGAAAGGCAAATCACTCTTGAAAAGGGTGGACTGGAGTAGTTGAGTTCAACGAACCAGGATAAAAATACTTGTGTTTTTATCTTTGATTATTTTCTGTCATACTTATTCAACCCCCCCCTTCTAAGTATTTTCTCACCTTCAATAATGTCTGCTTTTATATGATGTGAAAATACTACTTGTTGCCATAAATTGGGATATACTTTGCCCATATGGAAATTTGTTCATTTATTGTGATTAGTGATCCGACTTACACTTGATTTCCTTTGAGCACATTTGAATTTCTTGTGAGATCTTTATTCCCTTTGTTAGTTAACATGCTAGGGTACCCCCTTTGGTTGTCACCATAATCTTGTATCATTTATTCATCCTAAATTATGAGGTTAAATTGATTTAACTATGTTTGATTATCATCCATACATATTGTTGTTACATTTGCTATGCTTTGAACCTGTGACTTGCCTATCTTCAAATTGTGATTTGTTTATGTGGTTGTTACCTTTATCATGCTTCAATCTTTATTAAGACATGCCCCAAATCTTTGTTAAGATGTTTGACTATTGGTTGTAACCATTGATATCATTTGAAGTACATGCTTATTGTAATTTGCATGCTTACTTGTCTTAATCTTATTTCATCTTGCTCATTTGTTTATTGCTTTGTTAAGTATTGTTTCCCCAAGTGATGGAACTTTTTAGTTCTCATCCAAGTTGTATCTCTCTCTCTCCTTCCAAAGGAAAAGTCTCTCCCTTGACCCTTGTGTCATTGGATAGCTCATTACCCTTCCTTGACTTTGTGAAGTTATCTTGAACATTAGTACAAGCCTTAGACTTTGCCTTAAGTCTAAAAGACCCACCTACACTAGGAGTGTTCTTCAACTAGAACCCTAGGATAAAGTTTGTAAACTCTATGTAAGAATCATGGAAATGATTACTTACTCCCCTTTCTTGAGTGTTCAACATAGATCTAGAGAGTTTGTGAAACTCTATACAAACATTGTTATGTTTGTTCCCCTTTAAACCTTGATCATAATCAAGTGTTTTTCAACCCTAGTGAGGTGAACTACGATTGCTCTGATTCTATCCTAGTTAGGATATGTAGGCAGAGGACGCGATGTCTTTGCGAGCAAACTTAGAAACTATCTTTAGGTTTTTACCTACACCCTTTACCCAATTCCAACCCTAGCAAACATTTACCAACTTAGCATGCTAATAAACAAAAGGTTCCTGTAGAGTACTACAGATGTTTAGGATGTGAAATACCTACCCTATGCATAACCAACCCCCGATCCCCGAATCTCTTAGGGTTGTTGTTACATCGCAAAAAGGGTTTTTCTTTCTTTAGACCTTTCCTTTGGATAAATTAAAGTCCGGTTGTGAATTTGAGAATTAAGATTCAAGTTAATCAATAGCTTGGTATCATGATTCTTACCGCAACAGAAATGGCGACTTCACTACGAAAGCATAAACTTGAGGGTTTAGCCTATTTTGTTTAATTGCATGCTATATTTGTAAATATTTGCTTAACATGTATATTTGTCAATATATTTGTTTAATTGTTGGGTATTGGGTGTGTTGAGTGGTGAGACGGTCCTATACCCGGACTTGAGTGAAATCATGATAAGATGGTGGTATATTCAAGAAGGCTTATAGGGAGTTGATTCCCGACCAAGCTAACTTGAGAAACCACCGCTCAGTGTAGGCCCTCTTGGAAGTTTTAGTATTGTTGATCGAGTATTCGTGAAAACAATGCTACTTTCAACGAAGGAGCCCATGACACTGTGGACTTTTAGAATACACTTTACCTCACTTTGGACTTATTAGGACGTAGTGCGATGACTATAAGGAAGTATTTCCGAAATAGTTGATACGCAATACTACACTCAGACGAGATTCTCTTGAGAATATTATCGATTACCAAGTAATTTGGGAAGTTGATAATATCCGAAAGATGAGTTGATGACTCTGGGAACTTTGTAGAACCCGTTCGACAGGTACAATCAATCCATAGTACAAATCTTTGGGGATGGGTAGACCCTTGGACTCATGCTTGTCCTTAAACCTAAGCTTATGTTGTATGCATATGCATTTGCTTGTGTTTGTGCATCTTGCATTCATATCATCATATCATCATATCATCATATCATCATATGGTTTCATGGAACTCAGACTTTGTTGTTTGTAAACATCAGAGGTCGTCATGAACAGTGAGAGAAAGAAAACATTAAAGTACACTTACAAGGGTTTTAACCTAGATGATTTGAAAAGGTTGAGCACCTTAGTGACAGATCCAGAGGGATTTCAAAGCCGGTATGGGAAGCTGTTGCTACTCTTAAAGATAAAGATGGATAGTGGACTTCTTTCTACTCTTCTCCAGTTTTATGATCCGCTCTACCACTGTTTCACATTCCCTGATTATCAGCTAGTGCCCACATTAGAAGAGTATTCTCAGTTGATTGTATTGCCCATTCTTGAAGTTTCTCCTTTTCCAATTGTGGAGAAGGACCCTAAAGAGCAAGATATCGCCAAGGCTACACGTTTGGGAGTGGTTGATATTAAAAAGAATCTGATTACAAAAGAAGGAGTCTTTGGTTTAAAAGAAGAATTCTTGGTTGAGAAAGCTCAGTATTATGCAGATCATTTAAGCATGGATGCATTCGAGGCTATCCTTTCCTTACTCATCTATGGTATCTTCTTGTTCCCGAGCTTTGAGAATTTTGTGGACCTCAATGCCATAAAAATTTTCTTGAAGAAGAATCCTGTGCCTACCTTGTTAGCAGACACATACCATTCTGTTCATCTGAGAAATTTCCATAATGGAGGGATGCTCACATGTTGCGCTCCTTTGTTATACAAATGGTTCACTTCACACTTGCCCAAAGCCAACGCTTTTTGGGATCCAAAAAAAGGATGGTGGTAGCAAAAGATCATGGCTCTTACCCACTCCGATATTGATTGGTATAGTCGTGACTATGATGGGATAATGATCATCGACAATTGTGGGGATTTTGACAATGTACCTCTTCTCAGCACTAATGGAGGAATCAGCTATAATCCAATACTCGCCCGCCGACAATTGGGATACCCGTTAAAAGACAAACCCAATAGTGTTCAAGTGGAAAACATCTTCTTCAAAGAAGAGGAAGATAGTCAAGGACTAAAAGGGAAGATTCTAGAGGCTTGGAAGCATCTACACAGGAAAAGGAAGAAGGATCTTGGAAGACTCAACTATGTCTCTTTGGAACCTTACCTTCAATGGGTTTGAAAGAAAGCCATCACACTAAGGATGCCTTATCCTAAGCAAGAGCCTATGGTCTTGAAGGAAGAACGCCTTTTAGTCTTCATATCTGAAGAAGAAAAGTTGAGGATCGCTTTGGTCAAAGCACAGCAAACTGAAGAAGCTTGGAAGCACAAGTATCAGATAGTCGTCGAAGAAAATGCGGAGCTCCAGAAACAACTCCGGTTGAAAGACGAAGAAATCCTCTCTTGTAAGAAGAGGAAAGCACTAGAAGAACCTTATGAGCCTCAGTCTAATCCATGGAAGATAATTGTGGACAGACTCATCTTTGAGAAGACTCAGATGGAAAGAAAGATCGAGAAGCTCAATTTGAGGCTGTTAGGGGAACCTTGATAGGATTCATTTAGTTGTTGTTTAAAGCTCTTGTAAGGGGAAACAATATTTTGTAATCCGTTTTGTTAATCAATGAAATGGCGACTTCTGATGTCCATAAATGTCTGAGTTCCATGACACCATTTGCATTTGCATTTGCACTTCTTCTAACCATTCAAGGAAATTCATTTTTTCTTTTTGCAGACAACAACATGGTAAGAAGAGACATGCTTCGGGTTCCGGATCTGAGGTTGGGCCGTCTAAGGATGTTAACAAGACTTGTCCGAAATCCCGCTGCTTTCATTGTCAAATATGGGGACTTATTGCCGTTGATAAGTGCTCCGATCAACGAGCCCATGTTGCAAGCTCTGGTTGAATTCTATGATACAACCTACCACTGCTTCGTATTTCCAGACTTTCAGTTACTCCCAACCATCGAGGAATATACTGATTATTTAAAGATTCCGTGGACTTTTACGCTCCCTTATGGAAAACCAAAGAAGAGGGACTTGGTTAAAGCCCTACATATCAAGCTGGAAGACTTACCACCAATGAGAGAGAAAGGAGGGTGGTACGGAATGGATGCCAGACCTCTAATGGAGATGGTTGAGTATCATTATGAAAGCAGAAACCTGGGCATTTTTGAGGCGATTCTGGCATTACTGATATATGGGCTGTATCTTTTTCCAAGCAGTTACGACTTAATCAGCGAAGAGGCGATCCGCCTCTTCATCATCAAAAATCCGGTCAACGCGATACTAGCTGACACTTATGTGGTCATCCACCGTTTCATCTTGTATGATCGTGGGCAATTCTCATGTTGTCTTGCACTACTCGACCGATGGTTTACTTCTCATCTGCCAAGGACTCATATCCTTTGGAGGCTTCCTACCAAAAGCGCATGGGTTTCCAAACTTGTCACTCTCAGGCACCATGACATCACATGGTATGACATTAGCCTCGGTGACCAAGTCATGATTCCTAGTTACGGAGATTTCCCTAATGTGCCTCTCATTGGGATAGAAGGGGTGATCACCTATAATCCTGTTCTCGCCCGACCTCAACATGGATATCCTACCAGACCAGAGCCCGAACCAGAACTGTTGAGGCCTTGCTTCTATGAGACGGGTCGCAACCAAGAACTAGAAGTTAATGCTCAATACGCTCAAAGAGATCCACACCTCTTGGGCCTAACTCCAATGGAAAATGCAAGTTGTTTAACCACCAGGGGGTACTTGCTATGGTCAAAAGAAATTGACTTAAACATGTTCTACACTCATGACTATGAGATAACCATGGAGCCTGGGGTCCCCGCAACTAGGGAAGAGCTAAGATACGCTTTGATCAAAGTGCAAAGAGAGAACGAAGACCTGTGGGAAATTATCCGCCAGGACCAGGTTCATGTTGAAGTCCAAGAAGGAGAAGGATTATCTTGTTAGATTGATCTTTGTTTCACCATTTCCCTGCTTCCCCTAAAAAGGATTGAAATCCTGTTTGTTGCATCTACTTTCATTTTCTTGTAAGAAAGGTCTTGCTTTTTAGCAAGGGCCACCCTATTGTAATTGATTTCTAGCTATCAAATGAAAAACGCTTTTTAAGCATGTCGTTACATGTTGTTCTAACTTTTTGTTTGTAAACAAAAAATTGGGTTTCCTTGAATGGTTTATGCATCCGCATTTGCATTTGCATTCACATGTCATCCTGCATCGATCTTGCGTCTGGGTTCCGCAGCTCATCCTTTGTTCTTGTTCAGAGAAAAGAGAGAAGGATTCACGCTGAGTACTCACAGATACAACACACGATCCCAAGCTCAAAAGAAGATGGCAGATAACGACCAGAGGTTCGATCAAATGGATAATGACATCGAAGGGATCAAAGGGGACGTCAGCCAGATCATGGAAGTCCTCAACATAATCAAAGCAAAGATGGACACGCAACCTACAGTGATCTCCGAAGTTGCCACCGCAGCGGCCAATGTCACAGTAGCTCCTGTTACCTTAGCAAAATTTCCCTACGGAATGTCCCGGGATTTTGTGCCGCCATTCAACAATATGCAATCTTCGAGTCTCAATCCCCTGTTCGACTCAACAATCAGAAACCCTATTTTCACTCAAGCGGGTGGGCCTACCACAGTGCGACCAGTTTTCGCCAATCAATAGCCAATCTTTGATATACCTGATGGTTCTGAGGCTGAGGACGAAAAACACGAAAAATTAAGAGTGGAGATGGACATCATGGCCAAAAGGATGAGGGCCATTGAAGGAAATCATGTCTTTGGATCTGATGCCAAGGATCTATGTATGGTATCTGGATTGGTATTTCCTCAAAAATTTAAAATGCCAATCTTCGACAAATATGATGGGACCACTTGTCCTAAAGTCCACCTAATCATGTACTGTAGGCAAATGGCTCTGCATATTGAAAATGGCAAACTGTTAGTACACTGTTTCCAAGATAGTCTTAAAGGGGCTTCGGCTAAGTGGTATCTCGGTTTAGATCAAGCGAAGATCCACAATTTCCAAGACCTTTCAGATGCTTTTATTCAACAGTACAAGTACAACATGGACTTAGCTCCCGACCGCCGTCAGATTCTCAGCATGACGCAGAAAAATACTGAAACATTTAAGGAGTATGCGCAAAGATGGCGCGGAACTGCAGCATAAGTAGAGCCTCCCCTTACTGAAAAGGAGTTGGCAGACTGGTTTGTGGATACAGTTCGACCAAAATTCTATGAACGTTTGATCAGTAGTGTTACAACGAATTTCTCTGATATTGTGGCATTGGGGGTAAGGGTGGAAGCAGGTTTAAAGAGTGGAAAAGTGACCACTCCAAATGTTACCTCAAGCGCCAGCACAACAAGGAAGCTAGTCAGCACTTTCTACAAAAAGAAAGAGGGAGAAGTGAGTGCAGTTACATATGGGAAGAAATCAAAAAACTCCCGAAGCCATCGCCAACAGTACCAACCATCATATGTGGCAACGGTGACCCCGGTTTTTCAACCTTCATCACATCATGGTCCCTATCCTGGGGCGTCCAGCAATCAGCACCAGTATCAGCCTCACAATCAGCAACATTATCACGCCAATAATCAACAACAATACCAGCAGCCGCAGGGTCAACAACCTCAGAACAGGGTTCCGAGGGAAAATTATCAAGCAAATAGGCCAAAGATACAGCCTATTCCAATGAGCTACACCGACCTATTTCCAATGTTAATAGAAAGAGGGCTGGTCAAAACAAGGAAATTAGGTGCTCCACCTAATCCACTCCCTTTCTATTACAATGCAAATGCTCGTTGCCCATTTCACGAGAATGCTCCAGGCCACGATCTCGAAGGCTGCTTCGCCCTCCAGCATCTAGTTCGTGAACTAATTGAAAAAAGAATTCTATCATTCGAAGATAATCATCCCAACGTAAAAAGCAACCCTCTTCCAAATCAGGGTGGAGTCAACGCCATTATTGAAGAAGGGGAGGGGTCAGAAGACAGGAAATTTACCACTATTGGTGAGATCAAGGTGCCACTAGCAGACCTACACAAACGCCTTGCGCAGGCATGGTCGCTTAAGACATCTCACGAAAATTGCAAAGAATGTATGCTGAATCCTGAGGGTTGTGACGCTGTGAAAAAGGACATTAGGGCAATGATTGAACAGGGAATGATAGAAATCACTCACCGGAAAAAGGAAGAAGATGTGGCAGTCATCGAACCTGTGTTTAACATACCAGGAGAGCCCAACAAAAGAGCCGTATTCAAAGATGATAACAACAACAAAAACTACAAGAACGTCCGGCCTGTATTCCGCGACGATGCACCCCCGAAATTCGGGAGGGGACATACCAGGTTTGAACCGAGGGGAGGATCCAAGCCTCACCCAAGAACCGTGACACCAAAACAAGACTACTCATGGTGCGAGGGGATTTTCAAAGAAAAGAAACCAGTAAATGTGGCCAACATTGCCGGTGGAAGCAAAATGACCTGGAGTGGTCGCATCTACCAACCTCGAACATATAATGTGGCTCCTCCACCAGCAGTTTCTGTTCAAAAAGCTCTTATTCCTCAGAAGCCCGTGCCCGAGACAGTCGCCACTAAAGAACCTTTAGTAAAAGAAAATCTCAAGAACGATGAAGAAGAATTTTTCAGGATCATTAGACGAAGTGATTATAGGGTGGTGGACCAACTAAATCAAACACCCTCTAAGATATTGGTTATGGCCTTGCTTTTAAGCTCTCCGGCACACCGCCGGGCGTTGCTCAAGATCCTGATACAGGCCCACGTTACTAAAGATATTACAGTGGGGTAGTTTGATTCCAATGTAGCAAATATCACTGCCTGTAACACCTTGAGCTTTGACGATAACAATCTGACAGCTGAGAAGCGTAAGCACAATCGTGCTCTACATGTGACAGTCAAATGTGAAGAGGATACAATGTCCCAAGTGCTTGTTGACACAGGATCAGCACTCAACGTAATGCCTAAAAGGACTTTGGCCAAGCTGGCATATCAAGGTGCTACCATGAGACCAACTTCTCTCATAGTCAAGGCATTTGACGGATCCAGGAGAACCGTGATAGGAGAAGTTGATCTTCCTATTCTAATTGGACCACAAATCTTCGAAGTCACCTTCCAGGTGATGGACATAAATCCGGTCTACAGTTGTCTATTGGGAAGACCATGGATTCACACAGCTGGCGCTGTCACTTCCACTCTCCACCAAAAAATGAAGTTTGTTATGGATGACCAGTTGGTCATTGTCCATGGAGAAGAAGACTTAATGGTGAGCAACTTGTCATTATTCCGGTATATTGAGGCTGATGAAGATTCTCTCGAGACGGCCTTCCAAGCACTAGAAATAGCTCACGCTGTTCTAGTTGATGAATCGGACATAACCCGTGGACCATCATTTACCTCTTCGTAAAGTATTAAGGCAGCACTGAGAACTGGAGTCCCATTGGGATAGGGAGAGGTCATCAAAGTCAATGCTCGAGCTAAAAATGATCGACAAGGGTTGGGTTACAAACCAACTCTAGAAGGCGAGCCTGAGGAAAGCACCATGAAGAAGAAGTCTTTGAATGAGATATTCACCAGTGGCGCTGTGCAAGTCAACGCCATTATTGCTGAAGATGAAGATGGTAATCTAGATCATCTAATAAATAGAGGAGGAGTAGCATTGCGCAATTGGGAGGCTGTGGAAGTTCCCATCTTTTTACCTTTAGAGTAATTCACTCTGCTTGTTAGCTTTGTGTTTTTCTTTAAAAAGTTACTAGTCTTGCCCAAGGCCTACGAATTATTTTGTATTGGGCCACTTTGCAAATTTGAAAATCATTAATGAAAAAAAGTGTTTTTGTTAAAACTCTTGCTTGTTGTTTTGCGCACATTTTCACTCTTTTTGTTAAAAGAAAATAGCAATCTTTTTGAAAAATAAAAACAACCCTTCATCTGCATGTCTGTGTGTGTGTGTGCCTAATTGTTCCAAAATAAAACATGCAGAATACCTCCATCAACCATAGAATCCTATGATCCTTTGGCTCCTTCTACTAGCGGTTCATTTGTCTTTCAAGCTGAAGAAGATAATGACGAAGAGTTAGAAGTCCCCGAAGAGTTAAAGAGAATGGTTGAATACGAAGATGTTTATCTCCAACCCCACAAAGAGCAGACTGAGGTCATCAACTTAGGGTTAGAGGAAGAAAGAAGAGAAGTCAAGATTAGGGCATCATTAAGGCCAGAGATCAAAGACAAGTTGATAGCAATCCTCAGAGATTTTGTCGACGTATTTGCTTGGTCTTACCAAGATATGCCGGGGTTGGATACTGACATTGTCATGCACAAGCTCCCCCTGAAGCCAGAATGTCCTCCGGTCAAGCAAAAGCTTCGCAGATCAAGACCAGACATGGCGCTTAAAATCCGAGATGAGGTCAAAAAGCAAATTGATGTCGGCTTTTTAGCAGTATCCAAGTACCCAGAATGGGTGGCGAACATTGTACCAGTCCCGAAGAAGGATGGCAAGGTCAGGATGTGCATTGACTACAGGGATTTAAACAAAGCAAGTCCAAAGGACGACTTTCCTCTACCACACATTGACACTCTGGTGGATAACACAGCAAGCTTTGCGGTATTCTCATTTATGGACAAATTTTCTGGTTATAATCAGATAAAGATGGATCCAGATGACATGGAGAAAACAACCTTCATCACACCCTGGGGCACCTATTGTTATAAGGTCATGCCTTTTGGTTTGAAGAACGCAGGGACAACGTATCAGAGGGCCATGGTCACACTCTTTCATGATATGATGCACAAAGAAATCGAAGTATACGTGGATGATATGATTGCGAAATCCCAAAGTGAAGAAGACCACTTGGATCATCTGTTGAAGCAATTCGAGAGACTCCGGAAGTATCAACTAAGGTTAAATCCAGCGAAATGTACATTCGGAGTTCGCTCAGGAAAATTACTTGGTTTCATCGTTAGTCAACGAGGAATCGAAGTAGACCCCGACAAGGTTAAGGAAATTCAAGAGATGCCTGCTCCCAAAACTAAGAAACAAGTCAGAGGCTTCCTCGGACGTCTGAATTACATCTCCAGATTAATCTCCAATCTGACCCCTACTTGCACGCCGATCTTCAAGTTGTTACGAAAAGATCAAACAGTAGTATGGAATGAAAACTGCCAGGCCGCATTTGAGAAAATCAAACAGTACTTACAAGAATCGCCTGTATTGATTCCTCCTGTACCTGGAAGGCCTTTGTTCATGTATATGACAGTACTAGAAGATTCAATGGGCTGCGTCTTGGGCCAGACTGATGAGTCAGGGAAAAAGGAACACGCAATCTACTATTTGAGCAAGAAGTTCACTGATTGCGAGAGTCGTTACTCTCCCTTGGAAAAAGCCTATTGTGCATTAGCGTGGGCCGCCAAACGTCTGAGGCAGTACATGATTTGTCACACCACAATGCTGATTTCTAAAATGGACCCCATCAAGTACATCTTTGAAAAGCCAGCTCAAACAGGAAGGTTAGCCCGATGGCATATGCTCTTATCAAAGTACGACATTCAATATGTTGCTCAAAAATCTATCAAAGGAAGTGCCTTGTCAGAACACCTGGCAGAGCATCCTATGGAGCATTATCAACCACTCAAATTTGATTTTCCTGATGAAGATGTGATGTATATTCAGCACATAAAACTTGAGCCTGGTCCGGAAGAAGGTCCTGAGCCTGGATCCCGCTGGGAAATGATGTTTGATGGAGCATCGAACAAGAATGGACATGGTGTCGGAGCTGTTCTGAAAAATCCAACTAGAGGATACACTGTCGTCACGGCCCGGCTTTGTTTCTCATGTACAAACAACAAAGCCGAGTATGAAACCTGCATCTTAGGATTGGAAGCTGCCATCAATCTTCGCATCAAAATCTTGGAAGTAATTGGTGATTCCGCGTTAGTGATCTACCAACTCAAAGGAGAATGGGAAACCAGGGATGAAAAGTTGATCCCTTACAAGACCCATATCTTGGAGATGGCTGAATATTTTGATGAAATTACCTTCAGGCGTGTACCAATGGCAGAAAATCACATTGCCGATGCACTAGCCATGATGGCATTAATGTGGAAGGTCCAGTTTGTCAACGAGGCACCTCTGATCCGCATCGAAAGAAGGACAGTACCCGCACACGTCATGGCAATAGAGGAAGAATCTGATGAGAAGCCATGATTTCATGATATCAAGAATTTTCTCCAAAACCAAAAATATCCCGCTGACGCGTCCACAATTGACAAAAGAGCAATACGAAGATTGTCATCTAAATTCTTCATCAACAATGGTACCTTGTACAAAAGAAATCATGACATGGTCTTACTCTGATGTGTCGATGAAAACAAGGCGAACCTTATAATGATTGAAGTACATGAAGGAACCTTCAGCACCCATGCGAATGGCCACGCCATGGCTAAGAAAATCTTGAGAGCAGGCTACTTCTGGTTAACTTTGGAGACGGACTGCATCCTCTTCGCTCGAAAGTGTCATAAATGTCAAGTCTATGCTGATAAGGTGCATGTCCCTTCGCATCCTCTCAATGTGATGACATCATCATGGCCTTTTGCAATGTGGGGCATAGATATGATTGGGGCAATAGAGCCAAAAGCTTCCAATGGCCATCGCTTCATCCTTGTCGCAATTGATTACTTCACCAAATGGGTGGAAGCGGCGTCGTATGCAAACGTGACAAAGCAAGTGGCTGCTCGCTTCATTAAAAAGGAGATCATTTACCGATATGGTATCCCTAATCAAATCATCACTGACAATGGGTCGAATCTGAACAACAAAACGATGAAGGAACTTTGTGACGATTTCAAGATCAAACATCACAATTCGTCTCCTTAAAGACCTAAGATGAATGGTGCAGTTGAAGCTGCAAACAAAAAGATAAAAAAGATAATACAAAAGATGGTCGTAACTTACAAAGATTGGCACAAGATGCTACCATTTGCCTTGCACGGATACCGAACATTAGTGCGCACTTCGACAGGGGAAACTCCCTTTTCCTTGGTGTATGGGGTGGACGTTGTGCTACCCATCGAGGTCAGAATACCTTCCTTAAAGATCTTGACGGAAGCAAAGCTTGATGAAGACAAATGGATAAAAGAAAGATTCGACTCGTTGAACCTCATTGACGAAAAAAGAATGACGGCTATGTGTCATAGTCAAATCTATCAACAAAGGATGATCAAAGCGTTCAACAAAAAGGTTCGTCCCAAAGAGTATAGGGAAGGAGGGCTTGTGCTTAGAAAGATCTTGCCAACTCAAAAGGATATGCGCGGCAAGTGGATGCCCAACTACGACGGCCCTTTCATTGTAAAGATTGTCTTCTCCGGAGGATCTCTAATTCTCGAAACTATGGATGGCGAACAACTCAAGTATCCCATCAACTCAGACGCAGTGAGAAAATACTACGCCTGAAGCGAAATACCTAGAAAGGAGATTTCAGTGCTTCATCAAGACGAAAGCCCAACGTTTGAAAGCTGGCAGACGCCGGGGCGGAGTCTTGTGCAAGATATCAGAAGAAAGATTAACGCCTGTCATTCTCGTCAGAAGTAGCAAAGCAAGTGAACTGGCAGTCAGAAGGACCGGATTATTATGGGATTCTGTAACCTTTTCTGTTTGCCATTTTTCAAACTTATAAAGTTCCCAAGGCTTTGCCCTTTGTAAAGTTCTTGTCTATCAATAAGATCAGTTTTTGGTCAAATCATTGTTATGATCCTCTGTTTTTGTTATGCAATTTCACTTATTTGTTAATAAGAATTTTCTTGAAAGCAAAGTGTTTTGAAAAACTTAACTCTTGTTTTAAAAAGAAAACACAATTCGACAAAACGATTGAAGAGTTCTAGAGGTAATCTGAGGATATTACGTAGTTCCCAAAGTTGTGGATGTTTGTTGTTCTCTTTGACCAAACTAGATGTGCTCGACAGTAATTCTGGCTCTTAAGCCAAGACTTCTTCCCTGCAGAATTACGAGGATATTATTGAAAAAGATCGTTATCTACACCAAAGAAGAAAGTGTTGCCCGACTTGAGGCGTTTTGAAACTCAGCGTGACGAGTTCTCTCTATGTTTTGCTTTCCTTTGTTCCTGCGGGTCGGTTTGCATTTTACATACATCATCATGCCAGCATACGCATTTGTTTGTATTTCTGTTTCTGGTTTTTGTTTTTTGGCTGTCGCCTTTGAGATCCTTCGGTTGTTACCATTATCTTTGATCTGTCGTGACAAGTTCGCTTCAAAGTTGACATCCTGGGGTTTCCTTATCTTCTTTGGGAAGCTAGTGGTGACTAGAAATATCCAATTCACACAAACAGGGGGTTGTTACCAATTTTCATCTTCGATTTGGTCGTCACCAACAAACTTTGAAAGACTAGTGGTCACTAGCACACATTCAGAACTAATTACGTTCGGTACCGTGATTCGATCGTCACCAACCCTTTTCCAAACCTAGTTGTTACTGATTCTGATATAAAGTGAACCGATTGTTATTGGAGTCCCTTTGATCCGGTTTTCACCAATCTGGCTAAAAATCTAGTGGTTACTAGTATTTCCCTCTAAAAACCAATGGTCATTGACATTGGAGTTGGTCGTCACCAAAATTCCCTAAAAGTCCAATGATTATTGGCATCACCTTCAAATCTAATTGTTATTGGTACCCGTTTGATTCGGTTATTACCAGTCTTTCTGAACCTAGTCATTACTAGTATTACCTTCATACCCAATTGTTATTGGTACCTTTGATTCGGTTATTACCAATCTCTATAAGTCTAGTGGTCACTAGCCTTGTTTGAAAAAAAAAACTAGTGGTTACTAGCATTATCCAGAACCAATTGTTATTGGTCTACCTGATTTTTTCATCACTAATCGGTCTAAGTCCAATGATTATTGGAATTGCTTAAAGCAGATTGTTATCACCGTATTGGTCTGGTCGTTACCAAACTCCTTGAAAATCCAATGGTCATTGGTCTCCTGGATTAGGTCGTCACCAAATTTTCCAATTAAGTCTAGTGGTTACTAGCATCGTCCAGAACCAATTGTTATTAGTATATCCTGATTTGGTTATCACCAGTCCCCTCTAAGTCCAGTAGTTACTGGCATTGCTTGAAAACTAATCGTTATTAGTGCTGAAAGTTTATTGTTACCAACATCCCCAGCCAAAGTCTTGTTGTTTTAACAACATTGTTTGGAATCCTCATTTGTGATTGAAACTTTGATTTGGTCGTCCCCATATCCCCAGGAAGTCTGGTAATGTTTAGCACTTCTTGGAAACCGTTATTGATTTGGTCGTCACCATATCCCCAGTAAGTCTAGTGGAAACTAGCACCGTTTGAAGCTATTTGTTATTCTGGTCGTCACCAGTCTCCCCAGTTGAAGCTTTTGCTTTTCCAGTCGAGTCTCGGAGAACTAGTGGATACTAGTTTCCCCGGCACGCCCGGTCTTGTTTCTAGCCTTTTTCCTGAAGATCCCGTTTGAACTCTTTGTTATAGGAAATTTCTCATCTGGTCATCCCCAGTGAGATTCGTGTCTTCGTTCCGTCTTTTCCCCGGTGAAGTTCTGCTTCCCTAGTGGATTTGTTCCCCAGCAAAGCTTTACCCATTAGGTTTCTTCCCTAGTGTTGGTTTGCATTTTCTTTTCTTTCATTTCCCCAGTGAAGAATTGTCATCTTCCCCGGTGGGCTTCCTCATCTGGTTATCCCTAGTGAGGTTCATATCTCCTTTCCCCGATGAAGATGTGTCTTCCCTGTTGGAATTTGTGTCCCCTATATGAAACATTCCCTTGAACAGCATCTTTAGTCATGTTTGAACTATCTTGCTTGCTCTGTCTTAAATATTTCCCTGTTGTGTCAGGTCCCTTGTGAGTGGTTACTCGTCGTATTGTCGTTCTTTTATATCTCTCGTGTGTCTGCACCCGTCTTGCATTCAAGCATCATATAACATCAGTTAGATTCATGGCATATTGGCATTCATCCTTTTGCATATCATCGGATCTAAGGGACAAAATTTCTAGTTTGCTATATTTAAATACCTTTCACTGCGATTCTATGAGGATTATCATCTCTCATCACCATCTAGTGAAGATATTTAAATAGGGGCATCTGTTGCATCCCAAATTTTGACCCCTTATATCCTCATCATCATTGTAGGATCATATTTTCTTGATTAACTAACCTTAACCCATTTTCAGTTTATCTTTGTTAAGATGCAGATGAATTAGGGTTTCGTACCGTCAAAATCGAGGCTTCAGTGGTTTGATCAATCAATGTTTTGGATTGATCCAACTTCAAAACAAGATCAAGGATAATACATTGGATCAAGTATGAATTTAATTTGAGGTGGTCACCCGGGGATTGAGAACAGTGCAATTTGAGATACCCGATTAGGGTTTCCGATTAGGAAAAGTCAACCGTAGTTTGACTTTTGTTTTAAAGAGTATTTAAATGGTGGTATTTTGGTCCATTAAGTTCCTATGGCTTAGTGAAGTCTATCCAAAGAGTTTCAAGTCCTCAGAATGTCCGGATCATCAACAGGCGACTCGGTAGACACCGATCGTTCGAACGGTTGATCGAAAAGTCAACTTTTCAACAATAAGGAGTTTGACTTCAAGATGTGAATAAACAATGTTCCTTATGTCATATTACACCTCCCCATAAAATTTCATTACCATTGGATCAAGGGTTAAGAAGTAATTGCAAAAATCGGGAATTGGGGTTTCGAAAGGGGCAAGATCATAACTCCTCAACCACACATCCAAATGAAGTGGTTCAAAGCTCATTAGAAAGCTCTTGACAAATCCTATAAAAGCCTCAAAGTGGTCCATGATCAAAAAATGCATAGAATTGGAGTTATAGCAAAATTCATTTTTGAAGGGGAAATAACTTACAAAAATTCTAAGTTATTTAGCACTTGTAAGTGGTTTTTTCAGAAACTTTGAAGGGTTTTTCAACCTAGTTCCATCAAGATTTTGGAAATTCCCAAATCATGAAAGTTGTAGAGCTACTTAAGTTCTTTCCAAATTGTGGTAGAACTCCTTAATAGCATATTTGAGCAGGAAGTTATGCACCATAGAAGTTGGGCCTGTCAACACTTGAAACCACACTCCAACACTTCCCAAAAATCAGTTTTTCACAACTTGAGATCTCCTCAGCCCTTGGATCATGATTCAATACAATATTCAGATGTGTAGAGGAAAGGAAATGTAGAAAATGTAAGGTTTGGAGAGAGAGAGAGAGGTAGGTTGCAACTTGGCATTATTTTAATCAAATGTGTAAGAAGGAGAGAGAAACTTTTCATGCCAAGACTGTGCAGCTGGCTCACCCTACCTTCATAACTCATCTCAGTCACTTCATGTCCATCTCCACTTGATTTTTCTGATCTCCATTGAACCATGGAACTGATAGGGGAAGATTTGGCAAGATTCACTTGAAAAATCTCATGAAAATCCCTCCAAAAGTGGTAAATGACCAAGGCTGCCCTCACTCTTGTTTGGCTATAAATAGAGGCCTCTTCTATGAGTTCAAACACACCAGAGCAATCTCAAAAAACCATAGCTCTCACTCTCCTCTCAATCCTCAAGAATTTCAAAAACTCCAAAATCTCCATTTTCACCAAAAAGTTGTCTTGAGCAAAAATCTGCTCAAGACCAGTTCCACCACTTCCAAACCTATAAAAAAGCATCCACACAAACCCTAAATATAATATAGAAGGTGTCCATACCTTCAAACCTCTCAAAAATACCATTTTGCAAAAAGTCAACTTACACACTAAGAAAGTTTGACCACCACCCTCAAAACTTACCAAATCCTTGTACAAGCTGATTCTTGCTATCCTAAGCATCCACACACCTCACATATGTCATATTATAATTGTCTAAAGTATTGAAAACCAACTGGAAATCCACTAACTCCAACTGTCTTGAAGTTTGGTTTTGTAGCTTCAAGAGGAAGTAAGCTTCATATCATTGCAAAGGAAGGAGCATCTCTGGGTTTCTAAGCTTTTTAGCTTGTTCAAGGCTGGTCAACAAGAGGTATGTGATGTTCTAACTGTCTAGAAATCATACATTGTCATGTATTGTCATTTTATGGTGATTTGTGTGAAAATGTACCATGGCTGCCCTATTATGTTTCTTTGTAAAGAATCCTACTTTTTTGATCATGTTGCTTGTTTTGTCAAATATATTGTCATTTGTAAATGATATGTGGATGTTGGATTGCAAGTTTTTGTCTTGATATCATGTCTAAGCTTGTTAGTGATATTTTGGTCATTTGGTAGTTTTAGGATCCAAACTTGAAAAGTGGTATGCTTGCCCTAGAACTATAAATCTTGGCTCACCATTAGGATAGGTAGATGACTTGTAAGTTGCTCATAGATCCCCCTGCCTTTGATCATGTTTGAATCAATGTGGCTATTTGTTTTTGCTCTTATGTTATTTTGATGTCATCTTGCTTGTTACTACCATGAATTCTGTGTTGGGCTGTTGTGATTACTACTTTGTATCTCAATTGTTCTAAGTCATTTATTTAATTCTTACTTGATCAAGCTCATAATGTTTGTGTTAGTGGAAATGTCAGAAACATGAAGTTTTGAACTTTAGAGCCTGTCATGAGGTATTGTTAGTTTTGCTGTCAAATTTGGATCAATATGTCTTTTTTGGTTTGAAGCATCTTTGGTTGTTTTTAAGATTGGAGAACCATTTGTCATTATGTTTAGGTATTGTGTGTGGTGCCTATATGTTCAAACTCATTCCTTGTCATGATAATGATGTGCACACCTGGTTTGTACTCATTCTTGAAGTTGAAACTCATTCCTGGTTTGGCCAAATTTCATTCTAGCTGTCATGTGCTCATTCTTGAAGTTGAAACTCATTCCTTGTCATGATAATGATGTGCACACCTGGTTTGTTGGATCTATTCTTGCCTATTTTCACAATTCCACTCACAATTGCATTTCTCCACCAAAACTGCCACAACATACCAAATTGCTGCTCTGTTTGTGTATACCTATTGTTTTGAGTTGTAACTCATTTACATGCATGATTATAAGGTGTGAGGATGATTGGATTGACCTATGTGTACCTCTTTTCTTATTTCACCCTCAAACTGCTCCTTTTAAGTTAAAACATACCATGAATATGCCAATTTCTTTCTTGCTTGCAAAGTGCCTAATTTATGAGTTGTAACTCATTGTTCTATGCATCTATGATGTGTGTGTGTGATTTGTTAACATGAGACCTTTGATGCATAGCTGAACTATATTTGTGCATCTGCTCAAACTGTTTTGAAATTGTTTTTTTGCAACTTATGTCACAAATTGCAAATCATGAGTCACTTTGTATTTAAGTTGGATTTTGGATTTCATCTGTTTTGAAACTTCATATATGTTGTATTTGGAGTATGTGAGGACCTTCAATTTGTTTTGAACATGAGTAATTTGAATTGTGGCTTTGAAAGTGCATGTCAATTCACTAATTTGCAGTTGTCTTGTATCTTACAATTCCATTTGGTTTGTGAACTTCTTTATGGTTTAGACACATTTTATATGTTGTTTTGAACATGTGTATGTGGTTTCTTCACTCCAAATTGGTCTGTTTTACAATCTCACTATCTCACTTGCAATGTCTTGGTTTTCACTTCATTTTCACATGACAGTTGGATCTTTAACTCATGAATAGTCTGTTTGGATGCATGAACATGATGTATAGGACATTTGAAGTGTGTTTAAGCCTTTCCCCTAACCATAGCATGACTGGTTTAACCTTTTGCTTTGAAAATGCATTTTTATCAAAATTGCAACTACCATTCGTGTTTTTATTTCAAGGCATGTTTTCAAAATTCTACTTGGACCATTCTTTTCCTTGTTTAAAAACACCCAAAATTGATCTAAGGTTTGCTTGATTTGGTTGAGAAATGAGTGAGTTGGATATCAAAACGTATTTGTGAATTTGCCTTGTTTTGCTTCATTTTGTACCCGGAAATTTACCACACCAAGCCATATATATTTATGGGGGTGGCTATATCAACGGATGTATAGCCACCCTAGTGGTAGAAGCCTTGCCCATAAACACGCCTATCATTGCCTGATCCTGGGTTCGATCCCTGAGGAGGATCAACCCTTTTTCTTTTTCCTTTTTTTGCGCGCGCATGTGCAAGCTAGAGGGTGTGGGTTCAACTCCCACCCCTTGCATTTTCCTTCTTTTTTTTACTTTTTAATATTGTTTTGTGTATTTAAATTCATGAAACTTCAAATAAACACTACTCTCTCATTTTTCATCCTTTTTTGCCCATTCTTTTTGCATTGTGTTTGTTATAATGTCTGCTTTTATATGATGTGAAAATACTACTTGTTGCCATAAATTGTGATATACTTTTCCCATATGGAAATTTGTTCATTTATTGTGATTAGTGATCCGACTTACAGTTGATTTCCTTTGAGCACGTTTGAATTTCTTGTGAGATCTTTATTCCCTTTGTTAGTTAACATGCTAGGGTACCCCCTTTGGTTGTCACCATAATCTTGTCTCATGTATTCCTCCTAAATTTTGAGGTTAAACTGATTTAACTGTGTTTGATTATCATCCATACATATTGTTGTTACATTTGCTATGCTTTGAACCTGTGACTTGCCTATCTTCAAATTATGATTTGTTTATGTGGTTGTTACCTTTATCATGCTTCAATCTTTGTTAAGACATGCCCCAAATCTTTATTAAGATGTTTGACTATTGGTTGTAATCATTGATATCATTTGAAGTACATGTTTATTGTAATTTGCATGCTTACTTGTCTTAATCTTATTTCATCTTGCTCATTTGTTTATTGCTTTGTTAAGTATTGTTTCCCCAAGTGATGGAACTTTTTAGTTCTCATCCAAGTTGTATCTCTCTCTCTCTCTCTCTCTCTCTCTCTCCTTCCAAAGGAAAAGTCTCTCCCTTGACCCTTGTGTCATTGGATAACTCATTACCCTTCCTTGACTTTGTGAAGTTATCTTGAACATTAGTATAAGCCTTAGACTTTGCCTTAAGTCTAAAAGACCCACCTACACTAGGAGTGTTCTTCAACTAGAACCCTAAGATAGAGTTTGTAAACTCTATGTAAGAATCATGGAAATGACTACTTACTCCCCTTTCTTGAGTGTTCAACATAGATCTAGAGAGTTTGTGAAACTCTATACAAACATTGTTATGTTTGTTCCCCTTTAAACCTTGATCATAATCAAGTGTTCTTGAATCCTAGTGAGGTGAACTATGATTGCTCTAATTCTATCCTAGTTAGGATACGTAGGCAGAGGACGCGATGTCTTTGCGAGCAAACTTAGAAACTATCTTTAGGTTTTTACCTACACCCTTTACCTAATTCCAACCCTAGCAAACATTTACCAACTTAGCATGCAAATAAACAAAAGGTTCCTGTAGAGTACTACAGATGTTTAGGATGTGAAATACCTACCCTATGCATAACCAACCCCCGATCCCTGAATCTCTTAGCGTTGTTGTTACATCGCGAAAAGGGTTTTTCTTTATTTAGACCTTTCCTTTGGATAAATTAAAGTCCTGTTGTGAATTTAAGAATTAAGATTCAAGTTAATCAATAGCTTGGTATCACGATTCTCACCGCAACAATCCCTCTAGTAGAAGGAAGACCTTTAATCATATATTTAACAGTATTGAAAGATTCAACGGATTGTATGCTTATCCAACAAGATGAAACTAACAAGAAAGAGCACGCCATTTATTACTTAAGTAAGAAATCCACTGACCGTGAATCTCACTACACTGTGCTTGAAAAAACTTATTGTGCCTTGGCTTGGGCTGCGAAGCGTCTCCTTCAATACATGATTTGTCATACTACTTTGTTGATCTCCAAAGTGGACCCAATCAGGTATATCTTTGAAAAACTTGCTTTAACTGGAAGGATTGTCCGCTGGAAAATTCTGTTGTCAGAGTATGATATCAAATACCATGCTCAAAAAGCTGTCAAAGAGAGCATTCTTGCTGATCATTTGGCTCACGAACCAATTGATGACCATGAATCTATCAAATTTGACTTCCCATATGAAAATGTAATTTACCTAAAGATGAAAGATTAAGATGAGCCTTTGCCAAATGAAGGGCCAGAGCCAGGATCCCAATGGGGATTAATATTCGATGGAGCAGTCAATACATATGGAAATGGAATTGGGGAAATCATTGTTACACCCCAAGGTACCCATACCCCTTTTACCGCAAGGTTAAGATTCAAATGTACAAATAATGAAGCAGAATATGAAGCCTGCATCATGGGACTTGAAGAAGCCATTGATTTAATGATCAAAATTCTGGTCGTATATAAAGACTGGTCATAAATCAGATCAAAAGTGAATGGGAAACACATCAACCCGGATTTATTCCTTACAAAGACTATGCAAGAAGTTCTCTACCTTTCTTCAATCAAGTTGTGTTTCATCACATACCTCGTGAAGAAAATAACATGGCTGATACACTGGCTACATTATCCTTCATGATTATTGTGAACCAGTGGAATGATGTACCTAAAATCGATGTTATGCACCTTGATAGGCCTGCTCACGTATTTACCATAGAAGATATTGTTGACAATAAACCATGGTACCATGACATCAAATTCTTCCTTTAAAAGCAAGAATATATTTTTAGGGCGTCAAAGAAAGATAGGAAGACTCTCAGGTGACTAGTTGGAAATTTCTTCCTGAATGAGGACGTCTTATACAAAAGAAACTTCGGCATGGTTTTGCTCAGATGTGTAGAAAAACACAAGGCAGATATGTTAATAGAAGAAATTCATGAAGGTTCATTTGGTACTCATGCCAACGGGCAAGCGATGGCAAAGAAAATATTAAGAGCATGATATTATGGTTGTCGATGGAATCTGATTGCTGCAAATACATGAAGAAGTGTCACAAATTCCAGATCTATGATGACAAAATTCATGTACCACCGAATCTTCTCAATATTCTCTCCTCTCTATGGCCTTTCTCTATGTGGATAATTGACATGATTGGCATGATTGAGCCCAAAGCTTCAAACGAACATTGTTTCATCCTTGTGGCTAGTGATTACTTCACCAAATAGGTTGAGGCAGCATCTTATGCTAATGTAACCAGACAAGTAGTGGTTCGTTTTATCAAGAACAATCTAATATGCCATTATGGTGTTCCGAGTAAGATCATTACTGATAATGGATCAAACTTGAAAAATAGAATGATGAAAGAATTATGTGCTGAATTTAAGATTGAACACCATAACTCTTCTCCTTACTAGTCTAAGATGAATGGAGTTGTTGAAGCAGCTAACAAAAATATCAAAAGGATCGTCTAGAAGATGGTATTAACCTACAAAGATTGACATGAGATTCTACCATTTTCTCTTCACGAATATCGCACATTTGCTTGTACTTCGGCAGGGGCAACCCCTTTCTCTTTAGTATACAGTATGGAAACAGTGCTCCCCATAGAGGTTGAAATCTAATCAATGAGAGTTTTGATGGAAACTAAATTGATAGAGGTTGAATCGTGTCAAAGCAGATATGATGAGCTGAACCTAATTGAAGAAAAGAAGATGACAGATTTATGTCATGTTCAACTATATCAACAAAGAATGAAGAAATCTCTCGATAAGAAGGTTCGACCTCGTGCATTCAGAGAGGGTGACCTTGTGCTTAAGAAAATTCAACCCTTCCTAACTGATTCTAGGGGCAAGTGGGCTCCTAACTATGAAGGTTCATATGTTGTTAAGAAAGCCTTCTCGAGTGGTGCTTTAATGCTTACAAATATGGATGGTAAAGAATTCACTCGTCCTACGAATGTTGACGCAGTCAAGAAATACTTCGCCTAACAAAAGGAAAAAAGAGTGTCTCGATGGATTGAAAACCCAGAAGGCCGGTGCAAGAAAACATTTGAGACATAAAGAATATCGTCTCGATGGATTGAAAACCCGAAAGGGATATCTAGGCAAAAGTTAGGGATATATGGCAAGTAACTGCATCAAACCTGATCAGAAGCAAGCACGTCTATAAAAAAAAAACTCTCAAATTAAATTAGGCACGCTGGAAGATCAAAGGACATCGAGAATTCTGAGTTGATAGGGAGGAATCAATCGTTATATTTTAATGTAGCCCTTTCTCTTTAATTACCATTTTTCAACTTTTGTATTAATCCATGGAGTCGCGCTATTTGCGGGTCACCATTCTATCAATAAAATTTGAGCTTTTTCCTATCTGTTTGTAACTCTTATTTTATTAACATCTTGTCAAATGACATTTTTACTTTGATAATAATTCTTGAAAAAAAAATTAAAATTTTTCTTTTTGCTTTTAAAAATGCTTGTGTTTACTTTCCTTTGATTTGTGAACATAAGAAGGAATATCAATAGTTGCTCCAAGAATGACTAAACCTCGAAATACATGACTGAGTGTTCTTGTGATTTACCTTGAAAGGTATCTCCAAAATGATGGATCTTTAACTCCGTCCACACCTTGATATAATGGACAGACGATCCCATATCTTTAGTAAAAAATTGGACCTGATGCTCTCTAGTAAAGGACTAAGCCTGGTGTCCCTAATCAAACTTTGAATCGATTTTCTCCAAACTGAATGAGATTCTCATCCCTAGTAGATCGCAGAGTTACTTTATCCCCAGTTGAACAAGATAATAAGTTTAGAAGATTGTTTGGGTTCTTTCCCCAAGTAAAATATCTTCCTCTCCCCAGAGAGACTTAAGCCTTACAGCAGGACCTTTTTCTATTGATGGATATCTTTGTTTTATCTTCAGTGATATTTCCAGAAAATTGGTTGAGTATCCAGTCACTTTGTGATTTTTATTTCATCACTCGTTTCACCTGTTTTGTCAGCATAAATTCATATCAAACATATGTCATGCATAGTTGAGTTCATATACATGTTCATAGTGCATTTGCTGATAATGTTTATTTCATCTACTTTGGTTGTTTTATCCTTGGGTGATATGTTTCCTCTCTCCAATAGAGTGGTCAGCCGTAAGTAATAAGTGTATATCCTTTATAACTCCCTACTGAGTTTAATCCTCATGGAAGTATTGATTTAGTTCTCCTTTTCACACTTGGATAGGATAAAACCCCAATTCGATTTCATTCCTCACAGGTTAGCGTCTTGTTTCACGGTACCTCTCCAGCTTATTCCTGGATTGAGTTGCTCTTTTGACCATTTTGATAACTTGAACCTCTGAATTAAAAGGGCATTTATTTTACGCCTTTTAGGTGATTTAAATCCCCAGAAAAAATTTGTTGAAGATTCCCCGACTAGATAAATTTATTCGGCTTTGGAATCTACACCTGACAACAAGTGGCAATCAATTTATTTGAGAAGTTTGCTTCTATCCCTGAATTTACCAGCGAATCAGCAAATGACAGTCTCTTTTCGAGCAGTTTGTCTATCCCTATTGAAACTATCAGCATATCAATTTTTTCTTACATCACATTGCATCTCTTCGAAAAAGTCTTTAAGATAAGTATGATGAAGAAATGGTTATCCCTCTGGAAGATTCCGTCAGAGAAACTGATTGAAGATTATCACAAATGTTTAATTGTTATGAGTGGTTTTATCTGCTTGATGCAAATCATAATTGCAGCCAATGGTGTTCCCCAGTAAGTCTGTTACCAATTATCTCTCATCACATAGCATCTCTCCGAAGAAGCCTCGAAGAGAAGTATGATGAAGTTTATCTTCCATCAAATGGCATCTCCCTAGTGAATCCCTGTGAGAAATTTGATGATGATCCTTACAAGAGGTTTTTCTCTTTATTTGAGAAATTTGTTTTGCAAAATTATCTGACCTGTATATCCTTGAAGATCCTCTGTGAAGTTATTAACCTAGCGAGCGATCACCTTTTTAGGAGCCTGTTGTTTAACCTTTTCAAGAAAAAGAAGTAACCGAGACCAGTTTCATGGCTTATGTCCAGAAACAAGGGGAAGTTTATTTCAGAAACAAATACATGTTTCATGGTTTATGTCCAGAAACGAGGGGAGATATATTCCAAAAACCAGGGGGATGTTTGGTTTACCCTTTCTAAATAATACTACTTAGTCAAAAAAAGGATGCCCGATCTTTTTTTTCCAGTGATGGAAACTCAATTTTCAGACCTATAATCCTATCCCCTGTGGAGCCGTGCCCTTTTCCCCAATGGATTTGTTCCTCTCTTTCCAATAGAGTTATAACATTTTCCCTGATTCTTTCTTCCCCAGGTGGTTTAGTCTATTCTCAGTTTACTATGGCATCATTTCCCACAGGTTTTGTATCTTGCATTCATAAGTGCATTCATATCATATTACCTTTTTTTTGGCTTCGTAGGGGTCAAAATTGTGCATTATTGTATTTAAGCCTGCCCTATCTGGTCAAGACTAAGATGTTAATCTTCATCTCTCCGAATAGGAGAAACTTAAATATGGGCATTTGTCATACCCTAACTTTTTTACCCATAAGATGCCACCTCATTTACAAAATTTGCATAACATTCATCATTATATATGTGTGTGTCTTTATGCATCACTAACCCACGACAAGTATAAGATGTGTATGTGTGAGTGTTTGCTTTACAGGTTAGGTGGTCCCTCAAGAGCTCAAGCAGATGATTGGTCAAAAGATGTGCATCATACCCAACATCTTAAGTCCCCTACTCATTAATAATAATCAAGAGCTTCCATTCATCCATAATCAAGTGCAATATTGCATCATGATAAGCTCATCAAGCATCAAGATCCTCAGTGCACCAAAATTAGGGTTTTGACCTAATTCAGTCTGTGGGTTGCCTTTTGGAGCAAAGCATGATCAAATACCTCAAGATATGTTTCAAGGACCTCAAATGCCTCATACTAGTTTATTCATATGATTGGATTAATGCAAAGAACTTTATTCATAAGCAATGCAAGGATTCAAATTTATCTGGACCATAAACTAGGGTTTTTGATGAAAGTCAACAATACCTTTGACTTTTGACCAAGATATGATCTCAAACCTTGGGACATGATTCAAGAAACTCAAAAACACCCTTGGAGTCCATCCATGGTGTTCAAATAGGCTAAGGGTTTGAATTCAATAGGAGATCATAAAATCAAAGTTCATCTGATACAAAAGTCAATTGTGGTCAAAATCAAGTTTGACTTTTAAAGTTCTTGGTTAACCATGGTTTCTTCAAGTCAATAATGATGATAATATGTGATTTGGATCATTATTGATCAAATAAAATCAAGAAAAGAGAGGTTAGTTTTACAAAGGGCAACCATGAAGAAATGGAAATTTTTCTTAGTTATAAGAAACCTTAATTTAGTGCAAACTTTGCAAGACCATAATTTCTAATCCAAGAAACAATTTCTTTGATCCATAAATCAAATTGAAGAGCTTGTTACATAATACAAATTTATAAATAAGGGTAGATTCCCAAAAGGTGCATAGATTTTGAGATATAAGGCCATGAAGGTAAGGTTTTAACACTTTTTGAACTCTGACAATTAGAAACTTTTTAGGCAGAATCTGTCTTATGTTGAAGCAACTTTTAGGCCATTTTTCTCCATGATCCACAATGATTCAATACCAACCTTAAAAATAAAAATTAAAGTAAATTATACCAACTTTCCAAAATGATCAAGAACATCAAAATCCCTTTCTTGAGCAAGAAGTTATGAATGTTGCAACATGCCTTGCCATAACTGGTTTTCAAGACAGCATTGCCAAACCTCAAAAGCTACACGATTTGGATAAGCCTTGCCATAAATGATCATACACGATTTGCAAGACCATAACTTTTAATATATTATTTATTGGTTCCAAATTAAAACTTGAATTGGCATTGTGCCCTAGTGGAAACACTAGTATTTATGTTGTGAAGCGAGTCCAAGGTTTGGGGTTCGAATCCCCCTCGCCCCAGACCTTTTGCTTTTATTTTATTTTTGAACCATTTTCAAATGAAAGCTTTATTTATTATTTTCACTACACACTCTTCATCAAACCATAGCGCATGGCTTAGTTGGTAAATTTTAAACCCACCACCCCAAAGGCGCAGGTTCAAACCTTGGGAGGGTCATCCTTAATATTTTATCACCAATTTTCTTCACTTTTCTTCACAAATTCGTTCAATTATTTAAATAAGAACATTTAATCTTTTTAAGCCAATTTTTTGCAAACTTGTCATTTAACTTGTATATTTTAATAATCCAATTGAAAATCCCAAAAATAATATTTATCCTTTCCATTTTTCTTAAGTGGAAAATCATGACTTTTTAAGGTGTTTTCATACCTGCTCTTGATTTCCTTTGATTTTTCCTTGACCTAATTGCACATACAGGTCTTTATAGTCATGATACACTTTGTTTAAACCTTGTTCAAAACATTTAACTTGAATTTTTGGACTTACACTCTATCCATACCTTGTTTAGATATTGTTTTCTTTTAAAATTACCTTTGGTTATTCTTTTCAAACCCTGAGGTTTTACTTCAAATAACTTTTGTCTTTGAAAATATCCTTGATGCTTGACTTAGAGCTCTACTTGATTTTGGATTCCCCAAAGACCTTGATTTAACCATGGTTGAATGTCTTGCTCAGGAGCTTTCCTGTACAAACCTTCATTAGGGTTTTGATCACCTTTCATTATTCATTTGATCTTTGATCACCTTGAATGTATTGCTTGCTTGAATTTCTTTATGGTTACTCCCATTTATTAAATCTTTGCTCACATGTTTAAGTATTTCCTTCATAAACTTTTACCATGATAGATATATCTCTCTGATGGATGTACATTCACATATTGTCACACATGCTTAATCATACCATACTCATGTCATCCTCGATGACCACATTTGTTTAAAAGCTTGAATAAACTTAACTTGTTAAGTTTCTCTTGACATTTCTTACACTTTGGGCTTATGTTTGAACTATGAAAGCTCTTATTTCTCAACTTTCTTTTGATAATACGTAGGTATAAGATTACAAGACCATAGCGAACATAGTAATAACTAAAACCCTTAGGTTCCTATACCTTTATCTCAAACCATTTCAGCTTACACCACAAAAACAACAAAAATATCTCATATCACTTACTCAAAACACTCAACAAAATCCCCAATACACAACAATTGACCTAATCAACAATGAGCACAATATACGCAAGAGGTTCTTATAGAATACTATAGATACTTAGGGTGCTAATACCTTCCCTTTGTATAACCGATCTCGATTCCCAAATCTCTCAGTGCATTGTATTGCACGCACTCACAGGTTTATTTATATTTTTTCCCCTTTCCTCTCCTAGAACAAATTAAAATTTCACATGTAGATAGAAAGAGGCAACCTCACTTCGAAAGGTGGGATCGAATCTCGCGTCGACATCGCCATTTCCACTTTCACTGTCACAACGAGTTCACTTCTTATTTTCAAGGTAAACATATTGACTATAACCCTTGTATAGTTAATCCTTTGCTTAATTTACAACGTCCGCGTGTGTTATGGCATCCAAAATAGAAGGTGTCATAGGATAACTGAGTAAATGTGTCAAATAATGGAAAATGAATTTTATAAACCCGAAGCTGAGTCGGTTATTATGAACGGTGTTCCTTTGTGGCTTCTTACTAGGAAAATGCGCCAAAATAGGAAGAAAAAAAAGGTGTCTTTTATTGTGCAAACTCTAGAAGCCGTTTCTAACCAGTCTAAGCTTATTATAAAGTGGTGTATGGCTATGATATTAATCCTTATCCATGAGCCCGTTAATCTTGGGAAGTTAATAACTAAAAATATCAAATACATGGCTAACACACCACAACGAGTTTGTGGGCATTTTTGTATTGTAAATGAATTGTGCATGTTAGATGGAGTCCAAAGTCACCTTGATGACGAGATTATCATTCTGATGATGGCAATAAACCAAAATACTGTGAGAAGGATACAAACACATCCTATTCATAGAGGTGCATGAGAAGAAACATAAAATGAGGGGTAAAACCAGTTCTACCATCCATAGGTCCAACAACCTAAAGAAAGTCCTTAACAACAACAACAAGAACCTGGTTCTTTGCAAAATCTAGAAGAGCATGTGCTTAGTATGACAAGTTAGGCAACTAAAATTTCACCTGACTTGTATATCGAACCACCCATATTTAGACCGAGCACATATGTTGGTTCAAAACTTAAGGGAGCGTTTTGCAATTGCTCAAAACATGGAGATATGCTTTAGAGAGCAAGACCACACCTTAGCACACCGAAGAGTTGAGATGAAGACAACTTGGACCAGACAAAACCAAGAATTTTGAGATACCATGAATGATGTGCACAACTACTTCAAATCTGACAACATGTGACTTAGGAGTTTTCATAATTTTTAGTTTGTTTTTAATAGTTCCTTTTTTTGTACTTCTACCCAATCAAGAGTAATATCTAGTTGGTGAATACCCTTCCCCTCTTTGTACTACAAAATTGGCTAACCTTTCTCCAGAGTGGTTAAACGAGACGAGGTGAAAAATGTTGTTCAACTCCATTTTTTTTAAAATTAAAACAGATCCCCTTTGAAGGTGAGAAAATACTTAGAAGGGGGGGGTTGAATAAGTATGACAGAAAATAATCAAAGATAAAAACACAAGTATTTTTATCCTGGTTCGTTGAACTCAACTACTCCAGTCCACCCTTTTCAAGAGTGATTTGCCTTTCTCAACAAGGACTTAATCCACTATTCAAATCAACTGATTACAAATAGCACACCTAAGAACAACTGTTCTTAGTCTTCTTAAGAGCTACTGATCTAACCTAGATCCTCTTAAGGAAAACTTTCTTTACAAATTAATGTAATACAATGAAAGAGTAAGAATTGCTTCTATGAAAGCTATAAACACAACTGTGTTATTTCTCTAAGTTTAGAACAATGTATGAACAGTGAAGAATATGAAAGCTTTTAGCGTGAGAGAGTTCTTGTCAATATTGTTGTAATTCAGCACTTGAAGAATGAGCTATGATGTCCTTTATATAGCCACTTGAATATTGGAGAGAATATTTTACCGTTAGAGAAAATATTTCCAATATCAAAATAGTACTGTCCTTTGTACTATTACAGCAGAGAGACGGCGCACAAATAGTGGGTGTAGCAATTGTCTGCTGAGCTGTGATTATACCATATAAGGAATGTACCAGAGGAATAATATTCTTGCAGAGAATTTTGTCTATCCCAATTAAGGAAAGATTTGCTGGCATATTCCAACGGATATATTAAAATATTCTTCTTCAAATAATTCAGATCAACAATCAATATCAGAGTCTTCAGTCTTCAGAACCTTCTGGAAACTTCAGAGCCTAATATGTTCTTCAGATGTTGATGAATCAGAGTCTGGTGCAGCTGTGTGCTTGAAGCGTAACATGCTCTTAGATCAGAGTCTTCACTCAGATCAGAGTCTTCTCTCATTCAGAGTCTCTTCACTCAGAGTCTTCTCTTATTCAGATTCTTGATAATACATGCAGCGTGTTGTATCTTCAGAATCTTGATAACTAAGCTCTTATACTTCAGATTCTTCTAATCTTCAGATGCTCTTGAGCCATTCAGAATTCATTGTTCACATCAAATTTGCTCTTTAAGATTAAAATCTTTTGTGCCTGTAGAAAACAGTTTAGAACAAATTTAGAGAGTATAATTCTTGTATACAAATTATCATTAATGTTATCATCAAAACATAGAGATATTACTAAGACACAATCTGTGCTCTTACAATCTCCCCCTTTTTGATGATGACAAAACATGAGCAATTTGTTCAATAAAAATGAATTAAAATTACTCCCCCTGAGATTAACAATCTCCCCCTGAAATGAATACTCTAATGGAATTAGATACTTCCCTTTCTGGTTGAGTATATTTCAGATTCAGAGCCTGATTTCATTTCAGATTCAGAGCCTGATTGCATTTTGGGTTCAGAGCCTGATTAACATCCTGATTGAAGCCTGGTTGACAAATCCTGGTTGATATATGTTTGACTTCTAGAGTCAAAGCTTGATGCCAAAGCTTGATGTCATATTAAAGCTTGATGCCAGATGAACAACTTCAGAACACTTGGTTGTTTATCTTGCCATTTCCTGTCTTGAGTTATCTTTCAGATCATAGTACTCAAGGTTAGATATCAGAGTCTGGTCTTTAGATATCAGAGTCTGGTTTACTCAGATTTAGCTATTTTTGATCAGGTTCTGAAAAGATAGATCTCAGGAAAAACTTCAATGAAATTTGTCAGAGTCTGGTTAGATAAATTTGTCAGATTCTGATTAGATTCAAAGAATGTTAGTAACATGTCTGACTTAGTTCAGATAATTGCTTATAGATTTGAACAATCAGATTCTATTTTGTTTCTCCCCCTTTTTGTCATAATCAAAAAGATTGTTAAAAGACAGTAAAGATGCAGAAGAAACACATATCCAGATAAGCAAAAGATCATTTTCATTAATGAAACCAGATGATTCATCATCAGATGATGTATCAGATTGGTTAGATTTTTCAGAAGTTGAAGATAAAATGATAGAACGGTTTAAGGGTGTGATATCCAATATCTCATTAGGATCAATGGGATTTTCAGGTTGGTCAGAGTGTTCAGGGTGAACATCCTCTGGAATGGTAGATTCTGGGATGGGGTTTTGAGGTTGTGGTGTTGTTTGTTGAGTTTGTTTGGATTGTGGTGTTTGAATGTTTGTTGGTTGTGGTGTATGAGTCTCAGATGGTCTAGATCTTTTAAATATGAGGGGTGAGTCAGATGGTGTGGTAGCAGAATGATGAACAGGATTAGAATCAGTGTTAAATACCTGTTTCAGAGTATCTCTTATCTCTTCAAAAGTTGCTGCAGGAGGATTTTGTTGAACCTTCTTCAGCTTCTTTCTTTTCTTCTTCTTCTCAGCATCTGAATGCTTTCTTTTCTTCTGATGACCTTCTTTATCAGCTTTTCTCTTGCGTCTTCTTTCCCTTGTCTGATCAGGAAGAACTTGGCCTTCCTTCTGCACAAGATTTGCAGGGATCTCAACACCATCTCTGATGCAGCAAGCAACATACTCAGCTATTAGCTCTCTGGGTTCATCTGAGGTAAATAGAGGAAAGTCCTCAACAGGAATCCTTCTCCCCCTAACTTCTTCAGAGTTAGTTTTCCTTGGTTTCTCAGATAAATCTTCAACCAATTTCATCCTTCTCAGAGTTAAGCCATTTATCTCAGAGCCAATGATAAAGTTCAGATCTTCTGTCAGCCCAGCCTCTTGCAGATGCGCCACAAGTTGGTTTTCTACCAGAATATCTGAAATCAGTCTTCCCATAGGAATCCATGATCTGACTTTTCCAGTTTTATCTCTTGCTGTTTCCCTTGTTTCCTTGACATGAGATACCAGATGATTGAACAACAGATAAGGAAGATCAATCTGAATGTTTTGATGCAAACAGTACATGAAGTAAAGTTGTTCAGCATTAACATAGTCAGATGAGTTTGAGGAGGGTCTGTGAAAAATGGTGTTCAAGAAAATCTTAGCCCAAATCTTGTAAGTGGGTTTCAAAAACTTAACCTTCTTACAAGGTTCACCAGTAGTGCAGATTTCTTGACAAACATCCTTCAGGTCTTCACGCGCAGAAGACAGAGAGGTTACTCCATCAGTTGCTATGAAACCTATGAGTTTCCTGATCAGATTTTCAGTGATAACAATCTTCTTACCCAGCACAGAAGAATGAACGAACTTTGGAGTAGCGAATGCATGGATCCAAAACTCCTTCACTAACTTTGGATACACAGGACCCATCAGCCTATCAAAGTAACCGTCCCAGCCTTGTGCTTTGATTGAAGGAACCAGATCAAACCCATTTTCAGCAAGGTCTTCCAAATCCACGAAACTTTCACATAACACTTCTAGAGAATCAACAGGAGTCAGGAGAGTGCGTACTGGTTCAATGATAGTGGTAGAATCTTTGGTAGTAACTGCTTTTGATGTAGATGCCATTGTTGATGATGAAGAAGGAGATGACGGTTTCTGGGTTCTTTTAGGGTTTGAGAAGAGAGAGAACAACAGACAAAAGCGCATATGTGTTGAGAATGTGAAAAGTGTGAATGTGTTGTGAGAGTGGTTTATATAGAAAAATAAAACACGCATGGGAAACACAACAGACATACATAGGACACATACGCACGTTTGCATTTAATGAAAAGTAATCATTTTTAATTATGATATGACATTTGGGGGGAAAATCAAGACAGATTGAGATTTTCAAAGCAATACCTTAAACGTCATAGTCAGTAGGTGTACTCCATCTTTTCAGATTCTGAGTGACACGTGTTTGCTTTGCATGTGATTCTGTAACTCTTAAGAAATGAAACGTTTTCAACTTTCAGATCCTCTGAGATGGTCAGTACAGAGTTTCACACAAAAATAAATCACAGATAAATTAAACAAGCAAAACAGATGAAATACTTCAGAGTGTTAAACACTTAGCATCTGAGAAGTAGACTCTGAGAAATATTACTCTGGACAAAAATCCATACAAATATTTTTCAGAATAAACTTAAACCTATCTTCAGCAAGGGGTTTTGTGAAAATATCTGCCCATTGATGATCTGTATCAACAAAGGCTAAATTTATTACACCCTTCTGAACATAGTCTCTGATGAAGTGATGTTTAATCTCTATATGTTTAGCCTTAGAGTGTAAAATTGGATTTTTGGATAAACATATAGCTGAAGTATTGTCACAGAAGATAGAAAGATTACTCTCATAGATTTGATAATCTTCTAGTTGACTCTTCATCCAGAGCATCTGAGTGGAACACCCAGCAGCAGCAATGTATTCTGCCTCTGTGGTTGATAGTGCAATTGTTGGTTGCTTCTTGCTGTACCATGAGATCAGATGACTTCCAAGAAACTGACAGCTTCCAGAAGTACTTTTGCGCTCAACTCTATCTCCAGCATAGTCAGCATCACAGAATCCAACTAGTGAATATTTGTCAGATCTTCTGTAACACAAACCAACATTAGCAGTACCTTTCAGATACCTTAGAATCCTCTTAACAGCAGTTAAGTGTGATTCTCTAGGATCTGATTGGAATCTAGCACATAAACAAACACTAAACAGAATGTCTGGTCTAGAAGCAGTCAAATAAAGAAGAGATCCTATCATACCTCTGTAGAGTTTCTGATCTACCTTCTTACTTACCTCTTCCTTACCTAGAGTGCTTGTAGGATGCATTGGAGTCTTTGCCATTTTGCTATCCAGCATGTTAAACTTCTTCAGAAGCTCTTTAACATACTTCGTCTGATGTATGTAGGTGCACTCTGGAGTCTGATTTACTTGGATTCCCAGAAAGAATTTCAGTTCTCCCATCATGCTCATCTCAAATTCTTCCTGCATACATTTAGCAAACTCCTTTCCAAGCATAATATTTGTTGATCCAAAAATAATATCATCTACATAAATTTGACAAATCAACAAATCTTTCTTAATGGTTTTACAAAATAGTGTGGTATCCACTTTTCCTCTGATGAAATCCTTCTTCAGAAGAAAATTACTCAACCTCTCATACCAAGCTCTGGGAGCTTGTTTTAGTCCATAAAGAGATTTTTTTAGTTTGTAAACATGATCTGGAAAATTTTCATTTTCAAAACCAGGAGGTTGGTGGACATACACTTCCTCTTCTATAATTCCATTAAGAAAAGCACTTTTAACATCCATCTGATAAAGAGTGATGTTATGTTGTGCAGCAAATGAAATAAGCAAGCGTATAGACTCTAACCTTGCAACAGGAGCATATGTTTCTGTGTAGTCTATGCCTTCTTGTTGACTGTAGCCTTGAGCAACCAGTCTTGCTTTGTTCCTTTCAACTTCTCCTTTTTCATTCAGTTTATTTCTGAAAACCCATTTTGTTCCAATAACATTGAAACCTTTAGGTCTTGGAACCAGATCCCAGACTTCATTCCTTGTGAATTGATTCAGCTCCTCTTGCATAGCTAAAATCCATTCATTATCTTCCAGAGCCTCATCAACAGATGAAGGTTCTATAATTGACACTAAGCCACAGAAGGAAGATTCAGAAGTTCTGAGAAATGCTCTTGTCCTTATTGGATCATCTTTCTTTCCAATTATCACATCCTCTGGATGAGAAGCTTTCATTCTGGAAGAAGATCCTCTGACTGTTGGTCTTTCAGAAATATGCAGATTGTCAAGTTGGGAAGTTAAAGGTGTAGCATCTGGATTTTCTTCAGAGTCTTTGTCTTTAGTCTTGTTTGCCTCTGAGCCTTCAGAGTCTGTGAGAATAACTTCTCTATCTGCAAAACTTTCAACTTGCTTTGGCTTTTCAGAACCAAGCTTATCATCAAATCTAACATGAATAGATTCTTCCACAATCTGTGTTTCAGTATTGAATACTCTGTAGCCTTTAGAGCGTTCAGAATAACCAAGCATGAAACACTTCTGTGCTTTGGAATCAAACTTGTTTAGATGATCTTTAGTGTTAAGCATATAACAAATACATCCAAATGGATGAAAATAAGCAATGTTGGGCTTTCTGTTTCTCCACAATTCATAGGGAGTCTTTTCCAGAAGAGGTCTTACAGACACTCTGTTCTGAATATAACATGCTGTATTTATTGCTTCTGCCCAAAAATGTTTTGCCAGATTTGTCTCGTTGATCATGGTTCTGGCCATTTCTTGCAATGTTCTATTTTTCCTCTCTACAACTCCATTTTGTTGTGGAGTTCTAGGACAGGAGAAATCATGTGCAATTCCCTTTTCAGAAAAATATTTTTCAAAATATTTGTTTTCAAATTCGCCACCATGATCACTTCTGACTTTAATAATTTTGCATTCTTTTTCAGTCTGGACTTGATTGCAGAAGTCAATGAACACAGAATGAGACTCATCCTTGTGTTTTAGAAACTTTACCCATGTCCATCTGCTGTAGTCATCTACAATGACTAACCCATACTTCTTGCCTCTGATGGATGCAGTTTTCACTGGTCCAAACAGATCAATGTGAAGTAATTCCAATGGTCTAGAGGTGGAAACAACATTTTTTGGTTTAAAATGGGATTTTGAAAATTTACCCTTTTGACATGCGCCACACAGAGCATCTGAATTGAACTTCAGATTAGGGAGTCCTCTGACCAGATTGAGTTTATTAATCTGAGATATACGTCTCATATTAATATGTCCCAATCTTCTATGCCAGACCCATTGCTCATCATTCACAGATAAAAGGCATTTTACATTTTGAACTTTAAGTTCTGAAAGGTTAATTTTGTAAATGTTGTTTTTCCTCTTTCCACTGAATAAGGTTGAGCCATTCTTTTGACAAACAGCTTTGCAACATTTTTGATTAAAGATGATATCATAACCATTGTCACTTAATTGACTTATGGACAATAGATTATGTTTCAATCCTTCAACTAACAGAACATTAGAAATAGAGGGTAGGTTACCATTACCTATCGTACCAGAGCCAATGATCTTGCCCCTCTGGTTCCCTCCAAATTTCACGTCTCCTCCAGATCTAAGTTCCAGGCTTTGGAACATAGACCTTTCGCCCGTCATATGTCGTGAGCATCCAGAGTCCAGGTACCATGATTGGTGTCTGGATTTTGCTGCTAAGGATATCTGCAACAGGTATTATTTTGCTTTTAGGTACCCAGATCTTTTTGGGTCCTTTGGGGTTAGATGTTCTGCGGTTTTGCCTAAACTTCTGTTTTTCAACATAGTGTTTATTCTGGCTAACCCTTGGCTTAAACACATAAGTACTCTTTTCAGAGCTTGTATGTTTAATATCATTCAGATGACCAAACTTGAAATGAGAATACAGAGGAGTCTTCTTGATGAAGAGTTTATCAACAGACTTTGGATTGCTTCCAGAGGAGGATTCACATCCAATGCCTCTTCTGTTGTTCCCACTAACACCATAGATCATAGAAGCCATTTTGCTTCTGTCTATGCTTTTAGTGAGAAATCTTCTAAAACTGGAGTCATATTTTTCTAAAATATTTTCACTAGACTCTGTTTCAGTATCAGATTCTTGTTGAGTTGTTTCTAAATCATTTTTGAGTTTTAAATTTATTTCTTTCTGCTCAACAAGTTCTGTTCTCAGAAGATTAATCTCAGATTCAAGATTGCTTTTCAGCTTCTTGTATTTGAGTTTAATCTTGCTGTAGCTTTCCATCATGTCAGATAAACTTTCAACAAGTTCAGCTCTGGAGAGTTCAGAAAATACCTCTTCAGAGTCAGAGTCTGATTCTGACTCAGATTCAGATGATGACGTTCCTTCATCTTGATCATCTGTGTTGGCCATTAGCGCAACATTTGCACATTCTTCCTCAGATTCAGAAGATGATTCAGATTCATCTGAGTCATCCCATGTAGCCATCAAAACCTTTTTCTTTTTGTCAAACTTCCTTTTAGGTTTTTCCTTTTGAAGTTTGGGACATTCACTCTTGTAGTGTCCAGGTTCTTTACATTCAAAACAGGTGATCTCTTTCTTGCCAGATCTTCTGTGTCCAGAAGATTCTTTCTTTTGATCAGATCTTCTGAAGTTGTTGAACTTCTTCCCTTTGTGCTTCCAGAGTTTGTTGATCCTTCTGGACAGCATTGATAGTTCATCTTCTTCTTCAGAAGAAGATTCCTCAGAGCTTTCTTCATTAACCTGCAAGGCTTTAACAGATTTGTTAGATTTAAAAGCTAAGGATTTACCTTTATCTTTCTTCTGGGGTTCATCTTCCTCCAGCTCAATCTCATGACTTCTCAAAGAACTGATGAGTTCTTCTAATGAGATTTTGTTCAGATCCTTGGCCAGCTTCAATGCAGTCACCATAGGTCTCCATTTGGTAGGAAGACTTCTGATGATCTTCTTGACATGATCAGATGTTGAGTAGCCCTTGTCCAGAACTTTCAACCCAGCTGTTAGAATCTGAAATCTGGAAAACATAGTCTCAATGTTCTCAGATTCTTCCATTTTGAACGCTTCATACTTCTGTATCAGCGCCAGAGCCTTTGTTTCTTTCACCTGAGAATTTCCCTCATGAGTCATTTTGAGAGACTCAAACATATCATGAGCAGTTTCTCTGTTGGTAATTTTCTCATACTCTGTATGCGAGATTGCATTCAGAAGTATGGTTCTGGCTTTGTGATGATTCTTGAATTCTTTCTTCTGCTCCTCAGTCATTGATTTTCTATCAATCTTTTTGCCATCCTTAGTAGGATGTTCATACCCATCAATGACTAAATCCCAGAGATCAGCATCATACCCCAAGAAAAAACTTTCAAGTCTATCCTTCCAATAATCAAATTTTTCTCCATCAAACATTGGAGGTTTGGTGCTGATTCTGTCTCCTTCATATTTGTTGCTTGATGTAGGAATATCACCCATATTAGCAACCAAATAAATAACAGAGTATTTTTCTCACTGGATCTTTATCTGTCACGGTTAAGCGAATGCACACTCAGAACCGGAGCTCTGATGCCAACTGAAGGTGAGAAAATACTTAGAAGGGGGGGGTTGAATAAGTATGACAGAAAATAATCAAAGATAAAAACACAAGTATTTTTATCCTGGTTCGTTGAACTCAACTACTCCAGTCCACCCTTTTCAAGAGTGATTTGCCTTTCTCAACAAGGACTTAATCCACTATTCAAATCAACTGATTACAAATAGCACACCTAAGAACAACTGTTCTTAGTCTTCTTAAGAGCTACTGATCTAACCTAGATCCTCTTAAGGAAAACTTTCTTTACAAATTAATGTAATACAATGAAAGAGTAAGAATTGCTTCTATGAAAGCTATAAACACAACTGTGTTATTTCTCTAAGTTTAGAACAATGTATGAACAGTGAAGAATATGAAAGCTTTTAGCGTGAGAGAGTTCTTGTCAATATTGTTGTAATTCAGCACTTGAAGAATGAGCTATGATGTCCTTTATATAGCCACTTGAATATTGGAGAGAATATTTTACCGTTAGAGAAAATATTTCCAATATCAAAATAGTACTGTCCTTTGTACTATTACAGCAGAGAGACGGCGCACAAATAGTGGGTGTAGCAATTGTCTGCTGAGCTGTGATTATACCATATAAGGAATGTACCAGAGGAATAATATTCTTGCAGAGAATTTTGTCTATCCCAATTAAGGAAAGATTTGCTGGCATATTCCAACGGATATATTAAAATATTCTTCTTCAAATAATTCAGATCAACAATCAATATCAGAGTCTTCAGTCTTCAGAACCTTCTGGAAACTTCAGAGCCTAATATGTTCTTCAGATGTTGATGAATCAGAGTCTGGTGCAGCTGTGTGCTTGAAGCGTAACATGCTCTTAGATCAGAGTCTTCACTCAGATCAGAGTCTTCTCTCATTCAGAGTCTCTTCACTCAGAGTCTTCTCTTATTCAGATTCTTGATAATACATGCAGCGTGTTGTATCTTCAGAATCTTGATAACTAAGCTCTTATACTTCAGATTCTTCTAATCTTCAGATGCTCTTGAGCCATTCAGAATTCATTGTTCACATCAAATTTGCTCTTTAAGATTAAAATCTTTTGTGCCTGTAGAAAACAGTTTAGAACAAATTTAGAGAGTATAATTCTTGTATACAAATTATCATTAATGTTATCATCAAAACATAGAGATATTACTAAGACACAATCTGTGCTCTTACACCCTTTCTCCGCGGTTAGTAAAATAGACCGAGATAAAAAGTTAAAAAATGATACGCGCACACACACACACACACAAACACAAACACACACACATACACAAATTTGTTGCTTATTTTCATTTGGAGCATATATGAATCCAAACAAAACTCTATTTTCATAAATGTAGGTGTCGCAAATGCGAAAAGGGTTGGCAGAAACAAACAGAAGAGTCGCCATCGAACGTTATTTATCCCAAAGAAAGGGAAAGGAAACGATCAAAGAAACTCTAAAATAAAGGGAAAAGACAAGGTCATCGCAACCAAATCTTGGGCTCAGGAGTCAGTTACGGAAGGGGAAGGTATGTGCACCCCTCATGTTCGTTGTACTCAACGGGATCCATGCTTCTTGTCCATAAAAGGGGTGAGTTATCTAAAATCTACTGCTAAACTGGGGATGGAAAAGAAAAAGAAGACTCGATAGGATATCTCCGACCTATGACTACATATTCCCTCATGCATTGGGAAAGTCAAAGTCAACGTAGTTCGGAAAATTATGGGTGAAGGGGGAAGGTTACTCGCCAAGACATCACCGTCTTATGCCTACATATTCTCATATGGTATGAGAAATCAGAGCAAACGTAGTTCGGGTATTAGACCACTGGTTGGTTAAGTGTTTTTTATGAGCGACGTTAAATTTCCATTCCAGCAGTTACGGTCGATGACTATTTGTGGTAGAACGGAAAAGTAACGCACTCTTTTTTGAAAATGATTTAAGAACATTCTCGAAGGATAAAAATGTTTGAATTTGATTTGAGAGTTTTAGTGAAGTGAGTTGAATTTTATTGAGATTCACGTTGCACTAAAGACTATGATATAGGGGTGAATGTGTCGCATATCGCCCAAAGGGCATACACTAAACACTCTAAACAAGTGAGGAGAAACCCCCCCACTCATCATTTCCCATATACTAAAGGCTCGTGGCGCACAATGTTCATCATTCTTTATTATGTGTCTTAAAATTGTTTGAGATGAGACGAGAAGACACAAAAGAGAATACTAAAGGGAAACTGAAAACCCTAATGTTATCATGCAAAATGGTCCTAAGATTAGGATGAAAAGAAAGTATACCTAATCTTATCATACAAATGATATACCTAAAGTTGAGATGAAAAGGGACTATCCTAATTGTTATCATGCAAAGGATTGAAAGTCCAATGTCTCTCCTACTCCCATCTTAAAAAGAGGGGCTAGGAATCCTAAGGGATTTTATGAGCAAGCACAAATAAACATCAACCAATTCAATCACAAATGAAAACAAGAATAAAACTTAAACAAGTTCCAGAAAGAGAAGAAAGATGAAGAAGAATGAAGAATGGACAAACAAGAGTAAACACCAACCAATTCAATCACAAATAAAAACAAGAATGAAACTTAAACAAGTTACAAAAAGAGAAGAAAGATGAAGAAGAAAGAAGAAGAATGAAGAATGGATAAACAAGTCATTAACAAACAACAAGCACATGCATTTCAATCTCAAACAAAACAAACATCATCACCAAGTCAATCATCAAATAAACATTCACCAACACAAAGCAAGATGAGATGAATTCACATGGAATAAGAAACAAGGTAGGGCAGCAAGCACACCATATCATACTTAAATCATGTCAATGATCAAAAATAGGGCACAAGGCAACAAATCATGCATACCATTCATACACAAATCATACCAAACAAGCATGCATACAAACAAGTGCCAAGCAAACATCCCAAGGGAAAAACATATGAACATGTCATGAAAACTGAGTGAAACCACACATCAACATGATCAACAAGTTTATCAGTCAAACATGCACACACAAGAGGGATCATACAAATGGAATCATACAAGTGGAAACCAAACATGCCTCAAGAAGGATCAAACATCAAAATCATCCACAAAAAGCAAACTATAATCAAACAAGCATCAAGACCTCAAATGACTTTAAGAAGGATAGAAAATCAACCACAAAAATGGATTGAAAACAAAATCACCCCAATTTGCAATTTAAAATCAATTAAAAGTCAAAATAAAAAAGGAAATAAAACCTAAAATAGGATGAAAAATGACTAGACCACAAAAAAATGTTCAAGAACATCACCATAGGTCAGAAACCATCATAGGACCATGTGCTAAATTCCTCATAATTTTAAATGGCTCAAAAATAATTTTAAACCAATTAAAATTAAACAAATAAATAAAAAAATACATGGAAAATAGCAAAACCAAAAATAAAAATCAAAGAAAATCACCATAGGTTAGAAACCATCATTGAATCATATAATATTTTTGTCATAATTTTAAAGTGCTTAAAAACAATTTTAAACTAATTAAAATTGGCTCAAACAAATTAAAATTCAAGAAAAATAGAAAATGGAAAAATGAAAATGAAAAAAAATAAAAATAAGAAAAATAAAAATAAAAGGAAATTTTAGAAAATATTTTGGTATTTTTCTGATTAAAAATGAATTTTCTATGAATTTATAAAAATAAAATAAATTTAAAAACAAATTAGAAAAAGAAAATAAAACAGAAAAAACAAGATACGTTGGATCCAGCCTCATTAAATGACATGGCTAACCCAATGACCCAAAAGCGCGTATCCATGATAGACCCAAGTCAACTCAACCACATAGAGCCAACAAAAGGCAGAGTTACAAGATTATAACAACTGTCAGGCATGGACGGTCAGATGATGTCAGCTCATCATCTTTAACTTCCAGCCTTTCAAGACCAAAGGAATTTGCAAAAACTCGTGGATCCATCAAAATATAACAATTGGAGCTCATAGTGGTTTCTTTTGATGCATATTTTCAAGACGATCTCAACCATATCATGACGCCATATTTCTTAAAACCATAGCTCACTTGATTTGAAAATTAAGCACCAAAACACAAATCTAACAATCCTAACAACATCAACGCATTAAGGAGTACATCTTAGCAACAAATTTGAGTTGAAATGGTTAAGAATTGTACCTGTTGAAGTTCAACTTCAGAGCTTTGAAAATGGAGTACTCAAGCTTGATTCAGGCAACAATCCTTCAAGTTCTTGAGCTGGTTAGCTTTATTTAATGTTGGTGAAACTAACTGAATGGAGAATTTGAGTGTTGCACCCTAAAATTTGCTCAACCTATTTCACTTGGTTTATGTTTTAATTGCATTATCATTTGCATAGATGCATCATGTACATAGCCTAATCATTTGCATAGCAAGTCATCTAACAAGGGATCAAGTGCCATTCTTATCTAAAGAAGCACATCAAGGATTTTTATTCAAGTTTAAGACTATCCAAGTCATCAAGAAATGTTTGAAGCTTTGAGAAGTTTGAGGGTCAACTAGTGGACTTCTCTCCTAATTTGAGGTGTATTGAGGGTCATCAATGGGGGTATGAGCTATGAATTAAGGGTATGGAAGGTGCACAAAGCTTATTAAATGCCTAGAGGGTTATGTTGAAGATGAGACAAGCCATTGATTCAAGTACAAGAGCCACAGTTGAAGTGCAGTCAACTAGGGTTTCATCTGGGTCAACCCTAGGTCAACTGAGTGATTGAAGAGCATCAAGGCTTAATTGGAGGTTGTGGGATTCATGAATTGATATGTTGATACATGTGTGGTGTTGTGCCAAGGATAAATCAAAGAAAATCAAGAGTGGGAGGAGTTGCCAAATTAGGGTTTTAGTGTAAAATCCCCAAATTTAGGCCTAATTTCCAAGTCAGATAAGTCAAAATGAAAGTTTCAAATTGATTATTGGCCAACATGAAACTTGTAGAGCTTTTCAATAGCTTTAATTTGAGTACTAGAAGTCTTCAAGGAGATTTGTAGAACTCGAGTTATGGTTCTTGCAAGTTATGGGTCATCAGAGGACACTGAAATTTATCTGTGAAAGTCACTTGACTTCCAAGCAACGTTTGCCCATGAAGGAGTTTTCAAATGGATTCTTGGCCAATATAATAGTTGTAGATCATGATATTATCTTTCCATAGAGTACTATAAGTCCTCAAGAGGATTTGTAGAACTCAAGTTATGATCTTGGCAATCCAGGGGTATTTTGGGTGTTGATGACTATAGGTCATTTTTCAACATAGGTCAAAATCTCCATCTTCCACTCCTCAAATGGAAAAATGTTCAACATGAGATGTGCTTAAAATGATGTTTTTCGGCTAGGTAAGAAGTCATGAGAGCTTGGAATGACTTGTATCGCAAAATTGCAAAAATGGCCTAAAATGAGGATGGATTTTAAATGAACCAAGGAGGAAAATTGTGATTTTTGATCTATAAGTCCAAACCAAGCCATGTGACATACCAAATTGATTGGAAAACACATTTTGAAAACAATGACATTGCCACATTTTTGAGTTGAGGGATAATTTCATGACTTCCTTTGTAAAGTGGTTACTTACATCATAAGTCACTTATGCAAAACCACTCTTTAAAGCATGACCAAGGCCTTAACCCTTGCCAATCCATTCAATGTTTCATCTAAGGAGAAATTGGATCAGAATGAGGTGCAAATACAAGCTTAGAACTCAGCTGCCATGTATGAAACTTCTCATGACATTTTCAAATGCAAGAGATATTGAACTTCTCATTGGATCAATCCAGAAGTTTCTAGATCATTCATACACCTTCTATATAAGTATTAGAAGAGGTTCAAGGCATTGGTTGGTGCAGATTAAGAGAGATTGGAGAGATTGAGTTTTGATTTTTCATCTTGCAAGTCCAAATCGGTTACACAAATTGGAGAGGTTTCAATCCATTCTTTTGCACTCAGAAGCTCTACTTTGAGTTGGAGATTGATTCCAGATAGATTGCTGATCAAGATTATGGAAGAATCGTGAGATAGCACTTTGATTTCATCTCTTGCAAGTCAGAATCGAGTTTGGTGATTCAAGAAGATTCAGTCCAATTTGATGCATACAGAAGCTTGGTAATTGATCATAGAACGTGTCTGGAAGATCTTGGAGCTTGATTTGAAGATTTGCTTGCTCTGTTCATCCAAGATTTGCAGGTATGTAAACTTCCTTCCATGGCTCGATTCATGTAGATTCCTTAGGTTTTAGATGGTGATATTCATTATAGAACATGGCTAGGTGGATTCTGGTAACAATTGACATGTTTTAGAGACAAAATTAGGTTGAGCACATTTTCTGGTGAGGCTCGTATCTGATGATATAGACCTAGTTTGATAGTGGATTTTACTCAGTGTGAAGTGTAGTTGATCCTAGGCTTCTCAATTTTGAGTTTGGTGATGATTTTTTGGTTAAGCATTTTTTGAACATGCCTTCGTGTTTTGAGAAGGAGAGGGTTTCAATACAAATGGAAGGTATGGTTGAGTTCCTTGTGGAAAAACGAGCAGGATGATGTATTTAGGTTAGGGTTTTGGTGAGGATTAAGGGAACTGAGGTTTGGGGACGACAGTGGCTCCACCTCCGGCCACCGTCTGGTCATGTTTCCCTCCAATGTTTAAAATGAAGAAGATGATGTGAAGACCATAGGATCTAGTAAGACCTTTGACCAAAGCAATCATCCAACGGCCCAGATGCGAGGAAAATTTGTGAAGGAGTCTGAGAGGAGCTAAACGCTCCGTTTCATTTAATGAGTGGCATGGGCTTAAGTGATAATTTGCTACCAACACCCCTTTCTGAGGCCCATTTGAGAATTACACATGTTTTGCTTGCCATTCACACGAACTTTTTTCCATTTTCATTTGTGTTTTTCATTTTATTTTCTGAGTTGATTGGGCTTAAGAAGCGCTTTGCTACTAGCACCCCTTCCTGAGCCCAATTGGTGAATTGTATTGGATATCATTGCTATTTGACACACCTCTTTTCCATTTTCTTTTATTTTTCTTTTATTTTCACATTATTTTAGGTTAACTGAAAATTCATAACTAATTGAAAAATAAACATTTTTGGATGAGAATTTTTTCTTTGTTTCCCTTAGGGTTTCTAGAATTTAATAAAACAATAAAAACATTAATTCATGCATTTTATATTTTTTTGGTATATTTTACAATATTATTGCTTTTATTTTGCATTTGCTTGATACTTAATTTTTCTGAATTTAGTATGAGAGATTGGTGCATGATTTATGATTGATTCTTGTGAGGTTGGTTAGGTTATGGAAGCATGTACCCTTAGAAATTTTATCATATTTTTATGATGAAATTTAGGTTAGTTTTGAGTAATGAACTTTAGGGTGCTAGGATTAGGGTTTTACAACACTTAGGTGTAGTTTAGGGAATAGTTTGGAGACTTAGGGTTTGATTTAGGCCTTGGGGTTTATGTGGGGTATAGGGTATATAGTTAGGTTCCCTTAGAAATTAATCTAGGATTTTATGATGAGTATTGCTATTTTATTTGATTTTTGCAACTTGTATGATGTTTGTGTGTTTCCCCCTTGGGCATTTGGCTTGTTTGCTGGGTTTGGGCTATTCTAAGTGGGCTTGGGGTTTGAGTTTTGCTTGTTGGAGCTCATGAAGACATTGGAGATGATTGGAGACAAAGGATGGAGCTTGGAGCATGAAGAGGGTTGCTTTTGAAGACCTAGGAGATAGGAGATATAGGGAGAGCTTTAGATTAGACTGCTTTTTTCTTTCAAACATAGAGAGCTTCTTGTGCCCCTATTCTATCCCATGACACAAGGTCCCCCAAAGAAGTTCCATCTCTCCTTAGGAGGGATGTATAGCATGCTTTGGTTGGGTAGAACCTTGAGGATACCTTTCACCTGCTATGTTAGAATCTTAGTGGTTTCCCTGGGTTATCACTAAGCCTCTTAACATTTCAACTTAATCTATTAAGTGATTTTCTCCTGTGAGTGCTTGCCTTGAAGATATAAGCCCATTGAAGATAAGGCTCATTGAGGATTTTTGAAGATGAAGCTTGTGCCTGTCAAAGCTGGTTATCTGTTGAAACTAGGGTTTTGCTGCTTTCGGAAGTTGTTTGCTGTTTGAGCTGTCTACTTGTTAGGGTTCAATGCTTGCCAGAGCTTGGAGATTCTTTGGAGATAAGAGCTTATCCAAAGCTTGGGGATCATTGAAGATGGAAAATGGGGTTTTGCTTGAAGTTTCTACTGTCAACCTTTTTGCTGTTAATCAATTATAGCTGTCAGAGCTGTTGCTGTTTGAGCTGCAGCTATAGGAGCTGGTGTTGCTGTCAGAGCTGGTGTTGGGTTTTGTTTTCTTTTTATGTATTGTTTGTTGGCTTGTTCAGCTTGCCCCTTAGGTTTGAATTGAAGATGTTTCACTTTGCCTATTGTTTTCCCAGGTTCGAGGTTGAGTGGGACTCCTTTGCCTCGCTTGTACTGCTGCATCTCATGCGTTTTACTGTTTACTGTATATATCTGTTTCTTTTCCGTGTATCCCTTAGGATCTCTGTTTCCCTCTGTGCAAGAGAGAAATATGACAGACATTAGGTTTTAACCCATGCATGACAACAGTAGGGTATTTTTGATTCCCCTTTCAAACCCTAGGTTTTTAGAATTGCTCTTCTATCTCAAAACAATTCAAAACACAGTAATAAGGATGGTCGATGTTGTATGCTACGAGCCTTAAGCTATTTGAGAGAGGATTGCTGGAGGGTCACTCTTCAGTAATCTGACTGCTTAGTATGTTACCCTTAGGGTGACATACGACGTAGTCACTCTCAAATCATAGTCTCTAGTGCATCAGAGATTGCAAACAAACAAAAAAAGCAGTTCTTGCGTAAAAGACTGAAAACAAACATCAAAATGTCATTTTTGTCCGCTTGGACTCCTAATCAGAAGAAAACCTTTTCAGAAAGATCTAAAAAACAGTCAGACAAATTTGTGTCTCCCGTAGCCCGAACTACGTTTGCTCTGATCTTTCATGTTGTATGAAAGTACGTAGGCATAGGATGCTGTATCCTAGCGAGCAACCTTCCCTCCTTCCCCGTAGGTAGGCGAACTACGTTGACTCTGATTTCTCGTTCCAGACGGGAATACGTAGGCATAAAGTGCGATACTTTGCCGAGTCATTTTATTTTCTTTTAACCCTAGACCTTTAAGAGTGTAGATAGAATAACAATCCGTACTAGAAAACAAGCGTGGATCCCGTCGAGTACGGCGGACGTGAGGGGTGCTAATACCTTCCCCTTGCGTAATCGACTCCCGAATCCCGGATTTGGTTGCGATGACCATTCCTTTCCCGTCTTTGCGGTAGGTTTACTTCGAGCGTTTCCTTTCCCTCCGTTGGGATAAATAACGCACGGTGGCGACTCTTCTGTCATGGCCAGCACCGATTTTCGCAGTAGCGACAGCTGACGACTCTGCTGGGGACAGGAATATCCCCTATGCGAGTCAATCCTAGCGCTTGTTTTCCCGTCGTGGGTGTTGTATAGATTTACTTTTCTGTCTTTACTTTCCGCATTTTATTATCAGCTTTATATTGTTATTGCTGTCGGGGGAAGGGGGTAATCTGTTGAGAGATAAGCCGGACCTGGGCTTGAGGTTACACCTAGACTTAGAAGTAGAGAGTAGTGGTTAGCCTACTTGCTTAGCTCGCACCAGCTAGCCGTGAAATTTACGCTCGGACGAGATTCTCTTTGATGCTTCTTGCCTGGCCCTTAGGGCTCGACAAGTTGTCTGACCCGAGGATTGTTGACTCTGGGGACCTATCAATTGGGATTCAACTAAGTGAGGCCGCTTCAAGGGATGATGATGCCACACCTTCTGGGTATCGTATCATCGCTCTTGAAAGTCTATGACGTTGAACCCGCATAGGATGCCGTACCTCGTCTGCGAGTTAAGAACATACCTGTGAGGGGTAGGTAGGGCTGTTTACAGGAAACCTTTGACCTCAGAGCACTTGGTTTATCTCTGTCAGTGAGATATGGTTGCAGGGTTCATTTGAGTGATTGGTGTGGTTTGAGATGAAGATTTGATGGTCCTCAGGATTTAGTACAAAGCAGCATTGCACTTGGTCCCTTGTTTGCATATGCATGTGCATTTTCATGACTGCATTTCATTAACATGTATCTATGTTGCAGGTGTTATCGTTCCCCTCTGATTCTAGTATATCTTCTAGCCAGACATGGAGTCCCTGAAGAAGACAGTTGCTTACCGGCTGCATTCGCCAGATATCAGTTCCTTGCTGGGTTTAGTTGCTCTAGCAGATGAGAGAGTGAGGGCTGAGTTCAGAGTATCTTATGGGAGATTGTTTAGTTTGCTGTATAGACCTTCAGCATTCGAGACGACTGGGGTGTATACTTTGATGCAGTTTTATGAGCCGCGGCTGAGATGTTTCTTATTTCCCGACTATATTCTGGCGCCCACTTTGGAGGAGTATTCTGTAATGTTGGGAGTTCCTGTGTTAGACCAGATGTCTTTTATACATGTTGATGTGGAGCCTGAGTTAGCTACACTCGTTGAGATTGTCAATTTGGACGCTTCCGAGTTCCCCGGAGGTTTGGTCAAGCTGAACGGAGCTTATGGTTTTCATTTGTCTGTCCTGGTTGAGAAGGCTACACAGTGCGCGAAGAGTGGATGTTGGGTTGCCTTCAGTGCCATTCTAGTTGTCTGTATCTACGGGATTGTCTTGTTTCCTAATGTGCCGGATTTTGTCGACTCAGATGCCTTCCTAATCCTTGCCTCGAAGAATCCAGTTCCTACTCTCTTGGGCGATGTTTATCATTCTATTCACTACAAGAATGAGAAACATCGTGGCAAGAACGTTTCCTGTTGTCTTCCTCTCTTGTACAGGTGGTTCCAAGGGCATCTTCCGAAGACAGGGCCTTTTGTCGACGCTATTGATACTTTGGAGTGGTCTTCCCGGTTGATGGGGCTGTCTGCTGAGAACATCATTTGGTTTGATCGGAGTATGCTTGGCACGAATATTATATATAGTTGTAGTGGCTTTCCGAATGTCCCTTTAATCGGACGGAAAGGCGGTATTAACTATAACCCTTCACTACTGGTAAGACAGTTCGGTTATGCTTTGAGGGACGCTCCTATTGAGAAGGAGATGCAGGAATCTCTGTATCTCACGGGCTTATTAGACGCGGCTGTTTTGATAATATTGAGACATGCATGGGCTAACGTCCATAGAAGAGGGAAAGCTTTGCTTGGTAAGAGCAACAGCAAGGCTTATGATCCTTATTTGGGTTGGATCTGCGAGAGAGCTAGTATGTCCTTGATGCCTTATCCTGCTGCGGAACCCCTGTATCTTCCAATGATTGAGGTACCTACTTCGGAAGAGAGCGAGAAGTATAACAAATTGTTGGCTGAAAACGAATAACTGAAGAAAGCTAATGATGAGTTAGAAAAAGAGATCTTCCAGTTGCGTCATGAGAAGAATGAAGCTACCTTCACTGTGAAGGAACAGACTGAATTGATTAACAGGTTGGGTTCAGAGTTAACGGAAGAGACCAACAAGAAATAAAAAGTGGGAATAGCCTTGAATGGTGTTAGCAAGGTGCTTACTTCCAAGAAGGAACTTTTAAGCAAAGCTTATTCCCGACTCAGCAAGTGGGAAGCTTTGTGGAATGCCACGCTTACCAAGCGGAAGGAGCGCGAAGACGAACTGAAGTTGCAGATTGCCACGCTAGAGGCACAGATTAGAGCCCAAGACGCAAAGATTATCGAAGAGACATCACTTAGGAGCGCTGTTGAGCTTAGAGTAAGTAACCTTGACGAGAAGCCGAGAGGTTATGAAGCAAAGGCCGGCTCCAAGAGATGCAGAAGGAACCTGCCAGGACGACGCCAAAAAGCTGAGATCCACCACCGAGCAGCATGCCTTACTGATACAGGAGCTGATCTCCCGACTAGGGCGTTCGAAGACGTTGAGGATATTGGAAGACGTCAGAGCACGCCATTTGGCCTGATTTATCTTTGCCTTGCTTTTGCTATCTGTACTTGTATTTCGACTATCGCCAGGCTTGTTGGCCGAGGTCTCTTCAGTAGTATTCAGTTGTACTCTTGTACTCAACCTCTTGGCATTTGCTTATATATAAGGGTTTTCTGATTTCTTGCTTGCTTGAGGGGGACTCCATTGTCGTGATGGCCTTCTCTCCGAGACTAGAATCGGGGGAGGAATATAACCCGTAGCATATTTGCACAATTGCATCCGCATTTATATTGCATGACCCATATTCTTGAATTTGTATCTTATTTCCTGCATCTTCAGGTTTTTCAAGATTGACGAACAAAGATTCCACCGCTACTCAACCCGAAACAACTGCAAGAGAATCATGGATCAAGTCCAAGTGGAGATGCAGGAGATCCGCGAGAAGCTGAATCTGTTCATGCAAGCAATGGAGAACATTGCTAAGGGCCAGGAGAGCCTCCAGACTTTGGTACAGCCGCTGCTGACGCGGACTAATGGGAATGGCAACAATGACCACAATTCTGCACACGTTGAAACTATTCCGGAGGATGGGCCCCCTACGCCTGTGGTTCCACCTGTAGTGACCCCACATGTTGTGGTTGTAAACGATGGCGTTGGCGCTGTCAACGCCGGAAATGGAAATGAGACTGTTGTTAACAATGTCGGATTTGGGGACGCTAACTAAGGCGGTGGTAACAACCATGGCGGTAATGGTTTTAGCAACAATGGTTTCGGCTACAATGATTAGGGGTTTGATTACGCCAATCAGGACGGGAAATTCGGCTTCAACGCTCAGGGTTTCGGCTATGACGGTTTTGGTAACACTAACCAGGGGTATGGTGGATATGGTAATATGGATGGTGTCGGGGTGATTCCTGACAACACTGGATTTGGACCTGTTAGGGTCAACCAGGGTTTCGGTAACGGGGGACGAGGTCCCATAATCAATCAGCAAAGGTTTGGTCGCAACGCTGGTTACGACGGATATGGAAATGGAAATGTGAATTGGGGTGAAGACTGCCAGGAGGACGCCTTTTCTGGGAGAGGTGTGGGATTTGAAGGACCTGTTGATCCTGTGCAGAGGATCAGAATGCTTGAAGAACAGATGAAGGGGCTAGTGAATCAGAACTCCACCGGTCTGGATATGACTACAATGGGCTTGGTACCAGGGCTGAGGGTGTCGTTGAAATTCAAGGCTCCTACTTTTGACAAGTACAAGGGGGACACCTGCCCTAAAGTCCATGTTCGCTCTTACTACAGGAGGATGTCCGCGTATTCAGATGATGAAAGGATGCTCATGCATTTCTTTCAGGATAGCTTGTCAGGACCTTCACTTGAATGGTATATGGGGCTGGAGCCCACGCAGATCAAAACCTGGAAGCAGTTGGCTGATGCTTTCGTGACGCATTACAAATACAACAACGATCTGGCGCCAAACCGGGTCCAATTGCAGGGTTTGTCGCAGAAGAACGGTGAAAGTTTTAAAGAGTATGCGCAAAGATGGCGCGATATGGCAGTGAGGGTGCATCCTCCTTTAATTGAAAGGGAGATGAACAACATGTTCATTGGGACATTTACGGGGGTGTTCTACGAAAAATTGTTTAGTGTGTCATTGAGCAGTTTCTCATATTTAATTCTTATGGGGGAGATGATTGAGAACGGGATTAAAGTTGGAAGGTTCCAAGCAGGTGAGTCTACTTCAACAGGAGGTGCCAGAAAAGCATTTGGTGGTAGACGACAGGGTGATACTAGTGCCGTGTTTGGTGGCAGGGGTAGGGGCAGAGGAAGAAATCAGTACGTTCAGCCGCAACAGATAGCTAGTGTCGCTATCCCTTTTCCTCAACAAGGGCAGCCTCAGCAACAACAACAACAACAACAACCACAGCAACAACAAGGACAGAATCCTGGCCAAAGAAGGGTGCATAACGCGAGAGCGAAAAGAGTGTTTGATACACCTCCTTCCACGTATGCAGAACTCCTCCAGACCCTGCTAGGGTTGAACTTGGTTGAGAAGAGGACCCTGGCACCGCCTACAGGGGCAGTACTTCCTTACGGATATGATGCCAACAAGCATTGCGAATTTCATTCCGGGGCACCCGGGAATGATATAGAAGCTTGTCAGGCATTTAAGCATAAACTTCAGGATTTATTGGATAACAAAGCTATTAACTTTGGACAGGTGGGTCCAAATATCGTACAACAGCCTATGCCCAACCATGGGGCAAACGCCATCTTGACAGAGGAGAATCTGAGTCTAGTGATAGATGTCAATGAGATGAAGACACCGTTGGGTGAGATCAAAAGCAGGTTGTTAAAAGGGGGTGTATTCCCGGGGTGTGATGAATTTTGCTTGGATTGTTGGACCCGGCCAGAAGGTTGTAATGAGTTGAAGCAGGGTATTCAGGCTATGATGGATGAAGGTACCTTGCAATTTGGTAGAACCGCGGTTGAAAAGCCTGTAGAGGCGTTGTGTGATGAGCTGAACGATGTTGCAACAGTGACGATTCCGAGGAAAACGATAACGATAACGGCGCCTACCAGGCGGCCGACGATCACAATTACTAAAGCAGGACCAGTTCCTTTTGAGAGTACTAAGGCAGTGCCGTGGAATTATGGGTTGGAGGTATATTGCGATGGTGAGAAAATTGAAGTCAATGGACAACCAGTTGGGGTTGTAGATAATGTTGTCGGAACAGGGGGTATGACCAGAAGCGGAAGAATCTTCACGTCGCCCGAGGTAGAGGCAAAAAGATTAGCCAAGGGTAAAGCCAAGGTAGTTGAGGGTGGTCCTTCTCAGGCGAATGAAAAGGAAACGTCACTTAAGGATGTGGAGGAGTTTATGAGACTCATTCTTAAAAGTGATTACAAAATCGTTGAGCACCTCCAGCAAACGCCGTCAAAAATTTCCATCCTATCATTGCTGTTATGTTCCAAGGCCCATCGGAACGCTTTGCTGAAGATTCTAGACACGTCATTTGTTCCTCAAGAAATTTCTGTTAATCAGTTAGAAGGGGTGATGGCGCATGTCAATGCGGGGCACAGTTTGGGCTTCACAGACTTTGATTTGACTCCGAGAGGGCGAGAGCACAATATGGCATTGCATGTGTCAGTAGAATGCTGGGGCACGGTCATGTCCCGTGTTTTAGTAGACACTGGATCTTCCCTAAATGTGCTACCGAAGAAAGCCATGATGAAGTTGGATATCAGGGGGATTATCTGCACGCCCAGTGACTTAGTGGTGAGAGCGTTCGATGGAACGAGGAGGTCAGTTTTCGGATCAATAACATTACCGTTGCAGGTGGGGCCTGAAATATTTGAAACTGAATTCTATATAATGGACATCCAGCCAGCGTATAGTTGTCTTCTTGGGCGCCCGTGGATCCATGCTGTCGGGGCAGTCACGTCCACGTTGCACCAAAAGCTGAAGTATATGGTGGGAGATAGTGTCGTCACTATTTTTGGAGAAGAAGATATTCTGGTTAGCCATTTGTCTTCATTCAAATATGTGGAGGTCGACGGAGAAATACACGAAACACCCTGTCATGCCTTCGAGGGGTTGCGAGTTAAAGACAAAGCCCAGGGTTCCAGCAAGATATCAGATGTGGCAGTGTCATCCTACAAAGAGGCTCAAGCTCTAGTGCAGGCAGGCAAAACCAAGGGCTGGGGTTAGGTGTTGGAGATTCCCGTGAAGAATGACAGGTTCGGGCTTGGATATCATCCTTCGTCATCAGCATCCTCTTCAGGGACGCCCAAGTTCAGAGGACCGATAACCATTACACCAAATGGGGTGAGCTTCGAGACTATCAATGTTGTTTCTGATTCTGAAGAAGGAGACAGCGACTGTGATATGGACGCATGGGTCAAGCCAAGCGTGCCAGGACAAAGTCTCTGCAATTGGTCTATCCGGGAAACTGTTCCTGTGACAACTAAACAGTAATGATTTATTTTCTTAATTGTTGAATAATCATGTGTCCTACCCGGGGCATAGTGATTTTGCTTAGGGGCATTTGGTTATGTACATTACATTGTTTAATCATGAAATAAAGGCGATTTTCATATACAAATGTTGTGATCCCTGTTTTTTCCTGTTTTCGTTTTTTACAATAAAATGGCAATGGGGTTATTTGCTTTGTATGCGTTTTGAAGCATTTAACCATTTCCTTTACAGGATTACTATTTCAAATGACATCTATGAACCGCCTATGACTCACTTCGACTTCGAGCACCCGGTATTTCAGGCTGAGGAAGAGATGGTGGAAGATGGCGACGTACCAGAAGAGTTGACCTGGTTATTGAAACAAGAAGAAAGAATCATTCTGCCTCATGAGGAAGTCATCGAGATTATCAATCTGGGGTCGGAAGAGGTTGTGAGAAACATCCGTATAGGGGCTGCGCTGCAGAGCGACATCAAGCAAAAGTTGGTTGAGATGCTCAAAGAGTACAGTGATATATTTGCTTGGTCGTATGAGGATATGCCTGGGTTGGATACGGATATGGTTGTTCATCGTCTGCCACTGCGAGAGGAATGTCCGCCTATTAAGCAGAAACTCCGAAGAACTAGACCGGACATGGCTGTGAAGATCAAGGAGGAAGTTCAAAAACAGTGGGATGCTGGTTTCCTAGCTGTTACAAAATATCCCTCATGGGTCGCTAATATTGTGCCAGTGCCAAAGAAAGACGGTAAAGTGCGAATGTGTGTAGACTATTGTGATCTGAACAAAGCGAGCCCAAAAGACGACTTTCCACTTCCTCACATCGATGTGCTGGTCGATAATACTGCTCAATTCTCAGTATTCTCCTTCATGGATGGCTTCTCGGGCTATAATCAGATTAAAATGGCGCTAGAAGACATGGAGAAGACTACTTTCATTACTCCTTGGGGAACATTTTGTTACAAAGTGATTCCCTTCGGATTGAAGAATGATGGGGCAACATATCAGCGTGTTATGATGACTCTCTTTCATGACATGATGCATAAAGAGATCGAGGTTTATGTTGACGATATGATTGCCAAATCCCAGACGGAGGAGGAGCATTTGGTTAATCTGCTGAAACTGTTCAAGAGGCTTAGGAAGTTCAGGTTGAGACTGAACCCTAACAAGTGCACCTTCGGGGTGAGATCGGGTAAGCTGCTGGGGTTTATTGTGAGCGAAAAAGGAATAGAGGTTGATCCTGCAAAAATAAAAGCAATACAAGAAATGTCGACGCCTAAAACAGAAAAAGAAATCCGTGGGTTTTTAGGGAGGTTAAACTATATCGCCCGGTTCATATCTCACCTAACTGCGACATGCGAGCCATTATTCAAGTTGTTGAAAAAGGATCAGGTGTTGACCTGGAATGAAAATTGTCAAAAGGCGTTCAACAAGATAAAAGAGTACTTGCAGGAACCTCCTGTTTTGATACCCCCAGTGGCTGGGAGACCTTTGATTATGTATTTGACGGTTCTTGAGGAAAGTATGGGTTGTGTTCTCGGTCAACACGACGAGACCGGACGTAAAGAGCATGCGATTTACTATTTGAGTAAGAAGTTTACCGACTGTGAGTCCAGATACTCAATGCTCGAGAAGACGTGTTGCGCGCTAGCCTGGGCCGCCAAACATTTGATGCAATACATGCTAAATCATACAACCATGCTAATTTCAAAGATGGATCCAATAAAATACGTGTTTGAGAAGCAAGCACTCTTCGGAAGAATTTCCCGATGGCAGATGGTGTTAACCGAATATGATATTCAATATGTCTCGCAAAAGGCTATTAAAGGTAGCGTCCTGTCAGAGTACCTTGCGGAGCAGCCTGTTGAGGACTACTAATCGATGAGGTTTGATTTTCCTGACAAGGATATCATGTACCTGAAGATGAAAGATTGTGAAGAACCGTTGTCGGACGAAGGACCAGAGTTGGGTTCCAAATGGCAGTTGATATTTGACGGAGCTGTAAATTCCTATGGTAGCGGAATAGGTGCAATTATCACTACTCCTCAGGGGTCGCACATCCCCTTTACTGCCCGATTGACTTTTCCCGTTACCAATAATGAAGCTGAATACGAGGCTTGCATCATGGGTCTGGAAGAAGCTATTGATTTGCGAATCAAACATTTGGATGTATACGGAGACTCAACTCTAGTGGTGAATCAGATTAAAGGAGAATGGGAGACACGTCAGCCCAATTTGATACCATATATGAATTATGCAAGGAGATTGTTGCCCTTCTTTGACAAGGTGGAATTGCATCATGTGCCACGAGCAGAAAATCAAATGGCTGACGCCTTGGCGACATTGTCTTCAATGTATAAAGTTAACTTCTGGAACGAGGCTCCCCGGATTGTTATCTCTCGGCTCGACAGGCCTGCCTTCATATTTGCCATTGACGAGGCTCCCGATGGTCAACCCTGGTACTTTGACATCCAGAATTTCCTGAAGAACAAGGAGTATCCGACTGGGGCATCCAATCAAGATCAAAAGACTCTCAGGAGATTGGCTGGCAATTTCTATCTGAACCCGGACGGTGTCCTATACAAAAGAAACCACGACTTGGTATTGCTACGTTGTGTAGACGAGAAAGAGGCGAAGTTGCTCATGGAAGAGATCCATGAGGGTACGTTTGGTACACATGCTGGTGGGCATGCTATGACGAGAAAACTGTTGCGGGCAGGTTATTACTGGCTAACTATGGAAACAGACTGTTTCAAGTTTGCAAAGAGGTGTCATAAATGCCAAATTTATGCGGACAAGGTCCATGTACCCCCAAGTCCTCTGAATGTGATGTCATCACCGTGGCCGTTCTCTATGTGGGGAATTGATATGATTGGCAAGATCGAGCCTACGGCATCCAACGGACACCGGTTCATCTTGGTGGCAATTGATTACTTCACCAAGTGGGTGGAAGCAGCATCATATGCCAATGTCACCAAGCAAGTAGTCGCCAGATTTATCAAACGAGATATTATCTGCAGATATGGAATCCCTGAGCGGATTATCACCGACAACGGTTCAAATTTGAATAACAAGATGATGAAAGAGATGTGCCAGAATTTTAAGATGGAACATCACAACTCTTCTCCTTACCGACCCAAGATGAATGGCGCTGTTGAAGCGGCCAATAAGAACATAAAGAAGATTGTCCAGAAGATGGTTGTGACATATAAGGATTGGCACGAGATGCTACCTTTCACTTTGCACGGTTATCGTACGACGGTACGCACATCAACCGGGGCAACCCCTTTTTCATTGGTATACGGAATGGAGGCACTGTTACCGCTGGAGGTTGAGATTCCTTCCTTGAGGGTTTTACGAGATGTCCAACTTGACGAGGCAGAATGGGTAAAAGACAGGCTGAATCAGCTCAGCTTAATGGATGAGAAGAGGCTAGCTTCTCTCGCATACGGTCGGTTGTATCAGAGTCGGATGAAGAAAGCTTATGATAAGAAGATATGCCCTCGAAGCTTTCAGATGGGCGACCTTGTGCTAAAGAGGATTCTCCCGCCACAAACAGATCACAGGGGCAAGTGGACCCCTAATTACGAAGGTCCCTACATTGTCAGAAAGGTCTTCTCTGGAGGAGCCTTGCTACTATCTACCATGGATGGTGAAGACTTTTCATCTCCTGTGAATTCGGACGCAGTTAAAAAATACTTTACTTGAAAGTGACCCGCTGGACAGTAAAAAGAGAGTCCAGGCAAAAATGGGGCATCCTGGTGAACCGTAAAAAATGAATAAAAGGTTCGGGCAAAAGTTAGGGGTAAAATTGAAAAGATGTACACCCGCGAAGTCGAAAACCTGCAAAGCGCGATTTCGGCAAAAAAAGGGTATCCCGGTGAATTGAAAACCCGCAAAGGGCGATTCACGCAAAAGTTAGGGATTGAAAAAGCAAATGACTGCGGTCCGGATCTGATACAGCATTGCTTAGTGGTTTGGGAGTACCTGAGGGTTCGTTTATCCAACACAATTTCTTCCGAAAATTGAATACCAGGAAAGCGCCAGAGTCAGGCGAGTCATAGGAGGATCAGCTCATGATGTTTGTTTGCACCACGTTGCCGACATGTATACAAGTATTGTTTTGTATTTTTATGCTTTTTATGCATATATGTATGTGTTTGTGTAACTTCCTCTTTTCAGGAGTTGCATCCAATGTACAAAGCTTCGCCTATTTACAGGCTTAATCAATAAAACATGTTATTCAGTATTTGATGTTTATGCTTTACTGATTTATATGGGAAACGTCGATGTTTTGATGAACTCGCATGTGCATAACCTTGCTGGCCCTTGCCAATAATTGCTAAAACTTCGAATTGACTGAAGTAATGTCGCGGGTACTAACCTGGATAGATTTGGTTGTATAGATTTGTGTTGTCTCGTTTGTGTTTTGCAGGGTCCTCACCTTTGAAGCGAACGATCAGAAAATTGTGGCCCCAGCCGGAGGCTCGTGGTGAAAGACTTGACTTTTTGTGACACTAATCCCCATGCAGGTCGCGCCTCACCCCAGAAATTGAGACCATGATTATCCCTTACCGAAGGAAGGATTAGTTTCCTCAGGAGAGTATCCTCATGGAAGTTATCTACAGGGTATCCCCAGCAATTCGAGATCAGTGTTCCATGCAGAGGTTATACTCCCCAGAGAGTCGAAGATGTGTGCATTCAATCCCTAGATGGGAGGATTTCCACGGCATATAACCAAGATAGTAAGTTCAGAAGGATTATCCCCACCAAGGATGGTTTTCTTTCTCCCCACAGGTCGTCATGCTTTCGTCAGGATGATTATCCCCAGCGGAGTGGTAGTTCCGAGTTCGTAAACTGTACCCAGACAGTTGTTCCCCAGAAGGGTTGCTTCCCCCCCAACTGAGTTAATCTTCCCAGCAGGTGTTATTCTTTCCTCCAGTGGAAATCGATGTGTAATCTCTCCCCAGCAGAGTTGGTGGTATTTCCGGCATTTATTTTTCCAAAATACTTCGCGATATCCGTTCATCCCCAACAGGGTGGTATTTGTCCTCAACAGCCGTGTTGAAGCAAGCTTGTCAGAGCTTCCCCAGCAGTCTGAACCTGCAGTTGCATTTGCATACATTATCATGTTTGCATCTACCCAAAAACGCGTAGCATTCCCATGCCGTATGGAGCATTACGCCATTATCAGACATACGCATTTTGAAACATAAATCAGGTTGGTTAATCTTTTGCTTTTCAGGTGTGTTTCTCAACAGGAGTATGGGGTTCTACCTCAGATCTATTACCAGACGATCGAGGTCTCACCGTGAGACATATGATGACACAGTTCTTGTTATCATTCCCCACAGAGTTACTGGTTGAAGTTCCTCTTATCCAACCAGCAGAATGTTTTCTTCAAGTTTGTCGCTGCGGCGGTATCTCAGGGTTCCATAAAATCAATTTCAGGAAGGATCACTTTTTGGGAAGACGAGTGTTTGGCGTTTATTTTCATAATATCCTCAGTGGAGTTATCTACTACCGCGAAAAGGCTAGGAAGCTATATCCAAGGTTATGTTTTCCCGTATGAATCAGGCGGATGAACTTTCCTGTAAGTATCAGGCAGATGTATTATGTTTTCCCGTAAGAATCAGGCGGATGAACTTTCCTGTAAGTATCAGGCAGATGTGTTATGTTTTCCCGTAAGAATCAGGCGGATGAACTTTCCTGTAAGTATCAGGCAGATGTGTTATGTTTTCCCGTAAGAATCATGCGGACGAACTTTCCTGTAAGTATCAGGCAGATGTGTTATGTTTTCCCGTAAGAAACAGGTGGATGAACTTTCCTGTAAGTATCAGGCAGATGTGTTATGTTTTCCCGTAAGAATCAGGCGGACGAACTTTCCTGTAAGTATTAGGCAGATGTGTTATGTTTTCCCGTAAGAATCAGGCGGATGAACTTTCCTGTAAGTATCAGGAAGATGTGTTATGTTTTCCCGTATGAAACAGGCGGATGAACTTTCCTGTAAGTATCAGGCAGATGTGTTATGTTTTCCCGTAAGAATCAGGCAGATGAACTTTCCTGTAAGTATCAGGCAGATGTGTTATGTTTTCCCGTATGAAACAGGCAGACGAACTTTCCTGTAAGTATCAGGCAGATGTGTTATGTTTTCAAGCAAGAATCAGGCAGATGAATTTTCCTGTAAGTATCAGGCAGATGTGTTATATTTTCCCGTATGAAGCAGGCGGATGAGCTTTCCTGTAAGTATCACGAAGATGTGTTATATTTTCCCGTATGAAACAGGCAGATGAACTTTCCTGTATGAACCAGGCAGATGTGTTATGTCTTCCCGTAAGAATCAGGCGGATGAGCTTTCCTGTAGGAACCAGGCAGATGTTTTATATTTTTCCGTATGAAGCAGGCGGATGAACCTTTTCGGTATCCAGATAGATAATTCTCCCGTGATGGATAGAGTATGTGAGATATTTGGCAAAAGTATTTTCCCCAAGGAGGTCGCCGTGATTTCCTCGTGTTACTGTCCTCAGTAGAGTCCTCCTCAGAGTCGTTTGTGGGTTGGGACCAACGAAGGTAGCTACTGTAGAGGTAGGCAGATAAACAGTACTCAGATAATCTTCCCGTATGAAGTAGGCGGAGGGAGGTTCCTGTAATCAGGCAGATGACTTTTCCCGTATGAAGTAGACGGATGGGGTTTCCTGTGTTCAGACAGATGACATGCCTGTATGGATAGGCAAATGAGTTCCTTGTGACGGAAATGTTTCCCCAGCGAAGTCGTCGGGACATTTTCTGTGTTGATAGAATATAGCGTCCTACATGGACAAAGTTCTATCCCCGCAATGATAGAATCTTTTTTCGGTCTGATGAAAATAATCCCCAGCACGGTCGCTAATTGATCAGTTTGTTGCCGTAACAACCGGATCCATTCAGCAGATGTTGTTTTCCAAGCAGTTTGTGCAGTTTATTTCTGCGGTTGGCAAATTTCCGGGTTCTTGGTATTCAACCGTCTCTTACCTCGATTGTTTGAAGGTCGTTCGCTCTTCACCCAGTCGGGTCCACGCCGTTTGAATATGGGCAATTGTTGCACCCTAAAATTTGCTCAACCTATTTCACCTGGTTTATGTTTTAATTGCATTATCATTTGCATAGATGCATCATGTACATAGCCTAATCATTTGCATAGAAAGTCATCTAACAAGGGATCAAGTGCCATTCTTATCTAAAGAATCACATCAAGGGTTTTTATTCAATTTTAAGACTATCCAAGTCATCAAGAAATGTTTGAAGCTTTGAGAAGTTTGAGGGTCAACTAGTGGACTTCTCTCCTAATTTGAGGTGTATTGAGGGTCATCAATGGGGGTATGAGCTATGAATTAAGGGTATGGAAGGTGCACAAAGCTTATGAAATGCCTAGAGGGTTATGTTGAAGATGAGACAAGCCATTGATTCAAGTACAAGAGCCACAGTTGAAGTGCAGTCAACTAGGGTTTCATCTGGGTCAACCCTAGGTCAACTGAGTGATTGAAGAGCATCAAGGCTTAATTGGAGGTTGTGGTATTCATGAATTAGTATGTTGATACATGTGTGGTGTTGTGCCAAGGATAAATCAAAGAAAATCAAGAGTGGGAGGAGTTGCCAAATTAGGGTTTTAGTGTAAAATCCCCTAATTTAGGCCTAATTTCCAAGTCAGATAAGTCAAAATGAAAGTTTCAAATGGATTCTTGGCCAACATGAAACTTGTAGAGCTTCTCAATAGCTTTAATTTGAGTACTAGAAGTCTTCAAGGAGATTTGTAGAACTCGATTTATGGTTCTTGCAAGTTATGGGTCATCAGAGGACACTAAAATTTATCTGTGAAAGTCACTTGACTTCCAAGCAACCTTTGCCCATGAAGGAGTTTTCAAATGGATTCTTGGCCAACATAATATTTGTATATCATGATATTATCTTTCCATAGAGTACTAGAAGTCCTCAAGAGGATTTGTAGAACTCAAGTTATGATCTTGGCAATCTAGGGGTATTTTAGGTGTTGATGATTATAGGTCATTTTTCAACATAGGTCAAAATCTCCATCTTCCACTCCTCAAATGGAAAAATGTTCAACATGAGATGTGCTTAAAATGATGTTTTTGGGCTAGATAAGAAGTCATGAGAGCTTGGAATGACTTGTATCACAAAATTGCAAAAATGGCCTAAAATGAGGATGGATTTTAAATGAACCAAGGAGGAAAATTGTGATTTTTGATCTATAAGTCCAAACCAAGCCATGTGACATACCAAATTGATTGGAAAACACATTTTGAAAACAATGACATTGCCACATTTTTGAGTTGAGGGATAATTTCATGACTTCCTTTGTAAAGTGGTTACTTACATCATAAGTCACTTATGCAAAACCACTCTTTAAAGCATGACCAAGGCCTTAACCCTTGCCAATCCATTCAATGTTTCATCTAAGGAGAAATTGGATCAGAATGAGGTGCAAATACAAGCTTAGAACTCAGCTGCCATGTATGAAACTTCTCATGACATTTTCAAATGCAAGAGATATTGAACTTCTCATTGGATCAATCCAGAAGTTTCTAGATCATTCATACACCTTCTATATAAGTATTAGAAGAGGTTCAAGGCATTGGTTGGTGCAGATTAAGAGAGATTGGAGAGATTGAGTTTTGATTTTTCATCTTGCAAGTCCAAATCGGTTACACAAATTGGAGAGGTTTCAATCCATTCTTTTGCACTCAGAAGCTCTACTTTGAGTTGGAGATTGATTCCAGATAGATTGCTGATCAAGATTGTGGAAGAATCGTGAGATAGCACTTTGAATTCATCTCTTGCAAGTCAGAATCGAGTTTGGTGATTCAAGAAGATTCAGTCCAATTTGATGCATACAGAAGCTTGGTAATTGATCATAGAACGTGTCTGGAAGATCTTGGAGCTTGATTTGAAGATTTGCTTGCTCTGTTCATCCAAGATTTGCAGGTATGTAAACTTCCTTCCATGGCTCGATTCATGTAGATTCCTTAGGTTTAAGATGGTGATATTCATTATAGAACATGGCTAGGTGGATTCTGGTAACAATTGGCATGTTTTAGAGACAAAATTAGGTTGAGCACATTTTCTGGTGAGGCTCGTATTTGATGATATAGACCTAGTTTGATAGTGGATTTTACTCAGTGTGAAGTGTAGTTGATCCTAGGCTTCTCAATTTTGAGTTTGGTGATGATTTTTTGGTTAAGCATTTTCTGAACATGCCTTCGTGTTTTGAGAAGGAGAGGGTTTCAATACAAATGGAAGGTATGGTTGAGTTCCTTGTGGAAAAACGAGCAGGATGATGTATTTAGGTTAGGGTTTTGGTGAGGATTAAGGGAACTGAGGTTTGGGGACGACGGTGGCTCCACCTCTGGCCACCGTCTGGTCATGTTTCCCTCCAATGTTTAAAATGAAGAAGATGATGTGAAGACCATAGGATCTAGTAAGACCTTTGACCAAAGCAATCATCCAACGGCCCAGATGCGAGGAAAATTTGTGAAGGAGTCTGAGAGGAGCTAAACGCTCCGTTTCATTTAATGAGTGGCATGGGCTTAAGTGATAATTTGCTACCAACACCCCTTTCTGAGGCCCATTTGAGAATTACACATGTTTTGCTTGCCATTCACATGAACTTTTTTCCATTTTCATTTGTGTTTTTCATTTTATTTTCTGAGTTGATTGGGCTTACGAAGCGCTTCGCTACTAGCACCCCTTCCTGAGCCCAATTGGTGAATTGTATTGGATATCATTGCTATTTGACACACCTCTTTTCCATTTTCTTTTATTTTTCTTTTATTTTCACATTATTTTAGGTTAACTGAAAATTCATAACTAATTGAAAAATAAACATTTTTGGATGGGAATTTTTTCTTTGTTTCCCTTAGGGTTTCTAGAATTTAATAAAACAATAAAAACATTAATTCATGCATTTTATATTTTTTTGGTATATTTTACAATATTATTGCTTTTATTTTGCATTTGCTTGATACTTAATTTTTCTGAATTTAGTATGAGAGATTGGTGCATGATTTTTGATTGATTCTTGTGAGGTTGGTTAGGTTAGGGAAGCATGTACCCTTAGAAATTTTATCATATTCTTATGATGAAATTTAGGTTAGTTTTGAGTAATGAACTTTAGGGTGCTAGGATTAGGGTTTTACAACACTTAGGTGTAGTTTAGGGCATAGTTTGGAGACTTAGGGTTTGATTTAGGCCTTGGGGTTTATGTGGGGTATAGGGTATATAGTTAGGTTCCCTTAGAAATTAATCTAGGATTTTATGATGAGTATTTCTATTTTGTTTGATTTTTGCAACTTGTATGATGTTTGTGTGTTTCCCCCTTGGGCATTTGGCTTGTTTGCTGGGTTTGGGCTATTCTAAGTGGGCTTGGGGTTTGAGTTTTGCTTGTTGGAACTCATGAAGACATTGGAGATTATTGGAGACAAAGGATAGATCTTGGAGCATGAAGAGGGTTGCTTTTGAACACCTAGGAGATAGGAGATATAGGGAGAGCTTTAGATTAGACTGCTTTCTTCTTTCAAACATAGAGAGCTTCTTGTGCCCCTATTATATCCCATGACACAAGGTCCCCCAAAGAAGTTCCATCTCTCCTTAGGAGGGATGTAGAGCATGCTTTGGTTGGGTAGAACCTTGAGGATACCTTTCACCTGCTATGTTAGAATCTTAGTGGTTTTCCTGGGTTATCACTAAGCCTCTTAACATTTCAACTTAATCTGTTAAGTGATTCTCTCCTGTGAGTGCTTGCCTTGAAGATATAAGCCCATTAAAGATAAGGCCCATTGAGGATTGGTGAAGATGAAGCTTATGCCTGTCAAAGCTGGTTATCTATTGAAACTAGGGTTTTGCTGCTTTCGGAAGCTGTTTGTTGTTTGAGTTGTCTACTTGTTGGGGTTCAATGCTTGCCAGAGCTTGGAGATTCTTTGGAGATAAGAGCTTATCCAAAGCTTGGGGATCATTGAAGATGGAAAATGGGGTTTTGCTTGAAGTTGCTACTGTCAACCTTTTTGCTGTTAATCAATTGTAGCTCTCAGAGTTGTTGCTGTTTAGGCTGTAGCTGTAGGAGCTGGTGTTGCTGTCAGAGCTGGTGTTGGGTTTTGTTTTCTTTTTCTGTATTGTTTGTTGGCTTGTTCAGCTTGCCCCTTAGGGTTGAAGTGAAGATTTTTCACTTTGCCTATTGTTTTCCCAGGTTCGAGGTTGAGTGGGACTCCCTTGCCTCGCTTGTACTGCTGCATCTCATGCGTTTTACTGTTTACTGTATATATCTGTTTCTTTTTTGTGTATCCCTTAGGATCTCTGTTTCCCTCTGTGTAAGAGAGAAATATGACAGACATTAGGTTTTAAACCATGCATGACAACAGTAGGGTATTTTTTATTCCCCTTTCAAACCCTAGGTTTTTAGAATTTCTCTTCTATCTCAAAACAATTCAAAACACAGTAATAAGGATGGTCGATGTCGTACACTACGAGCCTTAAGCTATTTGAGAGAGGATTGCTGAAGGGTCACTCTTCAGTAATCTAACTGCTTATTATGTTACCCTTAGGGTGACATACGACGTAGTCACTCTCAAATCATAGTCTCTAATGCATCAGAGATTGCAAACAAACAAAAAAAACAGTTCGTGCATAAAAGACTGAAAACAAACATCAAAGTGTCATTTTTGTCCGCATGGACTCCTAATCAGAAGAAAACCTTTTCAGAAAGATCTAAAAAAAAGTCAGACAAATCTGTGTCTCCCGTTGCCCGAACTACATTTGCTCTGATCTTTCATGCTGTATGAAAGTACGTAGGCATAGGATGTCGTATCCTAGCGAGCAACCTTCCATCCTTCCCCGTAGGTAGGCGAACTACGTTGACTCTGATTTCTCGTTCCAGACGGGAATACGTAGGCATAAAGTGTGATACTTTGCCGAGTCATTTTATTTTCTTTTAACCCTAGACCTTTAAGAGTGTAGATAGAATAACAATCCGTACTAGAAAACAAGCATGGATCCCGTCGAGTACGGCGGACGTGAGGGGTGCTAATACCTTCCCCTTGCGTAATCGACTCCCGAATCCCGGATTTGGTTGCGATGACCATTCCTTTCCCGTCTTTGCAGTAGGTTTACTTCGAGCGTTTCCTTTCCCTCTGTTGGGATAAATAACGCACGGTGGCGACTCTTCTGTCATGGCCGGCGCCGATTTTCGCAGTAGCGACATTGAGTGTTTAGGGTGTGGAAATGAAAATTCAAAGTTCAAGCTTAAGAGTTCAAATGAGTGTCTTATTTATAGGAGAAGCTTTCTAAATGTTGAGGAAGGATGAATGATGTCAATTCCAACAAATTTGTGCACACCTGTAGCATGAGCAAAGTGTGACTTGAAAGTTTCCAAAACTCACTCAAATCTTGCATTTCAAGGCTCTAATCAACCCAGAAAAGTGGGCAAATCACGTTTAGATTGGATTCGTGGCTTAATTTCGTGATTAGAGGCCAATTAAACCAAAATCAATTCTGACATGGAGTGAAATTCCAATTTTGAAATTCAATTTTTGCCAACATGGTTCTCATAACGTAGGAGGCTTTCTGAGATGATTCTTGTTGCATTGGATAGAGGATGATGCAATCTTTGCAATGTGAAAAGAAAGTATTTATTTGTAAATCTAAGTTGAGAGATATGATCCTTCAAAGTAGCCTCCATGAAAAGGTTCAAAATTGCAAAACACTTAGAAAAATTTCAAGTCTTTTTAGGGACCAAAAATGACCTATAATGTTTTGACAAAAAACAAGACCTTCCATAGGTTTTTGCATTTGCACCTTGAATAAAATTGTAAAGGACATATTCAAGTGCATTTTAGAAAAAGAATGGGATCCAAATGATGAAAATTGACCAAGTTATGACCTTTTGAAGTTGACTAGAAAATTCTTCCAAAACTCAAAATGACTTATAATGTCTTCAAACTTTTGATGATCTTCCAAGATAATTTGATTCTTCCTTTCAAAGAGAACTTGTAGGGGATGATGAGAAGAGTTCACTAGAAAAATAACCACGCAAGATGTTGAAAAATTAAGGAGTTATGCCCATTTAATCATAGCATCCATAATTTGCTAAATTAGGTCAACCACCTTGAACCAAACTTGAATCCCTTGATTATTTCTTGAAAAATAAGCCTTGGTGAATCACATATTATCTTGAAATGATGTTTCCTTAAATCATACTTGAAGATGAGGATCTTTGGGAGCTTGATAATACCATAAAGTGAATAAGAAAACCTTGCTTGAGGTTGAAGAAACATGCTCCTCTTATCTTGAGAAACAAGCCATGATGCCTTGATCCTTCTCTAGAGCAATGCTATGGAAAAGTTAATATGAGAATTCAATTAAACATAAGCCAAGATCCAAGATAAAAGATGAGAAAATTTTGGGGTGCTATAGTAGGAAGCATTATTTCTTCCCTAACTACAATCATATATTCTCCAACTTGTACGAAACAAGGATATGAAATACAAAACTCTCAAGTAGGAAGCATGAAACTCATTTCTTTGTCTTCTTCATCAAATATTCGGTATGTGAAACATTTTCACCATTCATGTTACGGTAATGTTTTTATGTTGTTTTTGAGATCCTAAAATATATAGATTTTATGATGTTGTTGTTGCTGAGATTGAGATTGAAGTTTTTATGTTGTTGTTGTTAATACGAGATTACAAATTTTAGGTTGTTGTTTTTGTTGAGATAAGTAAAAGGTTTATATTTATTGTTGTTACTGAAAATGAAGGTTTTATGTTGTTTAGATCGACATTGAATGTTTTATGGTGTTGTTGGTTTTCTTATTGTTACTCATGTTGTTGTATTATTGTTGTTGTTGCTGTTGTTGAAATGACTTAAGCATTTACATTTGATGCGGGAAGAAGACTAAAGTTCTTATAAAATAGTGATATGAATATTATAATGATAAGGTAATATATAAGATTTGTGTAAATTTTGTATATTCTGTCATTTCAGTTTGTTCTTGAATTTTTAGGCGTAACAAAATGAAATTTATTTGTAAGCATAAGCCATTTTTTTAGTAATACAGCTATATCATAAAAGCATGAACATTTGTTTAGGAAAGAAGAAATTGCTCATCTGGAGAAAATGGTTAATGATAAGAATTTGAAAAATAAAATATCAAGTTGTGTTGCTATAACATGACTGAGAAACATCAAGTTGTGTTGCAGCAATGCACTGTGTTGTTTCCTTTTCAATATCTTATCATTAACCTTTTTTTGTAGCAATTCTTCTCTAGATGATTCAATTTCTTCTTTGTCAAACGTATAATTACGTTTTTAATGATATATCTATATTAATAAAAAAATTCTTATGTTTTAGAATAAATTTTGTTTAGTCCAACATGTAAAGAGCATAATACAAGTGACAAAAAATAAAATATATTTTTTCATGACAAAAAATATGAATTATGGTGAAAAGTTATCCAAAACACATTTTCTCACGATTAATAGTATGAAGTGAAGTGAAAAGTCATTACAATGCGACAATTTTAAATTGTCAAAGTGTTGTTGTTTGTATTCAAACCAATGATCAAATAACTTTTTATCTCAGGCAATTTTCTAACCATGAAAAAAGTGACATACTTTTATGACACACTTTTCTTGACAATAGATACTTTGACAAAAGCATCCTCACATGAAGCTACCAGATTCGACATAGACTCCTCCGACTGATATCTTGGGATCATTACATTTGACACATACAGTAGATTCCTCAAGAGGATTTCCCTTCCAAGTTCTTCACAACATATTTACAGACACTTTGTGATTGTCAATCTTCCCTCGCGGAGTCTCATTTTGTTGAGCCTGTCCTTCCCATGTGTTGTGTCTAGCTTTTCCCCTGTGACACCTTTTCCTCACAGGGCCTCTTTGTTTTGCATTTTCATATCACTACATATCATTTTCATTCGGTGGCTTCTTATGGCCAAAAATTCGCGCAATGTTAGTATTTAAGTCCCTCCTATCTCGTCGAGACGGAGATTTCAAATCTTCATATCTCCGGATAGAAGTAACTTAAATAGGGGCATCTGTTGCACCCTAATTTTTGACCTTAAGATCCCACCTCATCTCGTGTTTTGCGTGCGTTTCATCATGGCTAATGAGTGTGTGCAGGTTTATTCTACTTTAAAGACGTCTCTAGCATTTTATGATTAGATCCCCTCCGATCAATATCTTGGTCCCTTTCAAGTTTTCTCCTTAGTAAAGAAGGTTTGTCAAGGCAGAATCTACACAAGAATTGAAATCACAGGCTCATGGATCGAGGCATTTGTGGTGCAAGATAATTTGAATTCAAGATTTAAGGATTATTCGTTTAGGTTTTTAAATACGGCAGTTACAACTTAATCAATTGGTGTCGTGGTGGCAAGGGTCATTTTGGTTTCCTTTGGTGCTCTTCATGTCGATTATTTTGGTTTCAAGACTTCGGTTCTCCAACAACTTGGTTGTTATGTCTTGGTTTCAATTTAGAGGGATTGAAGTTGCTAGCTATCTGGTTTTCTCTCAAAGAATATAAATTCGTACCGAAGTGTTTAGTTCTTCACCTTGGATGCAAGATATGCAAGTTTGAATTATATACACCATTTCCCTTTTGACTAAGTCATGATTCAAGAACGACTCAAGCTCCCCCATTATTTTCGCCCTCTTACGCCTAAATATGGTTGCAAGTTTTATTACGAACATAAGACAAGTTCTTTGGATTCGTGACAAATATTTAAAGGTTTCATGAACTCAGGAAGATACACTTTTTCATTACAAAGCTCAAGTCTTAATTTTGCAAGTTCACGAATTAAGTGTGGGATCACTTCTATTTTGATTAGTCCACAACTCTACAATTATAAAAACATGGTCATTACAGCCAAGGCTTAGTATTAACAATTAAGTGAAAGCATGGATATGCTTAGGCATGAAAAGCAAGTCATGTAATACCTATCGTTTTGTACATGGTGTAAACTTAATGCAACAGACATTTTGATTACTTAACGACAACACACAGTGGTACACAAATGGTGAGAAACAATAATGATACAAATACAAATACAAGTCTACAGATAGACCACAACTTCCTCCCGCATCGTTACGTCCTTCGCCGATGACCATATCAGGCTTCCCTCAATACACCGCTAGAACACCTTCGGAGCCAACACATGAGGATATTGCTTCAACATAGAATCTGCCGACAGAGCACGTGGAGTATTTGCTAAGTTAGCGCTCAAGGAAGGTAAAAAGCTTGTTAGCATGAGAGTCGGCAATGATTCAACCTGTCATACATTTGTTATGAGAATTTGCCGAGAAAAAACGTCTTGAAAAGTTGAAGAGGGAGTTACTGCACTCAGGTTCAAAGCCTTACATCACTTGTGGAAAGAAGATATGCGCTTATGGACTATTAAGAAAAGCCGGCCGAAATCTCGTAAGAAGAATGAACCAAATGCCTGCAGTAGTAATTTGAAAACGCCAATCTCCTATTCATTCCCGGTTTTCTTTCCATGTTTGAAATCATCCCAACTGGTCCCTAACGTCAGATATCCCAAGCACCGATTCAGAGGAACACCCTGAAAATACCAGCATGAGAAAGCCAAGAATATCTAAAAGAGCATGTTATGCAAGTGACAAAATAAAAGCAGTATGCCACCAAATCTTACGGGCATCTATGGCGAAGAAGCAATCGAAGCTGATTATTCCTTCTCACTTCCATAAAGTCTAAACCGCATGACTTCAGAGGGACATTTTGGACCCACGTCTCCTGCAAGAGAAATCTCTCATGGATCCCCTTTAGGCAAATCAGCTGCAGTTAACCAGTTTAACAGAAGGAGAAACTGGGGGCATTCTGGAAGTCCACAAACCAAGAAACAACTTTTTCTTCACGTTGGCATAGTTTGAGTCGAGGCGAGGGAACATCACAGGCTCCTGGCAGTTCACCATTTTATCTATAATCAAATATTAATCCTGGAAGCTGGTTCTAATATGAGCTCACAATCAACTGTATTACTCCATGCCTTGGCGAAATCCCCCGTACATTCCTCTACAAAGTGTGTGACCTGCAAAAGCGTTTAAAATGCGAGCACACGGTCAACGGAACCAAGTATTCTTTACCAACAATGAAAGTGAGTTTGTGTTGTGTTCTCTAAAGTATGCTACTGAACCATCGATTGATCACTAAAGTGAATAGAAACAAAATATCAAACATGATAATGAACTCATTACTTATATATATGACGGGATGATGTTGATCATTACTTATCACAAAAACGTCGTCGTCGACGGAGTTCCTGTATTATCCTGCGTGAAACTATCAACATCAAAAATAGTCTAATGAAGATTGAACAAAGTCACGCAGAAATGTTGCAGAGATCCAGAGTGTGGACTTACAGAGAGGTGAACCACCATTATTCCATAGCAGCCCCATGGTTTCGATTTGCAGCATCAAAAGACACTTCATGGTCGAGATCCAAAGCAGTTTTTCAATAGCAGTACTTGACTCTACTACTGATACTTGGTAAATCCATCGAAGCTGTACCTCTTTGGCTCTCAAAGATAAGCTTCCATAATGCCGCGTTGTGTGGTTGATTCTCGAATAAATACTCCTGCACCTGCCAAAGGTTTTTCATCATTTGGTTACAACATAAAACTAGAATCCCAAATTCAAGGTTTACGGTTTAAGTAAACGACAGAATGAACAAGATGACGTACTTTACCGTCTTCACACTTGAGTGCCTTGTACTCCTTCAAGTATCTTGGAGCAAACACGCTTGTACCAGGGACCTCTGCTACACTCGCATATTCCCAACAGGCCGCATCCTCAGCTGCGGCACGACATTGAAGGGCAGAGGGATTAGGAGCTCATTACTGATAATCTGATAAGAAAATTAAGGACAACACAACCCAATCAATTCGACATTAAGGTGAAGAAAGGGAAGCATATTCAAATCATTATCGGAAATAGAAAGTGCATCAATCACATATCCACAACAGAGGAACGAAAATCAGACATGTTGAAACGGAAATGGAAATGCATTTATTAGTTTCTAAACAAGCTCCAAACATATTCAAGTAATTTCCAAAGCAATCTCAACGGAAACGGAAACTTCTGAGACAGAGAGACAGGTGTTAATGATACCCTCCAAAACAGTCAAACAAGAAAGCAATCAAAATTTGAATATGAAGATTGAAACATGATTCATACATGTTTGAGCCAAAGTAGAAACAACTCTATTGTGGGAATCACGTTCTTAAAGGATTACACCAATACATTCAAGCAACATTAATATATTTCCAAATTCAAGAAGCGCTAGAATATCTTCCCACATTCAAGACAAAATATGGATACAAGTCTATATAAGAGGCGTTGCAAAGAGAGCTTCAGGGGGGGGATGGAGACGACCATACACACAGAAATCAAACAAAATCACGCAGACAAAAGAACACCAATCCAGAAAATATTCAAGAAGACCTAGCATCGCGGAGGAAAGAAGAACTTACCCCATTGTTCTTCCATCACCACGACGCCACCTTCACGAGGTCGCCTCAAAAAACCGACATCCACCGCGAATCCGCCGCCGGCGAAGCCTTTGTCACCGTTACTGCCAACTCCGCCAAAACCTCTGGAAGAAAAAACCTCAAGCCGTAAGTTTTATCTCCACTAATATGATTTTCCTTGATTTGTTTTGGTGGATGTAGGAATTAAAGAAACAGAAGAAGATGGAAGGATCGGCGTGAGTCGAAAGCGGAGAAACAGAAGAGAGAAGGCGGAAGCAAGAGAAGTGGACGCAATCGGAGAAGATGGAATTGGTGGAGACCGATCTGGGAATTTAGGGTTTTTGTTTATTTTTGTTGTTATGTTTATTCGTTGTAACATGATAATCCTATGAACACACACTCACCACACACAGCACAACACACAATCACCTATTAACCACTAATTAACCATTATCACCCTTAATCACCATTAACCTTTTAATTAATCTCTAATCATAACTTAATCAGCTTCCATTAAAATAAATCAACTTTTTTATAAAAATTAAATTAATGTTTTTTTTAACTAATTAATCTTTTTAAGTCACCTCTTATAAATTAATAAGTTTTTTTTTTTGATAAATAATATATAGCTATTTTATTCTTAAAACTTTTTAAGTAAAAATAAAATTATAATAACCTTTTATGCTAATAAATACAAACTTCATTTTAATAAATTTCTACTCAATTAAAATTAATTCACATCCAGAATTTCATTTAAATTCAATTAAATCAACTTCATTTCTTTTATCAATTCCAATCAATAAAATCAACTTTTAGCAAAACTGACAACAAAATAAAATCAACCTCATTAAATCAACTCAACTTTTTTCTCTAAAATCAAATCAACGATTAAAATCGAACCAACTTCTCCTAAAACATTTTAATCAACTCAATCACCTCACAACACCTTCACTTACGCCTAGCGCTTTCATGCGTATTTACATTTATCTTTATCTGCTTTACCTTAGTCACAATGCACACACTCACTTAGCGCTTTCATGCGTTCGTGTATGGTTTATATTTCCGTATTTACTTTCTGCAAATTTATCTCTACTGCAAGTCATTATATCTTGTTGCATCGCATCGCATCCGTCCAAAGGAAAAACCTACACATGAGTCAACACTTGTGTGTAGTTGCACATCATAAGCACCATATTCCCCTCGATCCTTGATTCTTCAAGTTGATCGTTTAGGATAAGATCCTACCCCATAGGAAGGACCATTATCTTTACAACATAGAAACAAAACGATCAACACAATACAATCTTACAAACACATTTAGAGAATAGATGTTAATCATCTTAAGTGAGATATAATCTCCACCCCACAAACAATACAATCAAACATGTAGGGACTTTGCCTTAAGAACGACAAAGGCATACTTGGCGATCATCCGAGTATGTAAGACCTTTTCTTAAGATGACACAAAGACCATTTCCTACAACCCTTCTCTTTTACATTTGTGGTGGTTATCTCTCCCTTAAAATGAAGACTCATCTCTTCTCCTAAACCCAATCAAAACAACTACCCTAAACCCGTAGGAACTTTGACCACAGTCAAAGAACTCCTCTAACCCTTTAGGGCGAACTACAACATACTCTGATTCCACTCCCGTAAGGATATGTAGGCATAAGATGCGACATCTTATCGAGTATACTTAGAAATAAACCACTAGGGTCTCTAATCATTAAGCAGATAAACACTTAGCAATAAACAAATATACAACAAGAGGTTCCTGTAGAGTACTACAGAAACTTAGGATGCTAGTACCTTCCCTAAGTTTAACCAACCCCCGAACCTAAACAATCTAGCTTGCATTTGCATTGCATTGTGGGAATTTCGATCTTTATCCCTTCCTTTGGACAAATCAAAGTTCGGTTGCAAAAGGAATATAAGATTCAAACTAATCAATAGTTTGGTATCAAAATTTCACCGCGACACTTAGGTGGAGAAACCTTTGAGATTCATCCTAAACCCTAAGTTCTTAGATATTTAGAATGAATATCTAGCATTATATTTTATCAAGAATGTTTTGGTTTACTACAAGGTATCCCTAGTCCTAGGTGATATCTACTATAGTATTATCACACAAAAAGCATTAACACTGGTTTGTCCGACCTAACAGTTAACCGTAAATCAATTTCCATTTGTGAGATAGAAAAAGCATTTGTACAATAAAAATTGATTATGAAAAAGCACTTATTCTTGATCGTAATTTTTCAATTGCTCCTGCGCATGAAAACCTTCAGTTCTCCCTTTGTTCTTGATCGCTCAAAAATCTTTCTTCCCTTTCCTCAAACTCTTCTAAATAGCAAAAACTCAAATAACAGTAGGTGGAAATACCAAAAATGCCCTCTAGGTCAACATTCAGTGAAAAGTCAAGAAAACAGGAAAATTACGTCCAAGCCAACACAGATCGTGACAGCTGACACGAGGTGGCCATGTTAGCTCCCTGTATTCTACAAATCAAATTCTTAGTTCCAAACATGCTAACACGGGCCGTGTCAGCCCCCTAGTTCTACACTTTCTTGATAAACAAGCCATGATGCCTTGATCCTTGTCTAGAACAATGCTATGAAAAAAATGAGTATGATAATGCAATGAAACATAAGCCAAGATTCAAGAGAAAAGACGGGAAAAAGGTGATTGAATACCAAAAGAACTCTAAAATTTGCAAACTGCGGGGATATTCACATTGCAAAAACTGCCACCTGAAGGTGGACTTAAAAATCAGCGGGTACCAACCAAAAGTTGGGATAACCGAAAGGATAACTGATCAAAAAGATAACAATGGCTACTAACCAAAAGTTAGGATTTCCATAGAGTAATATCTAAAAGTTGTGAGAAAGAGGCTACTAATCAAAAGTTGGGATCACCCACACATCATCCGAAGGTGAATACATAAACAATGAAGACCACCAACCAAAAGTTGGGATCGTCCAAAAGATTACCAACTAACAGTTGGAATGAAAGCTACTAACCAACAGTTAGGATCGCCAGAACGCTGACCTAACACGAATACACTAAAAGGAAGACTACCAACCAAATGTTGGGATAACCACTTTGCAGGGGAGCACATATGAGGACTACCAACCAAAAGTTTGGATAACATCCAAACAAACGATGGATTGCCAACCAAAAGTTTGGATAACATCCAAACAAACGATGGATTGCCAACCAAAAGTTGGGATAACATCCAACAACGAACTACCAACCAAAAGATGGGATACCATCTAACAAACAAATGGACTACCAAATAAAAGTTGAGATGACATCCAACAAACAGCAGACTACCAACCAAAAGTTGGGATAACATCCAACAAAAGACGGACTACCAACCAAAAGTTGGGATAACATCCAACAAAAGAAGGATTACCAACCAAAAGTTGGATAACATCCAAACAAGCAGATGGCTACCAACAAAAAGTTGGAATCATCGGGACGTCGACCAAAGGAGAACTTACCCAAGACGAAGATACCAACCAAAAGTTGGAATCAACGGGATGCCGACCGAAGGCGAACTTACCCAAGACGAAGAATACCAACCAAAAGTTGGGATAACTACTCAGCGGGGACCAAAAGAAGATGACCAACCAAAAGTTGGGATAAACCAGGTATACAGGAAGTAGAATCAAACGAATTACGACCTGAAACAGAAACTCCGCTGGGGCAAAAGAGGTTTAAACACACAAACTCAACTGGGGAGTAAGATGAACACACCTACCAAAGACTCGTTAGGGATAAAGATAACAAAATATTAAGTCATGACATTACTTGCTGGAGAGAGGTCTGACAACAGTGATATCAAAACTTGGTATATGCTTCAGATGCACATGTTTGAAAATGGCATAATGCTCTAGACGAAATGGAAATGCTACATGTTTAGGAGGAAGCAAATGCAAATGATATGCAACAGGAACCCTGCCGGAAATAGTGCTGGAAAGAAAACCAACAAACCAAATCTACTGAGGAGAAAATGCCCTGAATGGCTTTCTGCTGTGGAACACGCCCTGAATGGCCTTCTTGAATAAAATCTTCTGGAGATAGATCCACCATGCAAGGAATTTAGAAAATCATCTACTGGGGAAATGTGCCACAAATCTGACTTTGAAGAAAACTAATTACCATTGGACTTTACTGAGGAAATCAACTACCACTAAGATACCTGTCGAGGAAATCAACACTAACCTTTGCTTAGGGAGAGAAATTAATGATACCAATCCTGTCGTGGGATACATTTGATTTGACAACCATGCCCTGTGGGGAACAACAATTTCTACTGCGAACGCCTGACTGCATATCACAACCTGGCTGATGTAATCAACCTTCGGAAACTCATTGAGAAGATAAGCTCTACTGGGGAAAAAGATCATGTCACCCTGCAAACAACCAACAAACAACAAGAGGCCTATATGCAAATGGTTGTTTTAGTTACCATTCATGACATTATTCAAGTAAATTCATTCTTTTCAATATGACTTGTAATCCCCCAATGTTTTTGAATATGCTTTTAAAAACCTAACTTTTGCCTGGATCGCCCTTGCGGGTTTTCAACCCACCGGGATACCCATTTTTGCCAAAGTCCCCTTCTCGGGTTTTCAACTTTGTGGGTTTATTCTTTTTCTTTTTATCCCTAATTTTTGCATGAACTTTTTGTTTTTATTGTTCACCGGGATGCCCCATTTTTGCCTAGACGTTCTTTTTATGTCCAACAACTCTATTTTAAGCAAATTATTTTTTGACTGCGTCTGCGTTCACAAGGGACGTAAAATCTTCACCGTCCATGGTTGATAGTAGCAAGGATCCACCGGAGAAAACCTTTCTTACTATGTATGGACCTTCATAATTAGGAGTTTATTTGCCCCTGTGATCTGTTTGTGGAAGGAGGATCCTCTTCAACACCAAGTCACCTATCTGGAAATGTTGGGAGCATACCTTCTGATCAAAAGCCTTCTTCATTCTGCTCTAGTATAGCCATCCATAGGGGATAGCTGCCAAACTCTTTTCATCAATCAGACTAAGTTGATTCAACCTAGCCTTCACCTATTCTGCTTCATCAAGCTTCACATCAAACAATACCCTTAAAGAAGGAATCTCGACTTCTAATGGTTGGACAGCTTTTGTACCATATACCAGCGAGAAAGGTGTTGCCCCAGTCGATGTATGCACTGAAGTACGATAACCATGTAAAGCAAAGGGCAACATCTCTTTCTAATCTTTATAAGTCACCACCATCTTCTGCATGATCCTCTTGATATTTTTATTCGTTGCCTCAACAGCGCCATTCATCTTCGAACGATATGGAGAGGAATTGTGGTGTTCAATTTTGAAACTCTGGCACAGTTACTTCATCATCTTATTATTTAAATTCGAACCATTGTTAGTAATGATCCGTTCTGGTATTCTGTAATGGCAGATGATGTCTTTCTTTATAAAACGAGCAACCACTTGCTTAGTGAGATTGGTAAAGAAAGTCGCCTTTATCCACTTGGTGAAATAATCAATTGCTACCAAGATAAAACGATGCCCATTGGAAGCAGTCGGCTCAATTTTCCCAATCATATCAATGCCCCACATAGAAAAGGGCCAAGGAGATGTCAATACATTTAGAGGGCTCGGTGGCACATGCATTTTATCAGCATAAATCTGGCATTTATAGCATATTCTGGCATATTCAAAATAGTCGGACTCCATGATCATCCAGTAATACCCTGCTCTCAATAGTTTTCTAGACATTGCATATTCACCGGCATGAGTACCAAAAGAACCATTGTGGACCTCTTCCATCAGCAAGCTCGCTTCATGCTCATCCACACAACGCAGTAACACCATGTCAAAGTTTCTTTTGTATAGCACATCATCCTTGTTCAAGTAGAAATTTCCCGAAAGCCTCCTCAGACTCTTCTTGTCTTTACTTGATACACCAAGCAGATACTCTTGAGTCTTGAGGAAATTTCTGATGTCAAAATACCAAGGCTTTCCATCTGACGCTTTTTCAATTGCAAATACGAAGGTTGGCCTGTCAAGGCGCATGATAGTGATTACTGGAGCTTCCTTCCAGAAATTCACTTTATGCATTGATGCTAGTGTTACCAAAGCGTCCGCCAACTGATTTTCAGCCCTCGGTACATGATGAAACTTGACCCTATCAAAGAACGGCAGTAATCTTTTTGCGTAGTTCTTATAGGGCACCAGGTTGGCCTGACGAGTCTCCCACTATCCCTTGATTTGATTAATGACTAATGTTGAATCCCCATACACATCTAGATTCTTGATTCTCAAATCAATAGCTTCTTTTAGACCCATGATGCATGCTTCATATTCAGCTTCATTATTCGTACAGGCAAACATCAACCGGGTAGTGAATGGTATATGTGAACCATGAGGACATGTAATGATTGCCCTGATTCCACTGCCGTATGAATTGACAGCACCATCAAAAATCAATTTCCACTAAGACCCAATCTCGGGGCCCTTGTCAGGTAAAGGCTCGTCACAATCCTTCATCTTCAAAAACATTATATCTTCGTCAGGAAACTCAAACCTCATTGTTTGATAATCTTCAATTGGTTGTTCGGCAAGATACTCTGACAAAACACTCCCTTTAATGGCCTTTTAGGAAACATATTGAATAACGTATTCTGTCAGCACCATTTGCCATCTAGGAATTCTTCTGAAAAGCGCTTGTTTCTCAAAAACATATTTAATCGGATCCATCTTCAAAATCAACATGGTTGTATGGCTTAACATGTACTGCCTTAAGCACTTAGCCGCCCAAGCAAGTGCACAACATGTTTTCTCTAGCATCGAATACCTTGACTCGCAATCAGTGAATTTTTTTTACTCAGGTAGTAGATAGCATGCTCTTTTCTACCTGTCCCATCGTGTTGACCGAGCATACAACCCATTGAATTCTCCAGAACCGTTAAATACATAATCAAAGGTCTTCCAGCAAGTTGAGGAATAGTACCAGAGGCTCCTGCAAATACTCTTTTATTTTTTCGAAAGCCTTTTGACAATTCTCATTCCAGATAACCGCCTGATCTTTTCTCAGCAATTTGAATATTGGTTCGCAAGTGGCTGTAAGGTGAGATATGAACCTTGCAATGTAGTTCAATCTCCCAAGGAAACAATGAACCTCTTTCTCTATTCTCGGCTCAAGCATTTCTTGTATAGATTTTATTTTAGCGGGATCTACCTCAATACCCCTTTCACTAGCAATGAAACCCAACAATTTCCCTGATCTCACCCCGAAGGTGCATTTGTTAGGATTCAACCTCGGCTTGAACTTTGTTAGCCTTTCAAGCAATTTCAGAAGATTGACCATATGTTCTTCCTCTGTTTGTGACTTTGCAATCATGTCATCAACATATACTTCAATCTCATGATGAATCATATCATGAAAGAGAGTCACCATTGCCCGCTGAAAAGTTGCCCCTGCATTTTTCAATCCAAAAGGCATCACTTTATAGCAAAAGGTCCCCCATGGTGTGATAAAAGTAGTTTTCTCCATGTCCTCTGGGGCCATTTTGATTTGGTTATACCCAGAGAGGCCATCCATGAAGGAACCCACAGAATATTGAGTGGTTTATCAACCAACACATCAATTTGGGGGAGCGGGAAATCGTCTTTCGGGCTCGCCCTATCCAAATCTCGATAATCGACACACATCCTAACCTTTCCATCCTTCTTAGGTACATGAACAATATTAGCAATCCACGGCGGATAATTAGTAACAGCAAGAAAACTAGCATCCAACTGCTTTTGGACTTCCTCTTTGATCTTGACGGCCATATCAGGTCTGGTCCTTCTCAACTTCTGCTTCATGGGCGGACATTCTTCTTAAAGAGGTAGACGGTGCACCACTATATTGGTATCCAACCCTGGCATATCCTGATACGACCAAGCGAAGACATCTTTATACTTACAGAGCATTTCAACCAGTCTTCTCTTGACATCACCTTCCAATGCAGCCCCTATTCTGACTTCCTTTTTCTCATCTTCAGTACCCAAATTGATGACTTCAATATCCTCCTATTAAGGAAAAGTAACCATTTCCTCTTGCTTCAGAAGCCTGGCCAGTTCCTCAGGAAGATCACAATCTTCATTAGCTTGATAAATGAGATTATCAAAATCATACCGAGCCATAGCCGAATTAGGATAGATGGTATCTGAGATGTAAAACCTGCATGATTGATGTTTTATGTTGATCATGATATGCAAACAAACACAAAACACATTGCCATTTTTATTTTTTTTTAATGTAAACACAAGAAGGAAAAACAGGGATCAAAATATTTGAATGCAAATGTCTTTTATTCATGATAACGTTAAAATGTTAAAACAGGGCCCTACAAAATAAGTCACTACGCCTTGGGCAGAAGTAGGACCAGTCATAATAAAAAACAAAAGCGAAAATTACTCTTCTGATGTGACATAGATGATTTCGTCCATAGTCCAGTTACAAAGCTTCTTCCCAGGGACACACGGATGAATCCAAGCATCCATATCATAGTCGATGTCTTCTTTGTCATCGCCAACAACATTTTCTCTGTCGAATATAACCCATCGCTGGTAAATCGAGCAGGTCCTTTGTACTTTGGAGGGTCCTTTGAAGAAGAAGAGGGACTATACCCCCAAACCAAACTTGTCATGCTTAGCAGGAACATCAAGTACTTGGCCCCATTTCTAGGAAGACCCAGATTCCACTATAGCACGGGCTTCCTTAAATGACGACATCAAGACCTCTGGGCCCTTAGTTTCTACATGAGGCTTCTCCTAAATTTTCACAGTTTGGAAAGCTTAGAAAAGTGTCTCGTGGATTTCACCATCCACTTCCACATACTTAAAAGATGATAGCTGACTCACCATGATGTTTTCCTCTCCACAGACAGTAACCACTTTCCCTTCCATCATATATTTCAATTTCTGATGCAACGTTGAAGTAACTGCCCCAGCAGAGTGTATCAAAGGTCGGTCGAGAAAACAACTATAACATGGCTGGATATTCATGGTATAAAACGTTGCATTAAAAGTTTCTGGCCCCACCTGTATGGGCATATTGATCTCACCAAATAATGATCTATTAGAGCCATCAAAAGATCTCACAACTAAGTTACTTGGCGTGCAAATTAGCTCTTGAGTATCCAGTTTCATCAAAGCTTTCTTTTCCAGTACATTAAGGGATGATCCTGTGTCTACCAGGACATGAGACAAAAGAGACCCTCTGCACTTCATGGATATATGTAGAGCATGATTATGGTTCCTTCGGGAGGGATTCAAATCCAAATCTATAAAACCCAGACCATTACCAGCATTCACATGAGCCACCACTCCTTCTAACTGGTTCACCAAAATCTCTTACAGCATAAATGTCAAATTCATAATTTTCAACAGCGTGTTCCGGTGTGCCTCAGAGCATAATAACAACGATAGAATAAAAATCTTTGATGGTGTCTGGTGAAAATGATCTATAATCTTGTAATTGCTTTTACGGATCAGCCTCGTGAACTCTTCAGTATCCTTTACAAAATAATCTTTATCAACTTATTGTTGAACATATTCTTCTACCACAACCTTTCCTTTACCCCTATCACCCTTATCAACACTAGTTCCCAGCAGAGAGAAAATCCTGCCACTCCTAGTAACTCCTCATGTTCTAATGATGTTTTCAATTGAAATACCTTCATATGATGACCCCATCAACTCCTATTTTTGTCCATTGCAAAACACCTCTGCCCCATAATTCTAGGGAATGGCCTTGGTTGTTTCATAAGGTACAGGTCCTAGAGTGGTAATAATGACCAGAGTTAGCCTTGGCGGCACTAAGATATTGATCTTCCGGTATAAAATTAAAATCGTTGCGACCTCATCCCGTTCATTATTAACCTCATCAACCAACTCTTCTCCTACATCCCTGTCAAACTATAGACTGCCTTCGTTAATCAAACTTTGAATACAATTTCTCAAAGAACTGCAACCCTCTGGCTTCGCAACACATTCTGAACAAACTTCTGAACACCCCGGATATACACCTCCCTTTAACAGCTTTTCTTTCACGAAGCTCAAAGGGGTCTTCAACTCTGCAACATCAGTTATCAAGTTCAACCGTTCTCCTTTAATAACAGCATTGACCCTGGGCACCCCATGGTTTGGCATCGGGTTCTGATTTACATTGGGGATTTCATTAGTAAAATTGATTGCTTTTGAGTCGAGTAAATCTTGAACCTTATGCTTAAGCGCTTTGCAATTGTCAATATTATGGCCTGGAGCTCTGGAGTGGAACTTACACCTAGCATTTGCATCATAACCTGGCGGAGGCGCACCAGTAGTGGCGCCAAGGTTCTCTTCTAGATAAGTTGTAACTGTAATAAATTTTGTAGAAGCTGAGAATATGGCATAGGCGACATCTCAAATTTCCTGTTGGCCATCCTTCCCCTGTCCTAGTACCAGCGAGGCACATTAGTTTGTTGTTGCGGTACAGCCGGAATAACTATACTAGTAACCTGTTGGTGTTGATGAGGTTGTGCCCGACCTTTACCTCTATAGGAAGATATTTCATTCGTATCTCCCTCTCTCTTATTTGGGTTTCCATTGTATGGCTTCTTCATCCCTCTCAATGAAGATCCTACTCCACTTGGTATTTTTCGGTCTTAATACCGTTCTCTACCATCTCTCCTACCATCGCCAAATCTGAAAAGCTCTCAGACATACATCCAATTAATTTTTCATAATATGTTCCTGGCAAGGTTGCCATGAACATATCAATCAACTTACGCTCCACCATCAGAGGCTGCACTCTAGCTGCTAACTCTCGCCACCTCTAGGCATACTCTTTGAACCCCCCGTTGTTTCTCTGTGACAGATTTTACAATTGCACTCTATTCGGTGCCAAGTCATTGTTATATTGATAATGACACACAAACGCTTCCCCCAATTCTCTCCAACTTTTTATATGTGTCCTTTCCATACCCATATACCACTCAAGAGAAGGACCTGATAGACTGTTCTAAAAGAAATGCATCAATAATTTCTCATCATCTAAATAGGCATAGATCTTCCTAAAATAAGGCCTGAGGTGTACTCTAGGACAAGTCGTCCCTTTGTACTTATCGAAATATGGTACTTTAAACTTTGGGGGAATCCTGACCCCTAGCACCAGTCCTAGATCCGATATATCGAGTCCCAAAGAGTTTTGGTTCTCGAAGGCTTTCATCTTTTCTTCAATCAATTTGAACCTCATATTAGATTCTCCATATCTAAGTCTCTCATTAAGAATACATCATCTTGGTTGTCTTCTTCCCATTGGGAACTAGCAGCTCCCTGAACAGCACATACACTAGTCCTAACGCCTCCTACATGAACTCCACCATGATTACCTCCGCCCAGAGGATTAACAATTGTTGGAACACCGTTGCCATGAGGAATATTGCCATCAACTAGAGGAGGAATAGCAGCAGTCCCTCCATGCAGAATACTATTACCATCAACCCGTGCTATTAGCGGCTGAACCAAAGTTCTCAGTTGCTCTTGCCCATTGGCCACACTTTGCATCATCTCCATAAATTGTACCATTCTTTCTCTGACCTCTTATAGCTCATGCTGAACTTGATCCATAATTCTCTGTTGATTTCCTCTCGTAGAATATCTGTGGAAGATTGAATCTGCAATCCTATTAACTGTTGAAGAAAAACCAAGCAGAGATATAAGATTGAATGTTCTAGGACACCTGTTATGTAAATGAAAATAATAATGCAGCAAACATGTGTATATGTTCCAAGGAGATCTCATCCTTAATTCTAGTTTCACAAATAATAACAGAGTAGTAGAGATAAATGGAAGAACTAGAAAACCATCTCATAAATAAAATGAGAGCAAAAGTCAATGTATACAAATCACCAATAGGAAACACAATTGCTTACAAGCATATAACCCCATGCAACAGATCTGGTGATGGTTAGAATATAAGACAAGAAAAGAGAAAAGGCACATCAGACAACCTTCAACTACTGTAGGCCCTATACCAAGTCTGAGCTTCCTCTAACAGCTCATTTGCATCTGGATGCTCAGGTCTTGCAATCAGCTCCTGGATGAGGAGATCCCTCCCGCAGGTTACATCCTTCAAGCCCTAAACATTGTCCTCCCAAGCATCCTCTCCAAAGGCACCTTCAAGTCTTGGTCTCTTCAATTCTGCTCTCACCTTTAGATCCTCAAATGTTGACAAGGTTTCCTGTAGCCTCTTTTCACTTGTATACCTACGAGATGATTCTGCTGAGACTTCTTTTCCTTTGACTTTGAGTTGTTCCTTCAAATGGTCAATCTGCCTATGAAGTTCATCCTCTCTTCCTTTGTTGGCAGTCACTGTAGCATTCCATTGATCATTGAACTTAGAAATTTCCAAATAGGTTATATCTAGTTCTTTCTTCTTATGCTTTAGGACGCTATCAATACTTTTCAAATCTTGGCCAAATCGTCCTCGTACTCGAATCTCTTCATCCAACTCCTTTTCCACCTTAGCTAAGGTTTCTGTCTTCACCCTGGCCAGGTAAGCAACTTAATTCTTATCGCTTTTCAATTCACTGATCTCTCTTTTCAGCTTTCCATTTTCCTTATGTGACTCTTCCTTTTCTATTCGAAGCTTATCATATCTCTGAACATCAACTGTTGCAGGCTCTTCAATCATCATGGGATACAAGGGTTCTTCAACAGGAAACGACAACAATATCTTCTCCACCCTCCTTTGAATCCACTCTAAGTTAGGGTCATAAACTCTACAGTCACACTTTACTAAAGAAATCTTCCCTTTCTTATAAATCTTTCCCCATGCTTCAACTACCTTGGTCAGAACATCAGGATTAGCTACGCCAGTAAAGTACAGAGATTCCTGTACTTTTTGATCCTTTGGAGGTCCTCTTAGTGCATACCGAAACTGCCTAACAGCGAGAGAAGGGTTATAGTTAAGTCCCCATTTTCTCCCCATTTGGGGTACATTAGGAAAACTACCACAGCTGAAAACAATCTCCACACCAAGCAGATCCCGGTTGAACCAAGTAATGCATTTAGCAGTCAAACCTATAAGCCTCTGATACCACTCATGTGTATTCTTCAAGTCAAAGAAAGCTCCTGCACGAGGAAGATTATCTATGAACCATTTATGGAAGAGTGGGGTACAACAAGAAACAGTCTTCCCTCTTTTCTTTTCATTCTTGTAATGTATGGAGTGGTACAGATCTCATAGAAGGGCGGGTACAGGATTTCTGGATGCAAAAATTCTGAAAGCGTCCATATCCACCAAGTCGAGTATGTTTGGGAACATCATAATACCATAGATGCACAGAGTCAAGATAGCGCTAAAGACCACCCAACATCCTTCTTTGGCGTGCTTCTGGGCTTTGTCCACCAAGAAAGACAAAGTAAAGCCAGAGACCCCATTCCTGGTAACCATACTGCCTACCAACTCAGATGTGCTCAAAGAAAGAGCGGCTGCAAGCTTCTCCAGATCAAGTTCCTCTTCTGAATGAAAGAACGGTACTTTATCCTGGAATGGGATCCCTAAGATAAAAGCGAACTCCTCCAATGTAGGAACTAGAACATAATCCGGGAAGGTAAAACAACGCAGTGGATGATCATAGAACTGCAACAAAGTAAGGATAACTCCCTGCTCGTAACTTGTGACTTTTCGGACAAGGCTCAGAATTCTCCCACAGTGTCTTCTAAACACCTCAAGAGTACCCGGATCAGCCATAACAATGAGACCAAATAAAGGTCCAAGATCTGGTAAGGGAAACTTATACATAATAGTCTTCTTCCTCTCTACTTCCATATTCAAAGAAAGCCAGGACTAGAATATAAGGAGAGATGAAAACCTGAAACACATACACATGCAATGCAAAGATGAGAATGAGAATGCAAATGAAGACAAGGATCAAGGCATAAAAAGTTATTGCGATGTTGATTGTATTAGACCAGAGTTCTGCTCCAATAAGAAAATCAGAAATCCAAAATACCAAAGTGATAGAATACCACAACATCCAAGATTATAAGTCCGCACTAACGAGAAAACCAGAAAACTGGGTTGGTTGAAGGCCAAAGTTTCCTGCAAATCCCCTCCCTCTCACAGGTAGGTTCTAGTCTTGAAAGGTACGACACCCTATGCAGGTCATCAGTATCACGGACTTTTAGGTCGAGTAACAATGATATGTTCATCATTTCTGGTTTGGCATCATGGTCAATCAAGGAGGTCTCAAATTACTTCCCAATGAACGGTCTCCAGAGTCGTTAGTTTTCTAATTTAACATCCCTTTAACTGCCCTAAATATGCAGTATAGGATGTCTTCAAAGAAAACCTCGTCGGGACGTGAATTTTGCGCGAACTCTTGCGTGAATAAATACCACCCAAGTCCACACTACTCTTCACATTAATCATATGTATGTACTCATGCCTGGGTATTGGGCTTATCTCTCATGGAACCTACCCAACAACACAACAACAACAGCATAATATGATAACAATAAAGATGTAGATGCAATAATATACAACAGTAACATATAAATAAGTAACTACACAAAAATAAACACCCCAAAGACACAACAGAGGCAAGCGCTAGGATTGACTCGCATAGGGAACTAGAGTCCCCAACAGAGTCACCAGCTGTCGCAACTAAGAAAAAGGTCGGCGGGAACAAACAGAAGAGTCGTCGTCGAATGTTATTGATCCCAAAGAGAGGGAAAGGAAACGATCAAAGAAAACCTAAAAGAATGGGAAAAGACAAGGTTATCGCAACCAAATCTTGGGTTTGGGAGTCGGTTAAGCAAGGGGAAGGCATGAACACCCCTCACGTCCGTTGTACTCAACGGGATCCACGCTTGTTGTCTATAAAAAGGGTGAGTTATCTAAAAGCTACTGCTAAAAGGGGGATAGAAAAGAAAAATAAAACTCAATAGGACATCATCGACCTATGCATATGTATTCCCTCGTGCAATAGGAAAGTCAGAGTCAACGTAGTTCAGAAAACTACGGGTGAAGAGGGAAGGTTGCTCGCCAAGACATCGTCGTGTTGTGCCTATGTATCCTCATATGGTATAAGAAATCAGAGCAAACGTAGTCCGGATATTAGAACACTGGTTGGTTAAGTGTTTTTTATGAGCGACGTTAAGTTTCTATTCCAGCAGTTAGGGTCGATGCCTGTTTGCGGTAGAACAAAAAAGTAACGCACTCTTTTCTGAAAATGATTTATGAATAATCCCGAAGGATAAAAAGGTTTAAATTTGGTTTGAGAGTTTTAGTGAAGTGAGTTGAATTTTCTTGAGATTCACGTTGCACTAAAGACTATGACATAGGAGCGAATGTGTCACATATCGCCCAAAGGGCATACACTAAACACTCTAGACAAGTTAGGATAACCCCCCCCCCCCCACTCATTATTTCCCATATGCTTACGGCTCGTGGCACACAACGTTCATCATTCTTTATTACGTGTCTTAAAATTATTTGAGATGAGAAGTGAAGACACAAAAGAGAACACTAAAGGGAAACAGAAAACCCTAATGTTATCATGAAAAATGGTCCTAAGGTTAGGATGAAAAGGAAGTTTACCTAATGTTATCATACAAATGAATGACCTAAAGTTAAAATTAAACGGGACTATCCTAATTGTTATCATGCAAAGGATTGAAAGCCTAATTTATTTCCTACTCCCATCTTAAACAGGGGGACTAGGAATCCTAAGGGATCATGTGAGCAAGCACAAGTAAACATCGACCAATTCAATCACAAATGAAAACAAGAATGAAACTTAAACAAGTTCCAAAAAGAGAAGAAAGATGAAGAAGAAAGAATAAGAATCAAAAATGGAAAAACAAGAAGTCATTAACAAACAACAAGCACATTCATTTCAATTTCAAACAAAACAAACATCATCAATAAGTCAATCATCAAACAAACATTCACCAACACAAAGCAAGATGAGATGAAGTCACATGGCATAAGAAACAAGGTAGGGCAGCAAGCACACCATATCATACTTAAATCATGTCAATGATCAAAGAGAGGGCACAAGGCAACAAATCATACATACCATACATACATAAATCATACCAAACAAGTATGCATACAAACAAGTGTCAAGCAAACATTCCAAGGGCAAAGCATATGAACATGTCATGAAAACAGACTTTAAGAAGGATAGAAAATCACAATCAAACAAGCATCAAGACCTCAACTGACTTTAAGAAGGATAGAAAATTAAGAAAAAATGGATTGAAAACAAAATCACCCCAATTTGCAATTTAAAATCAATTAAAAATAAAAATCAAAAAGGAAATAAAACCTAAAAAAGGATGAAAAATAGCTAGACCATAAACAAAAGTCCAAGAACATCACCATAGGTCAGAAACCATCATAGGATCATGTGCTAATTTCCTCATAATTTTAAATGGCTCAAAAATAATTTTAAACCAATTAAAATTAAACAAATAAATCAAAAATACATGGAAAATAGAAAAATCAGAAATAAAAATCAAAGAAAATCAACATAGGTCAGAAACCATCATTGGATCATATAATATTTTTTCATAATTTTAAAATACATAAAAACAATTTTAAACTAATTAAAATTGGTTCAAACAAATTAAAATTCAAGAAAAATAGAAAATAGAAAAATAAAAATGCACAAAAATAAAAATCAGAAAGAGAAAAATAAAAGGAAGTTTTAGAAAATATTTTGGTGTTTTTCTGATTAAAAATGAATTTTCAATGAATTTCTGAAAATAAAATGAATTTAAAAATAAATTAGAAAAAGAAAATAAAACAGAAAAAACAAGATGCGTTGGATCCAACCTCATTAAATGACGTGACTAATCCAAGGATCCAAAAGCGCATATCCATGATAGATCTAAGTCAACTCAACCACACAGAGCCAACAAAAGTCAGAGTCGTAAGCTTATAACAACTGTCAGGCATGGACGGCCAGATGATGCCAACTCATCATCTTCAACCTCCAGCAATTTCAAAACCAAAGGAATTTGCAGAAAATCGTGGATCCATCAAACCATAACCATTAGAGCTCATAGTGGTTTCATTTGATCCGTCTTTTCAAGACGATCTCAACCATATCATCGCGCCATATTTTTTTAAACTATAGCTCACTCGATTTGAAAAAAACCAGAAAGAAAAGCAAACAAAATTTTAAAAATTATGCATGAAAGCTCAACCAAAATCTAAATCTAACAATCCTAACAGTATCATCACATCAAGGACTACATCTTAACAACAAATTTGAGTTGAAATGGTTAAGAATTGTACCTGTTGAAGTTCAACTTCAGAGCTCTGAAAATGGAGTCCTCGAGCTTGATTCAGGCCACGATCCTTCAAGTTCTTGAGATGGTTAGCTTCACTAAATGTTGGTGAAGCTAACTGAATGGAGAATTTGAGTGTTTATGTTATGGAAATGAAAATTCGAAGTTCAACTTAAGAGTTCAAATGGGACCTCAACAGGGTGATTTTGGCTATCAAAGCTTATGAAAATGAGTGGAATGAGTCCCTTATTTATAGGAGAAGCTTTTTGAATGTTGAGGGAGGGTGAATGATGCCAATTTCAACAAATTCATGCACACTTGCAACATGAGCAAAGTGTGACTTGAAAGTTGTTAAAACTCACTCAAACCTTGCGTTTCAAGGCTTTAATCAACCCAGTCAAGTTGGTTAATCATGTTTAGATTGGATTCATGGCTTAATTTGGTGATTAGAGGCCAATTCAACCAAAATCAATTCTGACTTGGAGTGAAATTCCGATTTTGAAATTCAATTTTTGCCAACATGGTTCTCACAATGTTTGAGGCTTTTTAAGATGATTCTTCTTACATTGGATAGAGGATGACACAATATTTGCAATGTGAAAAGAAAGTATTAACTTGGAAATCTTAGTTGAGAGATATGATCCTTTAAAGTAGCCTCCATGAAAAGGTTCAAAATTGCAAAACACTTAGAAAAATTTCGTCTTTTTAGGGACTAAAAATGACCTATAATGTTTTGATAAAAACCAAGACCTTCCATAGGTTATTTGCACTTCCACCTTGAATCAAAGTTGTAGAGGAAATCTTCAATTTCATTACATAACAAGAATGGGCTCCAAATTATGAAAATTGACCAAGTTATGACCTTTTGAAGTTGACTAGAAAATCCTTCCAAAACTCAAAATGACCTACAATGTCTTCAAATGTTTGATGATATTTCAAGCATAATGAGGGGTTATTCCCATTTGATTATAGCATCCATAATTATAAGAGTTCACTAGAAAAAGAACCACCTGAAGATGTTGAAAAATGAAGAGTTATGCCCATTTGATCATAGCATCCATAATTTGCTAAATTAGGTCAACTACCTTCAACCAAACTTGAATTCCTTGATTATTTCTTGCAAAATAAGCCATGGTGAATCAATATGATATTGAAATAATGTGTCCTTGAATCATACTTGAAGATGAAGATCTTTGGGAGCTTGAGAATACCATAAAGTGAATAAGAAGACCTTGCTTGAGGTTGAAGAAACATGCTCCTCCTATCTTGAGAAACAAGCCATGATGCCTTGATCCTTGTCTAGAATAATGCTATGCAAAAGTTAATATGAGAATTCAATGAAACATAAGCCAATATCCAAGAAAAAAGATGGAAAATTTTTGGGATGCTACAGTAGGAAACACTATTTCCTCCCTAACTATAATCATATATTCTCTAACTTGTACGAAGCAAGGATATGAAATACAAAACTCTCAAGTAGGAAGCATGAAACTCATTTCTTTGTCTTCTTTGTCAAATATTCTCTATGTGAAACATTTTTACCATTCATGTTATGTTAATGTTTTTATGTTGTTGTTGAGATCCTACAACCTATAGATTTTATGATGTTGATGTTTCTGAGATTGAGATTGAAGTTTTTATGTTGTTGTTAATACGAGATTAAAGATTTTATGTTGTTGTTTTTGTTGAGATAAGTAAAAGGTTTATATTTATTATTGTTACTGAAAATGAAGGTTTTATGTTGTTTAGATCGACATTGAATGTTTTATGGTATTGTTGGTTTTCTTATTGTTACTCACGTTGTTGTACTATTGTTGTTGTTGATGTTGTTGAGATGACTTAAGCATTTACATTTGATGCGGGAAGAAGACTAAAGTTCTTATAAAATAGTGATGTCAATATTAGAATGATAAGGTAATATATAAAATTTGTGTAAATTTTGTATATTCTATCATTTCAGTTTGTTCTTGAATTTTTAGGCGTAACAAAATGAAATTTATTTTAAAGCATAAGCCATTTTTTTAGTAATATAGCTATATCATAAAAGCATGAACATTTGTTTAGGAAAGAAGAAATTACTCATCTGGAGAAAATGGTTAATGATAAGAATTTGAAAAATAAAATATCAAGTTGTGTTGCTATAACATGACTGAGAAACATCAAGTTGTGTTGCTGCAATGCAACGTGTTGTTTCCTTTTCAATATCTTATCATTAACCGTTTTTTGTAGCAATTCTTCTCTAGATGATTCAATTTCTTCTTTGTCGAACATATAATTATGTTTTTAATGATATATCTATATTAATAAAAAAAACAAATTCTTATGTTTTAAAATAAATTTTGTTTAGTCCAACATGTAAAGAGCATAATAAAAGTGACAAAAAATAAAATATATTTTTTCACGACTAAAAATATAAATTATGGTGAAAAGTTATCCATAACACATTTTCTCACGATTAATAGTATGAAGTGAGGTGAAAACTTATAACAATGCGACAATTTTAAATTATCAAAATGTTGTTGTTGGTATCCAAAACAATTATCAAATAACTTTTTATCTCGGCCAATTTTCTAACCATAAAAAAGTGACATACTTTCACGACATCATTCGTTACCGCGTACCTATAACCGTGAGGAAACCCTTTTCACAATTGAGGTAATAAATACGTTTTGTAATAGTGAATGCAAAACTAAATGAAAAATTGATGATCAGAAAAATAGAAAGTGTACTATTTTTGCCAATTGTAGTTAAAATAGGGGTTTATCCCCAGAATCGATCTCGAGGGTTGTGTGTGAATATATGTTCTTATAGTAATTCAATTAAACAAAAAGAACTTAAGGGCGTAGGGTTGTTTAGTGAAGTTATAAGGGAGAAATAAGAAAATAAAGAAAAATAATAAAATTGAGTTTTAAAAGATATGAGAAGCATACTAGGGTACAATGTATGAATTGCCTTGTAACAACCTTAATCCTTATTTGCGAGACATGGCTTAAAACAAACCTTTACCAATTCTCAAGTGTATTTTTTCCTAAAGCCTTAGGCGAAAAAATCTTTGAGATTCATCCTAAACCCTAAGTCCTTAGATATTTAGGATGAATATCAAGCATTATATCAAGAATGTTACGGTTACTACAGGGTATCCCTAGTCCTAGGTGATACCTACTATAGTATTATCGCACAAAAAGCATTAACATTGGTTTGTCCGACCTAACAGTTAACCGTAAATAAATTTCTATTTGTCCGATATAAAAATAATTAAACACATTGTACAATAAAAATTGATTATGAAAAAGCACTTATTATCCATCGTGATTTTTTAGTTGCTCCCGAGCATTAAAATCTTCAGTTCTCCCTTTGTTCTTGATCGCTCAATTCTTGATCGTAATTTTTATCTGCAATCAAAATTGTTTCTTCCCTTTCCTCAAACTCTTCTAAATAGCAAAAACTCAAATAACAGTAGGTGAAAATTCCAAAAATGCCCTCTAGGTTAACATTCAGTGAGAAGACAAGAAAAACAGGAAAATTAGCGTCCAAGCCAATACGGACCATGTTAGCTGACACGAGTGGCCATGTTAGCTCCCTGTATTCTACAAATCACATTCTCAGTGCCAGACATGCTAACACAGGTCATGTCAGCACCCCTAGTTCCACACTTTCTTCTTCCTTTTCCTTGGCACGGATCCTCCTCCTGACACGGCCACTGCTAGGTGACACGAGTGGTCGTGTCAGGCTTCATGTAACTCCAAAATTTTCATTTTCAAAATCCCGGACTTTCAGTTTTTTTTCCGAGTATTTTGGGCCTTATTACCTCCTGAAGTGTGCAGGAACTTTTCTGAATTCTTGCGTTTTTTCGAGGTTTTCGCTCCGATTTTTCGTGGTTTTCACTCCGATTCTTCCTGACTGCGTCCTGAATCTAAAAACATTGGAAACACACCATCAAAGCATAAAATTAGGGAAACTAAAATAAAAATAAACTAAATATATAAGAAAATTAACTAAAACTAAAGGTAAAATAACGTATAAGGTGTGTCGATAGTCATACGTGAGCCTTTGTTCCGATCGGCTAAAACTAGTTCTCTTGGTAATCGTCCGTTAACGAAGGAATTAGACAAACACATACCACAGTAAAACCACAGACCTAAATCGCCCTTTCGGTTACCTCTCCAACTATGCTTTGGGCTTAAGTATTTTCTTTGATTTTCTACCCTTTTCATTGGGATAATCAGACAAAGGCATTTTTGATTATTTTCCATCACATTTATAAGATTGATCGAGACTTTTTCTAGGAACCTTTATTCTTTCTTTTCTTTCGCGCATTGGCGTTTAATAGTCCACTTTAAGACGACTATTAAGACTCAACCGTCGTTAGGCTAAGTAATCGGGTGAAGGTTACCCAACTTAGAAGGACTAGTTATCTTTATTGCCATTATTCAAGTCTTTTTTTTCGGTGCCTTAAGTCGTTCTCTCAATCAACCATATACATGAAATTCTTTTTAATCATGTTAGACTATCAATATGAACTAATCGAGGGATACTTCTCAACTTCAAGTGTTATGACACAAATCTACATGTTGGACTCGTTTCCTTACTCTAGAGAATCTAGGGTGTTCAGGTTATACCTAAGTTTTCAAACTTCCCCAATGTATCTAATTTTATCTCCTCTTCCCTCAACCTCTATATACTTTCTTGACTACCTCAGAATCACAGTATTCACAAGAAATTTTTTTACGGTACTACTTCGGGGAGAATTCAAAGAGGTTTATAAACAAAAGCACACAAAACACAAATAAAAAGTACTTAAAAGGAAAACTCAAAACAATAAATCCTCCCCCAAACTTGAACTAAACATTAGCCTCAATATTTAAGAACAATAGAGAGAGAGTGAGAGAGGTAACTTACAGTGATTAAAAGCATGGGTTACGTCCCACATAGCTCTTCGTTTAACGTTGCATGACTCAACGGTTCACTCCCCATTGTTATGGGGGTTACTTCAGCTTCCACACTTTGTTGCTTGACCTCTTCGTAAAAAAAAGCAGGTCAGGTTCATAGATGAAAGATACTTTGTGTCTCAAGTCACCTTCAACTTCCATTTTCTTCCTTTGATGTTCCTTTTTCTTTCTCTTCTTGACTTCTTGAATGAACCCTGGAGTCTTGCTATGTGCCATAGATGACTGAGATACTGCAAACTGAGAGATTATACCAGAGACGTTTTCATGAGGTGGCTTTGAAATTTTTCTTTTTCCCACTATTTGGATCATTCCAACTGAAGATTGATTGTCTTCCTCTTCACCTCGCTTCTTGATGTCCAACAATTTTAAAGTTATTTCCTCATCAAAATATTTCAAGGTTAGAGTACCTATTTCAATATCAACATTGCACCGACTAGTAAGCAAGAATGGTTGGCCAAGTATGATAGGAGTCTCTTCATCTTCAGGAATGTCCATTATCTCAAAATCAACTGGAAATGTAAAGTTATCAATCGTCACTAGTACATCTTCTGCTAGCCCATATGACCGCTTATTTGTATGGTTGGCAAACTTCAAATTTGTTCTTGTATCACTCACTTTTCCAATACCCAGTTTTTTGAAAATAGATAAAGGCATGAGATTTACACTAGCACCCGAATCAATAAGGACCTTCTTGAAAGTTCTGTATTTTATAATGCATGGGATTGCTACAGAACCAGGATCTTTTCGCTTGATGGGGATTCTCCTACCTTGTGATATTTCACTACAGTTCTCTGGTAAAATTTTCTGCTCTTCTCCCATTGGTCTCTTTTTACTGATTACCTCTTTCATGAAATTTGTGTATGTGGGCATTTGCTCGAGTGCTTCAAAGAAAGGCATATTGATATCTAAATTTTTGAACATTGTGACAAATTTCTCAAAGTCTTTATCCTTTAGATCCTTCTTCGTCACTCTCGGAGGATAAGGTAGCTTGATCTTTGGTTTAACCTCCTCTTTCTTTTTCTCCTTAGTTGGCTTCACGAGTGGTAAAGCTCTTTCCAGTTCTTTCCTGTTTTCTCTCACTTCCAGATCCACGTCTATACACTGATAATCATTTTCTCATCTTCTTCAACAACTTTCTGACTTCTTGGTGTAACAACATTAACATTTTCATGATTTTTTGGATTTGGTACTGTTGTGCTCGGGAGGGTTCCTTAAGCATGCATGAAGAGTTATTGTGCTATTTGTCCCATCTAAAACTCAATATTTTTTATAGAAGTTGTGTTGCTCATTTGATTATTTCGAGTCTCTTCTTGGAATTGAATGTTGTACACTGCCATCTTTTTAATCACTATCTCCCACTCTGCTTTCTAAGGAGCCTGTTGATACTGTTAGTATTGAGGTTGATTCTGATCTTTCCAGGAGAAGTTAGGATTATTCTTCCACCCTGGATCATAAGTCTAAGATTAGGGATTATTCTGCTTCAGAAACGTTATCTCTTCAATTTGTTGCGTAGTCGCAATGCAATGTGCAGTAAAGTGGTGTCCACTATAAATCTCACAATTCACAGCTTGACCGGTTTGAACTTGAGTTACTTGTTGAGTACCTAAATTTATTCCATTGAGTCTTCTCTCTACTTCAGCAGCTACTTGGTCTTCTATCTTCATAACCCGATTTACAAGTTTCAACTCAATCACACCCTCGGATTTACTCACACTTCGATCATATAACTCCAGATGTTCATTTGTAGCAATGGCTTCTATGATCTTTTTAATACCAGTGGCTGTTGTAAAGTTTAATGAGTCATCAGTTGTATCAATAAGTTGTTTTGTCTTTATTCTGATTCCATTCACAAACATCTGTATTTGTTCAATCTAATTCAAATTATGAGTGGGACATGCCACCAATAGCCTTTTGAACCTTTTGTATGCATCACCCAGTGATTCCCCTTTTTTCTGCTTAAAATTCACAATGTCATATCCTTTTTTAATACATACAGAGGCAGGAAAATACTCATTTAAAAATGCCTTCTCCATCTCTTCCCAAGTAGTAATACTCCCGGCAGGTAACGAGTAGAACCACTCTTCAACATCTTCAGAAAGAGTGAACGGAAACATTCTTAATTTTTTCGCTTCATCAGTGTGCCCATCAATCTTGGGAGTAGTGCTCATAGTCAGAAATCTTTGCAGATGCGTGTTGGCATTTTCATTAACCTTTTCGGTGAAAGGTCTCCTCTCAAGTTGAGTGATGGTGCTCAGATGCAACTGGAAATTCGTTACATTCATCGGTTGGTTCACAATTGTTAACCTACCATCCGATGCATTTGCTCCACCATAGTCACCGAGGAGTCTCTCTGCTGGTGGATCTTCAGTCATAATCAAAGTATCTCTATCTGACTTTGAACCTATTTCTGAACCTGAATCTGAATGCTTTGAATGAACTGAAAATCTTTCTTCTTTTGGTGCTTGAACTGAAGGCTCTACTTCTGAAGCTGCCAGTCTTGCTTGTCTACGCCTTGCGTGTAAAGTTCATTCGATTTTTGTGTCAAAAGAAGAATTAGTTGAGGATTCTCCTTGCATAAAAATGTCAGATGTATATTAGTAGTAACAGAATAAAAATAACAACAATAAAACTGAAAAATAAAATTTTAGTTGACGAGCAACAAAATTTCAATTGAACTAAAATTAGAACTCTATATTTTGGCAGTCCCCGGCAACGGTGCCAAAAAATTGATCGAAAAAATAGCAAGTGTACTATTTTTGCCTATTGTAGTTAAAATAGGGGTTTATCCCCAGAATCGATCTCGAGGACTGTGTGTGAATATATGTTCTTATAGTAATTCAATTAAACAAAAAGAACTTAAGGGCGTAGGGTTGTTTAGTGAAGTTATAAGGGAGCAATAAGAAAATAAAGAAAAATAATAAAATTGAGTTTTAACAGATATGAGAAGCATGCTAGGGTACAGTGTATGAATTGCCTTGTAACAACCTTAATCCTTATTTGTGAGACATGGCTTAAAACAAACCTTTACCAATTCTCAAGTGTATTTTTTCCTAAAGCCTTAGGCGAAAAAATCTTTGAGATTCATCCTAAACCCTAAGTCCTTAGATATTTAGGATGAATATCAAGCATTATATTTTATCAAGAATGTTACGGTTACTACAGGGTATCCCTAGTCCTAGGTTATATCTACTATAGTATTATCACACAAAAAGCATTAACAGTGGTTTGTCCGACCTAACAATTAACCGTAAATAAATTTTTATTTGTCCGATAGAAAAGTAACTAAACATATTGTACAATAAAAATTGATTATGTAAAAGCACTTATGTCATTAAATAAAGGAAATCAAGGTCATTACAATAGCAATTCAGGGACACCCCCTAGATTAGGGGGTTTAGTCGCTCATAGTATTCAAAGAAAATTCAACAATAGATTAAACGTTACAAGATAATAGGATTCCTTTTATCTTCAGTCAAAAGTCTTTCTTCCCTTTCCTCAAACTCTTCTAAATAGCAAAAACTCAAATAACAGTAGGTGGAAATCCCAAAAATGCCCTTCAGGTCAACATTCAGTGAAAAGTCAAGAAAACAGAAAATTAGCTTCCAAGGCAACACGGGTCGTGTCAGCTGAAACGTGTGGCCGTGTTTGCTCCCTGTATTTTGCAAATCAAATTCGCAGTGTCATACATGTTGACACAGGTCGTGTCAGCTGACACGGGGGGGCGTGTCAGCCCCCTGGTTCCATATTTTCTTCTTCTTTTTCCTTAGCACGACTCCTCCTCCTAACACGGGTGGACGTGTCAAGCCTCCTGTGACTCCAAAATTTGCATTTTCGGAATCCCAAATTTTCATTTTCTTTCGCCGAGTCTTTTGGGCCTTATTACCTCTTGAAGTGTGCAGGAACTTTTCCGAATTCTTACAATTTTTCTTAGTTTTCGCTCCGATTCTTCCTAAATGATTACCTGAACCTAAAAACATTGAAAAGACACAATCAAAGCATAAAATGTGGCAAACGGAAATAAAATGCAACTAAATATATAAGAAGATTAACTAAAACTAACGGTAAACTAACGCATAAAAACCATCGATCAAATGACAAGTCAAATGGACAAACTGATAGAATTTAAATAATTGATAGCATATTACTATATTATAGAATAATAAAAATTAATAAGAACAATGTACCTTACAAGATTGAAGAGACCATCGTCGGAGAGCGTGAGTATGAGAGAAATACTACCCTCATTATCGTCTAGGGTTTTTCAGAATATGCTAATTGTGTAATGCAGAGACACTTAAATAGCTAAACGACTGAGAGTAGGGACCTCTCTTGAGCTTAACTGATAGGTCCAACCCATCACATTCCATTCAGACACAAAACTCAATCAAAAAATTCATCTATTTAATGTTTAATAACAATAGACCATAATATAATTAATTTATAATTAATTATGTCAATTCATATTTGATTAATTAAATAATTAATCTAACAATCTCCCACTTCGATGACAATAATTAATTATTAAAAATATTGATTTTAATATTAGAATATCAATAATGGTCAAAACACTAATAAATAAATAAATAAATAATGTAAATTTCAATGCTGCAGAAATTATATCGGATAGGGAAGACAAATCATACATGTTAAAACTCACAACTTTATATAAATAATAATGAATTTAGAGTAACATATTTAAGTTTAGAGTAATATATTATAAAGAATGACCTAAGCATATGAAAATGTTTTTGATAAACTTCCACTAACCCAAAATATCATAAGACTTAATCATGTGTATAAGTCTGTGGTCAGTGATTTTCCTAATGAATTTTTAAATTAAAGGTCATAAAATATCCACATAGGTCGAAGAATAGTAATTACATATAGGGATACCCTATTACGAGAGTAATTACATATATGCATACCATATTGAAGATAGAATAATACAATATTATTGCATGCTAAAGAATTATTGTGTGTTTTCGATATTGATCTAAGCATCAAATTATGATGTTTTATGAGATTAAGAAAATGATATATATATCTCAGTATAATAGAATACAATTTCTTAGAGTTATTGTATATTTTGAAGTCTTCTTAGAATATGTCATATTTTATAATATGTGCAAAATGTTGGAAATTCACCTCACACCCTATGAAGAATTCCCTTCAATCTTGATCTCAAGATTGACGAACAAACCCACAATATGATAGTAATGGTAATAACAAGTAACTATCAAGAACAACAAAAGAAAAGAAGAACACACAAGAAAGAGAAGAATGAGAGAAGAAATATTTGGAGAAAGTTGTTACCCACAAATTGTGGGATTTCTTATTGAACTTTCACTTGCTAACTGCAACTGTGAAATATGTTATGTGTTGTGTTTGAATACAAAGCAAGGCACCCTATTTATAATTTTAGGTTTACACAAGCCCAAAACATAAAAGGCCCAAAATATTCAAATCAAATCTAATCATATCAAATCAAATCTGTTTACACTATGAATTATATTTAACACACCACCTAATTCATTGTGTCTAAACTCTCTACATTCATCATGGCTCTTAGTCTTCTGAAGGCTTCGACCTGCACTCCCTTCGTCATGATATCTGCAATCTGATTCTCAGTTCTGTAGTGTTCCAACTTCATCTTCCCTTCTGCTACCTGCTCTCGAAGATAATGGAACCTCATTTCGATGTGCTTGCTTCGACCATGAGCTATTGGATTCTTCGCCAAGTTGATAGATGACATGTTGTTTATCCTCATGGTAATTGCTCTATGATTCTTCCCTGTGATTTCTTCGACCAAGTTCACCATCCGAGTTGCTTGACATGCACAAAGAGAAGCAGCTATATATTCTGCTTCGCATGATGACAATGCCATTACTGGTTCCTTTCTCGAATTCCAAGCAACTGGTGCACCACCTAACATAAATACATACCCAGCTGTGGATTTTCGATCCTCATCATCACTACACCAACTGGAGTCTGTGTATCCCACTAACTTGCATTCTTTGCATTCTTTTCCTTCATCAGCTGCTGGAAACAAAATACCATAGTCGAGAGTTCCTTTCAGATACCTCAGTATCCTCTTCGTCGCTGCTAGGTGTGATACCTTTGGCTTCTGCATGAATCTACTTACCATACCAACATTGTATGCTAAGTCAGGCCTTGTGTTACAAAGGTATCTAAGTGACCCAATAAGTCTTCTGTATTGGGTTGGATCGACATCATCTTCATCTGAATCCTTCGACAGTTGCAATCTGGGCTCAGCTGCATTGACTGGTTCGATGGACTCCAACTCTTCAATCATTGCTTTCATCCACTTCGAATCTTTCAATGCCTCAGCTGCATTGACTGGTTCGACATCTGCGTAGAAAGCATAATGTATCAACTCACCCTCTTCATCGACTACATCATCTGATGTAATTACACATTCTTGTAACCTTGCAAGCATGTGTCTTGTTCGTCGAGGTCTGCTTGAACCTGCTTCATCTGCAACTGGTTCCTATCGAACTTCTATTTCGACTTCAGTGGCTAGTTCTTCACAAGATATTCTCACTGAATCCTTCTTGGCATTCTCAGTCCAATCCCATTCTTTAAGCTCATCTATGATCACGTCCCTGCTGATCACTACCTGCTTATTCACTGGGTCGAACAGCTTGTAACCTCTTGTCGAATGATATCCTGTCAAGATCATATGATTCGACTTATCGTCAAGCTTCCTTCTCAACTGATCTGGCACATGTCTATGTGCTATAGATCCAAACACCTTCAAGTGACTAAGACTAGGCTTGACACCAGACCAACATTCTTCTGGTGTGATTCCTTCAAGCTTCTTCGTCGGACATCTGTTCAATATATATGTTGTTGTTGAAACTGCTTCTCCCCATAATTCTTTAGGTAGATGCTTTCCATTCAACATACTTCTCACCATATTCATGATGGTTTTGTTCTTGCGCTCTGCAATCCCATTTCACTGTGGAGTGTAAGGTGGCACCACCTCATGCACAATCCCTTCTTTTACACATAGTGTATTGAACTCTTTCGACACATACTCTCCACCACCATCAGTCCTCAGAATTTTCAGCTTTTGACCACTCTGTCTTCCGACCATGGACTTGAATCTGGAAAATACCTCAACCACATCACTTTTCTTCTTGATGAGGTAAGTCCACAGCTTTCTACTGTAATCATCTATAAACGTGACAAAGTATCTATTGCCACCAATCGAATCCACCTGGATTGGACCACATACATCAGAGTATATGACTTCAAGTATTGCCTTCGACTTCCTTCCTGCATCCTTGCTGAAGCTATTCTTGTGTTGTTTCGACTGAACACACTCCTCACAGACTTCACTTGGAATGTCGATTTCTGGTAATCCTGAAACCATATTTCTTCTCTTCAGTTCTCTGATGTCATTAAAGTTGAGATGACCTAGTCGAAAATGCCATAACCACTCATCTCTGCTGGCTGCAGGTACTAGACATCTGTGCTCCATCACATTGAGTCCAATCTTGAAGGTCCTATTCTGAGACATTGGAGCCTTCAAGATTAATCTACCACCTGCGTCGTGAACTCTCATCATCTTGTCTTCGACAACTACCTTGTAGTTCTTTTCGACAAGCTGCCCTATACTGAGCAAATTACTCTTCATGCCTGGTATGTACAACACATTGGAAATTGTTAACCTTTTGCCATCTTTCCTCATAATCAGACATCACCAACACCTTCGGCTGCTAGAGTGTTGTCATTTGCAAACTTCAATGTATTCTTCGACGAGGGCTTCATGTTGACAAACCAATCTTTCCTTCCAATCATATGTGATGAGCATCCTGAGTCCAAGTACCACTGATCTTGGAACCTTTCTTCATCTTTTGTTGTGACCATTAACAATGTTTCTTCTTCTTCATGTTTCGCCAGTTTTGCATCAGTCTCTTGATTTCTCTTCCTTTCTGGACAATCACTAACATAATGACCATACTTCTGACAATTGAAACATTGAATGTGACTTTTGTCTGTCTTTCGACCACCACCTCTTCCTTTACCTGCAGCACCACCTCTTTGGTTGCCTTGGTTCCAAGGTTTCTTCTGATTCGACTGGTTTCCTCCTTTGTTGTCATTCCAGCTACCTTTGCCTTTTCTTTCCTTTTCTGACTGCGCCTGCAAAGCCATATCTTTCGACTTTCCTGCAGCTCTCTCAGCCATCCTCTGTTCATGAGACTCAAGAGTCCCTTGAAGCTCTTCCTTCGTCAACACTGACAGATCTTTCGACTCTTCTATGGCAACTACCACGTGGTCGAATTTTGGAGCCAACGATCTCAAAATCTTTGAGACAACTGCTTTCGTTGTCAGCGTTTCTCCACATACTTTGATTTTATTCACCAACTTTGTAACTCTGGTGAAGAAATCTGTAATGCTTTCATTGTCTTCCATCTGAAGCAACTCATAGGTTCTCTTGTGAGTTTGTAACCTCACCTCTTTCACCTTCTCTGCGCCTCCAAACGACTTTTCAAGAATCTCCCATGCTTCTTTTACTGAATCAACATCACTAACTTTTTCAAAGTTATTAGGATCAACACACTGATGAATTATAAAGAGTGCTTTATAATCTTTCTTCTTCAATTCTTTGTGCGCAGCCTTTTCCGCCTCCGTTGCGTTCTCCCTAAGCGATGTTACTTCGTCCTTCACAAGATCCCAAAGATCTTGATAACAGAAAATCACCTTAATCTGCTTGCACCAATTCTCATAATTTTCTTTCTTGAGAATTGGCAGGGTCGCCGGAAAGTTGCCGTTCGGATAGTTCATCGCCATCACTATCTTCCTTCCTTGAATCTCTCAACCGGAGCTCTAGATACCAGATGTTGGAAATTCACCTCACACCCTATGAAGAATTCCCTTCAATCTTGATCTCAAGATTGACGAACAAACCCACAATATGATAGTAATGGTAATAACAAGTAATTATCAAGAACAACAAAAGAAAAGAAGAACACACAAGAAAGAGAAGAATGAGAGAAGAAATATTTGGAGAAAGTTGTTACCCACAAACTGTGGGATTTCTTATTGAACTTTCACTTGCTAACTACAACTGTGAAATCTGTTATGTGTTGTGTTTGAATACAAAGCAAGGCACCCTATTTATAGTTTTAGGTTTACACAAACCCAAAACATAAAAGGCCCAAAATATTCAAATCAAATCTAATCATATCAAATCAAATATGTTTACACTATGAATTATATTTAACACAAAATATAAGACAATAATAGAATAATAATCTAAAACTTTAGATTATATAACTATGTACACATGCGTTTTCACTAATCCAATATGTATAATAAAATAAGAATTTATCAGAGTTTGCTAGTATTAAATACTTTAATGATATAATACTCAATAATAATATATTTAATTGCTAGTGCAAAATTGTCGATGAAAATGGTTGTAAAATTTAACAATATTTCAAAAACTTAATCACTTATTTTACAAATGAATATAACATATCTATTAACACAAGTGGTTACCGAGTAATAATATAAACTCAATATTTATCAATACTATATTTTTTATCAAAATTTGAGTTTAAATAATTGATATCAGAACAAAAATCTTCGTAGAAACACGAATAAGGAAGAAAGGTTTGTTTGTTGTTGATATGGGATTTCCAAATTTTTTAAACAAAAAGGAATTCATGAGAATTTTCTAATTTCCTTCTGGTTTTTATTTAATGAAAATAGTGAAGCTTAACATGCTTTTGGATTTCTTTTTTCCTTTAATATCACATGATCAAACTCGCAAACTCGTTTAGTTAATCCAAGTTTATCTTAGTTTGATCGAGTCTCATTCAATCTACGACAATAAGCCCGAGTGAGTTGTAAAATAAAAAGCTTTATTCATTTATGATATTACACACACATTGCCCTACAATTGTCTAAATTCAAAAACTAAGCACTCCAATAATGAGAATAATAATTCATTACATAACAAATGAGAAAAAAATAGCGACTTTTCTTGAGACATAGCACGTGGAAACTTTCCATTTTTTCCTTGTATATTGTGAAATGCATCTTTCTGCTTTGCACTATGTTCTCTTTATTTCCAATATATATATTCCTCAAATCCTACAAAAGTATATACACACATAAGTATATGAGTATCTTTCATTAAGATTATTGGAATAAAGTGAAATTAAAGTGAGGCTGGTATTAATAAAAGAAACATGTTTTTATTTAAAGATTAGTATATTTTAATGATAAGTGTTTGTGTAAATTGTTCATAGTCAGAAGCATACCATGGGATACTATGGTAAACCACTATCTAATAGTGGTAAGGTGGAGGAGGTGATGCATATATGTAATGTGGTGGAGGAGGGGAATAGACCGGTGGAGGAGGTGAAGAGTAGATATAGTGTGGTGGAGGTGGTGAGTAAACAGGTGGAGGAGGAGATTTATATTTGTAAACGGGTGGTGGTGAGTAGACAGGTGGAGGAGGAGACTTGTATTTATAAACTGGGGGTGGTGAGTAAACGGGTGGAGGAGGAGACTTATATTTATAAACGGGTGTTGGTGGAGGTGGGAACTTGAATGGCTTTCCAGGTGTTGGAGGAGATATGTGCTTGTAAAGAGGAGGAGGAGGTAAGTATACAGGTGGAGGAGGAGACTTATATTTGTAAGCGGGTGTTGGTGGAGGTGGAAACTTGAATGGCCTTCCAGGTGTTGGAGGAGAAATGTGCTTGTAAGGAGGAGGAGGTGAGTAGACGGGTGGAGGAGGAGACTTATATTTGTAAGCGGATGTTGGTGGAGGTGGGAACTTGAATGGCTTTCCAGGTGTTGGAGGAGGAATGTGCTTGTAAGGAGGAGGAGGTGAGTAGACGGGTGGAGGAGGAGACTTATATTTGTAAGCGGATGTTGGTGGAGGTGGGAACTTGAATGGCTTTCCATGTGTTGGAGGAGAATATATATATCTGTAAGGAGGAGGAGGTGAGTTGTACTTGTAAACGGGTGGTGGTGGTGATGAGTATTTGTATGACTTTTTAGGTGGTGGTGGTGGAGACTGGTATTTGTATACAGGTGGAGGAGGTGATTTGTACTTGTAAACCGGTGGTGGGGGAGATTTGTATTTGTACACTGGTGGAGGAGGCGAGTTATATTTATAAACTGGTGGTGGTGGAGATGGATATTTATACGGTTTTTTAGCTGGAGGTGGTGGTGATTTGTACTTGTACACCGGTGGTGGAGGAGAAGAATATTTGTATGATTTTTTTAGTGGTGGTGGTGAACTATAGTGATAAGGTGGAGGAGGTGAGTGCACAGGTGGTGGTGGTGAACTATAATGATAAGGTGGAGGAGGTGAGTGCACCGGTGGTGGTGGAGAGTGATAGTAGTAAGGTTTAGGTGGTGGTGGTGGAGATGAATAGATGTAATTGTTTGCTTGAGATGGCAAGGTGAGAGAAAGTAATGTTAAGGCAATACTGAGAGTAGTAAAGGCCATTTGAGAAACCATGTTTTCTCAAAGTGAATTTTGTTTATGCTATTATGGAACATGGCATCACCCCTTATATAGTTTTTTCCTTCCCATTTTAGCTTACGCTATTCGTCTTGGTAGGTCTATTTTGATTTGATACCTTTTACAATTTACCTAGTACTTAACATCTACCAAAATAATAATATTACTATTGTTAACCGTTCTAGAAAATATTATATTTCTTGTATGAAATTGTCAAATGTACAATTATAATATAAGTGAGAAAATATAATATATTATCGAATAAATAATGGCCTGCTTTTGAATAAAAAAGGGGATGCTATTTTGGAGCAATGTGAGGCAAGTTGATTATGGAACGCGGATTTGGATTTGATAGATACAGCAAATTATGCATGAATGAAATGAAACCAAATTAAATAAGTATGAAACTTTATTAGCTGGGAAATGTTGACAATAAATATGCTTTATTTTCTTTAAAATAAGTTGAATCGACAAAGTTAGTAACATTTTTTTTCTTTTAAAAATTAAATTGTCATATTTCACACTTTAAAAGAATAATAAGAGTTTGGTGAATCTGATTTATTGATAAACTAAATATTCATATAAACATCAATCACTATGCCAAAAAAGACCTTTAGCAGCACTTTTTTTTGCCTTTAGCAGCGCTTAAAAGCGCTGCCTAAAGTGGCGCTGCTAAAGGTAAAGACAACGCTTTTTTTTCCTTTAGCAGCGCTTTTTTTTTTTTGCCTTTAGCAGCGCTTTTTTCACCCTATAGCAGCGCTTTCATAACCGCTGCCTAATCCCCCTTCATTTCCCCCCTTTAGCAGCGCTTTTTTAAAGCGCTTTCTTAGACCCTCATTTTCCAACCTATAGCAGCGCTTTTTTATGCCTCTTTTTGCCCCTTTAGCAGCGCTTTTTTTAAAAGCGCTGTCTATTCTTCACGATTTTGAATTTTTTTTTTTTTAAAATAATCACATTTTTTATATATTTTTCAATAAACCTGCTTATAACAAATACATCCCTGCTTATAATTCAGGTCTTTAGTTCAACAGTTTGGCCTTATATATAACAATTATTTTGGCCTTATTTTTGTGTATTCATCAATTTGCAATATTATACACAATAACTAAAGTATACATTATAATTCATCACTTTGAAATATTATACACATAAACCTGCTTAAATATATTACAACACAGTCCGATCCTCAGAACAAAATCACATATACAATCAATTCACATATAATTACAAATCTGATAACTTTACAAATAGATACAATATCAGATGTCACATTAGGAAGAAATAAACTTAACAATCTTTACTTGACTATTGAATTCTGTATGAGACTGCATGGAGTTCACTATCAGCCACAAATACACGGTTTTCTTCAAGCTTTGTATCATTATTCAATTGAATGTCTTCCAAGCTTAATTCAATAGAACATGATTCATCTTAACAACAGCACAAGCAAAAACAATAATAGATAAGTAACAATACACTTGAACAGGCCCATGTAGATCATTAAGTACTAGATTTCTATGAAATTTTCAGTTCTTATCATTATTTGAAGTTTCTGTTAATCAGATTAATAATTAAATATGTATTTATAGAATTAATCTTCATTATCATTACCTTCCAATATATATTTCCTCATGAAGTACCAAAGCAGCCAATACAGTCACAATCACTGTCACAAGAGGGCTAAACAATGCAGAGAAAAGAGGTCCTCTCTGTGTTATGCACCATGCTTGAAGACAAAACATAACCGCTGATCCCATAATTCCCTACAAAATATATTTATTACAAATTATCTAGGATTATGATGTATAAATATTGGTGTGTATCATCATGAAAAATTACCGCATATAAAGTGGAACCAAATTGAAGTAGAGAATTAATCTTTCATGCATTAAGGTCTGGCTCCAAGAATACTGTCACTACAACTGATTGTAATGTTGAAATGAAACACATCCAAGCTGACAGTGATAAATAATTAGGATGACTTTTGTAAACTGGAACCTGAAAAATATATAAGGGTGAAATGTTATATGTTTATAGAATAATAGTTATATCATAAGTATTAATTATTAAGATTTTAAAAAACAGTCTCTGATGGTACCGATATTGATTTTTTTATTGATTCTGTTATTGACGGTTTTTATGATAAGGAATTAATTATGGTTAATTCACATCCGCAACAACCACTAACACCTGTGCCGACTAAAATCGCGTAAGCATAGACCGTTATTTAAGACTTTGATTGTACTGAAATTAAGTACCTGCAAAATTAGCCAAAATGACCAGGCAACACTACTTGCCAAAAGAAAAACACATCCTAGCAACCAATTCTTATCAGTATCACTTCCAGCCATGATTGATTTTGAAGGTATGATCGTTGCATTTAATAATTTTGGACCCTTCAACAATACTATAGACAAAGCTCCACAAATACATATCAAAGTCCCCACAATTTTGGCTATAGTTCTCAAACTTCTAATATTTACTTTTTCCATTCTGTAAAATATTCAAAGAAACATATTATTATTGGTTTGAATTTTGATTGACTAACAAATATAAGTTAAGTTAGTTATTAATTACCCTACAAAGGCTGCTATTAAAAATGTAACTCCGGGAATAAGATTGATCATGGCACTTGCAATTGAAGAAGACGAAAGATATAGTCCCTCAAAATATAGATTTTGATACAATGTAATGCTGCAACATCAAACATCATTATACATATACAAACATAAAGCTGTATGAATGATCTATACATTCTAAAACTATATCCACATTCATGAAGACACGTGAATTCATTAAATGTTGTGTAACTCTCCAAACAAACTTTATTTCAAAAAAGTTGTCGGATCTATATATTTATGTTTTAAAATTTAATAAATAAATAAGGATTATTTGTGAATTTAGACTATTTCATAGAAAAATAAGGATTAAGAAAAATAAATAAATTTCAAGATTAACAGAAACTTAAAGCTTTCATCTAAATCACAAATAGTGTGAAGTTTCTAAAGCAACATAATCTAAAAAATCATTGAATATATGTGCAGTATTTCCCTTATAAAAATTATTAGTAAGAAGAACTCATATAAGGTGTGGCATTTCAGCAAACACCTTGTATACGGCTAGATATAGTGAAAGTTAACATAAGTAAATTCATTGTGGCATTTCAACAAACACCTTGTATACAAAACTCAAGCCAATATCAAACGAGTAATTTTCATCAACGGTATCAACAAAAACAAGTCAAAAACTCAGAAAAGAAGTAACACTAACATCATATAATCCAAAAAAATGAAATACTAAGACATTAATCCAGAAAAATGCAAAATGAAAAACTTCAAATACCGTAACAATGGACGGACGGCGGCAGAATGAGGTGACGACGGAATGACCGGAGGAAAGACGACAGACGGAGGCTGTCGAACGGAGGCGCGGACGGAATGCGTCGACGGTGACTGTTCTAATTCTGAATAGGGCAACGTTCGCGAGTGGAAATAAGAAAGAAGAAGACTGCTCTGATTCTGTGAAAATATTGGAATTTTTTAAATTTATGCTACTTAAACCTATAGCAGCGCTTTTTTTGGCATTTAGCAGCGCTTTTAAAAGCGCTGCTATAGGTCTGCCTTAGGACCCCCTTTAGCAGCGCTTTTTTTGGCATTTAGCAGCGCTTTTAGAAGCGCTGTTATAGGTATGCCTTAGGACCCCCTTTAGCAGCGCTTTTTTTGGCATTTAGCAGCGCTTTTAAAAGCGCTGCTATAAGTCTGCCTTATGACCCCCTTTAGCAGCGCTTTTTTAAAAGCGCTTTCGTAGACCCCCCCCCCCCTTTAGCAACGCTTTTTTAAAGCGCTTTCTTTGACCCCCCCCCCCCTTTAGCAGCGCTTTTTTAACAAGCGTTGTCTTAGGTATGCTATTTTTTTGTTTTTTTTTCATGACCCTTTAGCAGCGCTTTTTTAGAAAGCGATGTCTTTTGTTGCGCTGCTAAAAGTCATTTCTGGCGTAGTGAATCACGAATATTTTTAAGAGTAAGATATGTCATAATTATTGGAGTTAACAATGAATCTCACACACACATACACACACGCGCGCAGAAAGAGAGAGATAACTAACTTTCAATCTCAACCAACTTTATTATCTCAATTTTATGTAACTAACTAAAACTAACTTCAGTTTATATACAATTTCAACCAAGCCAAATAAAAACTGAAATAAAACTTAAATGAAACAAACTTGAATTTGAATTATATTTAACATCATCCATTAATTCATATTCAAGATTAAAAGTCAACAACACCAGTTTCATTCTTCAATACAATGAAGTGTTCAATTTTGATTGTCTTGGTCAGCACATCTGCAAGTTGTTTCTGAGTGTTGTAGTGAATAACCTCAAACACTCTATTTTGAACTTGATTGCGCAGAAAATGATACTTAGTATCAATGTACTTGCTTCTTCCATACAACACTGAATTCTTAGTAAGACTTATGGCTAATTTGTTGTCTATCATTAACTTGACTGGTTTGCTCACCTTGAACTTCAATTCCTATAGCAAATTAATAAGCTAAACAGTCTGACATGCTGACAAAGCACCAACTATGTACTCTGCCTCATAGGTTGACAGTGAAACCACTAGTTGCTTCTTAGAGAACCATGAAATGGGAGCTCCTAAATACATAAACATATATCCTATAGTGTTTCTTATGTCTACTTTGTCTCTGCACCAGTATCAGTCTGAATAAAATATCAACTCAACATCATCTAAACTCTAGATGGAAACAAAATGTCATACATCAGAGACCTTTTTACATACCTTAGTATCCTATTTGCAGCTTAGTAATGTGACCACTTTGCCTTACTCATAAACCTACTTATCATTCCAACTGCATAACATACGTCAGGTCTGGTGTTACACAGATATCTCAAAGACCCAACCAACAATTTTAAGGTTGTATGATCTACATCCTCACCGTCAGCATCAGAATTCAGTTTATGGTTTGTCTCAGCAGGTGTGACTACAAACTTACAATTCATCAAGTTAAATCTCTTCAGTAACTCAAGCTCATACTTCATTTGGTGCATAATGATTTCCTTATCAGAGTGTAAAATATCCATCCATAGAAAATATACCATGTTTCCAAGGTCAGACACATCAAATGCACTCATTAGCACCTTTTTGAACTTGTTTCTTTTGATTTTCTCAAGTTTTTCCTTCATGGATTTCATCCACACTTTCTTCTTAAGTGCCTCATTGACGGTGACAGGTTCAGAGCCCACCATTATGGTACACTGTATAACTCCCCCTTCAAATTCAATCTTAGTTTCATGCAGTAACTTGAAGTCTGCAAGTCTTCTTTGTATCTGCCTAATTCTTTGTGGTCTCTAAAATTGCACAAGTTTACATTTAGAGATAGGTCCTCCATCAGAGGTTGGGCCACCTTCAGAAGGTTTACCTTCATAGGCTGGATTACCTTTAGAGGTTGTATTACCTTCAGAGTTATCTTCACCTTCAAAGTCATACTCGCCTTCAAAGTCAGACTCAACTTCAGAGGCAGAATCGCCTTTAGAGACAGACTCACCTTCAGAGTCAGGATCATACTTTAGTGATGACACTGCACTAGAGTTGGATTAAGTTTCAACTCCATGTTTATTATTCTTTCACTATGACATCTCTGCTAGCAGTGATTATGTTAGTGACTAGGAAATAGAGCTTATAAGCACATGTACAATGATAACCTATAAGCAATATGACTTGGATTCTATCATCCAATTTCCTTCTAGTAGCATTTGGTACATATTTGTAACATACAAAACCAAACACCTTGAAATGGATCCCACTTTGCTTTCTTCTAGTTCATTTCTCAATGGTAACAACTTTCTTTAACTTCTTTTTTAGACATCTGTTGAGCATATATGCTGACGTGACAATTGCTTCAGCCTACAATGTGTTAGGTACATTCTTTTCTTTCAGCATGCTCCTTGTATTGTCAAGCAGAGTTCTATTTCTTCTTTCACTAAGGCCATTGTGTTGTTGAGTGTATGGAGCAGACACCTTATATTGAATTATATGATCCTCAAAGAACTTCTTGAACCTCATTAAAGTTGAACTCACTTCCACCATTGGTTCTGAGGATCTTCAACCTTTATCCAGTTTGATTTCTAGCCTTCACTTTTAACTTCTTGAATTCAACAAACACTTTTTGTTTGAAAGTTATGAGTTCTACCTATGTCATTCTTGTGAGCTCGTCCATAAACGAAACAAATTACTTATTTCCTTCAAGTGAAGGTACCTCAAATGTCCCACATACATCAGAATGCACCACATCCAAAACATGAGTTTCTCTTGGAGGCATTTCATATGGGAATGGAAATCTTGGTTGCTTGCATATCATGCACATATCACATGATTTCTCTTGTGCCACGATCTTTAAAATTCCATGTACTAGATTCTTTGAACTCATATGCCCTAAGCTTCTGAAGTTGAGATGTCCCAATCTCTTGTGCCATAACTCACTTTCCCCTTCAGCACTTGTCGCACTAAGTCATTGAGTGTCTTTTGTTGCAACATTCACCTTGAATGTCTTATTTATTCCCAATTCAGACTACATAATCAACTTATGTTTACAGTTATACAACTTCAAGATATATTCCTTCGTGGTTACTGAAAAACCTTTTTCAAGCAGCTGATTGACACTCATCAGATTTCTATTCATGTTAGGAACATAATATACATCCTTAATCAGTACAATTTTACCATTCTTTAATCTTACTTTGACATTTCTCATTCCTTTAGCATTTAGATACTCATCATCGACATACTTGATCTTGGTCTTTCTACCAGAGTTAAAATCAATCAGCCATTGCTTGTTTCCAGTTAGGTGATTTGAGTAGCCTGCGTCTATATGCCACCAATCCATTATTTTGTCACCTTCATTCTCATATGCCATCAATAGCATAGATTATAATCTCTTATGGCTATTTTGGCTTCTTCACCCTTGCTAACCTTGTTTGACCAGCAATCAGCAGCAAAATGGACAAACTTATTGCAATTATAGCACTTAATTTTCTCTTATCAAAATTCTCATTTCTCTTCTAAACATTTTTATGTTTCTTCTCATCTGGATTAGAGAGTTCTAACTTCTAAGCACCACCACCATTCTTTTTCTTGTTCTCTAGCCATGCTTGCTTCTTGTTCTTCTTGATAAAATAAGTTTTTAGAGCCTGTTCTGTTTCCCTTTCAGAGTTTCTTTTAGTCACACGCAATTCTTGTTTCTCTAAACTACTCTGAAGCTCTTAAATTCTCTTGGTGCTAGTGTGTTTTAAATGTTCTATGGCCACAACCATGTAATCAAACTGAGGAGTAAGTGATCTTAGTACCTTTTCAATGATTACATGTTCAGAGAGCATTTCTCCACAAGACTTCATCTCATTTGTGACCATAATTACTATGGATATGTAATTATACACCTTTTCATTGTTCTTCAAGCTGAGATTCTCCTATTGCTTGCGTAGGGACTGTTACTTTACTTTCTTCACCGATATGTCGCCACCATAGCACCACACAAGTGTATCCCTCGCTTCCTTCACCATCGTCGAGTCAGCAATCTTCACAAACACCTTCGTATCTGCACACTTATGGATATATAACAATGCCTTTTGATCATTCTTCCTCGTTTCATGTTACGAATTCTTTGTGCTTATGTTGCATTTTCTACAACCAACGTGTAACCATTATTCACGAGATCATGAACATCTTGAGCACCAAACAACACATGCATCTGAATCGACCATCGGTTCCAATTATTTATTTCAAATTCTGGAAGCTTTGTATTCAAGCTACCATTTCCACAGTTCATCATTTGTTCTTATGCAAATTGTTCAATTCTCACCAACACTCATGTTTCCAAATCCATGAGAATCAAGATTATAATTATCTTCGATTTAGATCTTGAACTCAATGTTTATTTGAGGAATAAATCAATCATACACCTCACGTAGACTCGTGTTTCCCTGTGAATCAGAAGCTGAGCTCTAGTTACCAATTGTTGGAGTTAGCAAAGAAACTCCATTGATGCACAAGAAGAAGAAGAAGAAGAAGAAGAAGAAGAAGAAGAAGAAGATAATGAAGATTGAGAGAATTGTAGAGAGAGAGAGAGAGAGAGAGAGAGATGTAACTAAATTATTTAATCTCAACAAACTCTATTATCTCAATTGTGTGAAACTAACTGAAAATAACTTCAGTCTATATACAATTTCAACCAAGCCAAATGTAAACTGAAATAAAACTTAAATGTAACAAATTTGAATTTAAATTATGATGTGTATCCACGAGTGCACGAAAATTCAGTTATAGTATAAAAATATCGAACCCACAGAGACCAATGTCAACCTACTGTTATTTGTTGTCGCTTTGTAAATCAAAAGCTAATGGTAAAGGTTTTTCTTGACAACAGGTTAAAATTAACTGGATTTAGAATTTCGGAACCGTAATTGCCTGCTGCCGCACATACAAGTTACAATTTTGAAACACTTTTTTTTAAATCAACAAGTCTTAATTAATTAATAAAGCATTTTCGCAGTTTTTAGAAATTAAAAATTCAAATTATAAAATTGGATACCATTTTCACACTTTCACACTGTCACACTGAAATCGTTATCTGAATAATTTTCCCTTCGCGCAAAAATCTAAACTTGCTAAAACAAAATTCAGAGCTAGAAACCAATTTTAATATAAAAATTTTGGGTTATTTATTTTATTGTGTCTCGTCGGAACGACGACCCTCACATCCCGAGCTTTATTTATCTAGCCAGACATGTTAAAAGTAATTAATCTCTCCGTCCCAAAATAATTATCATAGTTTGATCATTTCACACAGATTAAAAAAATATAATATATGAAAGAGAGAGAATAGTATTTTTACCAAACTATCCTTGTTTTCTATTGGTATATTCAAATTATCATAAATGTATAATGAGAGAATAATATATCAAAAGCATTAATTAGAGGGCATAATTGGAAGATAGACATTAGAATTGCATTGAAAACTAAAATGCGAATATATATATATATATATATATATATATATATATATATATATATATATATATATATATATATATATATATATATATATATATATATATATATATATATATATATATATATATATATATATATATATATATATATATATATATATATATATATATATATATATATATATATATATATATATATATATAGTAAAGACTAACATAGATGTAAAACAATTGCATTAAATCAACATACAAACATGAATATGATAAAAGTAGCAGCAACAATAAACATATAATACAACTTAAATAAAAACATAAGCTAAAATGAATAAATAAATTGAACCTGTAAATACTGGAATGGTAAATTTACTAAAATTAAATGCCGGACAAATTATTCCGACAAGATTGTAAAACAAACGATCCAAGTACGTACAAAATTTCCTAAAATCATACTGCTAAGGTGTACTTTCTACTCGATGAGAGCAAATAAGTGTTTTTTCTCTACCTAAATAATACAAAAACTTGGACACTGAAAACTAAAATTAGAAGTGTCTTTTATAGCTAAAATTCGTACACAATAATTGACACATAGTGGTTAAAGTGTTGGAGAAAAGTAAGGAAGTGGGAAAAACTAAATCTGAGAAAATGGGCGAATAATGGGATTTCACCATCATAACAGGCGTAAGTAGGGGCTGACGGGCGCCATGTTGTCAAATTAAGTATTTTCTTGGGATGAAGGGTATCATGCTGTCAAATTATTTATTTTCTCTGGATGATGGGTGTCATCTGGGGGTGACGGGCGTCATGCTGTCAAATTTTGTATTTTGTCCCATTTTTCATTGTTTTTCACTCTTTTTGATTGCACAAGTCTCGGATTGACATGTACCTGAAATACCATATAGTATCAGCATAACACTACAAAAACATATAAAATTGACACTAAAATGTATGTGAATCGAGTCAAAATAGATTATGTATTTTTCATGTTATCAAACTCCCTTACACTTGAAACATTTCTTGTCCTCTAGCAATTTAACTAGCATATAATCAATGAAATGAAGCAGCATAATTATAAAGACATAAGGAATAACAAAACATCGAAACTACTCATACGTGGCTGATGAGAATTAGTTTGTCTAGAACCGACTTAATAGGTACTAATGCAACAATAAGGGTATTGCAACAACACAAACTACTCTCGTGGACACAAGTCTCCCTTCTATGTACACTAGTTCCAATCATACCATTGAATAAAAGTCTAATTTTCCTATTTCTTTTAATCCTCTTTCATTCATATCAGTCACATTAAGGCCTTTTATCTCTCTTAAAACATGGTAGGCAGTTTGTTAGTGATTATGATCAAAACATATTTTTCATATTTTAACAATTTTCTTTCTTTTCCAAAGATGAATTTTTATTTCTTTTAAAGAATTCAACCACTTCTTTTGAATTAAATGATCGGGTGAGAGTTATCTAACTTAGTAAAATGCGCATTTTCCTTTTTATTCATTTTTTCTACACAAAAGATTATTCACTTATTATTCGTCGACCGACCTACTTAGTGACTACAAATGGTGCCTGATCTGATAAAGAAACTAATTTGAGGATGTTTTCAACAAATAGAAGCTTAAGCCTAAAATTCAATGGGGATTTAAACTAATGTGCATAATTAGGAGTCTTGAGGCGTTAGGCAATACAAATCTTGTCGGATTTTCCCAAGTGTCCTCACCCTAGTCTCTCCTCTCTTCATAACATATATATTTTCAAATCAAAGCTTTCTAAGTCTTTTCAAAAAATTTGGTATGGCTCAAGAAATCAAGAAATTCAATAATGAGCAGAAAACCACGGTTTAAATGACTCGACAACACATGCAATGACTCAAAACATACACTACGTTATAACATAAAAAACAATTAATGACATAAAACTAACATAATAGTAAAATACGGAAAAACAGAAAGTAAATAAAAGCGGTAAACACCTCCCCTACACTTAAGTTCTACATTATCCTCAATGTACTGAAATGAGTGTAAGAGAGGTACGAAGAACCTGATGACAAGATCATGTCAAGCAATCCATCTCTTTATTTTCTGCAAATTCAAATAAACAAACACAGAAATTTAAAAAAAAAACATGGGTTGCCTCCCACACAAAGCTTCTTTTAACGTCAATAGCTCGACGACTCAGGAGTGTAAGCACTAATGATGGTTCTTTCAAGAATGATTCCCTGGTCAAAATAATATTTGGTTTCAATGGCCACTTATCAAGCCATCTCTCATATCCCTCACCTTTTATTTTCTTCCTTCTATGGGGTGGTTCATACTTCTGAACTTGTGGGGGTGATTTTGGCTCTATCTTGAGTATCAACTTTTCAGGTTTGGGTTTAATTCTTTCATCATCCACCTTAAAGACTAACCTTCCCCTCTTAACAATAATAATTTCCCTAGTTTCTTGGTCTTCTAATTTTTTCTTTTTATGCAGGACCTTAGACAAAGGTGCATTGGTATGGATATTTTCTAATACCTCCACATACCTTTTGGATTTGGAGTCTACCTTAATTTTCATAAACATTTATGTGAAAGGAATTTGTGGGTTATAGGGAGGAGAAAAAACATAAGGTGCTTCCTTTTCAACCTCTTCGACAACCTCCCTTTCGGGTGGTGTCGGGGAATTTTTCTCAATCTCTACTCTTTTCTCACCATATGAGAATGTGAGAATAAATAAGAACCCATCAGATTTAAAAAGGAAAGGTTGAGATTAAATCGTGATTTTTACTAAATCATGCGTCATTAAGAGGAAAGAGAAATCATTAAAAAAATATCTTTTAAATAGATGTAATACAATTGCATCAAATCAACATACAAACATGAATATGATAAAAGTAGCAGTAACAGTAAACAAATAATAAAACATAAACAAAAACTGGAGCTAAAACGGATAAATAAATTGAACCTGTAAAAATTAGAATGGTAAAACTAGTGGAATTAAATGTCAGAAAAATTATTCCGGCAATATTGTAACACAAACGATCAAAGTACGTATAGAATTTCCTAAAATCGAACTGCTAAGGTGCACTTTCTACTCAATGTGAGCAAATAAATGCTTTTAATTATGTGTTTTTTCTCTACCTAAATAATGCTAATGCTTGGACACTGAAAACTGAAATTAAAAGTGTCTTTTATTGTTAAAATTCGTACACAATAATTTACATATAGTGGTTAAAGTGATGGAGAAAAGTAAGGAAATGGGAAAGAATAAATCTGAGAAAATGGGCGAAAAATAGGATTTCACCATCATGACGGGCATCAGCAGGGGTTTATGGGCGTCATGCTGTCAAATTACATATTTTCTCTGGCTGACAGGTGTCATGCTGTCAAATTATGTATTTTCTCTGGATGACGGGTGTCATGCTGTCAAATTACGTATTTTCTCTTGCTGACGGGGGTCATCTATCAAATTACGTATTTTCTCTGGCTGACAAGAGTGAACTGGAGCTGACGGACGTCATGTTGTCAAATTTCATATTTTGTCCCGTATTTCGTCGTTTTTCACTAGTTTTACTTGCACAAATCTTTGATTGACATGTATCTGAAATACACATATAATATCAGCATAACACTACAAAAACATATAAAATTGACACTAAAATGCATGTGAATCTAGTTAAAATACATTACGTATTTTTGGGTTATCAAATTACATTTAACAACGATGTTTGACATGTGTTAGTTTTCAACACTTATATTACATTTGTATTATATGTATAAAAGAAATTATACATATATTAACAAAAAAGGTTTTTTTTTCCATTAATTCCACATTTCTTAAATTGATGTCTGACATCATGTGTCGAACAATTCACATAAATACTTAAAAAATTAGTTTTTTTTTATATATATGAACACACTTTATACATGTTTTTAGATATGTAGTGGAAACGAGGAATTAAAAACCTTAATGTTTATTAAAATATTTTAATTTTTTAATAATAATATATAAACGAAACTCAAATAATATCATATATGTAATGTGTTTATATTTTTACATTATTAATATAAGTGTTTGTGTAATGTCATTTTTTTATGCATCATTACTATGGAAAGGTCCTATCACTATGGTTATAAATGGGATATTATGGTAGTATTTGTTAGCTTTACCACAACGGTCTTGAAATCGTTGTAAAAACTTAGTAGCGTGTTACATATCACTATGTTTGTTAAAAACAACCATAGTAAAATGTTGAGGTCAATGGTTCAATATCCAGTGTCAAAATTTGATAATTTTTTAAAACATTTTACCATAGTTGAAAGTTGCAAATCGCAATGAACAACTCAGGGTGTCATATTTCACCACGTTTATAACTAACAACCGTTGTGATATGTATACTTGAGTTTATTATAACTTACGTGAAATGTTTATTTCATCAATTACTTAATAAACATATAACCTTTCAATCTGATTTAAAAATCAATAATATGAAAACTTGATTTATATCATAAGAAAAAATTACACTAATCAAGATTTTTTGAGATTTCTACAACCCATTATGTGCATCTCTCTCTTTAATAGTTAGAACTTAGTTCAATGTTTCTAACTTTTCAACCAACACCTCCTTCACTACTTTTTCATTCTGGAAAGTACTAGTGACTTTTGTAAAACGAACTAGTAAAAAGGAAAGTGTTCATTGGAGGGTTATAAGTATTTAACCAATTTCTATACGTCATAGAGCAAGATGCAGATGATGGGCTACAAAAAGCTCGTAAAATATTAATCAGTGTAAGTTGATATTTTCTAACATAGCTTAATTTTTCATATTATTATTTTCTAATAAAATTCGAAAAGTTATATATTAAATGAGGGGCTGGTAAAACACTCAAACCACATACGATATAATAAACTCTTCTTCTATGGCATGTTGGATAAATGTAATGAATCTGCAATTTAGAAGGTATATCATTAAACAAACCTTAACAATAACATACATCAACAACAAACCTTAAACAATATACAACATGCAATTTTTATTAACAAAAACAAAATCATCAACAACATACAACATACAACTTTTATTACCAATGACGTACAAATTTTATCAATTACAACATACCTTAGACAACATACAACATATCATAAACAACTTACAACTACATTACCAACAGCATACAACTTTTATCAACAACATGCCTTAAACAATATACAACATATATCAACAAACAAAATCATCAACAACATACCTTAAACAACATATAACATACAACTTTTACTACCAACAACATATAATTTTTATCACTAATAACATACATTCACAACAACATACGGCATATATAAACAAAAACAAAATCATCAACAAAATACAACTTTTATCAACAACATATAACATATATCAACAACAACAAAATCAACAACGTAAAATATATCTGAAATGTGACGAGGAAGTGAGACAAATGTGTTTCATGGAACACCTTTATTTAATCCTTAAGAGATGAAGAATATATGTTGGAATTTTGTGAAGAACTGGTATCGAACTGTTCATGGAGTTAGGATGAGGCATGAGAGAGAGAGAGAGAGAGAGAGAGAGAGAGAGAGTTTCATTTCAGTCACTCTCAACCCTTAGCAATATATCCGCAAGCAAATAATTAAAGCAAAATAGTAAATAATAAACAAAAGGTTCCTGTAGAGTACTACAGAAGTTTATGGTGCTAATACCTTCCCTAAGCTTAACCAACCCCTTACCTAGGTCTCTCCCCGCATTGTCCTTACGATGCAAAATTAGGTTTTCCCTCTTTTGACCTTTTCCTTCAGATAAATCAAAGAGCGGTTGTGAACTAAAGATGTGATTCAAATTAATTAATAATTTGATATCCTATTCTAACTGCAATAGAAAATGGCAACTTCACTGGGGACAATCCTAACTTTTAAGGGTTGCCATTACTTTGTTTATTGTATGCTATTTACTTTATTATTTGTTGCTTACATGTAAATATTATTGTACCTTGCTTGGGGGTATCCATTTGTTGTGAGATAAGTCCTACACCTGGACTTGAGTGACATTATTATAGGATGGTGATATATTCGACGAGGCTTATAGGGAGTGAGTCCCGACCAAGCTGACTTGAGAATCATCGCTCAGTTGAGACCCTTTCAAAAATGGTTCGATTGAACGAGTAGTCGTGAAAACTTTTATTATTGCCAATTGGAGTCTGTGATACTGGGGACCGTATTACCTTAACACCACCTTGGTCTTATATAGGATGTAGTGCGAGGACTATGAGGGAGTAGTCCCAAAATAGTTATTACCGATGCTACACTCAAAAGAGGTTCTTTGGAGAATATTATTAACCACCGAGTCATTCGAGAAATTGATAATATCCGAAAGATGGACTAATGAATTTGGGCACTTCTTTAGAACCCTTATTCTGCAGGTACAACTAACCTATAGTACATACCTTTTGGGAAGGGTAGACCTTGACTCCGCTCATTATACCTTTAACCTAGGACTTTCGTTGTTTGTGTGTATTTGTGCATGGCATTCATAAAACAACATTCCTAGTTTCAAGGAATTCAACAGTCCTTTGCAAATTCAAAAGTCCTACATTTTAAAGTTTAAAACCTTTTCCCAACTTTCCTAAAAATGTTTGCAATCGACCGTTGAAATTCTTGAAACCATTGCATGGCATTAGCATCACATTTTTGCATTGCATTTTTCCCCCGGTTTCTCATTCTCGGTTCTCTCGTCTTCCAGTGTTCCTTTGAGTCGTCAAGCTGATTCCTCGACACAGATATCAGACTAGAGCTAACTATAGACGTCAGATGTCAGAACAAGAGGAACATAATGCGGAAGTCCGAGTGGAGATCGATGAATTGAAAGTAGGCATGACTAGGCTTACCGAAATGCTTCAAGTACTGATTGCCAGAGGAGAGCCACCTCAGAGGACCGTCATTCAGGAGGTTTCTAGTGTTGATCCACCTCTTGTTTCATTGCCACCATCTACTTGGCCAGAGTTTGGTTTACCTCATAAATACTCTCCACCTATTGCATCTACTGCTACAATTGGTCAAACTATCAGCCCAGCTTTTCCAGCTCCCGTCCTTACCGAGGCCAGACCTGTGGTCCACACTGTTAATCAGACTGTCCAAGCTCCCTTTGAGAATCCTCCCTATGATTACAATGTTGTCGGGGTTCAAGAAGATTTTGTTGAGCCTGAGATTACCCGTGAACAGTTTCAGATCATCAATAAGAGACTCCAAGCTATTGAGGGTATTGATTTCTTCAACATTGAGGCAGACAATATGTGCCTAGTTTCTGGTCTTGTTTTTCCTGCCAAATTCAAGATTCATGAGTTTGTGAAGTATCAAGGTCATTCATGTCCAAGAGCCCATCTAGTCATGTACTTCCGAAAGATGGCAGCTTACACCAATAATCAGAAGTTGCTCATCCATTGCTTTCAAGATAGTTTGAGTGGTGCTTCTCTCAAGTGGTATATGAACTTGGAGCATAACAGCGTCCACTGCTTCCAGGATATCGCCAACACTTTTATGAAGCAATACAAATACAATTTAGACATGGTTCCCGATCGTCGTCAGCTTCAAAGTATGTCTCAGAAGGAAAAAGAGTCGTTCAAAGAATGCGCTCAGCGTTGGAGGGAGTTAGCTTCTCAAGTTGAACCCCCTATAGCAGAGAAGGAACTGACAGGAATGTTCATGGATACTTTGTCTCCTTTCTATTGGGAAAAGATGATTGGGAGTGTCTCTTCAAGCTTTACAGATCTGGTAACTATTGGCCAAAGGTTAGAAGAAGGTTTGAAAAATGGTAAGGTGTCCAAAGCTGCTGAATCTTCTAACAGTGCAAATAAATCCTATGGGAACTTCCATAAGAGGAAGGACGAGCAGACCAATGTTGTCATGGCTGAATCGAGAAAGCCTCGTCAGGGATCGCAACCTGTTGTTGCTCCACAGCCAGCTCAGGCTCCTCAACATCCAGTTATTAGACAAGACCAGTATCGTAATAGGAACCAATTTGATCCTATTCCCATGACTTACACAGAGCTATATCCTTACCTGGTTAACCAAGGGCTGATCACTACAAGGGCTTTGCCAACTCCTCATAATCCTCTTCCAGCTAGATTTAGGGCTGATTTCCAATGCGTTTTTCATGAGGGTGCCCTAGGCCACGACTTGGAGCATTGTTTTGCACTGAAAGCCGGAGTGCGTGAGTTGATGCGAGATGGAATACTCGATTTTGCGGATAATCCTCCGAACATCCAGAAAAATCCTTTTCCAGCACATCAAAAGTGAAGCTTCGGTCTGACCCCAGCAAATTATTTATGTTTCAGACAGGATGGCTCACTGATTTAATCATTAGGCTTTTGTTTCTCGTTGTTCGTACTTTCCTTATTTTATTAGCTGTTTGTTTTCAAATTATGTTTTTACTTTTACATTAATGAACTAAGCATTGCAACTTTTGATTTAATTCACATTATCTATTATTTGCATCTTTACGCTTTGTCTTTCAAATATTTATTCTTCGTCCAAATTTTTGATATGCAAAGATTGGAGGGAGGATGACGAAAATGTTATATCCATAATTGCTGTCAGTATGCTTTCAATCAAACTCTGTTGGCGATGTAAGGCATTGGTTCAATTCCCAAACATTGGAGAAATAAGGAGGTTATTCCCTTGTCACCCCCTTCGAGCCTAGAAGTTGGAGTTTCTTTCTTTACAAAAAAAACTCGCGATCTTAACTTGGGGCATGGGTATTTCTCAGTTAACTCGATTGTGTTTTCCTACAATACACCTTTCATATAAAGGTCGCACTCACAATTTTCCTTCACACACAGAAAGCATGTGTCGAAGATGTTTTCCAAGTTAAAAGTCGATGATGGTTCGTCGTAATCATTAAAGTCCAGAAGTCACTTTTTACAAAAATAAATAAATAAAATAAAACAAGCCCGCTAAGTCAAAACCTATGAAGGAGACTTAGGCAAAACTGGGGCATCCCGCTGACTGTAATCTTCACAAGAAACAGCTCAGGCAAAAGTTAGGGATAATTAAAAGAGGAGATCTTTAAATCCTTACCCTGAAAATCCTCAATGTTAGAACAACAAATGTTATAGGGAAGTAGTGGCTACCTTTCATAGGTCCTCGACTTTTGAACCATCATTGCTACCATCGGTGCAATTCTTAACCTATAGGAACCTGAATGCATAGTATGAGTTAACTGAGCATAGGACTAAAGATTATCACGTAGATTGAGTGGGTACAAATACATTTTGAACCTTTATCCTTTGTTTCATAAACCGTGAACCATGCCACGTTACAACCCTTAAAAGACCTAACTGAAACAAGGTTATTTTGAATGCATACTACAGCAAGGTTGCGTAAGCTGACTCCAAAAGATCTTTGTGAATCATTTATTTTGGCAGTACACCTGTATTAAACTTTGAGCGTCCTGAACCGCCGCGTTCTGACCGATGACTCATTTATTTTTCATCTTTCAAAAATGGTTTTGATTTCAAAAGTTGCATGAACTTTGCATTACCATGTTTGTATGAATATTTTTGTTTGTAAACTGGCTTTCCTCTAAGGAATTTTCAAACATCGAGAAACTTGGTCAAGTGATCCTATCAGGGGCAAGGTCCTTTTACATCCTGTCTAAGAGTCAGTTCAAGATTTGTTCAAGGCAGGTTCTTCTCAGATTTGGTTTATCCTAAAGTTTTTTTCAAGACTTGGATTGGGGCAAGCCTCCGAGGGTACAATGAAATAGTCATTTTCACGAGTCAGACAAGTTTAAGTGATTATCAGTTCATCTATAACAGACGACCTAATCTGGGGCAAATTACTTGAAGAATCCCCAGACAGCTGTGCATCCTTCCTACAAGGATTATCAACTCGATACAATTTACCATTGCGGCAGAGATAGGCTCAACAGTAACATCTTTAGTCCCCACGTAGAATGACAGCGATCTCGGTATTGAGGAATTATTCTTCCAGTCTTGTCATCTTACCAGAAGAATCGAGCCTTGTCGTCGGCATCTGCATTTGTATTTGATCATACATCATTTGCACAATTCATATCATATGCATATCCTGAGTGTTTCATCCTCATTGGCATTTCTCCCGAGGTCGTGTTTTATCCATTGTCTTACCTTGTAGTCAAAGTCCAACTTACTTGGCACCTACCAAACAGAGTTGTCGTGTCTATCTAACGTTCTTCCAGATATGACGTTTTTCTTATCCGATGGTTTTCCGGATATGCCTGTTCCTTTTATGTCCAATATTATTCTCATATATTGTGGTTATACCTTTCATTCAAAGCCATTATTGGATGTCTGGTACCCTTATTCTATTTCTCCTTCTGATGGTTTTCCAGATTGAGTATCTTTTATCAGATGGTTTTCCAGATATTTTCCTTCGATTCTGATGGTTTTCCAGGGTCTATCTGATGGTTTTCCGGATTTGTTTCTCTTTCTGACGGTTTTTCAGATTGAGTATCTTTTATCTGATGGTTTTCCAGATATTTTCCTCCGATTCTAACGGTTTTCCAGAATCTTTCCGATGGTTTTCCGGATTTCTCCCTCTTTCTGATGGTTTTCCAGATCGAGTCTTTGTTCTGATGTTCTTCCAGAACTTATCTGATGGTTTTCCAAATATTCTTTTGCGATTTTGACGGTTTTCCATAATCTTTCCGATGGTTTTCCGGATTTATCCCTCTTTCTGATGGTTTTCCAGATCGAGTCTTTGTTCTATTGTTCTTCCAGAACTTATCTGATGGTTTTTCAGAATCTTTTCGATGGTTTTCCGGATACGTTTCTCGCTCTGATGTTTTTCCAGTTTAAGTTTTGGTTCTGATGTTTCTTCCAGAACTCCTTTGTTGCTTATCTGATGTTTTTCCAGATAGGTCTTCAAACTTGTCCCGTACATTTATTGTTTTCCTAAATGTTTCGGATTTACCTTCAAAGGTTTCTCTTCATCTCATGCTCCTATAGATGTTGTCCTTTTGTTTCTGGATACAGCCCAGAGTTTATTCGATGGTTTTTCGAGTATCTCTGGTATGTTTCAGTGTTCATTCGATGTTCTCCCGGATGTCCCTGAAATTTGTTTCTTTGTCCCCGAGGTTATTAGATGTTTTTCCGAGTATCTCTGGTGTTTTTTTCTCTCTGTATAATTTTTGATGATTCCTGAAGATCCCACTCGATCTCTTCGTTTAAAGGAATGACCCAAAAACTCTAGCATTTGTCGTTTACCTGATCCTACCGCCGTGTGGATCCTGTGTTACTGTTGCATTCGTGCATTTGTCATTCGCATCATACGCATCATATTAAATTCATGGCATTGTCAGCATTATAGTTCGTTTTGTTTTGTCCATAGCATGGCATATCACTGCATTTTAGGGCAAAATGTTCGGTTATCTGTATTTAAATCTCTCCACCATGATTCCTCGAGTCGTCATCGCTCATATCATCCGGTGAAGCTATTTAAATAGGGGCAACTGTAATACCCCAAATTTTTCCCTAAGATTTGTTGTCTCATCTCGCATTTCATTACATTTTTTACCTTGCATTTAACTAACCGCTGACAGGTTTGTGTAGTTTTAGTTTTTGCAGGAAACGTCGCATTTGCACGCTCTTTAGTTCATGAAGGGTAAAATGGTCATTTGTTTGCAGTCGGCTGTCAGTTTGTGAATTTTGGACGGTAGTCAAAAAATTGGGACCGTTTGATTTGGTTGCTATGAGTCAGGGCCGAGGTTTAATTTGAAGAGTTTAATCGGAAGATTTGCTTCGGATGATTTAATCGGGGATTTAATTTTTATTTTAGCATTTCATGTCATAAAGATTTAATTATTATTTTTAGCATTTCATTTAGAAAATAAAAAAAAAGATTTAATTTGTGGCATTTCATTTTATAAAAATTTTATTTCATTTTATTTTTTATGAAAAAGATTATTATGTTTCACTATATTTTAATATCAAAATATTATTATGCTTTGTTCATTTTTAATATTAAAATATTATTATATTTTTGTTTCATTTTAATGACAAAAATATTAGTTGGTCTTGTTTGAGATTTTAATAAATAAAAAAATTTTCATGTTTATTTTATACAAGAAACTTTTTTTAGCTTTATTTCATCATTTGCATATCCAAATAATAATAATAATAATAATAATAATAATAATAATAATAATAATAATAATAATAATAATAATAATAATAATAATAATAATAATAATAATAATAATAATATTTTTTACAATATCAAAAGGAAATAATTTTTATTAGAAATAATAATATTTCTTTACAACAAAAATAAATATTTACAAAAAAGATAATATATTACATTTTTCTAAAATTCCTAAAATTCCTAAGTTTCTTCCGATTTTCTTCGACTTTTCCGAGCATCCGACTTTCCGAACCTGCAAACCAAAGCAAACAAAATTTTATCGATTAAGTTTTTCCCGACACCTTCAGAATATTATCACCATTAGGTTGTCAGGAAGGTAACGAAGTGTACCGAAACTGATTCCCGACTTATTTTCGACCCAAAAGCTAAATCTGGCAAAATTCTGTTCTTTTCGAGGCACTCGAGAGAGAGGAAGAGATAATAAGAAGTGCTTTTGAAAAAGCTAGTTTGGGGGAAAGTGCTTATCCAAAAAAGTGCTTATTGAAAAAGCACTTATTTGAAAAAGTATTTTTCTCTGAAAATTAGTTTACCAAAAAGGCCTTAACGACAATTTTCCAGAAAAAGCACAATCCAAGCGGACAAACGATTTTCCAGAAATCCAACGGACCTCACATGCAAACAGCAACTATAGCCAGTCAAACAAAACACAACCAATCAACGAACAAGTAGCAACACACCATGAAAAATCCTGTGAATCTCCACACGAAATTGCAGCAAGTTTAAGTTCCGAAAAATTCTGCAACGGAATCGCAACAAAACAGAATGAATCCAGCCCATAAATCACATAAAGAAATCATATATAAATCATCAAAGTTTTACCGGAAAGGGGGGGAGAACCCTAGACGAACCCAAACGACGGCGCCGCAGGAACATCGAGGGAGGTTCAGAGAAACCCCTCACGATTTCATCATCATCACCTCAAGGGCATCGGAAAGAAGAGGAAAATTTTTACCGGAGAACCCTTAAGGAGTGTCGCCGTAAAGGGAGAGACCAAGGGAGGATCCAGCTCCGAGTACCATCACTGCACTCCACCGAGCCCTAAACCGCGAACCAATCGCTTCCAACCTCAGAAATAGGTGAGCAATTGGCCTAACCGGTCCGTTCTTTTTTCGTTTTGCAGGGAAAGGGAACGGGTGAGAGGACGGAAGCCGTTGTAAACGTAAACGGAAGAGGAAAAAGCTCTGATATCCCCCAACAATGGTCGACGGCGGTGATAAAGCAAGAAGAAGGAACATGCAAGCAAGACGAAAAAGTTCAAAGAAACCCATCCATGGAAGTGGTTGCGGCAGCGCGAAGGAGAAGATGGGGAGGGTTTCACAAAATAAAAACCCTAAGGAACAACGTGCAGAAAGTTCTGCCTATTCCCTTTCCTTTTATTTCTCATTTATTTTTGTTTTCTGTTTTAATTATTTTTTATAACTTACAATTAAATTATTATTTTTAATTTATAATCATTTAACATGTAATTCACAATTGATGGTTCTAATAACTTATAATTAATAATTGGTTTTGTAAGTTAGAATCAATAACCTTCCTTACAACTCATAGCTAATAATTGGTTCTAATAACTTATATTTTTATAATGAAACTTTTTTCTTTCTAATTAAGGTTTTTGATTAAAACCACTTTTAATCCATTAAAACTTTTTAAGAAAGAGAATTTTAATATTTATAAAATTGCCAGTTCCCTAAAATTAAAATATAACTTTTCTTTAAAATTAAAAAAAATAAATAAGTAAATTGTTTTTTTTATGAAAATTCAAAAAGATAAAGAACTCCTAATCCGGACGTTTTAATTTTTGTCTAACCATTATTTGACCCTTACTTATCTCGGTTTATTGATCCATGGTTTGTTCGTACTTCAATTTTATGGTTGTAATCATGCGATGCTATTATCGCAATTATTTATTTTTGGCATTTTTGAGATTTGTAATTTACCCGAGTGATCGTCGCGATGCTTTCACTTACCGCTTTCTTTATTTTCATATTTTTTATGTCTGCCATGTAATAAGCCATTTGCTGCATGCTATTTTTACCGTTTAAACATTCTGAAGGAATTAGGTCTAGCCGTTTGACCGCTGAGTCAATAGTCTTAACCCTTTGCATGTTTCAAAACCCTAATAGCCTAGGTGTCCCGCCGTGGGAAAAAATACCATTTACCCTAGTGTTAGGTCAAGGCTCATCGTACTCTGTTTTAGGGTTTCCCGCCATGGAATCCCTAATTTCAATTCAACATTTCAACGTAGAAATAGGAGTTTCAAGACTCCAAGTAAGTGTGTCCTTAAGAAATGCTCACTCCCATTGAAACCTTTACCACAATCAAGAAGTTTCTAACCTCCCTTTCGAGTGGAACTACGATTACTGTGATTCCATTCCCTATCCAGGATATGTAAGCACAAGATGCGAATCTTGCCGAGTAAACTTAGGACTAACCCTTAGGTCTTTCAGTCACTCTCAACCCTTAGTAATATATTTGCAAGCAAATAATTAAAGCAAAATAGTAAACAATAAACAAAAGGTTCCTGTAGAGTACTACAGAAGTTTAGGGTGCTAATACCTTCCCTAAGCTTAACCAACCCCTTACCTAGGTCTCTCCCCGCATTGTCTTTACGATGCAAAATTAGGTTTTCCCTCTTTTGAACTTTTCCTTCAGATAAATCAAAGAGTGGTTGTGAACTAAAGATGCGATTCAAATTAATTAATAATTTGATATCATATTCTAACCGCAACATTAGTGTATATACCCTAGGTCTTTACCTTAGCACTCTCTTTTGGCAAGCAAACTTTAACATAACATAAATATTAACAAGAGGTTCTTGTAGAGTACTACAGATACTTAGGATGCTAACACCTTCCCTAGGTATAACCAACCCCCGAACCTTAGATCTCTTAGCTTCGTTGTTACGCAGTGCACTTAGGGTTTTCTTCGAATTTTACCTTTTCTGTTGGATAAATCAAAGCTCGATGGTGAACTTCATGATCTGTGATTGAAGTTAATTAATTGCTTGATATCTGATTCCCACCGCAACAGAAATGGAGACTTCACTGGGGAATTATCCTAAGAGGGTTAAGCCCGCCTTGTTTGTATTTATGTTAGTGTTATATGTTTGCTTGTTTGTATACTTGTATATTTGTATATATTTGTACATATATCTTTTTGTGCCTGGATTTTTTCTGTATGCGTGGTTGTTACCTTGAGTGGTGAGGATAAGTCCTATACCTGGACTTGAGTGCACCTATGATAGGAAGGTGGTATATTCAAGAAGGCTTATAGGGAATTGATTCCCGACCAAGCTGACTTGAGAAACCACCGCTCAGTGGAGGCCCTCTTGGGAGTAGTTTTGTTGGATGAGTATTCATGAAAACATTATTACTTTCAACTAGGAGCTTGTGACACTGAGGACCTTTAGTTACCTTTTACCCCCACTTGGCCTTTTAGGACATAGTGTGATAACTATGAGGGAGTAGTCCCGATGTAGTTGATACGCGATACTACACTCACACGAGACTCTCTTGAGAATATTATTGATCTCCAAGTAGTTGGTGTATCGATAGTATCCGAAAGACGGTCCAATGACTTTGGGAACTTCGTTAGAACCCGTTGTACATGTGCTTTACCCCTATTACACACCTCGTGGTTGGTTCGTTACCCAGACCTCATGCTGTGATCTTGAACCTTTGATCCTATTATACGAATTTTGCATCCTGTCTTGTATCGCATTTCATATCATTTGCATCATTTGCATGATTCGTTGCATGTGTCTGGTTGTTCAACAACTCATATCCAGTTGTCTCTATCTTCAAGTTTCACTAGTGAGTCGTCAAGTTGATTCCTCGACACTGATATCGGACTATAGCTAACTATAGACGCAGAATGTCAGAGCAAGAGGTACATAATGCAAAAATCTGAATGAAGATCAGTGATTTAAAATCAGGCATGACCAAGATCACCGAGATGCTTCAAGTCTTGATTTCTAGAGGAGAGCCACCTCAAAGGACTGTCTTTCAGGAAGTTTCAAGCGTTGATCCATCACCTGTTCAAATTCCACCTTCAACTTAGCCATAGTTTGGTTTACCACATAATTAAACTCCACCCTTTGCATCTATTGCTATGATTGGTCAGACTGCCAAACCATTTTTTCAAACTTCAATCTTTGTTGAGCCCAGACCCGTGGTATACACTGTTACCCAGACTGTCCGAGCTTTCTTTGAGAACCCTCTCTATGAGTATAATACTACCAGTGCTTAAGGTGAAGACCATGAATATTTTTTTGAGCCTGAGGTTATCCTTGAACAACTTCAGATCATAGATAAGAGACTCAAAGCCGTTGAGGGTACTGACTTCTTCAATGTGGATACAAACAACATGTGCTTAGTTTCTGACCTTGTTATGCCTGCTAAATTAAAAAATCCCGAGTTCGTAAAAGTAAATGTCTAAGAGCTCATCTAGTCATGTACTTACGAAGGATGGCTGCTTATACCAACAATCAGAAGTTACTCATCCACTGTTTTCAGGACAGTTTGACTGGCGCCTCTCTCAAGTGGTATATGAACTTAGAACAAAATAGTGTCCACTGCTTCCAAGATCTCGCCAATGCTTTTATGAAGCAATAAAAATACAATCTGTACATGGCTCCTGACCACCGCCAACTTCAGAATATGTCTCAGAATGGGAGAGAGTCATTCAAGGAATATGCTCAGCGGTGGAGAGAGTTAGCTTCCAAAGTTGAACGCCCTCTAGTGAAGAAAGAGCTGACCGGAATGTTCATGGACACTTTGTCCATTTATATTAGGATAAGATGATTAGGAGTGTCTCCTCAAGCTTTACAAATCTGGTGATTATTGGCTAAAGGTTAGAAAAAGGACTGAAAAATGGTAAAGTATCCAAAGCTGTTGAATCTTCCAGTGGTGCAAAGAAATCCTTTAGGACCTTCCATAAGAATAGAAAAGATCAGACCAACGATGTCATGGCTGAAATGAGGAGGCCATCCCCAACCTCGATATAATCACCCTACTGTTGATGCCATTACTCATGTTGTTGCTGCTCTACGACCAGCACAAGTTCCTGAACGCTCAGCTGTTGGACATAACCAGTATCAGAATAGGAATCAATTTGATCCTATTCCTATGACATATAAAGAACTTTATCCTGACCTGGTTTAACAAGGGCTGATCACTACAAGGACTCTTCAACCTCCTCCTAATCCTCTTCCAGCTGGATTTAGATCTGATTTCCACTATGCATTTCATGAGGGCGCCCCAGGCCACGACTTGGAGAATTGTTATGTATTGAAGGCCAGAGTGCGTGAGTTGATTAGAATCAGAATCTTTGATTTTAAAGATAGCCATCCAAATGTCCAGAATAATCCCTTGCTAGTGCATCAAAAGTGAAGCTTCAATCAACTTCAACGGACTATCTTCCTAAAAGCCAGTGTTTCAGACATGACAGCTTATCTTTGTTACTGATTAGTCACTAGGCCTTTTTTTTCTCGTTGTTTGTATTTCCCTTCATTTTGGGTAAGTTGTTTGCTTTTAATTAGTCTTTGTACTTTCGTATTAATGAAATGAGCATTTCAACTTTTGATTTCAATTCATTTAGTCTATTATTTACACCTTTTTTGCTTTATCTTTCAAATATTTACTTCTTGTCCAAACTTTTGACTATGCAAATATTTGAGGGAGGATGACGAAAACATTTCACCCACAACTGTTGTTGGTATGCTTTCAGATAAACTTTCCTGATGATGCAAGGCATTGTTTCAATCCCCCAAACACTGGAGAAATAAGTAAGTTATTCCCTTGTCAACCCCTTCGAGTCTAGAAGTTGGAGTTTCTTTCTTTACAAAAAAATCCCGCAATCTTAACCTGGGGCAGGTAGTTCTTAGTTAACTTGGTTGTATGTTTATACAATACACCTTTCATATAAAGGTTGCACTCACAATTTTCCTTCGCACACAGCAAGTAAGTGTCAAAGATGTTTTCCAAGCCAAAAAGTTGTTGATGGTTCACCGTAATCATTAAGCCAAGCAATCACTTTCTTTCAAAAATAGTAATAATAAAAGCTCATTAAGTCAAAACCTATGAAGGAGACTTAGGAAAAATTGGGGCATCCCGCTGACTGTAATCTTCACGAGAAACAGTTCAGGCAAAAGTTATGGATAATAAAAAGAGGAGATCTTTAAACCCTTCACCCTGAAAATCCTTAATGTCAAAACAACCAAATGTTATAGGAAAGTAGTGGCTTCCTTTTCAAAGGACCCTTGAATTCTGAACCATCATCATGGCTATCATCAATGCAATTTCCAACCTATGGGAACCTGAGTGAATAATATGAGTAGGACTGCAGATCATCACATAGATTGGGTGGGTACAAACAAATTTTAAGCCTTTTATCCTTTGTTTCATAAACCGTGAACCAAGCAACGTTATAACCCTCAAAATACCTAATTGAAGTAAGGTTATTTTGAAAGCATACTACAACAAGGTTGTGTAAGCTGACTCCAAGAGATTTTTGCAAATCATTTATTTTGGCATTACACTTTTGCTTTACTTACCACTTTGAGTGTTTTGAACCGCCGCGTTCTGACATGTAACTCTTATACTTTGCATCTTTCAAAAGTAATTTTGATTTCAAAAGTTGCATGAACTTTGCATTACCATGTTTGTATGAACACTTTTGTTTGCAAATTGGCTTTCCTCTCAAGGAATTTTCAAACAGTTGAGAAACTTGATCGGTGATCCTATCAGGGGCAAGTTCTCTCAAAATCCTGTTGAGAATCAGTTCGAGGTCTGTTGCTCAATGCAAGTCCCTCTCATATTTGGTTTATTCAGAAGACTTTTCAAGACTCGGACTGGGGCAAGCCTACCAAGGGCACAGTAAAGCAGTCATTTTCAAGAATCCGACAAGCTGAAGAAATTATCAGCTCCTCTATAACAGTCATCTAATCTAGGGCAATTTATTTGAAGAAGCTCTTCATCCTTCCTACAAGGATCATCAACTTGGAATAATTTATTAGTCGGGCAGAGATATGTTCAGCAGTATGACAGTGATCTCCGTGTTGAGGAATCAGCCTTCTAGTCTTTTCTTCTCACCAAAAGAGTCGAGCCATGTCATCGAAATTTGCATTTGCATTTGATCATATATCATAGCAATTCATATACATATGTATATCATGAGTGTTTCATCCTCATTTGCACTTCTCCCGAGGTCGTGTTGTTATCCATGTCCTACCTTGTGGTCAAAGTCCAACTTATTTGGCACCTACCAAACTGTTTTTGTCGTGTTTATCTGACGTTCTTCTAGATATGACATTTTCTTATTCGATTGTTTTTATGGATATGTTTGTTCCTATCTTACATCCAATACCATTCTCAGATATTGTGATTACCTTTCATTCAAAGCCATTATTGGATGCCTGGTTTTTGTTTTATCCAATGTTATTCTTGGATGTCACCCTTGTTTCTCTCTCTGATGTTTTTCCAGATTGAGTCTTTGTTTTGATGTTTTTCTAGATATTCCCTTTGATTCTACTGTTCTTCCTGAATCTATCTGAGGTTCTTCCGGATTTGTTTCTCTCTCTGATGTTTTTCCAGATTGAGTCTTTATTCTGATGTTCTTCTATAACGTATCTAATATTTTTCCAGATAGTCCTTTGTGATTCTAATGCTTTTCCAGAATCTCATTTCCTTTGTACTTGTTTGATGCTTTTCTAGATATGACTTTTGCTTATGATGTTTTCCAAAACTCCTTTTGTGTCTATCTGATGCTTTTCTGGATATGACTTTTACTTCTGATGTTTTTCCAGAGCCACTTTATGTCTACCTGATGCTTTTTCAGATATGAATTTTGTTCTGATATTCTTCCAAAACTCCTTTTGTGTCTATCTGATGCTTTTCAGGATATGACTTTTGCTTCTGATGTTTTTTCCAGAGCCTCTTTGTGTCTATCTGATGCTTTTCTGGATATGAGTTTTGTTCTGATGTTTATCCAGAAACTTCTTAGTACTTATCTAATGCTTTTCTGGATATGTATTTACTTCTGATGTTTTTCCATAACTCCTTTTGTGTCTATCTGATACTTTTTTGGATATGACTTTTGTTTCTGATGTTTTTCCATAATCTTCTTTGTACATATCTGATGCTTTTTTAGATATGTATTTATGTTCTGATGTTCTTCCAGAATTCCTTTGTTGCTTATCTGACGTTCTTCCAGATTTGTATTCAAATATTTTCCCATACATTTAAGGCTCTTCTAAATGTTTCGGGTGTATTTTCGGAATCTTTGTCTACGTCTAATGCTCTTCTAGATGTCTTCAATTTGTTTATGACTTTGGTTAACAACTTTTGAATGTTTTCATGTCTGTTTCCATTCTCCATCCAATACTTTTCTGGATGTGTCCCAGAGTTTATTCGAAGTTTTCCCGAATATCTCTGATGGTTTCCAGAGTCCATTCAATGCTTTTCTGGATGTCTCTGATGTTGTTGTGTTGCAAAACATTCAATGATTTATTGAATGTCTCTGATGTTTGTTTCAATGTCCTTAGTATATTTCCCAGATTTCTCATCACTTCATTCAATGATGTTCTGAATTTTGTGACTCTTTTCCATCCAGTTCTGTTCACAGATGATGATTGTTGCTTCCCCGATGTTGTTGTGTTTCCCCAGTGATTGGTTACTCATTGTGTTGTCTTTATCCCTATTTGCTTTCGTTCTCGTCTGCATTCTTTTTGTTTAGCATCCCATCATTTTCATCATATTAGAGTTCATGACATGTCAGCATTAAATTAGTTTTCTTTTGTCCATAGCATAACATGTCATTGCATCTAAGGGCAAAATTTTTGGTTATCTGTATTTAAATACCTTTCACCATGATTTCATGACGATTTTCATTATTCATGTCATCCAGTAAAGATATTTTTTATTTTTTTTAAAATTTTATGTTTTTAATTTAGAATTTTTTTTGTTTTATTTATTTTTAGGTTTTTAGTTTAGTTTAAAATTTATTTCTTCTTATTGCTAATATAATTTTATTTAGTTTTTTTATTTTTTATTTTTTATTATTATTATCTATCATTAGTATTATTATTATCATTATTTATTATTATATTTTCTTTATTATTATTCTATTATCATTACAAAATCCAAAAAATAAAACAAGACCATTTACTAGGTCCATACAATTCAAAAATCATGCCAAAAATATGGAACTAAGCTCATTTGATCAAAAAGAGCCCAATGCAGTTTTAATTACAATTAAAAAAAGCCATACAAAAAACAACAACAACAAAATGAAGACAAAGGACTTTTTCTGCCAAAATAACAGCTCATTTTGCAACTACACGCCCTGCCCACAGCAAATCAGAAAACCGCTCCAAATATGCACCAAAATGGAAAATTTATGCTACCCCCCTACCTTGGCATCTCTTGATATAATCCTGAACTATAAAATAAAATCAATGCTACACAACAGTCTTGATAAACACAACTAGCCTGCATCATCAACAACAGCAACAACACATAAGATTCTGCACAAAACCTGAAGCATTAAGCCAAAAGTTTTTTGCATCATGAAATGGACAGATCGACATAACAATTTTTTTGAATTTGTTTTAAAAAAAGAAGAAACAAGAAGAGAGGGGAGGACTCAGCAGCAAAATAATAAAAAGGTTGTTTTAACAACCTTACCTGGGCCACCATTCGAAAACTCACTCCATAGCAAATACTCTACAACCAAAAGCGATTGGCTCTGCTCTTCTTTCGTCTACCCTTTCCTTCTAATCAACCTTCCTCTTCAGTCACCACATACCCAACATCACAAAACCTCAATCACTCAAAAAAAACTTTCAAAACCAACATTCGTCCCCTCAAACCTCTCCAACACTAAACCGACTTCTTTTAACAAACAACAACCACACCCATTGAATCAGACAATCACCAAATCAAACAGAAGGAGATGAAGAGAACTTGAAGTAAAACAAATCATAATCGAAGCCTCACCTTAGATCAACACTAATCCAAACGAACCAAAGAGACTGAGACGAAAGCGCGAGTAGAAGCAACGCGAACCTGAATCGAATCAGAGAAGTTTGGAATGATATTGTTCTAACTTTGGTTTTGCTTTTGTTTTAAGAATTCGATGAAGTAATTTTGGTTCTTTGATGGTCGTGTTTCGTTTTAGGCAAATATAGTGATTGGTCTATTTATGCGTACAGTAATAGGGAGAAAAGGGGACCGTGTGGAAATAAGAGGTCCATCCTTTTTTTTTCCTTTTTTTTATAAAAGTCAGATTTCATGGCTTTTGGGCTTAAAGCCAATGTTGGTTTTCAAATCCAAACACCCTTACTTTCTTCATTGCACCCCCGTTTCCTCTTTATTTTTTATTTTTTATTTTTTATTTTTTATTTTTTATTTTTAAATTTTTGTTCCTTCTCTTTTAATTTATTTACTCGTATTTTTAGTCTTTTTTTATATATAACTTTTTTCTAAGTTTGTTTGATCTAATGGGTCCTTACCTTAACTCCTTTTGGTTTCCTCTTGATTATTTATTTGACTATTTATTTTCATTTGGTTTCCATTTTGATTTTCTTTTTTTATTATTGGTCGATGAAGTCTTTCAAATTGTGAATGTTGGTTATCGAGGTTGTTTAACCTTCATTATTTCAAATATGTAGTAAATGATCATTGAGATCATTTTCTATACTTTGGAATCATGATAGGTTACCTTTGATTAATTGATGAAAGTTTTTGATTAATATGAGATCGTTCCTCTTTTCTTCTTGTGCGACATGATTCTTTGAGAATGATCTACATATCATTTCTCTATCGTGTTTTAGCACAAACCTTGTGATTGAGTGACCTCCTATAGCATGATCTTCCACATAGATTGTGCTACGATGGTTTAGCATCAAAGTGAACCCTATTAATCCAATTAATAATTACTCACTAACAACTAACTTCCTATTAACATATGCAACTTAGGATTGGAGTCGTAATGCTCTATTTAGTCGTCCCGCTGTGGACATTTCCCATCTTTACCTTTTCCATACGACTTGGAATCATCGTGCTCTATTTAGTCATCCCTCCGTGGAAATTACCTTCCTTGCTAAATTAACCTTAGTTTAGAGTCATCACACTCTATGTAGGTGTCTCACTACAAACATTTACTTTTCCCTTTGGAACCTTGACCACAATCAAGAGTTCCTCACCCTTTTTGAGGTGAACTACGGTTTCTCTGATTCCATCTTAGTTAGGATACGTAGGCACGAGATGCGACGTCTTGGAGAGCATACTTAGTGTATATAGCCTAGGCCTTTACCTTAGCACTCTTCTTTGGCAAGCAAACTTTAACATAACACAAATATTAACAAGAGGTTCCTATAGAGTACTACAGGTACTTAGGATGCTAATACCTTCCATAGGTATAACCAACCCCCGAACCTTAGATCTCTTAGCTTCGTTGTTACGCAGTGCACTTAGGGTTTTCTTCAATCTTTACCCTTTCCTTTGAATAAATCAAAGCTTGATGGTGAGCTTCATGATTTGTGATTCAAGTTAATTAATAGTTTGATATCCGATTCTCACCGGAACATGCTGGAATAGAGATTCCCAACCAACACTCAACCTTTTCCAGACCAGTCTGGTTCTAGAACAGGATAAGAAAACATGATCTGATTCTTAAGTAGCATGAAAATAAAAGACATAAACCTTGTCGTGCGAATTTGAAATCAAACCTTAATCCGCAAGGTTAGAACGTGTAGGCAAGCGATTAAGAAGAAGTCTCCAATTAAAAACTTTAACCTTCACTAGAATCCTAGACTTCCACAAAATGTCAAGTGCCATCTTTGTATTTGGTTCCAATACAGTGCAACCTACATCCCAGATGAGATAACCATAGCTAGATTTGACACAAAACATATTGAGAGTACCCTTTGGCCATCCAACAAAGTCCTTATAATCATGGGTAGGCTTCACTTCTGCCAGTAACAAACTTAGGTCCCGAATGTTCTATTCCTCATCACCTCCTAGCTCTAATTTTAACCCATCCAACTCCCACTCCCACTGCCACTGATCACCCTTCCATCTGCCACAATCTTTAACCATGGCCTTCTTGCACTCCGAGGCTTCAAATAAATCTGAGAAAAGGCTCTTCAAAGATAAAGCACCTAACCATGTAGAATTCCAAAAAGAAGTAGTGCCCCATCCTCCCCCAACTTTCATGAAATTTGATTGTAGAATCCTTCATATTGTAAGGAATCTCCAATCCCCATGATATCCTTCCACCATATTGATTCAAGGCTAGCAACTCTTTGGACATCTTTAGAAAGAACTCTTATCCTCAAGTTACCATATTTTGCTTTAAGAATTCCCAACCATATTGCATTTGGCTCGTAAATGAACCTCCACGGCCACTTAGATAACAATGCTCTATTAAAAATAGCCACATCCTTGATTCCCAACCCTTCGACAACCTTGAGCTTGCACACCAATGACCATCTAACCCAAGACATAGATTTTTTATCAGTCGTGCCAGCCCACAAGAATTTCCTCTGAATATACATAATCTCCTTGATTACCTTAACCGACATTTTGTAGAAAGAAAGATGATGAACATGTATATTGGTAAGCACTTAGTTAATTAGTGTTACCCTACCTCCAATTGATAATAGTCTGCCATTCCAAGAGGATAGTCGAGCCTTGATTCAATCAATGATTGATTTCCAGAATGAGACCGTCCTATGGTTGCCTCCAATAGTTAAGCCAAGAAATTTGAAAGGTAACAGACCAGTCTTATAAGCCAAGAACTCAGATGCTACCATTAAGAATGATTCATCCACCCCTACACCATACAAAAAACTTTTCCAAAGATTTATTTTCATCCCAGAAATCCATTCAAATCCTCTAAGAATGGACTTTAAACCCCATACATTTGACCAAGAGTTATCGCAAGAAGTTATCATGTCATCTGCAAATTGTAATAAGTTAATGGAAATATCAACGTTCATAGCAACCCCCTCATCATATTTCTATTGTCAACCCTCCTAAACAAGTAAGCCAAACATTTCGCAACTATAGCAAACAAAAATGGGGACAACGGATCTCCTTGTCTCAGACCCATATTCGCCTTAAAATATTTAGTTGTGATCCCATTAACCAACACATATAAATAGTTATTAAAAATCACTCCTCTCATCCAATGCAACCACTTGCCACGAAAATTCATTGCCACCACCACCTTCTGCAAGAAGCCCCAATCGACGCAGTCGTATGCTTGAGCAAAATCCACTTTAAGAAGTAAACAACTTTTCTTCTTCCTCATGGCAACATCTATGAGTTTGTTTGTTACAATAACACCATCGAGGATTTATCTCCCTTGTATGAATGTAGTTTGAGATGTTGAGACTAACTTACTAACGACCAAGCTCAATCTTGCAGCCAACAATTTTGACACCACCTTGTCTATACATCCAATTAAGCTAATATGCCTGAACTCATCCAAGTTTTGAGGGTTTTCTCTTTTAGGTATTAATGCAATGAAGGAAGAGCACAAAACTTCACGCAAGTTTGTAGACTGATGAAACTCTTGGATACAATAACTACATTGACACCAATCACCCCCAACACTTCTTTAGGAATGCTAGATTAAAGCCATCAGGAACTGGGATTTTATTCCCATTGCAACTGTTGATAGCCTCGAGAATCTCCTCACAAGTGAAAGGCTCTTGCAACCTTGCGTTATCCGCAGAATAAAGTTTAGGAAATTTAGAAAAATACAAACCTAGTCTGCATGCATCAGGGAACTAAAACTTAGCAGTAAAGTAATCCTTGATGGCTTGCTTAACATTGCTAACATCATCCAAAACGACAGAGCTAATATTCTAAGCAGAGATAGTATTCACCCTCAACCTATATTTAACCATTGAATCAAACAACCTAGAGTGTGAATCTACTTCTTTCACCCATTTTCGATCTAGACTTCTGGTTCAAAATGCTTTCCTTGATATGAAGTTTATTCCAAATTTCCATTTGAGCCTCACTCCCCCTCTTCAAATATTCCTCATAGGTAGCCTCGCTACTAACTACCATATCAACCTCAATGATATTAAGAATGTCGTCGCCTTCATCAATCTTCAAGTCGACCCATCCAAAAACCTACTTATTCCACCACCTTAATTTCTCCCTAAGGCCCTTTAATTTTAATACAAGGATATTGATTGCACTGCCGAACACCTGAATAGAGTCCCAAGATTCTTTAACAAAGGTTATAAAATTAAGGTGATCGAACCAAACATGAAAAGTTTTGAACGGTTTTGTCCCCTAGTCCACATTATTTGAGTAGAGCCAAATCGGCCTATGATCTGAAACATTTCTATCTCACACCTTTTTAGACACCGCCTTCCACTTCTTAATCAATTGTTGAAACAGAAGAATTTTGTCAAGTCTATTTTTGCAAGTACCACTAGTATTGTACCATGTAAGCCTATTCCCCATAACAGGCATGTCAACGAGTTCCACTGCATCGATGAAAAAGGAAAAATTTTCCATCTCCACTGAGCTCGACCTACCCTTCCTCTTCCTCCTCATTTCTGACTTGACTGCATTAAAGTCTTCTCCAACCAACCATTCACCCAAAGGTAGATTTCTTTTCATCCTAATCAACTCTAACCAAAGGATCCTTTTTTTTTTCCACAAGTCTATAAGAGAAATAGACATTAACTACATAGGAATTAATATCTTTCCACACCCCTATTGATATCCAAAAATCCACTCCCTTTGAAGCTAAACAATGGGCAAAATGCACTATTCTTCCAAATTGACAAAATGCCCCCAAATTGACCAACCAACCTGTAGCAGACCAGTCGAAATCATCATTTCCCCATAAAAACCTCATCAGCTTGTCATATAGTAACCTGGGTCTTCGTTACCTGCAGTAGACAAAAATCTGCTTTTCCACAAGAGGCTATTTGGCACACTCTTATTCTCTTTATAGAAGAGTCACACCCACGTACATTGAAAGTTAAGTGATTCATGAAACCCTGATTTTGGCCACCCTCTTATCCTCAAAAATTTTCCTTTATTTTGTCTCCAATTCTCTTATGTTACTTTCAAAGACTCCATCATCCTAATCCTCTTCAATCCCCAGTTCTTTAATAGATTGCCAAACTTTCGCCGGAACATCATCCAAAGATTTTCTAACCCGTGCATTTCTTGATTGACATCAATATCACTAATAGAATCTCAACAGAGAATTGATCTGCTTGAGTACCTAGATGATTCTTCCTCCACCGTAGGAGAGCTATGATTAATGCCAGCAAGAGCCTCTTTGTCAATACAAATTGGGATCTGTTTGTTAGAAGAGTGTAACAAAGTTTAAAAATATGAAGGTGAAAATGGGATCTTGATATTATCATATATTTCATTAAAAAATATATTTTTGGATTTGGGCCCAAAACAAAGCCCACCAGGCCCTATTGGAGAGCATGAAATTGGATCAGCAATTTCCAACCCCAGGCTCACATTACCAAGAATATTGTTGTTCTGAAGAGCGAAAATATTCTTGTCAAATCCCAACACTCTAGGAACTTTCGCTTCAGAAAAATGTCTCATCTTAGTACCACCCCTATCAGCAACATTAATTTTTTCGTGTACCCCATAATGTTATCATTAAAACTATCAACTACACGTATTCCAAAATTCTCCTTTTCCCTATCAGACTCAGATATATAAACGTCTTCCACCTTGGCTTCGACGTGTGTCCCAACGTAAATTTGTGAATTGACTTTTTCCTCCATATTCTTCTTTCCCATATCCTGGGGATACCCACTTTCTTGAAGTCCACCCAGACTCCCTTGGATTTTGTGTACTCTAAATTCGCCATCCTCCACCTCATTGGAACTATCGAAATCACCATCATCCTCATATGTTTCTTCAACCTCCGATTCACTACCCGACCTAGCCGCCTTAGATACAACTATTCTGTTTGGACCATGAAAATCTTCCATCAACTTGATTTTGTATATCTTGCCATTTATTTCTACATTGAAAACTTCATTAAGGTTCATGGAGTATTTTGTCTTGATTAAGAACCTAGCAACACTAAGTGCTTATGCGTTTTCCTTTCCTCATTGCAAAAAATGAACTCTCCCACGCAACCAAAATTAAACTTGAAAAACCCAGGGATCCAAGCATGGCAAGGCAAACCAAAGCATTTTAGCCATGTTAGTATCTCATTGTCAATGTCCTCAGGTGACCATGGATGTATATTCCATAACCATTGTGTGATCCAAGAAACCTCCTCTTGAATCAATGACCTTAATAGACCTTCTTCACTTTCTTCCAGCAAACATAGATTGGCACCAAGGGGAGTAGTTTTGATTTGAAAGAAACCTTCTGCGTTAAGATCATCCTGGACGTTGTAGGTTGACCCTATTTTCTTCACCTCACCTATAAAGGCATTCTCAAATCCCGTAACCTCATTCTTTCCGACATTGAATAGAAGATTAGCCAAACTAGGTTTTTCCTCCATTTTTTCTCCCACCTCCTTATGTGCCTTACTCCTTCACCCGCTTCCTCGCCAGGCTGTTTGTTCCTTACCACTTAGGCATAAGATTTACCATGTAGACTAACATTCCTGTTGAGAACAATTGGCCTTACTTCTCCTCCTTGAAACTTTCTTTCTAAATTTCTGTTGAGTGTACCCTTCGCCTCCCCCCTCGTTTAAACCAAGGAACATTGACAAAAATCTTTCTACCTTCTACTTGAATGCTGTCAAGCTTTGCTGCCATAAGCCTTTCATCCTTAACTTTTCTATAATGAATGAAACTGTAACGTTTCCCCCTCATGTCCCTCTTTGCTGGGATGAAAACCTCCATCTTAATGTCATGCTCTTTGAATATTTCTGTCATATCTTTTGCTCCATAAGACTCCAGGAACTATGAAGAAGAAAAATGATGTTTCCTTAGACTCCCCCAAGTCTTTCTCCCTCCTCTCAGTCCAAACTGAGTTTCTGTTGATATTGTTGATGTTGCCGCGGTGTTTCTTGCGTCGCACTTATTTCCGATCCATGTTTTCTCTCAACAAAATTAACTAACTAAAATATTAAAGCAGGCCGCACCTCTTCCTCTGTTGATTTTCTTGTCCCATACCCACTTTTGTTTTATAATTAATTTGGAGTTTGATTTCTTACTACACTTTTGTTCCGCTTTATTTTTCGTTTTGTATTTAGGTTAAACCACCCCATTCCTTCCTTTTAATACCATCCATTTTACCTTAAAAAAAAAATCAAATAAGTCATAATTTTGTTTGTAAGCTATTTTCAAAGTAAGTAAAATCAATACACGTGTAGTCCTTGTTTAATAAATTATCGTGCATTTTATCAAACTCATATGTCCTTTTTTTCATAACAAACTTTGAAAAACTTTACATGTTAACTTATGTTGTGTTTGACATGACTTCCTCAATAATTTTTATAACTTTTTTTTGTTTTTTGTTTTTGGTTCGTATAATCAAATGAGAAAATGCAAAAACTAGAGTTGATTTGACTTATGAAATTATATTACTAAAAAGTTAAAAAATAATATATATTTTTTCATTTGTGACACAGAATTGCAATTATCTTATCACAATTAAAGCCATTATTTTTCTTCAAGCATTATTTTTATAGTACCTTCTAAAATTAGATATTCAATATCATTAGACCAATTCTTATTATTTTTAATAAACAAATTCTTAAAAATGATCTAAAAAAGACAAGTTCTTATTATTTTTAGTAAACAAATCAATGTATAATAATAAAATGATGTAATATTTTATTAAAATTTTATTGAAATTAATGAGATACTTTTAGACCATCTCTATATTATAGATGCATTGAAAAATTTAAAGCTATTGACAAGTTTAAAATTAAAAAAAAAAAAAAAACACACACACACTCATATATATATATATATATATATATATATATATATATATATATATATATATATATATATATATATATATATATATATATATATATATATATATATATATATATATATATATATATATATATATATATATATATATATATATATATATTCATTTTTATGATCAAAGACGGCCCAATAAATTCGGAGACCTGTTCTAATTTATAAAATAGGTCTAATTTTTTTTTAGAAAAATGTCATTAAATTAATTAAAATGACATATAAAAATATAATTATATATTAATTAAAAATAAATCTAATTATAATTATTATGAATTGATCTATCTATATTTTCTTATTTTTCTGAATTTTTATGTTTATTAATATTAAATGAAAAATAGTTGCAACTTTTAAAATTTGGGACTCTTTAATTTTTGGGACCATGTGCGGTATAGCTTGTTGGGCCGGCCTGATGACTAACACATTGAATGAATAGCCTTAATTATAATTAAAGGCTGTCTCTAATATAGTAAAGGTAGAACTTTAGGAATCTCAATTCCGTCAATTTAATTCTATATTGTAAATGATTATTTGATATTTGATCTAATAAGAATTCAATAAAAACAATATTGAGAAAAAAAATCAAAGTCATCATTGACCAGTAAATTTTTTAATCCTAGTGATTTTTTCAATGTTCTCTTAACATGCTCATTTATACTTTTCTTTTTAAGAAAAATTATTTCATCAAAAATATCTTTACTTTTCTTTTAATTATAGTACAAGTAAAACATCAATTTGTGAATAGAAAGATTTTTGTGTGGTTATAAGGTTTCTAAAAGCAAATTATCATAAATAATTTTGAAAAGTTTTCAATAATTTTAGCGGAAAAACCTAATAAAAAAAATCTTAATTTGTTAAATTTATATTAAAAATTTCTTTACTTGAACATATAAAACAAAAGTTATTCAACTTTCTAATATATAAGTAAAAAAAACTAGTACATACACGGACGGAGTATGTTTTTGATTGAAATATAGATTTGGACACGTATTTGTTTAAAAATTATCATAAAAATAAGAAATTAAAAAAAGAAAAAATTTAATAATAGTATTAAATTTAAATTGAAATAATAATACATGTGCAAGATGAAGGTAAACAAAAATATAAAAAGTAATATGATTAAAAATAAAAACTATTGAAAATTGTATTAGATAAAATAATTATTTTAATTTTTTTCTTCAAATAAGACAATTATTTGATAAGAGAGAATACAATTTTTAACCATCTATTCAAATTTTTTTAATAAGCTCCCTTAATCTTTTTTAAGTATTTGTAAAAATGCCGATAAATTTCTAATATTTAATATTTAGATCAATAGTAAAGTTATTACTGTTTATAACAATAGTATTTTCTCTTACATATAAAAATATTTTAATCAACAATATATTTTTTTTAGTATATAAATATTATTTTTGTTTTGACAAAATTTAGGAATTTTTTTAAATTAATTGTAAAGTTGTTTTGGTTTATAATAATAATTAGATTTGTAGTTTCATTTTTTCTGTTTCAAATAATTTGTACAATATGAGAAAATAAAATTTATTAAAATTTTATTGACTTACTAAATATTTAGATCAGCAGTTGTTAATATATAATATGTTGTATATATACTGTATTGAATTTTGATCGTATCTGATCAGAAGAGATCGTTGGCCGGTCACGCGTCTGAGCTGTCGGACTGCTGATATGATGGAGGGGGGTGTACTTGAAACACACTCTGATGCCAAAGTAAAGGTCGAGCAGAGTGATAACAAGTACATAGAGAAAGAAGTAAGAAAGAGATTACCTGACCTTCTAGTGTAAGAGGGTATTTATAGTGAGGCCCCAGCGCAGGGCCAACAGTTACTATGCGTTGGGTTGGGCTGTCAGGCCCAACGCTGGTAACTGTTAGGGCTGATGTGGCGTCGTGAAGACCAGTATGTGGTCTTCGCCCTAGTGTAAATGTTTCGTGCTATCCGAGAGGTGGAGAACCGAATAATCAGGGCGCGGGTAATTACCTGATGGTGTGTCTCCGCGTAGGGGACACGTTGAGAACGTGGGGGAGGTCAGAGGAGCTTCCCGAGTTGGATGGGTTCTGCCCAATAGTGGGGCAGAAGAGGGGCGAGTCGGGCAGATATGAAGATCCTGCTCGACTGTCGTTGGTCCGTGCCCGACGGAAGAAGATGTTCTGCCCGACAGGTCAGTCCCCGACGATGAGGTCTTATTGGGCCTTCCAATCTGATGGGGTTTGGGCCAAGCGTCGGCCCAGTCCAGAACAGTAGCCCCTCAAGTCGTTGCTCGCAGTCAAATGAGCTATGACTTAAGGTGCAGAAGTGTCGAGCATGTCGCTTTGTCGGGCAGACCGCGGCTGTACTGGTCGGTCAAGCCTATGATGTACGGGGAGGCCCGCGGACGAGGAGGGAAATATGAAGAGACGTAGGGAAGGCTGAGGGTCACCACGTGTCATCATAAGGAGGCTACGGGCTAGGCACTTGAGTGCCTAGCAACGCTTTGTTTCTCGTGCTAGGGCGTATATATACGTGGGTCCAGCCCATCCTTTCGTTCTCTCGTGCTTCTTGTTGTTGTTTTACCTTCTGACTTCCTTGCTCGACGTCTACACTCTTTCTGCTCGACGCAACCTCTTTTCTCGGCCGTATCGCGTAAGTCTTCGCCTCCCTACTGGTATCTTTAGTAAGCTTCCGGCGGTGCTCCCGGCAGCTCCGACAGGGAACGGCGGGGAGACCGTGGGCTTTTCCGGCGAATACGCCGGAGAGTCTTTCAAAACCAGGGTTCTGACTGACTGTCTCCAGCCCTTGCGATGAGTGGCCCAGGGAGAATCAGTGACTGTTGAATGTCCCGAGGGTGGTTTGATGAATACCCCGGACACGATTCATGAGCGCGCCAAGGATAAAAGATTGCATTCCTCGAGCACCTCGGAGGGTCGGGTTATCCCATAGTGATCTTCTGGGTGCCTCGGGCATCCACGCTCTTTCACTTGAACTGCGGTGGAAGAGTGGATTTGATTTGGTTGTCGAATTCACCAAGTTTCTCTGCTTTTCAGGTAAATGGCTACCCATGAGGGAGAGGAAACGATGTGGTATCTGTCCGACAATGAAGAGGGTCACCAAGATGAGACCATTGTGGAGCCTCCGGACAGGCCGGTTGGGGAATGGGTCGGGGTCGAACCCCTCAACTATATGTCCCGGTTCGTGCTCGACGACTCTGACATTTTTCCGTGATCGAAGATAGAGAGGTCGGGGCTCCTCGTCAATTTAGAGCATGTCGGCCTCGGGAACTAGATTGTATCTGCTCTCGTTACGACGGGGGGTGATTCCCTATGTACGAATTTACGTTTAAGGAGGTGGGGATGCGCCTGCCGTTCACAGATTTCCAGCAGTGAGTGTTCGACCACCTGATGTTGGCGCCGTCTCAACTCCACCCCAACTCCCTCGCTTTCCTCAGTGCATTCGAGATTGTATGTAATTATCTTGAGCTCGGGGCCACCATACCATTATTCTTTTGCGTCCTCCACTTGCAGCGGTAGACTGTGTCTGGTCGACATAATTGGGTTTCCCTGAAGCAGCGGATCAGACTCTTTTAGGCATACATAGACTCTATCAGGGGGTTCAAGGATAGGTGTTCGTGGTGATATCGGAGACGGACGAGGCCGTTAATACGATGTTCCGACGAGAGGTTATCGTCATGGACGGCAAGTCCGAGGTAGGCTTCCACTCCCATTTCCCCTTAGAGTGGATGGAGATGCACTTTCGATCTAGTACAAAGAACTTTATCTACCGACCTAACCACCTGGGTGAGGACGACAACCTGGCCTTCAATAAGTTGGTCGACTTTGTCGAGCGCCTTCCCCCTCGCAAGTGCGTGACTCCGGATGGGCAGTACATCCGCGACGTCGACGGGAAGATCTGGACCGAGACTAGATGCATTAATACGAGGGCCCTCTTCGAGTGTTGGACTGAGGCAGAGGCTCATCATTTTTTAGGTAGCGGGTCACTTCCTCGGCTTTCATTCGTTCTGTTCGGCTTTTCGTACTAACTTTTTTCTTGTGTTCTTCTTATAGGTGCTATGGGTTCGATGGAAGAACGTGTAACGAAGCTGCTCAAGGGGGGAGTGCCCGACGTCCTTTGGGGAGGCCCGCTGCTGTTAGGAAGGAAGCCAGTGCTGGATCGGTAGGGTTGGCCTCGTCTCCGCAAGGTAGTGGCTCCCCGGTTGCACCGCCGACCTCCAAGAGGCGACGAAAGATTGAAGCATCCCCGATCGACTTGACGGGCAGCTCCCCGAACCGGTGTTTTGTTCTTCCTCCTTGTTGTCTCAGGCCCAATTTCTTCACAGGGGAGAATGTCTCTGTTGTGGCTCCCGAAGAGGCGAAGAGTATCCTAGATTCCAGCAAGGAGGCTCGGAGGAAGATGTTGTCCGACGACTTGGCTTCGGTGGTGAGGGCGTTCAAGACGGCCCTCGTACTCAATGAGGAGGGTTGTTTCTTGGAAAACTTAGCTACCGTGCAGGGCGAGCTGGCGGTATCCGAGGAGGTTCGGTCCAAGCTGGTTGCCGACCAGAGAGAGTATCAAAGGCAGCATAAAGTCCATCGTGAGCGGATCAAGGAGCTCGAGAAGATGGTGAAGGATGGGGAAGATGAGCTGGCCGGGCTGAGGGGCCAGGTTGCTAAGCTCGAGGGTTTGGTTGCTCCTGCTGAGGAAGAGTCCGACGAGGAGAAACTACTGGCTTCTCGACGGGAGTTGGTGGAGAAGATCCGGCTGGTGGAGGACGACTGCTTAGGGGCCGTCGAGGTGGGCTTCAAGACTGCCATGGACCAGCTTTGGCTTACCAATCCCGATGTGGATTTGGTGACCGAAGGGACTAGCCCCTATCATCAAATCCAAGGCGACCGCATCATGGCGCCCGGCGGACCCGAGGACGACCAAATTTTCCAAGACGAGGAAGACCGTATTGATTAGGAAATGGTGGTCTGCGCGCCCCTTTTTATTGTTGGCCTGCGTGCCCATCTGTTTCGGCCTGTGTGCCCGATTGTCTATTTTGATTGTTGCTCGGGCCGTGTGCCCTTACTTGTAATTTCTTAATAGCTGGGTTAGTGCTCGTTTATAATCAAAATTTATTGTTTTGCTAAGTATTTGTGTATGCTTGTCCGCATGTTTTGTATGCTTGTTCGCACATTTTTGTATATTGTTGGGAGTGGTAGCTCGACATCGTTTGTTGTGTTCGGTAGTGTAGGGAACTGGCGGGGTGACCGGGGTGGTTACCTAGTCGGTTACGAAGATGGACCATGGTTATGGTCCTATCTCTGCGGCATGAATGTCCCATCACAAGCTGGATGTTTTGCCTATCTCGGTACGACGGTGGTGACTCTCGATCGAGGGGTCCCCGTCGAACAGAGCGTTCTGCCCGCATAAACAAAAGGTAGCTGCTTGTTATCTCGTTAAGTTCTAGGAGACGCGTTGGTACCATGTCACACTCCCGCGGTCGTGAGGTGGGTTGTTGCGTGCAGTGTTTAACTGTAGTACTTTTTAGCTTCTAAGCATTCCATGGTCGAACTATCTCGTCCCTGTGTAAGTTCTAGAGGTAGTAGGCCCTGTGTGCCATCTTGTCCCGGACACAATAAGGGTCTTCCCAGTTCGTGGCGAGCTTTCCCTCACGCGAGTCTTTCTGGTTTCTCTGTAAGAACAGGTCGTCGACCTGGAACTCACGTTTTATGACCTTGTTGTCGTAGCGGAGGGAAATTTTCTGTTTCAGCGTGGCTTCTCGGAGAGATGCTCCCAAACATATTTCTTGTACTAGGTCGAGCTCATCTCTGAGGGTCTCGTCATTGGCCTCCTCCTAGAGGGGGATTCAGTTCTTCTGGATGGCTCCCTTATTTCTACCGGGATTACCGCCTCGGTCCCGTAGGTCAGCCAAAAAGGGGTCTCCCCGGTGTTCGAGCGGGGCGTCATTCTATAGGCCCAGAGCACGCTGTGGAGCTCCTTGACCCATCTCTTCTTGGTGTCATCGGGTCTTCGCTTTAGACCTCGCAGGATAACCCTGTTCCCGGCCTCTGCTTGACATTTCATTTGTGGGTGCTCGACTGAGGTAAAGTGATGCTTTGTCCCGAGCTTGGTCACGAAGTCTTGGAAGTTTTTGTCAGTGAACGGTGTCCCGTTGTCGGTCACGATGGCCAGGGGGACGCCGGACCTGGCGAGGATGTTCCTCTTGTACAAGCGGAGTATGTTGTGCGTCGTGATTTTGGCGACGACCTCGATCCATTTGGTAAAATAGTCGACGTCGACTATCAAGTACCTGTTTTGGTAAGAGCCTATGGTGAATGGGCCGAGGATATCCATCCCCCACCAGACAAACGACCAAGGGGAGGAGAGAGACTTGACCTCGCTCGGAGGGGCGAGGTGTATGTTCATGTACCGCTGGCACCTGTCACACTTCTTCACATGTTCCTTTGCATCCTGCTGCATCGTCGGTCAGTAGTACCCAGCTCACAGGCCTTCCTTGCCAAAGATCGTCCTCCTAGGTGTTGCGCGTTGATGCCCTCTTGAACCTCTTGCAAGATGCTCGGGGCCTGGGATTTTTTCAATACATTTGAGGAGAGGAACCGAGAAGCCTCTCCGGTATAGTCTACCTTCGAGCAGCACGTAGGAGCAGGCTCAACATTTCATTGCACTGGCCTCCTTTGCGTCGTCGGGGAGGTGTCCTGTGCTAAGGTAGGCATGCACCGGGGTCATCCAACAGTCGATATCCCCGATGACGTTAACTTCGAGCATCATTTTCCCTTCTCCGTGCTTGGCCGTGCGAGGACCTCCTGGACGATGGATTTGTTCCCGCCCTTCTTCTTTGTACTCGCTAGCTCCGAGAGGACGTCTGCCCGAGTATTCTGCTTGCAGGGAACATGCTGTACTTTTACAGAGTCGAAACTCTTCATCCGCTCCCTTATAAAGGCTAAATATTCGGCCAGGTTGTCGTTCTTGGCCTGGTACTCGCCCCGGACCTGTGAGGCGACCAACTAGGAGTCCGTGAAGATTTTTATCTCTTTGGCTCCGAGGTCTTCTGCTAGGCAGAGTCTGGCCAAGAAGGCTTCATACTCGACCTGATTGTTCATTGTCGGGAAGGCCAAGGTAAGAGAAACTTCCATGACGGTGCCTTCCTCGTTTTCCAAGATAATTCCTGCGTCGCTTCCCGAGGAGCTCGAAGTGCCATCGACGAAGATGGTCCACTTGTGGGCTTCGGTGGTTGGTTCTGCGGTGGGCGTCATCTCGGTGACAAAATCGGCCAATACTTGTGCTTTGTGTGCTTTCCTGCCTTTGTAGACGATGTCGAACTCGGAGAGCTCCAGCGACCACTTCAACATGCACCTTGACATATCGGGCCTACCGAGCAACTGTTTGATAGGCTGCTCGGTTCTGACTGCAATGGTATGGGCCAAGAAGTAGTGTCAGAATCTTCTGGTGGCATTGATGAGGGCCAGGGCGACTTTTTCGATCTGCTGATACCTCACCTCAGGGCCATGGAGGCCCTTGCTTGTGAAGTAGATCGGCTTCTGCCCGTCAGAGGTTTCCCTGATTAATACGGCACTGACGGCCTCGATGGAAATGGCCAGGTACATGTAGAGGGTTTCCCCGACGTCAAGTCTCATCAGCAAAGTTGTCAAACTCGCGAGTCTACTCAGACTCGTAAAGGGTCTGCAGACTCGACTCGTAGACTCGACTCGCAAACTCGTACGAGTCTATGGAAAGTTAAAACTAACTTTCAAAAACCTATATGTGACACATACATGACACACATATGTATTTTTAAACTTATAAATGCGTCATCTTTACACTTATATATAATAGAATACCAATTAACATCAAAATTTAAATTTCATACTCCAAATTTCTTTAAAAAAATCAATAATAAAACAAACAAAATAGAAAAGTATGTATTTAAAAACTTAAAGTACTAATTTCTTCTCAATTGACTACTATATAAAGAAAAAATAAAATCATAAAATATATATGATAATGGCTTTAAACATCCAAAACTCCAGTGAAATCATCACCATCATCTTCATCGGTATCTTGAGTATCATCAACAAATTCTACCTCGGATGAAACACTTTCTTTATCATTAACCAAAATTGGATTTCTTGAAGTTCCACTTCCACCTAATTCAATATTTCCACCACCACCACCACTTCGCACAACATTATTAACAAAAACAACAACTTCCACAACATTGTTAATTATAACATCATGTTACTCAACATTAACTTCAGCTTGCATATTTTCCTCATTAGGATCTTCAATTATCCATTCATCATCTTTACACAAGAGAATATACAAGAGAAACATTCAAGTGAAGCATATTATAAAATAATTACACAACAAATTATTAACTCATAAAAACAAATGTGAATAAAGCAAGAGACCTAATAAACACACACGTCTATGAAAGGATGAAGGGAGGAAGAAACCTTGTCGAAACAAGAGACTAGGAGAAAGAATTTATAATTCTCGTACAAACAAAAAAATAAGGGGTTTTTAAAAATAAAATAAAATCTTTTGGAGAATTTACGCCTTTTTTGGGTTTAAAAAAAACAAAATACAAAAAAAATTATAAACTCGTAAACTCATCATAGACTCGCGAGTCTATACGAGTTTATGCGAGTCTACCTGAGTCTACTCGAGTCTATCAAAAAATGATTCTATGTGCGAGTCTACTCGTTTTCGCTTCTTAGACTCGTAAACTCGTACGAGTTTACGAGTCTACCCGCGAGTTTGACAACCCTGCTCATCAGGACCGGTGGCTCCGACAGGACGCGTTTGAGGTGGAGGAGGGCCTGTTCGCATTCCTCCGTCCATTCGAAGGCGTCCTCCTTCCTTAGTAGTTTGAAAAATTGGAGGGCATGTTGTGCGAATTTGGCGACGAAGCGGGATAATGAGGTGAGCATCCAGTTCAGGGATTGTATCGACTTCTTCGTGCTCGGCGTTGCAATCTCGGAGAAGGCCCGACATTTGTCCGAGTTCGCCTCGATCCCTCGTTCAGTCAGGTAAAACCCGAGGAATTTCCCCGCGCATACACCAAAGGTGAACTTCTCTGGGTTAAATCGTATCTTGCACCTCCTCCTCATTTCGAAAACTTTCTTGAGGTGTGCTGTGTGGTCGACCTCAGTACGTGATTTGACGATCATATCGTCCATGTAGACTTCAAGCATGTCTCTAATCTCTCCCTGGAAGATCTTGTTCATCATCCGTTGATAGGTGGCGCCGACATTCTTCAAGCCGATGGGTATTACGTTGTAGTAATAGTTGCCCAAATCGGTCATGAAGGTCGTGCTCTGTTTGTCGGCCTCAGCCATGGGAATTCGGATGTACCCCAAGTAGGCGTCCATGAAGGACAATAATTTAAAGCTCGTCGAGTTATCGACGAGCTTGTAGATATTGGGGAAGGGATAAGCGTTCTTGGGACATGCCCGGTTGAGATCAGTGTAATCAACGCACATTATCTATTTTCCATTAGATTTATTGACTAGTACAATGTTGGACAGCCAGGTTGAATACCGAGCTTCCGAAATAAAATTTGCCTCTAGGAGGTCTTTTACAGCTTTTTCAGCAGCCGCCGACTTTTTGGGGGACTGCCTACGCCTATGTTGTACTACGGCCTTCGTGGCTGGGTTGATGGAGAGCTGGTGGCAGGTGACCTCAGGGTCAAGGCCGGGCATCTCGACGGCGCTCCAGGTGAAAAGGTCGGCGTTCTCACGGAGGCAGGCTTTCAGCTGCTTCTTTGCCAGGTCGGGCAGTCCGGCTCCAATCTTCATGCTCCTGGTCGTATCGTTATCGAGGGCTACTAGCTCGAAGTCCCTGTCCAGAATGGGACGCGTTGGGTGAAAGGGCTGCCCGTTGGCCATTGGAGGAGCGTGTTCGGCTTCATCTTCGTGGTCTTGTTCAACGGGGAAGCGGCAGTCGAGGTCCACGGCATCGACGTGGTCCTTTGGCCGGTTCTCTTGGATGGGCGGAGGCTTGGTCGCTTTAGGAGAGGGACCGATCATGCTGAGGCCCTTCATTGCTGCCTTGAAACATCTCCGGGCTTCCTCTATGTCCCTGTTGAGGGTGATGACGGCTCCCCACCTAGTGTAATACTTCATCTTAAGGTGGACCGTCGATGGCACTGCGGTGAGCTCTGCCAGCGTCGTCCTGCCTAAGATGCAGTTGTACAGGGATAGACACTCGATGACCAGAAAGTAGACGTTGATTTCCCTGGCCGTCACATGGTCCTCGAAGGTGACCTTAAGCTTCACGTATCCCCACGGTCTCGTTGTCGTCCTGTTGAACCCCTGGAAGTCAGAGCCGACATAGGGGGTCAGGTTGGTCTCGTCGAGCTGCAATGTCGAGAATATGTGGGTATACATGATCCATGGAACTCCCTCCGTCTACCAAGATACGACGGACGTCGAAGTTCGCCATTTGTGCCCTGATCAGCAGGGGAATGGCGGAGTTGAGGGCCCCACCGGGCAACTCTTCGAGGTAATACATGATCGGGTTAGACCACCCATGGAACTTGTCGAGGGTGCTCATTTTGCCGGAGCTGTTGCTCATTAACTTGTCAAACTTCCTCATCACGGACCCGATGGAGAGTTTATTCGGGGCCCGCCTGAGATGACCATCACAGTGGGGAAGTACTCCCACAGGCTGATGGGACTTATTGGTTCTTCGGGCAGCTGGTGCCCGATAGGGAGACTGTGTTTTCTCTGAGAGAACCAGTCTTCAGGCCGGCTTATGCTGAGTGCCACCTGCAGCCCGGAGTCGTTGGAGGGCGGGGTGATATCCTCGACCCTTTTGGCTTCGTTGGCCTCCTGTCGAGGGGAATCTCCCCTCCTGGTGTACCTCTTCAAGTGCCCATCCTTGATGAGTATCTCGATTGCATCCTTCAGGTGTATGCAATCTTTGGTGACATGCCCGTGGCCATGGTGGAAGCGGCAGTATTTGGACTGATCCACGTTGGCCTTGGGGGATGCCGATTTAGGAAAACAGACACCTCCCCGGACGAACTCTGCCAGGATGCGCTCGCGGGAAGCAATGAGGGCCGTGTATTCAGTGAAGCGGCCTGCGAGGCCCTTCTACTCTCGGGGCTCCCGGGGACGATCATCTCGTTGTCGATCTCCCCCTTGCCGGTAGGCCGGTGCTCCTTCTTCCCGGGCTTCGTGGTTACGGGAGTCTCGGGCCGAATTAGCATATTCGGTCTCCTTGTACAAGATGTAGTGGCGGGCTTTCTCGAGGAAGCCTCGTAGGATGGTTGGCCAGTGGATTGCCACGACCTTGTAGAATTTGGAGCCGCGATACAGGCCTTACTCCATGAGGTACCGCTTCATGTCGTCTGAAGTTGTCAACTGGATCGCCTCCCTCGTGAATCTCTCGATGTAGTTCCTGAGTGGTTTGTCTTAGGCTTGGATGATCGCGCCCAGGGCGGCCTCTGTCTTAGGATGGCGTCGGGACACCGTGAGATGTTGCAAGAAGAGATCCTTTAGGACCCTCCACGACGTGACAGACTCGGGTTCCAGGCTTTTGTATCAGGCCATGGCTCCCTTCCTCAGCGTCGTCGGGAAGAGCCTGCACTTGATGGCTCCTCGGACGTTCTGATAATCGAGCATGGCCTTGATATCTTCCAGATGGTTGCCTGGGTCCGAGGTGCCGTCGTAGGTGGAGAGCGCGGGTGATTTCTCCATCCTGTGGGGGATGGGGGTCTCCATGATTTCTCGCGATAGGGGGCTCTTGTGGTCGTCCTCGTCATTGTGGACGGGGGAGTGCGAGGGAGAATAATTATGCTGAAGGGCTTGATTACGACCCCTCGACCTCTTTCTCGGGGCCTTAGGTCTATTTCTTCTAGGAGACGAGGAGCGCCTCTCCTTCTGGGAAGGTGACCGGTCGTGCTTCTTGGAGGCCACGGGTTGGGGCCTCTCTAGCTGTGGTCGGTGCCCCCGTTGACTGGGAGAGGGGCTTCGAGAGTCCTCACGTTGGTTTCTCCGTGGGGGAGAGTGAGATGAGGTATCCTGATCCAGCATCCCGATGCGCTCGTTATGATGGAATAACATCAGATTGGTCTGGTTGATGGTTGTGAAGAGGACAGTCATCGTCGGGTCCGCCCCTGTTGGCGTGGGGACGGGTTGAAAAGCAACCGGGCTGCTTGCTCGAGGTGCGGTGTGGTGTGTCGCGTCCTCAGACGAAGGTGAGGCAGTTAGACTGTCCCTCGCGTCGCCCTCACGGACATGGGAGGGCCCATCCTGGTCATCGTCGTTGGTGAGTGGGGCGAAAGCAGAATTGTGGACAACATCGTCGTGGCGTAGGCTAATCATGATCTCGAAAATTGAAGTTGAAAGCTTTGGTTCTTCTGCTCGGAAGAACGAGGAAGCTTTAGTTTTCCACAGACGGCGCCACTGATCGTACCTGATCAGAAGAGATCGGTGACCGGTCACGTGTCTGAGCTATTGGACTGCTGATATGATGGAGGCGGTGTACGTGAAACACACTCCGATGCCAAAGTAAGGGTCGAGCAGAGTGATAACAAGTACATAGAGAAAGAAGTAAGAATGAGATTACCTGACCCTCTAGTGTAAGAGGGTATTTATAGTGAGCCCCCAGCGTAGGGCCAACGATTACTATGCGTTGGGATGGGCTGCCAGGCCCAACGCTGGTAACTGCTAGGGCTGACGTGGCGTCGTGAAGAGCAACACATGGTCTTCACCCTAGTGTAATCGTTCCGTGCTATCCGGGAGGTGGAGGACCGAATAATCAGGGCACGGGTAGTTACCTGATGACGTGTCTCCGCATAGGGGAGACGTTGAGAACGTGGGGGTGGGGGGTCAGAGGAGCTTCCCGAGCTGGATGGGTTCTGCCCGACAGTGGGGCATAAGAGGGACGAGTCAGACAAATATGAGGATCCTGCTCGACTGCCGTTGGTCTGTGCCCGACGGGAGAAGATGTTCTGCCCAACAGGTCAGTCTCTGACGATGAGGTCTTATTGGGCCTTCTGACCTGATGGAGTTTAGGCCTGCTCGACTACGGATCAAGCGTCGGCTCAGTCCAGAACAAATTTATTTTTGTATTAGAACAGTTTGAAAAAAATTATGATAAATATAAAGATAAAGTTTGATTTTTGGTAAAATTAAAAAAATAATTGTCATAAAAAATTGTTTTTTTTTGTTGAATAAATAATACCAATTAAAAAAACTAATATAATATAATATTTGTAATCAACTTAATCTTCACTCTTTAATCAATTTTAACTAATATAATATCTGTAGATAAATAAAATACAACTATTGTGATTGCTCTGTAGGGAAAGAATATAACTTAAAAATAATAATAAGAAAGAAGGGATATTAATATATTTAAAATAAATAAATAAATGGAGGAAATTTGAATTTGAAAAAAAAAATCTAACATTAAATGTTATACATATACTTTCAAATATTTTGGTATACATTGCCAAAATGATCACATAGTTAAATTGTTAATGACAGTATCATTTACTATGTGTTAATATGTACACCAATTGATTTTTTTTTGGTTAAGAATAAAACTCTTCAAATAATGTTGGAATTAGATAAATAAGAATTAATCAAAATATATATGTTTAAAAGATTATAATATATAATTTAAATGCTGAGATTAAGTATATATATAATTAAAAGTTTGATAAATTAATTTTAAAATATCTGAATTTATTGAGGACAAAATCTCTTTGACAGCAATTCTAAAATTTAAAAGTAGATGGTTTTTGTGATTTTTTCTCAACTGATACTTCTTATGTCTCGAATTTTTTTACGATGAGAAAAAGAGATAATTTACTTGTGTATCATATATTGAGACCATAGTATATATAGTGTGATGGCTAATTAAAATTTCTAGTACGGCCTATCCTGACATTCACTCATATTTGAGTTCATATTCAATTATTTAATTAATTAATTAATTAATTAATTTTTAAATAAAATTTAAATAGTTTTTTTAACATTATTTAATCACATAATTATTTAAAACACTTTATTTAATAAAATGAGTAATATAATTAAATAAAAATATTTAGTCACAGAATTATTAGAATACTAATATAATACTAAATTATTTAAAAATATTCTAACATATAATAACATCACGGTTAAAGTCCTAGCATAAATGTATGCTCTGTCAAGGCTTATGAAAGCTTCCGATGTTTATAGGCTAAAATACTTGGTTGCAAAAAAAAAACTGTCTGAAGTATGTTTATCATAATAGTACTACAACAGGTTATAGATAGTTAAATTAAATAAGAATAAAGGCAAAGATGTTTTCACTATGTCATGAGGCTAGTAACAATTTACAGCTTTTGCACTTCAATAATAGTGATGGTCCAATTACCAAATTGATCTAGTCATCCTATAACAACATCTGCATTTTCTCTGCCACTTGAATTTCATGCATTAGCTGTAATATTAAAACTCAACATTTTCTTACTAACACGTTTTCCACAACATCCAATTCATCTTTTTCACTCCATCAACCATTCCTTTTAACTCATCTTTTGAATCTGTTCATTGGATTTCTTTCTATCTTCTGGTATTCAATTTCAACCGTTAATTGGTACTTAGTCGAATGGTTAGAGGTAGATAGAGTGGTGCCCTACTCTATTAGTAAGAGCTTGAACATCATTCATTCCGTATTACATTAATAATGATCATGTTTTGATATCATATTTTGGTGGTGTTCAAAGTTGAAAAAAAAAAAGGTAGATTCAGGCATAATGAAAAATAAGTGATTTGGTTGATGAAAGAGTTTGAAAGAAATAAACAAATGAAAAAAATTGGGTATAAATTGCCAACAAAAAGCTCAAAGTTGTAATGATGCCTCAAAGAAAAGAAAATAAGAAGGTTAAGGTCTTGAAGTGCTATGATTGTGAGAATTGAATGCTCTCTTTAAGAATAGACATTGTTGTTTCAATGACTTTGATAAATGACACTTCCTTGTAGCCAAGTCAAATTACAACTCTAGAAGACCTTGTGATTCCTTCTTTTTCACTCATTAGTGCATGTTGTTTGTCGAATGCATAATTTGTTCTGGATGTTTGCAGGATTGTTTGGTGAATGATAAAACCTCATATTGTTTTTATCCATTGATGAATGTGTGCTTAGGTGTGATTCATTTTTGAACTTGTATTGCTCAAGAAGTTTTGAGTGGTGTTTTTGCACTTAGCAATAGTTTCATCTCCATGAGGTGCTTGGAGTTTGATAAGTTATCTTGCTTTTACTTCTACTTTCTGAACCACGGAATTGTCATTGTTCTATCGTGTTGATTCTGATTTCTTGTGTGGTTTTTCAGGTTCGTTTTTCAGTTGAGACACTTTTGTTTAAGGACAAACAAAATAATAAGTTGAGGAGAGTTGTTAAGGGTCAAATAATGCATACTTTTGATTATATTTTAAGGCCCTTTCCAATGGCTTCCTTTGTATTTTAGTCGTAAATTTATTAGTTTTAGTATAAATATGCAAGTTTTCGATTTTATTGTAAAAATTGTGAATTATGATCAATTTGATACTTTTTGATAGGTCTTTTTACTTATATTTGATGATAGGAACCTATGGTGAAGGAAGGAAGACCTAAAAGTTCATTTTCGAGGCGATCATGTCTGTAACTCGCGCTTAGTGCGGTTCCAGCGCGTTTCTACTGGAGAGACAGTATTTTCTGGAATTTTCCTCTGTTTTGCTGACCGCGCTTATAGCGCGCTCCCGATGGCGCTTAGCGCGGTGCCACTTACTGCACTTTGGGCACTTGCTATAAATATCTTCCTTGGAAGATATTTTCACCAATTCTTGTAATTTACACTTTTCAGCATTTTGGGAGATAGAAAAAAGGGTTTTTAAGGAAAAAAAGCTTAGAAACTTAAGAAGAAGTGAGAATCAAATCTTTGGAGCATCAATCCTCGATTCTTCGACTTTGATGCTAGCAAAGCTTTCCTTTTTACTTGTTGATCAAACTACCATGGTGATGGGTAGCTAAACACTTTTGTGTCAAGATTAGAGGTAGTTAATCTTGCTATTATATATTTCTTTTGATCTTTTGTATGTGAACAAGGTTTATGATCAATAGATGATTAAGATCTTTGCTTTTAATGTTGTATTTATGGTTTGAATGGTAACACCCCGTTTCCAAAAAATAAAATAAATGCAATTTAAATCAAAACAAATATCAGAGTTGCCACATCAACACTGGATGTCACAAAACAGAAACTCAACAAAGCATTTCATTTATAGAAATTCAACAATAAGCAGCGGAAATCATCATATAGATATGTACATATAAACATCATATACATCAATATTCGGCCATCCGCCCAAAATATACAAAATATACCCACCAAAAGGATTCATCAAAACATGATACGACACGGAGTCAAAACAAAATCATCAGATAAACAAATAACTCCCAAAAGCCCCGTGTTACGTATCAGAGCATCCCTACGACTCGACTCGCCACTATCCAAGCTAGCTACGCACCTGGATTATCTGTACTTCCGAAGAAACACAAACCACAACAACAACAAAAGGGATGAGAAATCACGATCAAAATATAACGGTAATAATGTACATGAATAAAAGGCAGAAAACAGGCAAACATCATTCAACATACATCAACCCGGACCTACAGTCCAACACCGACACAGCACACATAACAATGCAAACATATGCAAATCAACACCATGATATGCCGTACCGACTCAATAACAACAATGGACACCTGGCCATCAACCCTCCACAAGGGAGCACCAGATGAATCACATATACTCCACCTTGAGCAACGTTTCATCCCACCATTCTCCACACAGGAGCACGAGTGAATCGAATACACTCCACCGAGCAACGATTCAACCTCACCAAATCCTCTACATACGGGATAGTTCTCTCTATCTGTCCATCCATCCACGGATGCTAAACAGAGTTGAACTTTAATATGGCACTCAAAGTGTCTGCCACTCTTCCAAAATTTCATCGAAAACTCAGATTCCCATCTGACACAATATTTGACGGTACCCCACACTTCTTCACAACTTCCTCACTATACATCTTAGCTACCTCCAACATAGAATGATTCATCCCCATCGGTAAAAATGAGTTAACCTTTTCAATCCATTCTCAACTTCTCAAATCGAATCATATCCCCTATTTAAATTCTCCAGAAAACCCGACACAAAAATCCATGGAAACATTATTCTACTCCACTCGGAAATATTCAGCAGTTGCATCAGGCCCAACAGTTCCTGCTGTTCTAACTTCTACTTTCCACAAGTCTAATCGGCATAGACAACCTCAACTCTCTCTCCCTCCACCTATGGCCACCAGAACAATATCCCACATTTGGTCACATCTTCATAGCACCTGGATGGGTACTCAACCCACCTTAATATCCTTCTCTCAGGGTACTCTTGTCCAACTCACAATACTGGAGCGCAACTCTATCACGACATCTCATGGCACCATTTCCATCAATCCAAAAATTAGATCTTCGACTCAATTCATTAAATTCAATCAGCTTACTAGCTCAAATTAGAATTCCAACTCCTCGACTCTCATCAAGATTACTCATAGTCAGCCTCAACATACAAAGCTTAATTCCATAAGAAGTCCCTTCACAGACCAAACTCATATCTCGAATTCTCTTAATCAGTGCTAACTCCTTTACCATCATCATCGGTATATACCCAAAAATTCTCCAAATCGATACATCAGCTACCACGTTGTCTCACCCGAATGGAAATTCAACCCAAAACCATACTCCTCCAGAAGTCCCAATTATTTCCTCTGCCTCATATCCAACTCTTTCAAATCAAACAAATACCTTAAGCTCTTAAGTTCACAAAGCATCTCATATATCCACTAAACAATTAAGGCCTCCAAACTCCGGCACAACACACGACAGCAACCCAGTCTAAACCACCTGCCAGATAATTCCTCTTACGTACTTTAATTTGCCTTAAAGTATAACTAACACTCGCTGATGTTACACTTAACATATCCCCCAATCATATCAACAAAGCATCACAAAACACAACAATAGTTCCATCGGATACGGCAAAACCAACTCACGAACTCTTTGAACTTTCTTCACAGAGGCATATCACCGCTTCTTCTCCAACACCGATAACTCAAGTTCTCGATGCTCAACATAATCCTCTATACTCTTCGAACATATCAGAATACCATCCGTTAACACAACCACTGACTCGCTCACTAAGTATGGAAAATCCCATGCCAAACGGACATTCAATTTGCGAGTTATGGCGGAAACACGAACCGCACCTTCCGCACTTACCACAACATCCAAACATATTCCATCAATAAATAACTTAATTCCATGTCACTACTTTACCATCACATAGAGCACTGAAATATCTTTCCAACACTTCGAACCGTGCGTCATTCTGAGTTACGGTTCTCCCATTATGACAAAAATATCAAAACCACATTCTTCTGCCCAGGACCTCTTCGCTAGGCGAACCCAGCAGCGAGCGTGGAGCTGTTCTCTAGCATGCTCGCTAGGCGAAGGACCTGGCGAACATGACAGTCCAAAATCCTATTTTTGACCGTTACCTGACTTCCGAGTGTCCGATTTTGATTCTGTAAAAAGCTGCGATTTCGGAACTCAACGTACGACAAAAATTTCACACTTAGAAGGCCATTCAACACATCTTTAACTCTTGGAATATTTACAGGCCTAATTATACCAATCTTGCATTCCACATCTTACTTTCTTTAATAATCATCAAAAGTCACTATCCACCCTTAATATACTCGGCCTCAGACTTTGTTGCCTTAGCACACGCACCAGGCACAAGTCCCAACACTACTTAATCAGTTTAATTCCTTGACCATCCAAACAGACACATAATATGGAGCTTCCATTCTTGGACTAGCTTCTGCAACTAAGTTGATCACAACTCCACTTCACGTCCTGGCTGTATATCACTGTCTTGTCAGTATAACCTCCAGACAACCATAAATAATCGGCAATTCGCCAACTTCCCCACTTTCATTATAACTCAAAATTCCCATCAAAATTTAAACACCTTAACACTGTCCTGAGCCGACTCGTCAAAACAATTCTTAAGCACCTAGTTGAACTCCAGACCTTTCACTACTCACGCCATCTAAGCTTGCAAGACACGTCTATCCCATCCAACTCAATTCCAACTGCTATCAACAAGAGATTAAGGGTGATCAGTTCCTCAATTTGTCAATAGACAACCGAAAATCATAATGGGGTATGAACCATCTTTACCAAACTATAAGAGCGTTCAACCACACACCGAGCTACAACTCCACACTTGCAGCACCCGGGAGAAGCACAACCTTCTCCCCCACTTGAATCATCCCCACTTCTGCAGACAAAAGTTAGACAACAAACATGTACCGACAGTGTTTTCACACACATGTCGCATACAAGGGAACAAACAACATTAGACAACTTGGCCGGATGGACCGACCTGCTCTGATACCAACTTGTAACACCCCGTTTCCCAAAAATAAAATAAATACAATTTAAATTAACACAAATATCAGAGTTGCCACATCAACACGAGATGTCACAAAACAGAAACTCAACAAAACATTTCATTTATAGAAATTCAACAATAAGCAGCGGAAATCATATACATCAAGATTCGGCCATCCGCCCAAAATATACAAAATATATCCACCAAAAGGATTCATCAAAACATGATATGACACGGAGTCAAAACAAAATCATTAGATAAACAAATAACTCCCAAAAGCCCCGTGTTACGTATCAGAGCATCCCTACGACTCGACTCGCCACTATCCAAGCTAGTTACGCACCTGGATTATATGTACTTCCGAAGAAGCACAGACCACAACAACAACAAAAGGGGTGAGAAATCACGATCAAAATATAACGGTAATAATGTACATGAATAAAAGACAGAAAACAGACAAACATCATTCAACATACATCAACCCGGACCTACAGTCCAACACCGACACAACACACATAAAATGCAAACATATGCAACTCAACACCATGATATGTGGTACGAACTCAACAACAACGATGGACACCTGGCCATCAACCCTCCACAAGGGAGCACCGGATGAATCGCATACACTCCACCTTAAGCAACGATTCATCCCACCATTCTCCACACAGGAGCACGGGTGAATCGCATACACTCTACCGAACAATGATTCAACCCCACCATTCTCCACACAGGAGCACCGATGGACACCGGGCCATCAACCCTCCCCAAGGGAGCACCGGATGAATCGCATACACTCCACCTTAAGCAACGATTCATCCCACCAAGACATCATGATATGCACGACACCAATGCACATAATAACACAAGCACCCACGGTGCACACGATCCTCCTGATCACATTTTATCACACAATCATATATATATATATATATATATATATATATATATATATATATATATATATATATATATATATATATATATATATATATATATATATATATACATATCCTACACATCACCACATCCATGTATAATAACATACACCCATTGAGTTATTCTAATTAAACAAATATCAAGGAAATCATGTTCCACACTACACATACACTCTCCATAGTTCACTATCAATCTCATATTCAGTCATGAACAACAAGGGTCTAATAACACCAGAGAACAAAACAGAACAACACCAAAAACACAAACTACTGTCATGCTCGCTGGCTCACTCGCCTAGCGAAGCATCAGCGAAGGCAGACAGTGGCTACTGGAAGCACTTGCTACCCAGTTCTTCTAGCAAAACATCAACGAATGTTCATTATTCGCTCGCCTAGCGAAAGTGCTGGCGAATGTCTGCGATTTCACAAAAATCCCACTGTTCAGAATTCATCAGGAGCTCCAAAAATCGACCGATTTTCACCAAACTAGTCACAATAGTCTTAGCCCAACTTCCTACAACTAAACTACCCTACTTAATCGAAGTTTTACCCGATAAAACACCAACTCTACCGATTAAAGTCATTTCGATATAAAACCCTAAACTACTCAGAACATCCAACAAATCCCTACTTTCATCACATGCAAGGCTAGCATAACAGAATTTCACTAATTTCCTATCAACACAACCACCATTCATTCATGGAAACAATAATCAGAACATTACAACATCTTAATCATGAACATCAAATTCCTATAGGGTTAAGGAATTCCCAACTACCTCATTCATGCAATTACCAATTTTAACCCGTTTCTCCCCCTTACCTCGATTAATCACTCTGATCGATAAAAACTTCCACGAATCCGACAGCCTAGCCTTCTTCTTCTTCCTCTTGTTCTTGTTCTTCTTCCTTATGCTTCTTTTCCAATAGACCGTGTTTTTTTTCCTTTCTTTCCCCAAATCACTAAATATCCCTTATCACACTTATTTCCCATTTCTTTTAATTCCAATATAATTCTAATAATATTAATAATAATAATAATAATACCATTACTATTAATTATTAAATTATTATTATTATCAATTATTTTATATTAATATTAAAGGCCAAAGCTCCTTAAATAAACCCCACCAAAGACATGCCGAATTAAAATAACACCGGAAAGATTAAATAATTAAAATGGGTGTTACATGAATCACTCTAGACATAGATTTTCTAAGTCTTGACCTAATTTCTTCATCTATTAACCAACAAACTCTAGACATAGATTTGAAAGTTAATATTTGCTTTGTATCAATATTTATGTTTATTATTTTGATTGTTATTTCGAGAAATCATCTATCGATTAAAACAATAATACCCACAGAGCCGCTTTAGAAATAAATGGATTCGCGATGATACACAATTGTATTGACCAAAACTAAGTTCACATGCTTGATTAATCAGATATGTATGAAAGGGGTTAACGAGATCTAATCTTGACATGCTTTTATTAAAACAAAACTTCCATTTTCTAGTTTACTCTTTGCTACAAAACTTATGTTACAAAACAAGAACTCTTTGAAAACCTTTCTCGTAGAATGTTAAACTATTGAACGGCGAGCATCTATATATCTGATAACACAATCCCTATGGATATGATAAAACAACCCACCGAAAATACTTTTCAACAAAACGACGCTGTTGTCGGGGACTGTTGATTAGGATATTGGAAGCATTGCAATTGTTTAGTGATTTTAAGATATTTGTATTATGAAACTCTTACCTCTGTAATTCTCTTGTGCTTTTTAATTTGTTTGGCTAGTGTGCAGAATCCATTTATGCGAGGGAGGATACCTGCAGAAGAACTTCTTTTTGATCCATAGATTGAAAGGAGTGCTCGTAGACTCAATAGAAGAACTAGGTGGAGACAAAAACATGCTTTAGAAAGGAGAGAACAAGGAGAATCTTCTTCATCAACACCAATCGTAACACCACCGCCAAACATGGCAGATCCACCTTCACCATCACCTCCTACTTAAACACCATGTACCAACAGTTCAGGGCATAATGCTCAGTTTGCACGCAACACCCACAATGGGAGGCATTTTGAGATAAAAACTGGAATTCTTTCGCTTCTATACCAAAATCCTTTTACCGGTATGGATCATGAGGATCCTTTCACTCATCTTACAAAATTCTATAAAATTGCGGGTGCAATGGGAGCGTCGGAAGCTAAAGAAGAATCATTGTTCAAGAGATTATTTCCTTATTCCTTAATTAGGAAGGCAAAGGAATGGTATCTTGATCAATCCACTTTGGTAATGACGGACTGAAATTTGTTGGAAGAAACGTTCCTTGAACAATTTTTCCCACACAATCGATTCATGGAAGCAAAAACGACAATTTTGGTGTTTGCTCAAGGTGGAAATGAATTGAAGGTGAGAAAAACACTTAGAAGGGGGGTTGAATAAGGGTTTTGAAATAAATATGGCAATAAAAACAACACAAGATTTTTATCCTGGTTCGTTCAACTCAACTAATCCAGTCCACCCTACCAAGGTGATTTGCCTTTCTCAACAAGGACTTAATCCACTATATTCAAACAGATTACAGTGTCAACCACTAAGAACAACTGTCTTAGTCTTCTCAAGAAATTATGACCACAACTTGGTCTTCTTAAGGAACCTTTTTACAAATTAATGTAAGCTAACAAGTGTTTAAATTGCTTCTAAAAAGCTTTATCACAACTGTGATTTTTACACTTAGTTTAAGAACGAATAAAACTATTCAGCTTATGAAATAAAATTGTATGAGAGCTTGAGAGTAGTTTTCAGTTTGATTTCTTAATTGATTCGTCAACTTTGAAATGTTGTTGAAGACATCCTTTTATAGAGCTGAAAGTCCAATGCTTGAAGACCGTGCACTGCTGTATAGCTGTAGCCTTTTGTCTTCTATTGACTTTAGCTTTCCCAGAAGAGGAATGTTCAGAAAAATCCCTTTTGTCTGATTTCTTGTGCCATAGATGAATAAGGATAGAGTCGTTTGGAATATGCCAACGGATATATCTTTGAATAATATTTTCTTCAGCAAGCTTCTGTCTCAAAGTTATCAACATCAGAGTCTTGAGGTTTTCAGAGTTTTACAGACAATGTGATTCCGCGTGAATATCACTCAGAGCAGAGTTTGAATAACAAAGCCTCTGTACTTGCAGCGTAAAGTACATTCAGAGTCTTCTTGAAACAATGCTTGAAACTCTTCATACAAATTCTTCAATTACGCTTAAGAGTCTTCTGCAGCTTATACTTAAGAGTCTTCTGCAGCTTTTGCTTCAGAGTCTCTTCTGGCAGTGCTCAAAGTCTTCTGATCACTTGCTTCTGATGCTTCAGAGCTTTGCGTAGAATACTGTTCAGATGCATTTTTGCTTTCATAAGAATATTTATTATAATATCTGAAACAAAAACACTTGAACAAAATTAGAGTATATATTTTCTTAATACAAAATTTCATTAGAGTTATCATCAAAACCATAGAGATATATTAAACACCAATTTGTGTTCTAACAATCTCCCCCTTTTTGACGATGACAAAAACATAGGAAATTTTGTTCAATAAAAAGGATAAATATATAACTCCCCCTGAGATAAAGAATCTTCCCCTGAAATGAATACTCTAATAGAAGAAAATACTTTCCTTTTTGCATGAGTATACTTTTCAGATTAAGAGCTTGGTTAGAATCCTAGTTAGAATGTGCTATCTAGAATCAGAGCTTGATTTACTTTCCAGAAACAGAGCCTGGTTTATTTTCCAGAATCAGAGCCTGATTTACTTTTAGGATCAGAGTCTGGTAATCAGAACCTGGTTTGAATAAAAGTCTGGTTTGGGGATTCTTAGGGTAACTTCAATGAATCTTGTCAGATGATACGTTATAGTTCTGAAAGACTAAAATTCAATGTTAGTTATAAATTGTTATATCTAAATTCCATTTTAGTAATTGTTTATTTTTGAACAAACAAAATTTCTTTTTCTCCCCCTTTTTGTCATAATCAAAAAGAAAAACTTTGTAAGACAAAAAAGATGAACAGAGAAAAACAATATAAGAGCAGATAAGGAAACAGTCAACTTCATTGATAAATAGAATCCAGAAATCATTCAGATAAACACAAGATAACATCAACAACAAAACACAGGACACATGTGCACAAACATAACAGAAAAAGAAACTAAGATTGGCGAGAGGCTATCAACTTCAGAAGATCTGTAATCTGAGAATTAGATTCCTCTTGTTTAGACATCCAAGTCTTAATCTCATTTGTTGTTTGTTCTTTCTTGACCATCCATGTTCTGATCTCTTTGTTGCTGGCTTCTAGCAGAGCAAACTTTTCTTCTAGATCTGGTCTTTCTGTCTTGATCTCAGAAGAAGCAGGTGCATATGCAGATTCAGTAGCTGGAGCACTATCAGTGACCATTGCAGATGCAGATGCAGTTTCTTGAAACACAGAAGTAGAAGCTTGTTCCACAATCATTAGAGCTGAATGATTAGGCACAACAGTTTCTTCAACAACAACTGCTTCTGGAGGAGTATCTTCAGACATAGGATCATCAGCAGGTGCATTTTCCAGAAGAAGAACTGGAGGTCTACTCATGTTCAGACAAATCTGTCTGATAACTTCAGCAAATTTCACCTTTGCATCATCAGAGCAAATGGTGCGAAGATTTGAAGCTACAGTGTTGAACCTTGAGATGAATCTGTTCCAAGTGGCTTCAGAAGCATTTGGATTCACACTAGACAAACAGTCTTTCTTCACAGAAGATATCCACACATTCATTTCCTTCTTGAAGCCATCAAAAAGCGTACCAACATCCATTCTAGATTTAGGTTTTAGGAAGTTTTCTAGAGATGGTGTTTTTGGTTGTTCTGGTGGGGATGGTATTGTAAAGGTTGGGATAATGAACAGAGGATGAGGATATGGTGTAGAGGATGTTTGGCCAGATGATTCAGCATAATCTTGACGTTTTGGATAAAAGTGTTTGAGTTTGAGTCCAGATGGAAAGTCATCAGATGAAAAGGATTTCAAAGAAGCAAAAGAAACAAAATCAGATGATCTTGGTTCATAGCCACGGAGTGAGAGGGGTGAGTTTACTTCTGGGGGTACATCAGATTCAGAAGATTCAGATGATGCAGAAGAATGACAGGATGTAGAAGAGACGTCAAACAACATCTTCAAGGGTTGAACGTCAAGAACCTCAGAATCAAATATGAATGATTCAGAAGGTTGTTGTTGTTCTGGTTGAGGAACAGAAGGGATGGGTTGATCTGGTTGTGGTTCAAAGGGAATTGTTGGTTGAGGATCAGATGGGATAGGTTCTTCTGGTATAGATTGTTGGGGTTCTGGTTGTTGTGGAGTAGGTTCTTCTGGTAGTGGTTTAGAAGTTTGTGGTTCTGGTGGGGGAATTTCAGATGTTTGTTGGGGTGCAGATGTTTGTTTATCAGAGGGAGGAATATCAGATGGTTGTTTTTCAGATGGAGTTGGTTGTGGTTGGGGTACAGAAGGAGCTGTAACAGAAGGTTTCTTTGGTTTAGAAACACTAGGAGGAGAAGGTGAAGGTGAGGGTAAAGGTTCATGGATAGGTTGATCAGATGTTAGTACCTCTTTGAATGTTTGCAAGATAGAATCTAAACTTGCCTCAGGAGGATTAGCCTTTTGCTTCTTGACCCTCTTAGGTTTGACAGCAACAGCTTCACCAGTAGCCTTCCTCTTGGGTTTTGAAGATCCTTCTTCAACAACCTTCCTCTTCTTCTTGTGTCTTGCCTCATAAAGTTCTGGAGCAGGTTCGCCTGCTTTCTGAACCAGATTTGCTGGTAGAGGAGTTCCATCTTTCAGACATGTTGCAATGTACTTCAGAATAATTTCCCTTGGTTCATCAGCGAAGAACTTAAGAAAATCATCCACTTGTATCCTTCTTTTACTGACCTCTTCAGAGTTTATTTGCTTTGGTGCAAAAGTGATTTCTTCTACAACTTTCATCCTCTGAAGACTTTTCCCATTCAGAGGTTTTCCAACTACAAAAGCTAACTCTTCCTTCAATCCAGCTTCTACCAGATGTCCAACCAGACCATTCTCAGTCAGAATGTCTGAAATGAGTCTTCCCATTGGAATCCAGTGCCTCATCTTCTGATGTTTGGTTCTGACTTCTTCCCTTGATTTTTTTACGTGTGTCCACAGATGATTGAAAAGTAGATAAGGCAGATCCACTTTTGTGCTCTGACTCAGACAGTACATGAAGTACATCTGATCAGTGTTTACATAGTCAGGAGAGTTTGAAGACTTTCTGTGGTGAATACATCCCATAAAGATCTTGGCCCAGATCCTATAATTTGGCTTCAGATCTTTCACTTTGTTCGAAGCTTCTCCAGATGAGCAAACTTCCCTATACACATTATTCATATCAACACGCCCAGCTGGCAGATTTGTAACTCCATCAGTTTCTTCATAACCTATGAGCTTCCTAATCAGATCCTCAGTTATGATGATTTCTTTACCCAGAACATATGAAACAATGAACTTAGGACATGTAGTAGCATGAATCCAAAATTCCTTTACTAAACAAGGATAAACTGGTCCCATCAGCCTATCAAAGAACTTTGTCCAGCATTGAGCATCAACAATGGGACGAAGATCAAACCCATTTTCAGCAATCGATTCAAAGTTCACAATGGATTCACACAAGACTTCTAGTTTGTCAACAGGTGTGAGTAAAGTTCTAACAGGTTCCTTGAAGGTAACAACACCCATGTTGGAAGATGAGACAACAGCCATGGTTGATTAAAACTGAGCAGAAGTTGATGAAGAAGTAGCCATTGATGTTCTTGAGAGAGTTTTAGGGTTACAAACAGTTTTGGGTTTGGGAGAGAGATGAAAACAATGAAACAAGCAGAAATGCATACAAGAGTGTGAGAGAGTGAAAAGTGTGAAAAGTGAAGTGTTGTGGTATTTATAGAAGAAATTAGGGAACACAAGAGTCACATGTTCAGCACGTTTACACTTAGCATTTAATAAAAAGAATATAATCATTTCAAGCAATTAATGATTCGACAATTTGGGGGGGAAAACGAGAAATTCAATATTCAAAAACAGTACCTCAAACGTCAATTCAGTAATGTGCACTCCACCTTTTCAGATTCAGAGTTACACGTGTTTGCTTGCATGTGCTTCTGAAACTTCTTTGAGAAATGAAACGTTAGCCAACGTTTAGATCCCTTGAGGCTTGTTAGTTCAGATTTGCACACAATAAATAAAATAATAAACAATAAATAAATAGATGTAATACTTCAGAGTTAAAGCATTTTCCATTTGAGAAAATTATCTTCTGATAAACATTTTATTCTGGACAGAAATCTATACTAATATTTTTCAGAATGAACTTAAATCTATCTTCAGCAAGAGGTTTTGTAAAAATATCAGCCCATTGATGATCTGAATCAACAAAGTTTAAACTGATAATTCCCTTCTGAACATAGTCTCTGATGAAGTGATGTTTTATCTCTATATGCTTAGCCTTAGAGTGTAAAATAGGATTTTTAGACAAGCATATAGCAGAAGTATTACCACAGAAGATTGAAATGTTACTCTCATGGATCTGATAGACTTCTAGTTGACTCTTCATCCAGAGCATCTGAGTGCTACAACCAGCAGCAACAATGTATTCTGCTTCTGTTGTTCAAAGCGCAATTGTGGGTTGCTTCTTGCTGAACCAAGAGATCAAATGACTTCCAAAAAAATGGCAGCTTCCAGATGTACTATTTCTTTCAACTCTGTCTCCAGCATAGTTAGCATCACAGAATTCAACTAATTTATAGTCATCAGATCTTCTGTAACACAAACCCACATTAGTAGTACCTTTCAGATACCTTAGAATCCTCTTAACAGCTGTTAAGTGAGATTCTCTAGGATCTGATTGGAATCTGGCACACAGACAAACACTGAATAGAATATCAGGTCTAGAAGCAGTCAAATACAGAAGAGATCCAATCATACCTCTGTAAAGCTTTTGATCTACTTTCTTACTTACCTCTTCCTTACCAAGAGTACTTGTAGGATGCATTGGAGTTTTAGCCAATTTGCTTTCCGTCATGCTAAACTTCTTCAGAAGCTCCTTCACATACTTAGTCTGATGTATGTAGGTGCATTCTGGAGTTTGATTGACTTGAATTCCCAGAAAGAATCTGAGTTCTCCCATCATGCTCATCTCAAATTCAGTCTGCATGGATAGAGCAAACTCCTTTCCCAGCGTAATATTGGTAGATCCAAATATAATATCATCTACATAAATTTGACAAATTAACAAGTCCTTCTCAAATGATTTACAGAAGAGAGTTGTGTCCACTTTGCCTCTGATAAAATTCTTTTCCAGAAGAAAATTACTTAATCTCTCATACCCATAGAGTGATTTTTTAAGTTTGAAAACATTTTTTGGAAATTTATCATTTTCAAATCCAGGAGGTTGATGAACATAAACTTCCTCTTCTATAATACCATTTAAGAAGGCACTCTTAACATCCATCTGATACAGAGTGATGTTATTCTGTGCAGCAAAAGAAATGAGTAGGCGTATAGACTCTAACCTGGCCACAGGAGCATAAGTCTCTGTGTAGTCAATTCCTTCTTGCTAACTATACCCTTGAGCAACTAGCCTTGCTTTGTTTCTTACAACTTCTCCTTGCTCATTCAACTTTTTTCTGAAGACCCATTTAGTTCCAATGATGTTGAAACCTTTTGGTCTTGGAACCAGATCCCAGACGTCATTTCAAGCTGCTTTGGCTTTTGATTGCCAATCTTATCATCAAATCTAACATGTATTGATTCCTCTACAATCTGTGTTTCAGTATTGTATACTCTGTAGCCTTTAGAGCGTTCAGAATACCCAAGCATGAAACACTTCTGTGCTTTAGAATCAAACTTGTTCAGATTCTCTTTAGTATTCAACATAAAACATACACATCCAAAAGGATGGAAATAAGAAATGTTGGGCTTTCTATTCCTCCACAGTTCATAAGGAGTCTTCTCCAGAAGAGGTCTAACTGACACTCTGTTCTGAATATAACAAGCTGTATTCACTGCTTCTGCCCAAAAATGTTTTTCCAGATTAGTCTTGTTGATCATGGTTCTGGCCATTTCTTGCAATGTTCTATTTTTCCTCTCTACAACTCCATTCTGTTGTGGAGTTCTAGGGAAGGAGAAATCATGTGCAATGCCATTTTCTTTAAAATATTTTTCAAAATATTTGTTTTCAAATTCACCACCATGATCACTTCTGACTTTAACAATTTTAAAATCCTTCTCGTTCTGGACTTGTTTGCAGAAGTCAATAAATTCATCATAAGACTCATCCTTGTGTTTCAGGAATTTTACCCATGTCCATCTGCTGTAGTCATCAACAATGACTAATCCATACTTCTTGCCTCTGATGGATGCAGTTTTCACTGGTCCAAACAGATCAATATGAAGCAGCTCTAATGGTCTTGAGGTTGAAACAACATTTTTTGTTTTGAAAGAAGATTTTGAAAATTTTCCTTTCTGACATGCTTCACAAAAAGCATCTGAGTTGAGCTTCAACTGAGGAAGTCCTCTGACCAGATTGAGTTTATTAATCTGAGATATACATCTCATACTAATATGCCCCAATCTTCTGCGCCAGACCCATTGCTCTTCATTAACAGACAGAAGGCATTTTACATTATGAACCTTAAGTTCTGAAAGATTGATTTTATAAATGTTGTTCTTCCTTTTTCCATTAAAGAGGATTGATCCATCCTTTTGACTGACAGCTTTGCAACATTTTTGATTGAAGATTATATCATAACCATTGTCACTTAATTGACTTATGGACAATAGATTATGCGCTAATCCTTCAACAAGTAAAACATTAGAAATGGAAGGAAGGTTACCACTACCTATGGTTCCAGAGCCAATTATCTTTCCCTTCTGGTTCCCTCCAAACTTAACATCTCCTCCATATCTAAGCTCCAGGCTTTGGAATATAGACCTTCTTCCCGTCATATGACGCGAGCAGCCAGAGTCCAGGTACCAGGACCGATGTTTCAATTTTGCTGCTAAGGATGTCTGCAACAAAAATAATTTTGTCTTTAGGTACCCATATTTTCTTGGGTCCTCTGGGGTTAGTAGGTTTGAAATTCTTTCTGAATTTCTTTCCTTTATAAGCATCCTTGTTCTTCTGAGGTTTTGATTTAAACACAGGTTTGTTCAGATCAGAACTTGTGTGTTTAATATCATTCAAATGACCAAATTTGAAATGAGTATATAGAGGAGAATACTTTATGATCATTTTATCAACACGTTTTGGATTTAAATCCTTCCCAGAAGAAGATTCATATCCAATACCCTTCCTGTTGTTTCTGCTAATGCCATAGATCATTGAAGCCATCTTGCTTCTATCTAGGCCTCTAGCCAGAAACTTCTGAAAGCTATAGTCATACTCTTCTAAAATATTTTTTGAGCATGATATAGATTCTAATTCAGATTTCTAAGAATTTTCTAAATCATTTTTTATTTTAAGATTTTCTGCTTTAAGCTCAGCAACCTCAGACCTCAGCTGATCATTCTCAGATGCAAGACAGCTTTGAAGCTTCTTGTATTTGAGTTTGATTTGGCTGTAGCTTTCCAGAATTTCTGATAAACTTTCAGAAAGTTCTTCTCTAGTGAGTTCAGAAAATACCTCCTCAGAATATGATTCTGATTCTGATCCAGAAGTTTCTGCATGGTCTTCTACGTCAGCCATGAGTGCCATGTTTGTACATTCTTCTTCTGACTCTGATGAAGAATCAGATGCATCTGGATCATCCCAAGTTGCCATCAGAACTTTCTTTTTATGATCAGACTTCCTTTTTGGCTTCTCCTTCTGAAGTTTTGGGCATTCATTCTTATAGTGCCTAGGTTCCTTGCATTCATAGCAGACAACCTCTTTCTTTTCAGATCTTCTGTATCCAGAAGACTCTTTACGTTGATCTGGTTTCTTGAAGTTTTTGAAATTCCTCTGTTTATGCTTCCAGAGTTTGTTGATCCTTCTGGATAGCAGGGAAAATTCATCTTCTTCTTCAGAAGAAGATTCTTCAGAACTTTCTTCTATAACCTGCAATTCTTTAACAGATTTGTTAGACTTTAAAGCAACAGACTTACCTTTCTTCTGAGGCTCGTCTTCCTCTAGTTCAATCTCATGACTCCTCAGAGAGCTGATCAGTTCTTCCAGCGTGATCTTATTCAGATCCTTCGCAAGCTTCAGAGCTGTGACCATTGGTCTCCATCTGGTTGGAAAGCTTATGATGATCTTCTTGACATGATCAGCAGTGGAATAACCCTTGTCCAGAACTTTCAAGCCAACTGTGAGAATCTGAAACCTAGAGAACATAATTTCTACAAATTCAGACTCCTCCATTATGAAGGCTTCATATTTCTGGATCAGCGCCAGAGCCTTGGTCTCCTTTACTTGTGAGTTCCCTTCATGAGTCATCTTCAAAGATTCAAACATATCAAATGCAGTATCTCTGTTTGTTATTTTCTCATATTCTGTATGAGATATTGCATTTAATAAGATGGTTCTTGCTTTGTGGTGGTTTCTAAACTCCTTCTTCTGTTGATCTGACATAGATTTTCTGTCAATCTTTTTCCCTTCATCATTGGTAGGATGAGTGTAACCATCAGTTACTAAATCCCACAAATCAGCATCATAACCTAGAAAGAAGCTTTCTATTCTGTCTTTCCAGTAGTCAAACTTCTCACCATCAAACATGGGAGATTTGGTGCTAATTCTATCTTTATCATCGTATCTGTTGTTATATGAAGTTGAAGTAGAAGCTTCAGCAGCCATGATGAATAAAGAACAAGATATATGGAGTTTTTCTCAACTGGATCTTTTCTGTTCATGGTGAGGTGAGAGCACTAACAGAACCAGAGCTCTGATGTCAACTGAAGGTGAGAAAAACACTTAGAAGGGGCGTTGAATAAGGGTTTTGAAATAAATATGGAAATAAAAACAACACAAGATTTTTATCCTGGTTCGTTGAACTCAACTAATCCAGTCCACCCTACCAAGGTGATTTGCCTTTCTCAACAAGGACTTAATCCACTGTATTCAAACAAATTACAGTTTCAACCACTAAGAACAACTGTCTTAGTCTTCTCAAGAAATCCTGACCACAACTTGGTGTTCTTAAGGAACCTTTTTACAAATTAATGTAAACTAACAAGTGTTTAAATTGCTTTTAAAAAGCTTTATCACAACTGTAATTTTTACACTTAGTTTAAGAATGAATAAAACTATTCAGCTTATGAAATAAAATTGTATGAGAGCTTGAGAGTAGTTTTCAGTTTGATTTCTCAATTGATTCATCAACTTTGACATGCTGTTGAAGACATCCTTTTATAGAGCTGAAAGTCCAATGCTTGAAGACCGTGCACTGCTGTGTAGCTGTAGCCTTTTGTCTTCTATTGACTTTAGCTTTCCTAGAAGAGAAATGTTCAGACAAATCCCTTTTGTCTGATTTCCTGTGCCATACATGAATAAGGAAAGAGTCGTTTGGAATATGTCAACGGATATATCTTTGAATAATATTTTCTTCAGCAAGCTTCTATCTCAAAGTTATCAACATCAGAGTCTTGATGTTTTCAGAGTTTTGCAGCCAATGTGCTTCAGCGTGAATATCACTCAGAGCAGAGTTTGAATAACAAAGCCTTTGTACTTGCAGCGTAAAGTACATTCAGAGTCTTCTTGAAACAATGCTTGAAACTCTTCATACAAATTCTTCAATTATGCTTCAGAGTCTTCTGCAGCTTCTGCTTCAGAGTCTTCTGCAGCTTTTGCTTCAGAGTCTCTTCTGGCAGCGCTCAGAGTCTTCTGATCACTTGCTTCTGATGCTTCAGAGCTTTACGTAGAATACCGTTCAGATGCATTTTTGCTTTCATAAGAATATTTATTTTAATATCTGAAACAAAAACACTTGAACAAAATTAGAATATATATTTTCTTAATACAAAATTTCATTAGAGTTATCATCAAAACCATAGAGATATATTAAACAACAATCTGTGTTCTAACATGAATCTCTCAGTGAAGCTTGGGAGATGTTTAAATCCATGTTCCAAAAATACAAAGGACACGATTTTGATGAACTAACTCAAGTGCACATCTTCCGAAATGGACTCCAATCGGTCCACAAGACATTGTTGGATGCTACTTCGGGTGGATCGTTAATGTCCAAGAGCACCAAAGATGAAATTGCTATTATTGATAGGATGACACTTAATGATCTCCAAGGAAATCATATCTGTGGTACAACTCAACGAAAACTGGGCATGATAGATTTGGGAACAAATGACGCGATTCTTGTACAAAACAAATTTCTATGACAACAAGTGAAGTTGTTGACTAAACAAATGTTAAAAATTCCATAACAAATAAAAGAAATACAAGAAATTCCCAACAACAACAAACAAGTGGCAAGTTGTGAGCTTTTTAAGGGAGAATACCCTTCGGGTATTGACTTCTAATTATGGAAGACGCAAATTATGCGGGAAATCAAAACCAAGGGTGTCAACCTTGACCACCTTACCAACAAGGAATCCAAGGTTACCAACAAAGAGGTAATCAAGGTTATCAACAACAATGGAGGCCTCAAGATGCCAGAACTTCTAATCATCAATAACCATATCAAAACTACACTTAACCTCCACAAGCTCCAAGTGGAAATTCAAATATGGAAGTCACCGTCACTCAATTCATGCAAATGTCAATGTATAATCAAAAGAACACCGATGCGGCTATAAAGAACCTTGAGACGCAAGTGGGGCAATTAACTAAACAATTCTCCGACCAACACAAAGGAATTTTTTTAATGAATACTCAAGTGAATCCAAAAGAGCATTGTAAAACTATTCTTACTAGAAGTGGTAGAGAAATTTATATAGGTATAAGTGAGGAAGTTGTGAAAAAGGAGGGAGTAGTTGAAAGAGAAAAAGAAATTGATGAGAAAGAAGTAGAAAAAAATGTTGAGGGAGAATTAGTTGAAAATGAAAAGAAAAAGAGTGAGGAAAAAGAAAAGAAAATGAGAGAAGAGAAAATTAAAAAGACTAGAAAGGGGAAGGAACAAGTGAGTACTATTCCGATTCAAAATTTGTCTTATCCTTATGCTTTGCCGAAGAAAGATAATACGAGACATTATGCTCGGTTTTTGGATATTTTTAAGCAATTGCAAATTAATATTCCATTTTCCGAGGCATTGGAGAAAATGCCAAAATATGCAAAATTCATGAAGGATATTCTCACCAAGAAGAAAAGGTACACAAATCAAGAAACGATCATGGTTAATGCTAGTTGTAACGCGATCATTCAACAAACTCTTCCGCAGAAATAAAGTGATCCGGGTCGAGTTACTTTGCCGGTTACAATAGGAAATATTTATGTTGGCAATGGGTTGATCGATTTGGGATCTAGTATCAATTTGATACTGTTGTCCATTGTGAAAAGGTTGGGATATACGGAGTTAAGAGCTACTCAAATGACATTGCAACTAGCCGATAAATCCACTACATGTCCTCATGGTATAACGGAAGATGTGTTGGTTAAGGTAGATAAATTCTTGCTTTCCATCGAATTTATGGTGATTGATATGGAAGAAGATGAAGACGCTCCATTGGTTCTTGGAAGACCTTTTATGAAGACCTCTAGAATGGCCATCGATATGAATGACGGTCTCATGAAAGTGATAGTTCAAGATGAGGAGATTTATCTTAATCTATTTGAAGCCATAAAGCATTCTAAAGACAAAGGTGATTGTTTTAGAATCGATGCAATGAAGGAGGTGATTGAAGAAGTAACAAGGAAATTGTAAGTTCCTACCCCATTACAAAAAGTTCTTACAAATGCTCTTGAAAGTGTCAATGAGAATGAAGAAAAAGAAATAGAAAAGTGTTTGCGAGAAATTGAAGAGTTGGATGAGATTCCTCCCTTGAAAGAAAGGGTGGAAATTTTGAAAAAGGAAAATAATGAAGAAATCAAGCTTGAATTGAAGTTGTTTCCCTCTCATCTTAAATATGTGTTTATTGATGATGAGGAGCATAAACCGATGATGATAAGCAAGGAGCTAACAAAAAACGAGGAGGAAAAATTGATTTGTGTGTTGAAAAAGAATCAAGATGCTACGGAGTGGACTCTTTCTGATTTAAAAGGAATAAGTACTTCCTATTGTATGTATAAGATACTCATGGAAGATGATTTTAAATTGGTAGCTCAACTTCAACATCGCTTGAATCCTACCATGAAAGAAGTGGTTAGGAAGGAAGTGGATAAAATGTTGGATGCCGGAATGATCTACCCGATTTCTAATAGTCTGTGGGTTAGCCCGATGCAAGTGGTACCGAAGGAAGGTGGGATAACGGTAATCCGAAATAAGAAGAATGAGTTGATCCCTATAAGAACCGTGACCGGATGGAGACTATGCATTGATTACCGTAGGCTAAATCAAGCTATGAGGAAATACCATTTCCCTCTTCCGTTCATGGATCAAATGCTCGAGAGACTTTTCGGACAAGAATTATATTGTTTTTTGGATGGTTATTCGAGTTACAATCAAATTATTGTGAACCCGGAGGACCATGAGAAAACTGCTTTCACATGCCCTTTTGGAAGCTTCGCTTATAAAAGGGTGTCGTTTGGGTTGTGTAATGCGCCGACCACTTTTCAACGGTTTATGCAAGAAATCTTCTCGGATTTGATTGAAAATACAATTGAGGTTTTTATTGATGACTTCTCATTTTTTGGACCGTCGTTTGATCTTTGCTTGAAAAACTTTGATGTTGCGTTGGAAAGGTGTGTGGAAATAAACTTGGTGCTCAATTGAGAAAAATGAAATTTTATGGTAACAGAGGGAATTGTGCTCGGCCACAAAGTTTCTTCAAGAGGCATTGGAGTTGATCAAGCTAAGGTGGACGCCATTGAAAAATTGCCACCACCTTTGAATGTAAATGGAATAAGAAGCTTCCTATGTCATGCAGGATTCTATCGGAGGTTCATCAAAAATTTCACAAAAATCGCAAAGCCTTTGAGAAACTTGCTCAACAAAGATAAGTCTTTTGGATTTAATGAGTCTTGCATGATAGATTTTAATTCTTTAAAGCAAAGTTTGACCATCGCACCCATAATCATCGCTCCTAATTGGAAAATTGATTTTGAACTCATGTGTGATGCAAGTGATTATGCAGTTTGTGTGGTGCTTGGTCATAGGAGAATAAAATATTTTCATGCTATACACTATGTGAGTAAGGTTTTAAATGAAGCTCAAATGAATTATGCCACAACAGAAAATGAGCTTCTCTCGATACTATATGCATTGAAGAAATTTCGGTCTTACCTAATTGGTTCGAAAGTTGTGGTTTACACGGACCATGCGGTGATTAAGTATTTGCTTACCAAGCCGGATTCAAAACAAAGGCTAATTTGTTGGGCTCTTTTGGTGCAAGAGTTTTATTTAGAAATTCGCGACAAAAAGTGATCTAAGAATTTGGTGGCGGTTCACTTATCGCGCCTTGTTAATGTTGAGGTGACCAAGAAGGAAAGAGAGGTCAAGGAAGAACTTCCTGATGAAAAGTTGTTTATGGTGAAAGTTAGACCTTGGTTTGCCGACATGGCAAATCACAAAGCTGCCGGATTAATACCGGAAGGTCTAACTCGTAATCAGAAAAAGAAATTTTTATCTAACGCCAAGTACTTTGTATGGGATGAACCGTATTTGTTTAAGCTTAGTGTCGATAATATTTTAAGAAGGTGTGTGTCGAAAGAAGAGGCTAATAATATCCATTGGCATTGTCACAACTCTTCTTATGGAGGGAATTTTAATGGTTTAAGAGCGGTAACAAAAGTCCTTCACTCAGGCTTTCATTGGCCTTCTTTGTTCAAAGATTCGCATGTGCATACTGTAACAGCCCAATTTTCATTAATTAATTATTTATGTTAATTAATTGATTTATTGAAATTATTGGATGATTATTTAAAGGAATTGGTAGATATTTTGAGAGAAGAAATATATTGGAGAGAAATAGAAGGGAAAGATATATAAGGAAAAGTAGAGAGAAAGGAAAGGGAATGGAAAACATAAGAGAAAGAAGAGTGGAAAGAAAGAGGAAGAAGAGAAAAAAGGAGAAAAAAGGGAAAAGCTTGGAATCATTAGAACGGCTTCTAGCTTCCGATTAATCATGGTAAGGGTGTGAAATCTTATTATTCTATCAATGTGTATGATTATGTGTATGTTTGTTGAAGTTGTTTGGATTGTTGGAGAGTTTTTGCTCATTTTCCATTTTAGGGCAGAAATGAGTGTAATCGATGGAAACCGATGTTTTCGCGGATGAAACTCGAAATAAATTGTGTAGTTTAGTCGGGTAATGTTTAGCCGTGATTATTGGATTTCGTTTGATTGAATTTGGTTGAATTTGTGAGTTTTGACATTTTTGGACAATTGGAGGTTAAGATTTTAGATGAAAATCGGACGTCGTAGAATTTGCGTTTTATGATCCTAAATTGTTACTATATGATTGGTAAGGATGAGTAGGTATTTAATCGGGAGAAAATAATTAAATTGGTCGGGTTTTTGGGGGTTTTGGGCACAAACTCGTAGCTTGTTTTTCCAAATTTTTCAGGTGTTAACTGGTTAACGCTTTGGGTTAACCGATTAACGGTATTAAAAATGGCCTGAAAAACTGAGTTTTGGAGCTGTTAACCGGTTAGCGGATGTGTTAACCCGTTAACACTGTAAGTGTGAGAAAATATTATTCTTCAAAACTTTGAAAATTCATAACTTCTTCATCGTTTATCGGATTTTGTCGTTCTTTATATCAAACTGAAGCTAATAATATGTTCTATAACTTGGTGAAAAGAAATATTATTTTTAGCCGAATTTTAGCCGATTTTACCGATTAATCGAGATTAATTATTTTAGGTAAGTGAGGCTTAAATAATTAGAGCGTTCGGTTGCCGTTTGGCATAATTGCTGTGAATGCATATAAATTGTATGTGATAATATGAGATAAATGATGAATACAATATGGAATATGCATTGTGAATGTATGATGATTATATGAGATTAGATGAGATGAAAATGCATGAAAATATTATGAATATGTATGCATTTCAAGAAGTGTATGGAGTCATTTTGCATGTGAAGCATCATGATATACATTCTTGTGTTGATTGATTCCGTGTAGAATCTCCAGAACGATTGTGTGCCCATGTGGGGTGTGAGAAATCGGATTGTGTGCCCGTGTGGGGTGTGATCAATCCATAAACATTGTGTGCTCGTGTGAGGTGTGAGCAATGGGTGAACATCGTGTGCCCGTGTGGGGTGTGAGCGATGGTTCCAATAAGTTCCTGAGTGGACTTGAGATGATTGAGTCGGTACCGCATGTGCATCCGCATAGAGTCGTGAGTCGGTCTCTATGAGTTGCATTTACCATCATTAGTTGTGTATTGGTAAATAAACATAATTGTAAATGTTTATGTGTAGTGATAAATATGTTTATTGTGAATAAATATACCTTGTGATGTATATGAATGAATGGTGAATTATATATATGTTGCGATATATATATATATATATATATATATATATATATATATATATATATATATATATATATATATATATATATATATATATATATATATATATATATATATATATATATATATATATGATTGAATTGTGATAAATGTGGTGATGGTATTGAATTGTGAATGTATATTGTTTGTATGCAATTATATGTGAAGGATGCATGAGAATATATTGTGAATATATGTGCATTGCTTGGTAAATATGATGATGATCTTGAAAATATGTATATGTGTAAGGCTCGTACTCACTGGGGTAGAATAACATGATGTTGTTCCTAGTGGAGTAATCACTGGGGTAGAATAACAAGATGTTGTTCCTAGTGAGGTATAGTGACATGATCGTATACACTGGGGTAGAATGACTAAGATGTCGTTCCTAGTGGAATAATCACCGGGGTAGAATAACTAAGATGTTGTTCCTGGTGGGGTATAAACGATGTACCCATAATCCCAAATAGGGATTGGTGAGAATTGATGAGTTTTATATGATTCACATGGCATAGATATCATTGTTATATGAAAGTATGCTTGTGTGTGAATTGTTAAATTGAGAATTTTGGATATATGCATGATAAATATGCTTGGTGTTATATATATATATATATATATATATATATGTATATATATATATATGTATATATATATATATATATATATATATATATATATATATATATATATATATATATATATGTATATGTATATATATATGTATATGTATATATATATATATATGTATATATATATATATATATATATATATATATATATATATATATATATATATATATATATATATATATATATATATATATATATATATATATATATGTATATATATATATATGTATATATATATATATATATATATATATATATATATATATATATATATATATATATATATATATATATGTATATGTATATATATATGTATATGTATATATATATATATATGTATATATATATATATATATATATATATATATATATATATATATATATATATATATATATATATATATATATATATGTATATATATATGTATATATATCTATATCTATATCTGTGTGTGTGTGTGTGTGTGTGTGTGTGTGTGTGTGTGTGTGTGTGTGTGTGTGTACTTTGTGATGAATTGTGGTGAAGAAACATGGATGTGTATGTTTGTGTACAATGATGGGAATTGGGAATATGTGCATTGTGATGTATATGAGTGGATTATGATAAAATATGGTGAGATCGTAGTGTATGCATATTTTTATGTTAATGTACATATATGATCATATGCATTGTTATTATGATAATATTTCTCACCCTTCTGCTGGAATGATGTCCTATATGACATCATGCAGGTATTGAGAGTAGAGCTGCTTGTAGTTGTGAAGTCGCTATTGGTGTAGCTGTTTAGTAATTTAATTATGTTGGGTCGAGTCATGCTCTGGTCATGTAACGCTGGGATCGTTTCGTTTATATTTTAGAGATACATTTTGCACTCTATGTTATGTTTTTATATTCATTGAAATATTATGATGTTAGCCTTGGAGCCTAAGTAATGTTGAATTATGTGATGATTATGAATGTTCTGTTAAGAGAATTATGAAAATAAATTGAATCCGCTGCTACATGCAAAGTGAAACTTTGGAAAGCATGATTATTTATTGAAATGTTAATGAGCATGACAGGTGGTTTTGATGTTTGAAAGTTATGTGTGACGCCCTTTTATGAATGCATGATTATTTACTCTGATTATTCGTATATTTTCTGTGGGGTTTAGAAGGGTGTTACATTAGTGGTATCAGAGCAGGTCGGTCCGTCCGGCCAAGTTGTCTAATGTTGGTTGTTCCCCTGTATGCGACATGTGTCTGAAAACACTGTCGATACATGTTTGTTGTCTAACCTTGTCTGCAGAAGTGGGAATGATTCAAGTGGGGGAGAAACTTGTGCTTCTCCAGGATGCTGCAAGTGTGGAGTTGTAGCTCAGTGTGTGCTTGAACGCTCTTATAGTTTGGTAAAGATGGTTTATACCCCATCATGATTTCGGCTGTCTATTGACAAATTGAGGAACTGATCACCCTTAATCTCTTGTTGATAGTAGTTGGGATTGTGCTGGATGGGATAGACGTGTCTTGCGAGCTTAGATGGCGTGAGCAGTGAATTGTTTGGAGTTAAATCCAGTGCTTAAGAATTGTTTTGATGAGTCGACACAAGACAGTGTTGAGATGTTTAATTTTGATGGAAATTTTGAGTGTTAATGAAAGTGGGAAGTTGGCAGTTGCCGAGTAATTGTGGTTGTTTTGAAGTTATCCTGACAAGATAGTGATACACATCCAAGGCATGAAGTGGAGTTGTAATTGACTTAGTTACGGGAACTGGTCCGATATTGAGAGCTCCATATTATATATCTATTTGGATAGTCAAGGAATTAAATTGATTGGGTAGTTTGAGACTTGTGTCTGGTGTGTGCTACGACAACAAATTATGAGGTCGAGTATGTAAAGGGTGGATAGTGACTTCTGGGGATTATTAAAGAAAGTAAGATGTGGAATACAATATTGATATAATTAGATCTTTAAATATTTCAATAGTTGAAGAGTCAACTTGAAGATCTACTTGAAAAGAGGTTTATTCGTCTGAGTGTGTCGCCGTGGGGTGCACCAGTTTTGTTGGTTAAGAAGAAAGAAAGTTCTATGAGACTTTGTGTGGACTACAGACGATTGAATAAAATGACTATCAAGAATAAGTATCCACTTCCGAGAATTGATGATTTGATGGATCAGTTGATTGGTGCGAGTGTCTTTAGTAAGATAGATCTGAGATCTGGGTATCATCAGATTCGTGTGAAGGCTGAGGATATTCAGAAGACTGCTTTTAGAACGAGGTATGGATAAGTTGTGGTTGTGTTAACCAATGATATTTTTATATATTCAAAGAGTATAGAGGATCATGTTAAGCATCGGGAACTTGAGTTATCAGTGTTGGAGAAGAAGCAGTTATATGCCACTATGAAGAAGTTCGGAGAGTTTTTGGGAAAGCTGTCAACAGCTCGTGTGTCGGTTTTGCCGAATCCGACAGAACTATTCGTTGTGTTTTGTGCTGCTTTGTTGATATGATTGGGAGATATGTTAAATGCAACATCAGCGGGTATAGTCATGTTTGGAGACAATTTAAAGTACATAAGAAGGATTATCTGACAAGTGATTTAGAGTTGGTAGTTGTTGTGTTTGTGCCGGAGTTGGAGGCTTTAATTGGTTAGTGTGAGAGTTGAGATGGTTGGTGATCTTACGAGCTTAAGGTATTTGTTGATTTGAAAGATTTGAATATGAGGCAGAGGAAATAATTGGAAATCTCTGTATATACCGATGATGATGGTAATGAAGTTAGAACTGATTAAGCAAATCTGAGATGAGTTAATTTGTGAGGAGACTTCTTATGGAGTTGAGCTTTGTATGTTGAGGCCGACTATTGGTATTCTCGATGAGATTCGAGGAGGTCGGAATTCTAAATTGAGTTAATAGATTGATTGAATTTTATGAATTAAAGTCGAAGAGCTTATTTTCGGATTGATGGGAATGACACCATGAGATTTGGTACTCCGAGGGTGTTGATAATTGACGGAGGATCCCACTTTTGCAACACTCAGCTAGAAAAAGAACTGGAGCAGTATGGTGTAAAGCACAAAGTTGCAACACCATACCGTCTACAGGAAAATGGGCAAGCGGAGGTATTAAATCGAGAAATTAAGAGAATTCTTGAGAAAATAGTACCGGCTTCTAGAAAAGACCAGTCAAACAAACTCGACGATGCTCTGTGAGGCTATCAGATAACTTTTAAAGCTCTGATTGGTCTCACACCTTTCAAAATGGTCTATGGTAAGAACTGTCATTTACTGGTGAAGTTAGAACATAAGGCATTTTAGGCCTTAAAGTTTATGAATTTCGATCCAAATTTAAGCAGCGAAAAAAGGAAGGTAAAATTGCATGAAATGGAGGAATTGCACCTTCAAGTGTATGACTCCAATAAGTTGTACAAAGACAGAGTGAAGACTTACCATGACAAAAAGATTGTGACCGAAGAATTTAAAGAAGGGCAGCTGGTCTTACTGTTCAATTCGCGATTGAAATTATTCCCTGGGAAGTTGAGATCCAAATGGTCCGGTCCGTTCCGAATTAAGGAGATCAAGCACTATGGGGCGATTGTCATTGAAGACACACTGTCAAATGAAAGTTATTTTGTAAATGGTCATAGGTTGAAGGTTTATCTTGGTGGATATTTCGAGTGAAATACCGTCATTGTGCCTTTTTGCGATCTGTGAGGTCGCATTGAACCGTCGAGCTCAAACGATGTTAAATAAAACGTTTGTTGAGAGGCACCCCAACATTGTAAGTATTTACTAATTTTTTAGTATTTTGAATTTAATCAGGCAGAAAAGTCGGAGGAACACAACCTGAAGCCAAACTTCATTGGCTATGTTTCACTGAGCGCGCTTAGCGTGCTACTGAGGCCGCTTAGCGCGGTCACATGAACATGCATAATCATTGATGGGCCTGAGTGGAAAAAAATCATGTAGGCCTGAGGTGGGTCAGTACTTTTTTTAAATTGAACCAGAGCAAAATACCCTCATTTCCCTCAGTTTTTTTTCACTCACGGCTATCTCACACTTTGGTTTCCAACTTCTTTCAAGATTCATCTCTTGCATTTCATTCTCTCTATCAAGTGTTCATATCATTTCCTTCGAATAAGTTTGTCTAAAGCTCTTTATTTTATTATTATTGAAATCATGTTGTTAGGGTTTTAGTGGATTTAGTTGAAATTGTGTGTATGGGTTTGAAAGAAGTGATTCTGAACCTATTTAGATTATAGGTTAGAGTTAAGTTACAATATGGATTTGCATGCTGAGAACTTTTTGTTTCTAAGCTAGTTTGTTAATGCATGTTGAATGGGTTTAGAGTAAGAGTAACTTTGATGTTGGTAGAGCATATTCATTGTTGTGGTAGAGGAATTTTTGCTTGTTGTCGCAAGTGCGCCCCTTTTGCCCTGTTCTGGTTATTCCATTTTTTGATGTTTTCTGACTGAATTGTGTTGGGTAGTTTGCTGTTTGATTATTTTTGTATAGGATATGTGATTTTGGGGTAGGTTGGTTGTAGAGCACATTGTGATTGCATGCCTGACTGCGCTAAGTGCGCTCTGGCCGCGCTAAGCGCACCCCCTGAGATCAAAATCCTCGATTTTTAATTTTCTGTCAACTTTTTAACTCTCTTGTGTTGACTTGGGATTTCTTATGATTTTTTTTTGAATTTCCTGGATGATTTTTTAACTTGTTTGATGTTGTTTTGGTCTAATTTTTTTTTGCAGATGGCTTCTAAACGCACGCGCGTCAGTGTTGGAAAATCTTCGCGACAAAGGCAAGGGCCTGCTGAGTTTGATGCACACAGATTTTTGGGGGCTGAGCAGGAGGCAGGATACCTTGAGCTGACCAGGCGCAACATTTGGACTGAGCGCATTTTTAGAATTAACCCTCGAGGGGAGTTTCACGACTGTCAAAACATAATAGAGGCACATGGTTGGCAAGCTCTCCTAACTCCACCGACCCTCCTCAAATATGAGATTGTTTGAGAATTTTATGCAAATGCTATTCCGACTAAAGGTCAGATGTACACTTTTAGGATTTATGTGAGAGTGAAACATGTGTCGTTTGATAGAGATGCAATTAACAAATACTTGGGTAACCCATTGGTTTTGACTGCAGGTGAGCAGTGCTCCTACTATAGGAGAGTGGCTAGAAAAAACTAGAATTTAGAGAATATGTGCTCAGCCTTGGCACATCCTGGTCAAGGATTTGAGTTGAATGCGGCGGGAAGGCTGAAGATATTGAAGAGAGGAGACATGAATAATACAACTAAGGTTCTAATGACTCTTGTTCTACATAACATCAGGCCAAGGAGTCATACCTCCTCCATTCTGGTCGACATTGCATGTATGCTTTACTATATCATGGAGGAGAGGCAGGTTGATGTTGCTAGGATTATTTCTGATGAGATCCGAGCCATAGCTGCTAGCGGATATTGCTTGGGTACTAACTATCATAACTGCGAAAAAACAACCGGCGAAAACAAACAGAAGAGTTGTCACCGAACGTTATTTATCCCAAAGGAGGGAAAGGAAACGATAAAAGAAAACCTAAAAGAAAGGAGAAGGCAAGGTCATCACAAGCAAATCTTGGGTTCCAGAGCCAGTAACGCAAGGGGAAGGTATTAGCACCCCCTCACGTCTATTGTACTCAACAGGATCCATGCTTGTTGTCTAATCAAAGGGTGAGTTATCTAAAACTCTACTGCTAAACAGAGATGAGAAAGGGGAAAAAGAAAAGGAGAGTTGATAGGACATCGCCGCCCTATGACTACGTATTCCATCGTGCAATGGAAAAGTCAGAGTCAACGTAGTTCGGAAGATTACGGGTAATGGGGAAAAAGGGTATTCGCCAAGACTTTGCCGTCTTGTGCCTACGTATTCTCACCTAGTATGAGAAATTAGTGCAAACGTAGTTCAGGAGACTAAACCACAGGTTGGTTAAGTGTTTTTTGAATGACGTTAAGCTCTCATTTTAGCAGTTAGGGTCGATGCCTGTTTGCGGTAGAACGGAAAAGTAACGTACTCTTTTCTAAAAATGAGTTTGAAATACAATCCCGAAGGATAAAAAGGTTTGAATTTGTTTGTTATTATTTTAGAGAAGTGAATTGACTGGTTTGAGATTCACGTCGCACTAAAGACTATGATATAGGAACGAATGCGTCATATATCTCCCCCAGACGAGACGTAAACTAAACACTCTAGACAAGTAAGAAGAGACCCCTTACTCATCATTCCCCATATGCTTAAGGCTCGTGGCGCACAATGTTCATCATCCTTATTAAGTGTGTTAGAACTGTTTTGAGATGAGAAGAGAAATGACTCAAAGGGTGAAAAGAAAACACTAAGGAAAACTGGATCCTAATGTTGTCATGCACAATGATCCTAAGATTGAGATAAAAGTGAAGTCTACCAAATGTTATCATACAAATGATGGACCTAAAGTTGAAGTCAAAGAGGGACTATCCTAATTTTTATCGTGCAAAGTGTCGCGGTGAAAATCGGATACCAAACTATTGATTAGTTTGAATCTTTAATTCATTTTGCAACCGAACTTTGATTTGTCCAAAGGAAGGGATAAAGATCGAAATTCCCACAATGCAATGCAAATGCAAGGTTTAGAAAGTTATAGGTTCGGGGGTTGGTTAAACTTAGGGAAGGCACTAGCATCCTAAGTTTCTGTAGTACTCTACAGGAACCTCTTGTTTTATATTTGTTTATTGCTAAGTGTTTATCTGCTTAATGGTTGAAAGACCTAGGGGTTTATTTCTAAGTATACTCGATAAGATGTCGCATCTTATGCCTACATATCCTTACGAGAGTGGAATCAGAGTATCTGTAGTTCCCCTAAAGGGTTGAGGAGTTCTTTGACTGTGGTCAAAGTTCCTACGGGTTTAGGGTGGTTGATTGATTGGTTTCAGGAGAAGAGATGTGTCTTCATTTTAAGGGAGATATAACCGCCACAAGATGTAGGAAAATAGTCTTTGCATCGTCTTAAGAAAAGGACTTACGTACTCGGATAGGGATCAACGAGGTACACCTTTATCTCTCTTAAGGCAAAGTTCCTACGGTATTGACTGTAATTGATGTGGGGTGGAGATTCTATCTCGCTTAAGATGATTTGGCATCTTTCTCTAATGTGTTTGAATATTGTTTGTATTGTGCTGTTTGAATTGTTTTGTCTATGTTATAAGATAAAGGTCCTTCCTATGTGGTAGGATCTATCTTAATTGATCAACTTGAATGGGATCAAGGATCAAGGGGAATATGATGCAAATGATGTGCACTATACACAAGTGTTGACTCATGTGTAGGTTTTTCCTTTGGACGGATGCGATGCGGAAATGTAAAGGCGATAATGTAAATGCAATAAGATAAATTACGGAAGAGTAAAACATACACATACGCATGGAAGCGCTGAAGTGTGTGAGAGTGTATGTGTCGTGAATGTGAGTGTGCACGATTGCGTTGGATGCGATGTTAATTGATTAAGGGTGTGATTAATTTGTAGGCGAGAAGTTGATTTTAAGAGATTGATTAATTTTATTTGATTTTTAGTCGAAAGTTGGATTTAGAGGGTGAATTGACTTTAAGAGAAAAGTTGAATTTGTGAGGTTGATTTGATTTTTAGAGAGTTTATTTGATTATTTTCCTTAGGAGGTTAATTTAAGAAAATGGTACATATTATCTTTGATTATAAGTCGATTAGTTTTGATAAAGAAAATTTGATAACTATTATTGTTGAACATAATTTTAGTTATTGAATTAATAGGAAAATGGTTCTTTGTGAAAAAAGTTTATTATTAAAGTTTAAATTTAAGTAAAAAAAAGTTTTAAATGATTATCCAAGAAACAAGTTAATTATAAAATAGTTTGAGTTTTTTATTTGTTTTATTGAATAAAGTTTATTTTAAAATATGACATGTTTTTTTAAAAAAATAGATGAAATTTGATGCGTAGAATGATCTTTTAAAAAAGTTTGCTAATTATTAAACTTATTATTTTATTATTATTTTTAAGAGATCCTATTAAGTAAATAAAGATATATTACGTAAAAAAGGTTCATTAGATTAGATAGTTAAAAAGGGTTTTAATATTAATTATGAAAATGGTTTCTGTTATAAACTTGTTTTAATTATGTTTTTATAAAAGGGGGCATTATTATATTAATTTAAAATGAAATATTAGTAAAAAAAGGTTAATTTGAGATTACTCAGGTTGATTAAGATTGATTAAAAAAGGTTAAATGAGTTTAAAAAGGGTTAAGTGAAGGTTAGAGAGTGATTAATGGTGATTAACAATTTAATGGTGATTGTGTGTTGTGCTGTGTGTGTGATTACGGATAACATCAGATTAAAAGCAACAAAAACCTAAATCCCAGGAATCCCCAAATCCCCAAATCGATTCCTCTGTTGGTCTCTCGATCCCTCTTCTCCCGATCGACTTCTCTTCTCCTCCGTTTTACGCGATCCACTTCTTAAACCTGAAACACAAATAGCCAAATCAAAATTTTCAATAAACTTTGATGCAAACGGGTAGATTACCGCAAACCCGTGGACGCCGGAGGTTCGAGACGGCGATGGATTTCGCGGTGGATTCTGAGGAAGGAAGTGGAAGCTCGCGGTGGTTTGAAGGTTGTGTCGCGACTTAACGGTGATGGTGATGATTTGCGAAGGTGGTTGACGACAATGGTGATTTGTGAGGAGGCTAAAAAAGATAAGTTTTTCTTTGATTTCCCTTTTTTACGAACTGTTTAGGATTTTTGAATTGTGGAATTTTAGGGATTATTCGTGAATTGGCGAGTTCTGTGTCCCCTTTCCTTCTTCTCAAGGCCTCTCTTTTATAGGCTCCATTTCATGATTTATGTTAAAACCCCATAAATTCTTTACCAAATTCGGATGAGTGTGTCTAAATGGTTTTGGAAAATAGTTACCAAATGTCCCTTTTTGAATTGATTCTCTTGGAAAACTTCTGTTTTGAGTTGCACCTATTAATGATGTTTGATAAATGAGAAATGACCGTTGATGATGGTGTTTGAGACACAAAATGATCTCCTGGTTTAAATACGTCTGAAACAACTTGGAAAGTTTTGAAATCTTAAAGAATCGTTGTTGTTTGTTGCAGATGATGAAACGTTAAGTTCTTCGTGGTGGCAAAGCTTAGTTCTGCTCAAATCGAAACATGTCTCAAAATGCCCAGACTATTTCCTTATTTGCCTCTGTTTTAATTTAGATACATGATTTCGAAAACTCGTGCTTTCTTCTTTTTTCGTGCTTATTAGTTAATTAACCAATACATAATTTGGTTTACAGATTATTTGAAGTGGCTCTGTATCTTCTGGCACTCTTCTTTCGATGAAGTTTTAGAAGCACGCGGTCGTCGACATATTGTTTCTTCAAAAACTCTTAACAAAGGTAAACACCTTTCCTTTCCATCTCCACTCAGAGGAAGTCCATATGCCATGACAAATAAATCTTTTTTTTCACGTGTGTGTACCTCTGCAACAACTGAAAGAACTGCTTTGCAGGTTGCACGTAGGACTTGGCAGTAAGAAGGCAATAGGGGATGCGATGATGTCAATTATGCACCGAACATTGATGGTTTTATCAGAACTAATAGGAACCGGAGCAACACCCTTCTCAATCGCTTCATCAAGGGAGTAGTAAGCAGAAGTCATACCAGAGTCCATTTTCGGATCCATTATCTCCAAAGCAGACATGGCAGCATATAGATTGAAATTATCTCCGTGGATGAGGTCTCCTTCTTGAGGATCCTGACAAGCAGCATGGAGAAGAGGTTGTGCTTGAGGCTATTGAACAAAGGCTTTGAAAATGCCTGAGGAAAACTCAAACGCAAAATCCGGGGATTATCCAAGAGCTTTGTTGAGGCTTGGACAATGACTGTTGCATAGTTCGGTGAAGAATTCTTTAGGTATTTGGCAAATGATTATAATTGCATTACATTATGTTCTTCCTTAACTTAGTTTAGAAAGTTCTAAACGGACAATCCTCTGTTGCCGCAGGTTTAGTTCAAGGTCCGTGTACGATAGACATAATCATACTGTTGCTGCAAGGTGGAGTAAACTTAGAGGTTGTGGCTTAATAATGTTCTGAATCAGTTTAGTTGCAGATTTCATCCTTGAATTTCTTCTCGAAATTAGTCATCTGGTAGGACCTCTCATTTTGAGTTTCTTCAACAATACTCATTACTCTTGAAGTGTGCATATTAATGTCATCAAAGAATTTTACAGTTGCTTCTGAAACCGCGTGCGCCAGAAGTGTACTTTGTTGTAATCCCTCCTCTTGTTGTTTAACCAAGAATGCTACTAGCTGTTTTTGTTCATCAAGAGAATCACGGATGCTGACTGCATTGTTAGTTTTGCAGGTCAATTGATATTCTATCAGGTAAGCCATCACTTTGAGATTTTGCTTAGTTGTCGGCGAACGAATTCTATATTTTAACTTAATTTCCATGCTCTTTGCAGTAACCGAGCTTGTGTAGCTTCTCATCGTGACTTTCTATCTCGTAGTACATCTTAATTCGTGTTTCCTCGTGCTCAAGAGTGATGACTCCATCAAACGCAAAAATCAGCTCAAAGGCATGTTTGTAGATACCCTCTCCACCAAGGGAATAAGACTATTTAGGGACTGTCGCTACTGCGAAAATCGGCGCCGGCTGACAGAAGAGTCGCCACCGTGCGTTATTTATCCCAAAGGAGGGAAAGGAAACGCTCGAAGTAAACCTTGCAAAAAACGGGAAAGGTATGGTCATCGCAACCAAAACCTGGATTCGGGAGTCGGTTACGCAAGGGGAAGGTATTAGCACCCCTCACGTCCGTCGTACTCGACGGGATCCACGCTTGGTGTTTATAAGGAAAAGGGTGTGTTTATCTATCTACGCTAATGGTCAGTCTGAAAAGAAAAGAAAAGGACAGGACTCAACAGAACATACGGTGTTCTGGGCCTACGTACTCCCTCGTGCAATGGGAAAGTCAGAGTCAACGTAGTTCGACTACCTACGTCTAGACGGGGGAAAGTTGCTCGCCAGGACATCGCGTCCTGTGCCTACGTACTTCCACATGGCATGGAAGATCAGAGCAAACGTAGTTCGACTACGCAAGAGATGAATTCACTTTTGTTTTATCCTTTATTAAGTGTTTTTCTGTTGTTTTGAGAAAGGAAAGAGACACCCTAAAACTATGGTTGAAAAGGGGAATCTACCTATTGTTATCATGCCTGGTTGACCATCCTAATGTCTATCATAACTCCTCCGCAGCGGAGAAGTTAGAGCTCCTAAGGGATCATGGCAACAGGACTAAACAGCAAACAGGAATCAACTGCGAAGTAAAGAAATACTGGAAATATGCATGAATGCAACAACCAAACAAACAAGGCACAAAGGCCGCAAACCATAGAGGTAAGGGAGCTCAGCTCTACCAAATACCAGCAAGCAAAGCCACTCAATAACAAACAACCAGAAGGAGGACCACCTCAACTTCTCATGCACACAAAGCCTACTTCTAAGATGCACCTACCTCAGAAATATCTAGATGAACCCCTAAGTCTAATGCAGCACAACACCACACAAGTCAAACAACACAAAGAGAAGGCGAACCAGCCTGACAAACCCCTATCCAAAACTTAATCCAAAACCCTGAGCAGGACCCCTAAACAAAACCCTAATCAAAACCCTGGGGCGTGATGAAAATCCGGTTAGAGTCTAACAGATCCTGAACCTGGCTTCTAAGCACCTTACAATCATTCGTTGAATGCCCCTGTGCCCCAACATGGTACTCACAGCGGGCGCTGGCATCAAAACCTGGAGGATATGGTGGAATCACTAGATTAGTCTCTTTCGGCACTATCAATCCACCTCTGACCAGATCTGGCAACAACTGACTGTACGACACCGGTAGCTGAGTAAACTGCCTTTCAGGTTTCCTTGGTCTTCGTTGGGCGTGCTGACGCGATCGACGACAGGATGACCGTTGACTTGAAGTGTCTGAAAACCGATCCTGAGATGCTAGAGATTCTGAGACGACGTCATTTCCTTCTTCCCATTCTTCCTGAGAACTGACAACTGACTCATTCTTAGCGACTGGGATATAAGGAGCATCTCGAAGCTTTCCACTCTTGAGTCCTCTCTCCACAAGCTCACCCATTCTCATCAGGTCCACAAAGCTTGTGCAACCGAACAATTTGTCATAATAATGGCCCTTCAGAGTACCCAAGAAGATGTCAACCATTTCTCTTTCCTGAAGCGGTGGTTGAACACTAGCAGCCAATTCTTTCCATCTTTGCACATACCCTCTAAATGATTCATTCTCCGCCCGAGATAATTCTTGCAGATGTACGAGACTAGGAGCCATATCCAGGTTGTACTCGTACTGCTTCATGAAAGCTCTGGCTAAATCCACCCATGATCGAATCTGATTACTCTCTAACTGCACATACCATCTCAAAGATGCCCCAGTCAGACTATACTGAAAGCAATGGATCATCAGCTTGTCATCTCGCACAAACGAAGTCATTCTTCGACAGAACATCATCAAATGTTGCTTCGGACAGCTATCTCCCATGTACTTCTCAAATTTCGGCACTTTGAACTTATAAGGCAACACCAGGTCAGGAACCAAACACATGTCTGCAGCATTCAGGTTAACAACATCTTTGACCTCCAAAGCTTTAACTCTTTCTTCCAATGCTCGGAACCTTCTATCACCTTCAAGGGCTCTTGAGTTTACAGTCCTGGCTACCGGGATATCTCTGCGTGGATTCCTCTCAAGGAAAACAGCACCTTGATTGCTAACAGGAGGAGGACGTTCATTTCGGGCCACAAACTGCTCAGGTCGATCTCAGTTCCCAACAGTAGGCTGTACCACTTGATCTGCAGTAACGTTGTTCGCTTGCGGGGAGTCTTCCATAGAATCATATCGATGGCTGGACGTCATGGTAAACCCTGTCAAGGTGTTAGGAGGCTGGAAATTGCCTTCAGACATAGCTACCAATTACCTGTAACTGACTACACTGCTTGATTCTGCCCAAATCTGCTTCAGCCCCTTGGTCGTCTTCAACACTCCACTCTTGCCTCGAACAATCCCCCGAGAATCACCCTCTGGTGAAAACAAAGGCTGGATAAGTGCTATGGCCAGCTAGAGGAATGCTATGCAATATGGTTTATGCAGACAGAATACAAAAAATGCTAACGTGCATGTGCGCATTGGGGATATTTCCCCTCCGATTCCAGTGTCAAGGTAGCAAGACAAGATAAACCATAAAGACAATATTTAGAAAAACCCTCATATATTTATTGGAATAACAGTCTCGTCAGGGTGTTACACAACTATGTTCCATACAACTGATATGATAAAGGAGGATCCCAACCAACATGCCTGGTGGTGATCTCAACACACAGAATACAAGAGAGAAATCAAGTGCGGGTACGGTCGCAGAAATCCTCGAACAGCTTCTTCGTCTCTGCGTGATCCGGTTGATAAATCAAGCCTTCTATCAACTGATCCCTTTTCCTGACCGTTCCATGGATATCTCTGACAAAATCTTCCCAAGCCTTATCCTAGGCACCATCCTCAGGTTTGGGCCTCTTGATGTCTGCTCTGCGCTGACAATCTTCCAGATTCTTCATGGCATCAATCAGTTTGCGCTCGGCCTCGTATCGACGACATGCTTCTTCTTCAAGCTCTTCAGTCTTCACTCTAACCTGTTCTCCCAACTGAGCAACCTGTGTCTTTAGCTCTTCTTCCCGTTCTTTGCGTTTGGCCATAGTGAGATCCCAGTGCTCTCTGAACTTAGCTAACTTCGTGTAGGCCCTTTCCAGCTCTTGTTTCTTAGTAGCCAATACACTGCTAACTGAGTCTACATCTAACTCCAAACGCTTCTTGGTTTCAGTCAACTCCAATAAAGTAGTCTTCATATGTTTCAAAGTCTCGGCCTGTTGCTTGGAAAAATATCCTGTTTCAATCTTTTCATGACGAAGCTGGGCATTCTCTTTCTCTAAAGCTTCTTTAGCCTTTGCTAACTCTTCTTTCTCCGCCATCAGCTGCTTGTATACCTGTATGTCTATAGTGGTGGGCTCCTCCACCGGAGACGGATACAATGGCTGAACTGCAGGATAAGGCATAAGGAATTTCGTAGCTCGTTCACGAATCCATCCCACATACGGACCAAGAACTCGAGTACCCCCTTTGCTACATGAAGGCTTCCCTCTCTTATGCAGGTTCTTCCATGCTTTCTCAAGCTTGATCAACATCTCTTCCTCTATTTCCCCAGTGAGATACAGAGATTCCTGTATCTCCTCGGGCTTCGGCGCTTCCTAAGGTGCATACCCAAACTGCCTGATTAATAAGGAAGGGTTGTAATTGACACACCCTCTCCTTCCTATCAAAGGAACATTAGGGAAACCTTCGCATCTGTATATGACCTCAACTCCTAACACCTCCTCATTAACCCACACCACATTCTCAAAAGTCAACCCCATCAAGCGCTCCGGCCATCCTAAAGAATCAATAGAAGTGACAAAAGGCCCTGACTTCGGCATATGACTAGTAAACCACCGGCACAGTAGAGGTACACAGCAAGAGACATTCCTTCCTCGCCGCTTTTCATTTTGGTAGTGAGTGGAATGGTGGATATCTCCCAGCAAGGTAGGAACTGGGTTCTTTGCAGCCAGAATATAGAAAGCATCTGCATCAACAAAATCAGGAATGTTTGGGAACAATACAATGCCATAAACACACACAGCAAGGATGGCGTCAAAAACAACCCAGCCACCCTTCTTGGCATACTCCCGAGCCTTCTCCACCAAAACATCCAACGGAAATCCCCACACATCTCCTCTTCTGATCATCTTCCCTGTCAGCTCAAACTCTCCTAAGTACAGAATAGCAGAAAGCTAAGCCAGATTAGGCTTAGCGTCCGTGTGATAGAAAGGCATCTGCTCGCGAATCGGTATATCCAAGAGTGCAGAATACTCCTCTAGGGTAGGAGCCAAAACAAAATCAGGAAATACGAAACACCTGAGCTCCGCATCATAAAACTGCAACAGGGTGTAAATACCGCTGATCTCATAAGCCGAGGGCTGGTAAACAAAAGTCAGGATCCTCCCATACGTCTTCCTGAAATCTCCCATCACCTTCTTCTTAGCAATATTAATTAACTCTGACAACAGACTGATATCTGGAGACGGGAATTTGTAGGGTAACACTCTCTTCATGGCTTCCATGTCTTGCTAGGAAACAAACACCGGAACTGGGAAGGAAAATATGTACCTGCAATACACACACGTTAGTTAGATGCACATGGTGATGCAATAATGCAATATGATAAATGATGCAATTAGTGAACATATGGGCCATGCTGTAGCCTGAAGAGGAACATCTCTGTGATGTCAAGAACAGAAAACCACCACAGTCACCAGAACTCCATGACACTAACTATCATCTGACACCCAAAATACCAATCCCCTGGTAAGAAATCCATCTGAACCTCTGTATCTGACGAGAAAACCATCTGATAATAGTATCAACCTCAAACAAGAAACCCATCTGATCCGAACAACACACCTGTTAACGAGCCAAGAAAACTATCTGATAAATACTAAATCAAGGTTTCTGAAGGCCAGTTTTCCTGCAATAACCCAATCCCCCTCACAGGTATGGACCTAATCCACGGGCAAAGGTACGGCATCCTATGCGGTCATCAGCGTCACAGACTTTCATGAGTGATGATACGATTCCCAGAAGGAGTGGCATCATCAAGTCATGAAGAGGCCTCACTTAGCTGATTTCCAAATGATCGGTCCCCAGAGTCGACAAACCTCACGTCTGGACTCCCCTCAGATCCTCAGGGCCGGAAAGGAGCACCTCGGCGAAAACCTCGTCTAGGTGCATACTCAAGCCCAGGTCCGGCTTCTCACTCATAGTAACCTCCCTCTCCCACAGCAATAATCATAATAATATAGTGCTGAAAGTAAATGCGGAAAGGTAAAGGTGCGGGAAAGTAAAGTGCGGAAAGGTAAAACACACCTGCACAACACCCAACAGATAAACACCCAAGCGCTAGGATTGACTCGCGTAGGGGATGGGAAACGGTCCCAACATAAGGGATGGGAAAAGTCCCTAGATGCTATAAAGTCCCCAGCAGAGTCGCCAGCTGTCGCTACTGCGAAAATCGGCGCCGAATGACAGAAGAGTCGCCACCGTGCGTTATTTATCCCAAAGGAGGGAAAGGAAACGCTCGAGGTAAACCTCGCAAAAAACGGGAAAGGTATGGTCATCGCAACCAAAACCTGGATTCGGGAGTCGGTTACGCAAGGGGAAGGTATTAGCACCCCTCACGTCCGTCGTACTCGACGGGATCCACGCTTGGTGTTTATAAGGAAAAGGGTGTGTTTATCTATCTACGCTAATGGTCAGTCTGAAAAGAAAAGAAAAGGACAGGACTCGACAGAACATACGGTGTTCTGGGCCTACGTACTCCCTCGTGCAATGGGAAAGTCAGAGTCAACGTAGTTCGACTACCTACGTCTAGACGGGGGAAAATTGCTCGCCAGGACATCGCGTCCTGTGCCTACGTACTTCCACACGGCATGGAAGATCAGAGCAAACGTAGCTCGACTACGCAAGAGATGAATTCACTTTTGTTTTATCCTTTATTAAGTGTTTTTCTGTTGTTTTGAGAAAGGAAAGAGACACCCTAAAACTATGGTTGAAAAGGGGAATCTACCTATTGTTATCATGCCTGGTTGACCATCCTAATGTCTATCATAACTCCTCCGCAGCGGAGAAGTTAGAGCTCCTAAGGGATCATGGCAACAGGACTAAACAGCAAACAGGAATCAACTGCGAAGTAAAGAAATACTGGAAATATGCATGAATGCAACAACCAAACAAACAAGGCACAAAGGCCGCAAACCACAGAGGTAAGGGAGCTCAGCTCTACCAAATACCAGCAAGCAAAGCCACTCAATAACAAACAACCAGAAGGAGGACCACCTCAACTTCTCATGCACATAAAGCCTACTTCTAAGATGCACCTACCTCAGAAATATCTAGATGAACCCCTAAGTCTAATGCAGCACAACACCACACAAGTCAAACAACACAAAGAGAAGGCGAACCAGCCTGACAAACCCCTATCCAAAACTTAAACCAAAACCCTGAGCAGGACCCCTAAACAAAACCCTAATCAAATCTCTAAGCAAAACCCTAACACAAGAGAAAACAAACCAGTCTCCAAGCTTCAAAACAAGCTTACCAAAGAAAGGGAGCTAAGCAGACAAACCCATAGTGCCTTCCTCAGGACAGTACCAGGAGGTTACCACTCAGGAATCATATCCTATGCGGCTCAACAACTGTGAACGGTTTACATTCCTCCTCAGGAGAAACTAAACTCACATGAAGGCTCCGACATCATTGGATACTTGAGAAATCCTACATGAACTAAGGGAGCTAAGTGAACAGGCCCATAGTGCCTTCCTCGGGAAAGTACTAGGAGGCTTCCACTTAGGAATCATATCCCATGTGGCTCAACAACTGTGATCAGTTTACATTCCTCCTCAGGAGAAACTAAACTCACATGAAGGCTCCAACATCATTGGATACTTAAGAAATCCTAGATGAACTAAGGGAACTAAGTGAACAGGCCCATAGTGCCTTCCTCGGGAAAGTACTAGGAGGCTTCCACTTAGGAATCATATCCCATGTGGCTCAACAACTGTGATCAGTTTACATTCCTCCTCAGGAGAAACTAAACTCACATGAAGGCTCCAACATCATTGGATACTTGAGAAAGAGGTGAGAAGAAAGAATGAAAGACATCCATAGTGCCTTCCTCAGGAAAGTACCATAAATTTCCCTCAAACTTCAGGATCTCAAACCTCACAAACAGAGAACAAGCTCCTAGACTAGGACCTCAAACCATGCATCCTTGCAAGCTCCAACAAGACTTCATCCAGCCTCCATCCTCAAGAAGAAACCACAGGCCCTCAACCCAAAGGAAACTAACTCTGAAGTTCAACCACAGTTGAACTTCAAAGTCAGAAGCCTATCAAGACTTCTCCTATTCTTAGGCTCGAACAAAAATAACAGAACACCCTACAAAAATCTACCAAAAATCTAGGGGAAACATACATGGCTCTATGATCCCAAGATCAAATCTCAAAGCCTAAGTCAACTTCTAAGGCTACTAAACAATCCCTAACACGTGAATGGTCAAGGGTTAACCAGCAAGTTATGAGGTCTCTATTCTCTAATCCTAAAACAATATCAATCAATCCCTAAAAAATCCCCAAAAATCCTATGGGGAGCATGCATAAGTCTAGTATAACATACTAAAAAACTAGAGCAAAAATCATTACCAAATGAGAGAACTAAAATCAGCAAGGCAGACACACCACAAACCAATTATTCCATATCAATTAAAATACAAAAATGCAAATAAAAATGAAAATGCATGATCAAATTAATATTTTTGCATTATAAAATTCTAAATTGAATTATGAGCCTATGAAAAAAAGAAGGGAATTAATTGGACACTTCTACCATTTTTTATGAATTTATTCCTAACATGATGCAAAACAAAAAAAATAAGGAAAATAAAAAAAGAAATAAAACAGGGGGGGTGCATTAGCAACACGCATCAATTATTCAGACTGGGCCCCAAATTGAGGGGGGGGGGTGCGCGTAGCAAATAGGGCCCAAGCCCAAACCAAATCCTTCAGCCTTCTCACACTCAGGGGGGTATAGCGAGAAAGAGAGGGGTGTGTGATAGTAATCACATGTTGGGCTTAACCCAACCCAAACCCTAACCCAACTCATTATCCAACAAAACCAATCTCCCCCTCCAAAATTCTGGTTACTGTTCATCCTCCTAAACCCTAGCTGCGCTCCCAACCTCTCTCCCTCTTCTCTCTCTGAGAAAACCCTCTCACTCTCAACCTCACACACACTTGCGCTCATGAAACCATCAAACAGAAAACCCTTACAAACTCACTACGACCAGCAAACCCTAATCTAAACTCACGACCTACCTACACAAACAGCTGTTCAAACATGCAAGATTTTAGAGGAACAAGAATGAAACCTGGAGAACGTCGCTGAAGGAACACGTGACGATCTTTGAAGGCGTTGTAGCGTTGAAGATCTACAAGTTTTCTGAAGAAGATCTTCAAAGAATCTGGGTGGAAATTGCTGGAGGAACGCGTTCGTAGACGATTTACGAAGATGAAGTTCTGGATCTTGAAGGTTTGCTTGAAGATCAACAATCTTTCTGGGAAATTGGTGAAGGAGTTGGTGTTCTGGAAACAACAGTATGAAGATCGTAATATTTCTGGGCGCAAACTCAAGTGTTCTTGGATAAAGAAGCAAAACGATTGAAGATCTTGGCGTTTTTCTGGGGAATATTGATGAAGGTCTATGAAGATTCTGGAAAATCGTATGAAGTTTCCGGCGACGGATGAATTTTCCGGCGAATTATGGATGAAGAGGAACGGGGAAGATCGGAGAAGAAAGGAGAAGATGTGAGGATTCTGGGCAAAAATGGCTCCGGCGGGTTGTTACGGTGGTCCGGCGACGGTTAGGGTTGCCGGCGGTGGGGCGGTCACCGAATTTGCATGGCCGGCGATGAGGGCCCCGGTGAGGCTTGGTGAGGCGACAGGTGGCGTGAGAGTTAATGCATGTGGGGCGCGTGGCAGAAAGGGAGAGAGAGAGTGTGGGACGTGTGGCAGAATGTGGTGAGTTCTGAGAATTGAGGTGGGGTCTCCAGAAGTGAACGCGTGGAACGCTTTATAGGGTGACATGTGTCACTGCAAATGGGACAAAAAAAAGCAAAAACGGACTAATATGACTTGGGCCTCCAAAAACCATAACTGGGCCCACGAAAAAACTGCAATAAACCCAAAAATAAATCTGAATGAAAATGATTAAGAAATTCTGAATTAAAATGATTAAACCTAATTAAAAATTAATCAAAGATTAAACCTAACTAACTCTAAAACAATTAACTAAATGAAAACTCAATTAACTCTAATTAAAAGATTAAATCCTAATTAAATCTAAAAGATGATCAAAATCTAATTAAACCTATATTAAACTAATGTCTATTAATATCTCTAAAAAAAACTATTAACCGATATTAACCACTAGACTAATGATAAAAAAAACTCTAATAACTCTCTAACAATTCCACTAACCTCAAAAAACTCTAATAATATCTAAACAAAAATGGATGACCACTATTAATTTCTATTAAAGCAAAAAAACACCTATTAAAAAAATATTCTATTAAACTATCTATTAAAATCCTATTATCTAATATCTATTAAATCTATTAAAATTCTATTAAATCTCTAATAAAATCTATACTATTTATTTGAAACTATTAAAAAACTACTAAAACCTATTAAAAATTCTAAAAGAGATTTAAAGCTATTAAAAATATAAAAAATCTATTTAAATTCTAGAAAAATCTAAAAAAGCCTATTTAAAATCTACAAAGGCTATTAAATCCTAAAAAAATGCAGACAAATGCAAATGACCAACATAAAAGATAGCGCGAGACCAGATCGAAGCAAACAGTAGACCCCGAGCATCAGAATATCCCCAAAACCACCATGTAAGCTAAAAACACCGAGAAGCGCACAATTCCCCGAAAATAAAACCCTGATTATCTAGACTGGATCTGACATATCTGGTAAATGAAACCCAAACTGTAACCCTGACATCCTCTGTATGTATACAAGTGTCATGCATCTGATATGCGAATATGAATTTAAACCACGAGTCAGATAGGAGAACCGGTTGGTCAAATTTTAGGGTGCAACAACTGCCCCTATTCAAGCGACTTGGACCTGAAGGGTTGAAGAGCGCTCAGCCTTCAAACATTCGGAGGTACGAGACGGTTGAATACCAATAAAGCCCGAAAATTTGCCAACCGTGAGACTATACTGTAAAACTGCTTGGGGAATAAAATCCAGAAAACCGAGTTCAGTCATTACGGCAACAAACTGATCAATCATCTGATAAAGAACTCCTGATTTTAACGCCCGTTACCTGTGTGATACCCCATATAACAAACCCGAGGGTTGCAACAAAACACCTGGTCTTCTCACATCGTCTACTGATAGACAGGAAGAGAAATATACTCACATCGTCTAAAGATAGACGGAAAGACAACCTGAATCCGAAGAAACAAACCAATACTCACATCGTCTAAGGATAGACGGAAAGACACCCTGATCCAAGGAAGGAAACATCAATACTCACATCGTCTAAGGATAGACGGAAAGACACCCATCCCGAAGGAAAAAATCAATACTCACATTGTCTAAGGATAGACGGGAAGACACCCATAATCCCGAAGGAACAAATTCAATACTCACATCGTCTAATGATAGACGGGAAGACACCCATAATCCCGAAGGAAAAATATTCAATACTCACATCGTCTAATGATAGACGGGAAGACACCAAAAATCCATACTCACATCGTCTAATGATAGACGGGAAGAAAGCCATATCCTGGAGAAACCCCATCTTGAAACCCCACTGAAGAAAAATCACCCGAAGCTTCACATTGTCTACTGATAGACGGAAAGAAAACCATACTCGAACTCAAGACGTCTAATGATAGACGGAGAAATCCACTTATCGGAGGAACACATCATCAATATGAATTGACGGGAAGAAAAGTCTGTCGATACCAGATGACTGATTGATCAAAGCATAACTGTTGTATGATCTGAAATACGAATAATCTGCTGCACTGCCTGAACACTGCTGCTGGATGAATGCCCCTGAACTGATCACAGCGTAATTCACGCGCCATATGAGGCTGATAGAAAACCTGGCTTATGCTTCGTATGCATATGCATATGTTTGAATCTTTCTATGACGTAATGCTCCATTCAGGATGGAAATGCTACGCATTTTAAACATGAAATGCAAGTATGATGCAAATATGATGATATGCAATATGCTAATGCAGGCTCGGGCTGCTGGAGAAAGTCTGGTACAGAAAACCACTTCAGCAAAATAAATGCTGAAGACGAAGCCAACTCCGCTGGGGAGAAACCGGATATCACAGAATTATTCCAGTAAAATAAATGCTGGAAGAGTGAAATCAACTCCGCTGGGGAAATTGGGAACTTAACCAGGCACCTCGTTGAAGTAACACCCTGCTGGGGAATAGCATATGTGCCAAGTATGATTGGACTTCTCTGGGGATAGCTTACCCGTGCCAATGAAAAACTGGACTTTGCTGGAGAAAATAGACGGAGTCTTCCTGCGTACTGATGACGATTGGATTTGGAAACTGATGCGCCAACACGGATGGGCCTCACAATGATCGCCAACATGGGTTTAGGCTTTTAGGCTATCTGCGGTGGGTCAGGTACAACTGACGCTGGAAAACACTCTGTCTGAATACACAGCTTTCTAGTTGAAGAGTCAAGGGAGAGTAACACGACTTCCCGACATTCGTCTCGCACTCGAAAATTGGCTGAATCTGCTCTAATAGCTCTAAATAACCCTGCTGATACGGAGAAGAACAATCCTTTCGCTTATGATATGCCCCAGCCTGCGGGATCTCTGTGGGGATAGTCCTCGAGAGGAAATCTGCAAATCTGTTCCCTGATGGTCTGATATGAAATGCCCCAGCGTTCTGAACTTCTAAGGGATACCTTACATCAAATGCTTCTCGAATAAAGAATAACTTCTGCGCTCTTACGATGGCCTGCCCCTGACTGCAATGACCTTGCCCCTGATTATCTGATTCAGAGTAGTTCCCCTGACTACGAGATATTCACCGAATCTCAACCTGACTGCCCCGGATAACTGACTTCGAAAGGCTGACCTGACTGGGGATCACGCTAATAGCTTGCCCTTGCCCTCGGAACATTCGGGCGCTCTGTATTCTATCCTGACCATACCTTCCATTGGAGAAAACTTTCCTGCTGTCAAGCACTTACTCGCAAGTAAAACAAGTTGTTCTGCGTAAAAGACGTATTAATGCAACACATATGATGGCTTTGACATCCAATCTGTTCACTAGGAATAGGAAAAACAGTTTATGGCATATAATGCACACAACATTTATCAACATCAGTACCAACATGGTAAGAGGAACCCTTTTAGGAGTCAGAATCGACGCGACCTTTACCGAAGTATGCTTTCGAACCAACCTGCTTCAATTAGGACTTTTGAAGGTTATAACGTGGTCAGGTTCACGGTTTTGAAGGAACGAATAAAGGCTCAAAGTTTATTTTAACCCACCCATTCTCCTTGATGTTCTCCGATCCTATGTTCAGGTAATTCGACCTTAGCACTCACCTCTCAGAGGTTGAAAGATAGAAGTGATAGTTCGAGAAACCATGAGCTTTTGGAGCGACAGCCACTCACTCTTCGTCTTTGACACTTAGGGTCACACGACTCGTGTCTCATTTGAAGATTTTTCTTTTGTCATCCTTTCATCTTTTTTCTTATCCCTAACTTTTTCCTGGACTGACTCCTTTTGAATTTCTTTTGATTTTTTTTTTAAGTCCAGCGGGATGCCCTCATTTTTGCCTAAGTCATTTGCTTTGAAATTTTGACTTAGCGGGCTTCTGATTCTCTTTTTTGCTTTCTCTTTTTCCGAACAAGTCGTGTGACGCTGGTTGTCTGACTCATTGGAGAATAATGTGACTGTCTCACTCTTGATTTAACCATTGTGGTTTTTTAGGCACGACCTCTAGAGGTGCGATTGATCCTCGAACGGACACTCCTTTTGCAATTTGAACGCTCGGCCAAATTAGCTAACACCTACCCTGCCCCAGGTTAAAGATGGATGGTTTTTCGTTTTCAGAAAGAACTCCTACTACTAGGCTCAAAGGGGTTGACAAGGGATTATCTTCCTTATATCACCGGTGTTTAGGGTTTTGAAACAATGCCTGTACATCATCAGCAGGTTTTATCTCAAAAGCATACAATTCGGAAGTTGCATGTCGTTCATTTTCGTCATCCTCCTCAGATCCTTCTTAACCAAGCATTGGACATTTGTAAAAACAATTAATGAACACGACTGGATTTAATCAAAACATGCATATTTATTTCATTATCATCAATTGAATGAAAACAACAAGTTTTACGAACAAGATCGCAATTTAAACAGGAAAGAAACTACAAACATAAAGAAATGACAAGATAAAACAAAGAAAAAAAATGCCAGCTTCCAAGAACCGGGCTTTCACATCTGTTCTGCTGCTGAACCAGCCATCTTCACAATCAGTTATTAGAGGCAACTCGCTGTCGTCCTGGTCTGCCTTCAGCGACCCAACCAAATTATAGAGCCCCTTCTCTTCATTCAGATGATTTTGGGACCTTCCTGCCCGAAGTTGATAGCTGCACTGTCGAGTAGGTCCTGCACCTTGTGCTTGAAGGCCAGACAATCTTCAATGTTGTGCCCCGGTGCTCCTGAATGGAAATCACAGCGCTCCTTGATATCATAACCTACTGGAGGCGTACCTGTCAGCGGGGCTAACTTCCTCTTCTCAACCAACTGCAATCGTAGCAACACCTGAAGAAGTTCGGCATATGGCATCGGAGGCACCTCAAATACCCTCACCGGCCTCTGATTTTGAGCTCTCCGCTGATTGGGATGCTGCTGCCTCTGCCACTGTTGAGACCGTTGCTGTCGTCGCTGGTATCGGGTTGACTGTTGAACAACCTTCGTAGCAAATACAACATCAGTTTCTTGACTTTCACCGTACTGATTAAGGCACTCCTTATGCTTAGCCATCTTCTTTCTCAGATCTGCCCCAGGAATAGGCAACAGTTGTGGGCATAGAGATTCTGACACCATGGAGTCCAATATACGTTTCTGACCTACTGCAGCTTTAGAAACATCCATCATCTTAGCATCAACTGGGATAGGAGCAGTACGTACAGCTACACCGCTTGGCGTGAATTCAATATCTTGCGAGTCAATCAGGTCTTGAACATTGTGCTTAAGTTTCCCAGGCACAGGTGGCACGAGATTCTTCACTGCGGCTTCAAACAGCTGATCATCCTTTTTCCTAAGCACATTCTTGACTACTTCCATGATCAAGCTCATTTGGGTCTTCAGCTGACTATTTTCCTCTTTGAGGATCTTCTGCTCCAGACGCATCTCTTGCATGCCTCTCATCATCTGCCCCAGCTGGCTTCGGACTTCACCCAATTCAACCTGATTCTGTTCCATCTCTGAAGGAATTCCTACAACAAACTGGACGATGAGGAAATAAGACCCACGGTTCTGATGTACCTGTTAAATGATAATGCAAAGCAGAAAGCAATCACATATTCATGACAAGACAAAGAGAAACTCAAGCTATAAGCACACAGACAAACATCTCCCACACATGTACAACCAACAAAAGCAGCACATAAGCACAAATGAGTACGAATACAATGACCCCAGCCAACAATCCTGGTGGTGGTCAGCAAATACTAATGCACAAAAGCTACAACGGGTCAGCAGAGAAAACAGATGCGACACCCGGCACCGAAACCTCTAGAAACTTCTCCCATATTCAACTGAACTCTCCGTTTGACATTCTTCAGAACACACACTTCCCGCGGAGTCTCTCATGACGTTAACTGACGAACCCACACAACTGGATGACGGAGAATCGTTAATCTGAACAAAACCCTGGGGCGTGATGAAAATCCGGTTAGAGTCTAACAGATCCTGAACCTGGCTTCTAAGCACCTTACAATCATTCGTTGAATGCCCCTGTGCCCCAACATGGTACTCACAGTGGGCGCTGGCATCAAAACCTGGAGGATATGGTGGAATCACTTGATTAGTCTCTTTCGACACTATCAATCCACCTCTGACCAGATCTGGCAACAACTGACTGTACGACACCAGTAGCTGAGTAAACTGCCTTTCAGGTTTCCTTGGTCTTCGTTGGGCGTGCTGACGCGATCGACGACAGGATGACCGTTGACTTGAAGTGTCTGAAAACCGATCCTGAGATGCTAGAGATTCTGAGACGACGTCATTTCCTTCTTCCCATTCTTCCTGAGAACTGACAACTGACTCATTCTTAGCGACTGGGATATAAGGAGCATCTCGAAGCTTTCCACTCTTGAGTCCTCTCTCCACAAGCTCACCCATTCTCATCAGGTCCACAAAGCTTGTGCAACCGAACAATTTGTCATAATAATGGCCCTTCAGAGTACCCAAGAAGATGTCAACCATTTCTCTTTCCTGAAGCGGTGGTTGAACACTAGCAGCCAATTCTTTCCATCTTTGCACATACCCTCTAAATGATTCATTCTCCGCCCGAGATAATTCTTGCAGATGTACGAGACTAGGAGCCATATCCAGGTTGTACTCGTACTGCTTCATGAAAGCTCTGACTAAATCCACCCATGATCGAATCTGATTACTCTCTAACTGCACATACCATCTCAAAGATGCCCCAGTCAGACTATACTGAAAGCAATGGATCATCAGCTTGTCATCTCGCACAAACGAAGTCATTCTTCGACAGAACATCATCAAATGTTGCTTCGGACAGCTATCTCCCATGTACTTCTCAAATTTCGGCACTTTGAACTTATAAGGCAACACCAGGTCAGGAACCAAACACATGTCTGCAGCATTCAGGTTAACAACATCTTTGACCTCCAAAGCTTTAACTCTTTCTTCCAATGCTCGGAACCTTCTATCACCTTCAAGGGCTCTTGAGTTTACAGTCCTGGCTACCAGGATATCTCTGCGTGGATTCCTCTCAAGGAAAACAGCACCTTGATTGCTAACAGGAGGAGGACGTTCATTTCGGGCCACAAACTGCTCAGGTCGATCTCGGTTCCCAACAGTAGGCTGTACCACTTGGTCTGCAGTAACGTTGTTCGCTTGCGGGGAGTCTTCCATAGAATCATACCGATGGCTGGACGTCATGGTAAACCCTGTCAAGGTGTTAGGAGACTGGAAATTGCCTTCAGACATAGCTACCAATTACCTGTAACTGACTACACTGCTTGATTCTGCCCAAATCTGCTTCAGCCCCTTGGTCGTCTTCAACACTCCACTCTTGCCTCGAACAATCCCCCGAGAATCACCCTCTGGTGAAAACAAAGGCTGGATAAGTGCTCTGGCCAGCTAGAGGAATGCTATGCAATATGGTTTATGTAGACATAATACAAAAAATGCTAACGTGCATGTGCGCATTGGGGATATTTCCCCTCCGATTCCAGTGTCAAGGTAGCAAGACAAGATAAACCATAAAGACAATATTTAGAAAAACCCTCATATATTTATTGGAATAACAGTCTCGTCAGGGCGTTACACAACTATGTTCCATACAACTGATATGATAAAGGAGGATCCCAACCAACATGCCTGGTGGTGATCTCAACACACAGAATACAAGAGAGAAATCAAGTGCGGGTACGGTCGTAGAAATCCTCGAACAGCTTCTTCGTCTCTGCGTGATCCGGTTGATAAATCAAGCCTTCTATCAACTGATCCCTTTTCCTGACCGTTCCATGGATATCTCTGACAAAATCTTCCCAAGCCTTATCCTGGGCACCATCCTCAGGTTTGGGCCTCTTGATGTCTGCTCTGCGCTGACAATCTTCCAGATTCTTCATGGCATCAATCAGTTTGCGCTCGGCCTCGTATCGACGACATGCTTCTTCTTCAAGCTCTTCAGTCTTCACTCTAACCTGTTCTCCCAACTGAGCAACCTGTGTCTTTAGCTCTTCTTCCCGTTCTTTGCGTTTGGCCATAGTGAGATCCCAGTGCTCTCTGAACTTAGCTAACTTCGTGTAGGCCCTTTCCAGCTCTTGTTTCTTAGTAGCCAATACACTGCTAACTGAGTCTACATCTAACTCCAAACGCTTCTTGGTTTCAGTCAACTCCAATAAAGTAGTCTTCATATGTTTCAAAGTCTCGGCCTGTTGCTTGGAAAAATATCCTGTTTCAATCTTTTCATGACGAAGCTGGGCATTCTCTTTCTCTAAAGCTTCTTTAGCCTTTGCTAACTCTTCTTTCTCCGCCATCAGCTGCTTGTATACCTGTATGTCTATAGTGGTGGGCTCCTCCACCGGAGACGGATACAATGGCTGAACTGCAGGATAAGGCATAAGGAATTTCGTAGCTCGTTCACGAATCCATCCCACATACGGACCAAGAACTCGAGTACCCCCTTTGCTACATGAAGGCTTCCCTCTCTTATGCAGGTTCTTCCATGCTTTCTCAAGCTTGATCAACATCTCTTCCTCTATTTCCCCAGTGAGATACAGAGATTCCTGTATCTCCTCGGGCTTCGGCGCTTCCTAAGGTGCATACCCAAACTGCCTGATTAATAAGGAAGGGTTGTAATTGACACACCCTCTCCTTCCTATCAAAGGAACATTAGGGAAACCTTCGCATCTGTATATGACCTCAACTCCTAACACCTCCTCATTAACCCACACCACATTCTCAAAAGTCAACCCCATCAAGCGCTCCGGCCATCCTAAAGAATCAATAGAAGTGACAAAAGGCCCTGACTTCGGCATATGACTAGTAAACCACCGGCACAGTAGAGGTACACAGCAAGAGACATTCCTTCCTCGCCGCTTTTCATTTTGGTAGTGAGTGGAATGGTGGATATCTCCCAGCAAGGTAGGAACTGGGTTCTTTGCAGCCAGAATATAGAAAGCATCTGCATCAACAAAATCAGGAATGTTTGGGAACAATACAATGCCATAAACACACACAGCAAGGATGGCGTCAAAAACAACCCAGCCACCCTTCTTGGCATACTCCCGAGCCTTCTCCACCAAAACATCCAACGGAAATCCCCACACATCTCCTCTTCTGATCATCTTCCCTGTCAGCTCAAACTCTCCTAAGTACAGAATAGCAGAAAGCTAAGCCAGATTAGGCTTAGCGTCCGTGTGATAGAAAGGCATCTGCTCGCGAATCGGTATATCCAAGAGTGCAGAATACTCCTCTAGGGTAGGAGCCAAAACAAAATCAGGAAATACGAAACACCTGAGCTCCGCATCATAAAACTGCAACAGGGTGTAAATACCGCTGATCTCATAAGCCGAGGGCTGGTAAACAAAAGTCAGGATCCTCCCATACGTCTTCCTGAAATCTCCCATCACCTTCTTCTTAGCAATAGTAATTAACTATGACAACAGACTGATATCTGGAGACAGGAATTTGTAGGGTAACACTCTCTTCATGGCTTCCATGTCTTGCTAGGAAACAAACACCGGAACTGGGAGGGAAAATATGTACCTGCAATACACACACGTTAGTTGGATGCACATGGTGATGCAATAATGCAATATGATAAATGATGCAATTAGTGAACATAGGGGCCATGCTGTATCCTGAAGAGGAACATCTCTGTGATATCAAGAACAGAAAACCACCACAGTCACTAGAACTCCATGACACTAACTATCATCTGACACCTAAAATACCAATCCCCTGGTAAGAAATCCATCTGAACCTCTGTATCTGACGAGAAAACCATCTGATAATAGTATCAACCTCAAACAAGAAACCCATCTGATCCGAACAACACACCTGTTAACGAGCCAAGAAAACTATCTGATAAATACTAAATCAAGGTTTCTGAAGGCCAGTTTTCCTGCAATAACCCAATCCCCCTCACAGGTATGAACCTAATCCACGGACAAAGGTACGGCATCCTATGCGGTCATCAGCGTCACAGACTTTCATGAGTGATGATACGATTCCCAGAAGGAGTGGCATCATCAAGTCATGAAGAGGCCTCACTTAGCTGATTTCCAAATGATCGGTCCCCAGAGTCGACAATCCTCACGTCTGGACTCCCCTCAGATCCTCAGGACCGGAAAGGAGCACCTCGGCGAAAACCTCGTCTGAGCGCAAATTTCGTAGGGAACTGTGCCTGCTCAGCAGACAGGTTCGTCTACTACTCTCCGCAACTATGTCTAGGTGCATACTCAAGCCCAGGTCCGGCTTCTCACTCATAGTAACCTCCGTCTCCCACAGCAATAATCATAATAATATAGTGCTGAAAGTAAATGCGGAAAGGTAAAGGTGCGGGAAAGTAAAGTGCGGAAAGGTAAAACACACCTACACAACACCCAACAGATAAACACCCAAGCGCTAGGATTGACTCGCGTAGGGGATGGGAAACGGTCCCAGCATAAGGGATGGGAAAAGTCCCTAGATGCTATAAAGTCCCCAGCAGAGTCTCCAGTTGTCGCTACTGCGAAAATCGGCGCCGGCTGACAGAAGAGTCGCCACCGTGCGTTATTTATCCCAAAGGAGGGAAAGGAAACGCTCGAAGTAAACCTCGCAAAAAACGGGAAAGGTATGGTCATCGCAACCAAAACCTGGATTCGGGAGTCGGTTACGCAAGGGGAAGGTATTAGCACCCCTCACGTCCGTCGTACTCGACGGGATCCACGCTTGGTGTTTATAAGGAAAAGGGTGTGTTTATCTATCTACGCTAATGATCAGTCTGAAAAGAAAAGAAAAGGACAGGACTCGACAGAACATACGGTGTTTTGGGCCTACGTACTCCCTCGTGCAATGGGAAAGTCAGAGTCAACGTAGTTCGACTACCTACGTCTAGACGGGGGAAAGTTGCTCGCCAGGACATCGCGTCCTGTGCCTACGTACTTCCACACGGCATGGAAGATCAGAGCAAACGTAGTTCGACTACGTAAGAGATGAATTCACTTTTGTTTTATCCTTTATTAAGTGTTTTTCTGTTGTTTTGAGAAAGGAAAGAGACACCCTAAAACTATGGTTGAAAAGGGGAATCTACCTATTGTTATCATGCCTGGTTGACCATCCTAATGTCTATCATAACTCCTCCGCAGCGGAGAAGTTAGAGCTCCTAAGGGATCATGGCAACAGGACTAAACAGCAAACAGGAATCAACTGCGAAGTAAAGAAATACTGGAAATATGCATGAATGCAACAACCAAACAAACAAGGCACAAAGGCCGCAAACCACAGAGGTAAGGGAGCTCAGCTCTACCAAATACCAGCAAGCAAAGCCACTCAATAACAAACAACCAGAAGGAGGACCACCTCAACTTCTCATGCACACAAAGCCTACTTCTAAGATGCACCTACCTCAGAAATATCTAGATGAACCCCTAAGTCTAATGCAGCACAACACCACACAAGTCAAACAACACAAAGAGAAGGCGAACCAGCCTGACAAACCCCTATCCAAAACTTAAACCAAAACCCTGAGCAGGACCCTTAAACAAAACCCTAATCAAATCTCTAAGCAAAACCCTAACACAAGAGAAAACAAACCAGTCTCCAAGCTTCAAAACAAGCTTACCAAAGAAAGGGAGCTAAGCAGACAAACCCATAGTGCCTTCCTCAGGAAAGTACCAGGAGGTTACCACTCAGGAATCATATCCTATGCGGCTCAACAACTGTGAACGGTTTACATTCCTCCTCAGGAGAAACTAAACTCACATGAAGGCTCCGACATCATTGGATACTTGAGAAATCCTACCTGAACTAAGGGAGCTAAGTGAACAGACCCATAGTGCCTTCCTCGGGAAAGTACTAGGAGGCTTCCACTTAGGAATCATATCCCATGTGGCTCAACAACTGTGATCAGTTTACATTCCTCCTCAGGAGAAAATAAACTCACATGAAGGCTCCAACATCATTGGATACTTAAGAAATCCTAGATGAACTAAGGGAACTAAGTGAACAGGCCCATAGTGCCTTCCTCGGGAAAGTACTAGGAGGCTTCCACTTAGGAATCATATCCCATGTGGCTCAACAACTGTGATCAGTTTACATTCCTCCTCAGGAGAAACTAAACTCACATGAAGGCTCCAACATCATTGGATACTTGAGAAAGAGGTGAGAAGAAAGAATGAAAGACATCCATAGTGCCTTCCTCAGGAAAGTACCATAAATTTCCCTCAAACTTCAGGATCTCAAACCTCACAAACAGAGAACAAGCTCCTAGACTAGGACCTCAAACCATGCATCCTTGCAAGCTCCAACAAGACTTCATCCAGCCTCCATCCTCAAGAAGAAACCACAGGCCCTCAACCCAAAGGAAACTAACTCTGAAGTTCAACCACAGTTGAACTTCAAAGTCAGAAGCCTATCAAGACTTCTCCTATTCTCAGGCTCGAACAAAAATAACAGAACACCCTACAAAAATCTACCAAAAATCTAGGGGAAACATACATGGCTCTATGATCCCAAGATCAAATCTCAAAGCCTAAGTCAACTTCTAAGGCTACTAAACAATCCCTAACACGTGAATGGTCAAGGGTTAACCAGCAAGTTATGAGGTCTCTATTCTCTAATCCTAAAACAATATCAATCAATCCCTAAAAAATCCCCAAAAATCCTATGGGGAGCATGCATCAGTCTAGTATAACATACTAAAAAACTAGAGCAAAAATCATTACCAAATGAGAGAACTAAAATCAGCAAGGCAGACACACCACAAACCAATTATTCCATATCAATTAAAATACAAAAATGCAAATAAAAATGAAAATGCATGATCAAATTAATATTTTTGCATTATAAAATTCTAAATTGAATTAGGAGCCTATGAAAAAAAGAAGGGAATTAATTGGACACTTCTACCATTTTTTATGAATTTAATCCTAACATGATGCAAAACAAAAAAAATAAGGAAAATAAAAAAAGAAATAAAACAGGGGGGGTGCATTAGCAACACGCATCAATTATTCAAACTGGGCCCCAAATTGAGGGGGGGTGCGCGTAGCAAATAGGGCCCAAGCCCAAACCAAATCCTTCAGCCTTCTCACACTCAGGGGGGTATTGCGAGAAAGAGAGGGGTGTGTGATAATAATCACATGTTGGGCTTAACCCAACCCAAACCCTAACCCAACTCATTATCCAACAAAACCAATCTCCCCCTCCAAAATTCTGGTTACTGTTCATCCTCCTAAACCCTAGCGGCGCTCCCAACCTCTCTCCCTCTTCTCTCTCTGAGAAAACCCTCTCACTCTCAACCTCACACACACTTGCGCTCATGAAACCATCAAACAGAAAACCCTTACAAACTCACTACGACCAGCAAACCCTAATCTAAACTCACGACCTACCTACACAAACAGCTGTTCAAACATGCAAGATTTTAGAGGAACAAGAATGAAACCTGGAGAACGTCGCTGAAGGAACACGTGACGATCTTTGAAGGCGTTGTAGCGTTGAAGATCTACAAGTTTTCTGAAGAAGATCTTCAAAGAATCTGGGTGGAAATTGCTGGAGGAACGCGTTCGTAGACGATTTACGAAGATGAAGTTCTGGATCTTGAAGGTTTTCTTGAAGATCAACAATCTTTCTGGGAAATTGGTGAAGGAGTTGGTGTTCTGGAAACAACAGTATGAAGATCGTAATATTTCTGGGCGCAAACTCAAGTGTTCTTGGATAAAGAAGCAAAATGATTGAAGATCTTGGCGTTTTTCTGGGGAATATTGATGAAGGTCTATGAAGATTCTGGAAAATCGTATGAATTTTCCGGCGACGGATGAATTTTTCGGCGAATTATGGATGAAGAGGAACGGGGAAGATCGGAGAAGAAAGGAGAAGATGTGAGGATTCTGGGCAAAAATGGCTCCGGCGGGTTGTTACGGTGGTCCGGCGACGGTTAGGGTTGCCGGCGGTGGGGCGGTCACCGGATTTGCATGGCCGGCGATGAGGGTCCCGGTGAGGCTTGGTGAGGCGGCAGGTGGCGTGAGAGTTAATGCATGTGGGGCGCGTGGCAGAAAGGGAGAGAGAGAGTGTGGGACGTGTGGCAGAATGTGGTGAGTTCTGAGAATTGAGGTGGGGTCTCCAGAAGTGAACGCGTGGAACGCTTTATAGGGTGACATGTGTCACTGCAAATGGGACAAAAAAAAGCAAAAACGGACTAATATGACTTGGGCCTCCAAAAACCATAACTGGGCCCACGAGAAAACTGCAATAAACCCAAAAATAAATCTGAATGAAAATGATTAAGAAATTCTGAATTAAAATGATTAAACCTAATTAAAAATTAATCAAAGATTAAACCTAACTAACTCTAAAACAATTAACTAAATGAAAACTCAATTAACTCTAATTAAAAGATTAAATCCTAATTAAATCTAAAAGATGATCAAAATCTAATTAAACCTATATTAAACTAATGTCTATTAATATCTCTAAAAAAACTATTAACCTATATTAACCACTAGACTAATGATAAAAAAAACTCTAATAACTCTCTAACAATTCCACTAACCTCAAAAAACTCTAATAATATCTAAACAAAAATGGATGACCACTATTAATTTCTATTAAAGCAAAAAAACACCTATTAAAAAATATTCTATTAAACTATCTATTAAAATCCTATTATCTAATATCTATTAAATCTATTAAAATTCTATTAAATCTCTAATAAAATCTATACTATTTATTTGAAACTATTAAAAAACTACTAAAACCTATTAAAAATTCTAAAAGAGATTTAAAGCTATTAAAAATATAAAAAATCTATTTAAATTCTAGAAAAATCTAAAAAAGCCTATTTAAAATCTACAAAGGCTATTAAATCCTAAAAAAATGCAGACAAATGCAAATGACCAACATAAAAGATAGCGCGAGACCAGATCGAAGCAAACAGTAGACCCCGGGCATCAGAATATCCCCAAAACCACCATGTAAGCTGAAAACACCGAGAAGCGCACAATTCCCCGAAAATAAAACCCTGATTATCTAGACTGGATCTGACATATCTGGTAAATGAAACCCAAACTGTAACCCTGACATCCTCTGTCTGTACACAAGTGTCATGCATCTGATATGCGAATATGAATTTAAACCACGAGTCAGATAGGAGAACCGGTTGGTCAAATTTTAGGGTGCAACAGGGACAAGTTTGGAGAGAATTCTCAAAGTATCCAAATCTTCCAGTATGTTGCTCTGTTTGTTTGTTACAAGTAGCAGATAAAGAGCTTCTAATGTTTGGTAAACATAGCGCATGTTCTCAGTCTTAATATATGTGTGTTGTTTTTCAATGCCTATCAACTTGGGAAATGCTGCTAGAAGTCCCTCAATTCTTATACGAGGCATATCCACAAATTATCTAGAAACTAGCACTTTACCAGACTTGCCGATAATGGATGCAGCAAGAACGACCATTTTGTTCGAATGATAAATGAAATGAGGAAAATGTTTGCTGAACTGAATTAAATGGAGGATCTGAATTTCAGTAGTGCAGATCTGATTTTGTTTCTGTTAATTTAGCAGGTGTGACATTGCAGGTTGCCGTATTGAATCTTCAGCAAACGGTTGATATCAGGGATAAAGGAGACTATATTCGATTTGTAGACATTTCATCTTCAATGAAAGTTATCCGTTGTGGCTAGACCGGGTTAGAGCGAAGCGTGAGGTTCACAACTTTGGAAAGCAACACTCTGCTGGTTTTATTCCCAATAACAACAACCGGAGTTGGGACTTCCCTTCTATTATAACTCATGCTGTAACATAAAAAAAAACCTGTCCATCTAAAATTTCATGTTGTCATTTCTTACCGAACTCATAAAACAAATAAGGTTATTCAATGGCATTATTACTGAGTTCTGCTTGGTTTTGGATTTATAAATGTACTTTGTTCGCTTTTGTCAATTGGCTTGGGAACCTGTGACTAAAATAGTCCCGTCTTAGTTCCCCGGGGTTCCCGGAATGTTATGCCAATTTGTGATGTTCATTCTAGGATTTTATAATGGTCATTGATTGTTGTGCTAAACTTGAGATTCTTGAACGTGAAAATAAAATGAGTTTTGTGAACAACCATGTGGACATGTAAACTTCTTTGTATTTGTAACTCTTGGATTTTAAAGATAAATCTCGAATGTTCAAAATAATCTTCTCCTTCACCGTGTCTTGGACTTTCAAACTCCTTTGACAGGATTATCTTGTACTCGTAGAACTTCAAAATTAAATACTGGAATTCCAAAATAATCCAGAGAAAAATTAATTTAAATGCACCCTTCAGCCAATCTTTGACATTCTTGAGTCTGATCCCTCATGAGTGTCTTATATTATAGGGGATAAGTGAAAGAGGCGATGTACTGAACAAAAAAAGGAACCTTCATGAGAATCTGCCCTCTATAGTGCCTATGCCCGATATTAATGCAGAGTTAGTCTCAATCCCCGTTGGATTAGACTTTGAATCGGAAACTAAAGGTCATGTGTCAGAACTTTGACTGTGAAAACGGACACCCTCCATTAGAATTTAAAGTCATTGCACAAAACTGTTAGTCGGAGTAAACATGCACACATGAGAAAATAAAAAAAACGAAAAAAACAAGGAGGTGGGATCTTAAGGTCAAAATTTAAGGTGTGACAGATGCCCCTATTTAAGTTTCTTCTATCCGGAGATATGGAGATCAAAATCTTCGTCTCGACGAGATAGGAGGGACTTAAATACAAACATTGCACGGATTTTTGGCCCTAAGATGCCACCGAATGGAAATGATATGCAATGATATGAAGAAGGCAAAACAGACGGTCCTGTGGAGACATGATGCCATAGGGGAATAACGGGACACGACACCCAAAGAACATACGTAACGATGCGAGACGCCACGAGAAGAGACAACAGTCAGCATTGTGAATTTTCCAAAATGAAGATAAGATATGATAATACCACCAGGAGTACAATAGCTTGGACGGTGAAGCGAGATCTTGAAAGTGAAGGGTAGCCCACTACCAGCGTGTGGTGGCCTAAACAAAGATATCCGGTTGGAGCAAGAAATGCATGTTACTTACTATCAAACATATGATAGCCTATGCCGAAGTGTTTGACCAAAAGACGATATATTACCTACTATCAAATGTATGATAGCCTAAGTGGAGGTAATAGTCAAAACAAGGTGTATTTCCTACTATCAAATGTATGATAGCCTAAGCAAAGGTAATAACCAAAACGACAGGTCACCTACTACCAAACATATGGCAGCCTAAGAAAAGGTAATGAACAAAAGGAAAGATCACCTACTACCAAACATATGGCAGCCTAAGAAAAGGCGTCTAACCAAAAGAAAGGTGTATTACCTACTATCAAATATATAATAGCCTAAGCAGAGGTATAACCTAAAAGATGTCGAGATCATCTACTACCAAACATATGGTAGCCTAAGCCGAGGCGTCTGACCACAATAAGATGTGTTACCTACTATCAAACATATGATAGCCTAAGAAAAGGTGACCACCAAAGGAATGATGACCTACCACCAATCTTGGCAGCCTAAGCAAAGGTGTCTGACTAAAAACAATGGTATATTACCTACTATCAAATGTATGATAGCCTAAGAAAAGGTGATAACCCAAAGAAGGAGAGATCATTTACTACCAAACATATGGTAGCCTAAGAAAAAGTGTCTGACCAAAACGATACGTGTTACCTACTATCAAACATATGATAGCCTAAGAACAGGTGAACACAAAAAAAAAGGAAAGGCGTGTTACCTACTATCATACGTATGATAGCCTAAGCAGAGGTAATAACCCAAGATGACATGTACTAGAGATTACAAAGCTTCAACGGGGATCTTCAAGAGATGTAAGCCTGTTGATCAGCAAAATATGTTCTCTCAAATAAAGAGAGACTAGTTGTAATAAACTTCATCGAACTTTTCGGAAGAGATGCTCTTTGATGGAGTTAAATCTTGTGTGATAGACTCGCCAAGGAATACATTCCTGAGGAGTATCTTGTTGTAGTTATAAAATATGTATCCTTGTAGTGTAAGTTCTCAAATAAAGAGAAATATTTGTAATGTCTTCGATGCCTTTCTCTGACAGGTTTCCAGAGGAATGCCTATTTGACGACTTGATAATCTTGGTAAATCCACCGGGGGTGGACAAATTGTCTTGAGGAGACTGCTATTTGTCGTTTTGAACAAGATCCTGATCAAAACGAGTTGCTTAAATAAAGAGAGTGCTTGCAGTCCCGATGTAAATTGTTGAAAAGATTCTGATAACGCTGTTGGAGAAATATCTGTCTTCGATAGTGATCTTTAGAAAAATCTTCTTGGGGAACTGAGTGCAAAATAAATGCACACTTAATCCTTATTCAAGAGTTGGAGATGTCCACAAATGTGATCGTCAAGGACCGAAGTTCAATTCAGGAAATAACTGAAGAGAGACTGTCAAGCAAGACTCGACCATTGAGGCATGAGCTCAAATGGCATTTAACTAAAACAACTGTCTTCCACGAGGATCGAACTCTGTGGGGAAATAGAAGCATCACACTTTTTCTGCCTAGGGCTGACAACACTACTTGAAGGAGAAGACACACCCAGTCACTTGGTGATAAACACGGCCAAAGTGACAGAACAAACAAAACAGAGATGCAAGATGCATATGCCATGCTATCTATCTACATGCTATGTGTATGCTAACAACAGAGATGAAAAACATTACGGGTACTCAAATCAAATCTTCACAGATCAAACATTGCTTGAAGAATGTACATTTGCTTTTGAAATTCCCTCAATCTTCGGAGATAGAAACGTCACTTGTAGACAGGTGGAGAACCATATATGGGATCACAGTCTTGCTTCAAGGCTTCAAATCTTCCTATTGGAAACAGATCTTTCTCTTAATTGGAGAAGCTTCGTGGATAAAATAAATATCCATCCAATGGGTAAACGGGGTTAACAAAGTTGTTGAATACGCTGGATGAGTGAAGCTAGATCAGGAACCCCTTTCGACTCTCAAATGCCCCAAGTCACATGGTTCACGATAAAAGGTCATTTTGAGAGGATTTTATAGAAAACATGGCGTCCAAATGCCCCACTGTTTTCAAACCCTTGGAGAGATTCGCAGATGCTCGACGTAACTGCCCCTGATTAATGGTATAACTGAGTCTTTAAACTTGTGTTATAGTTGAATCCAAACTTGTGTGGATCAAATCTCTTAAACGAGATAATTTGCCCCAGGTCAGCAAAGTCTTCAAATTTTCATCGGTGATTTCTTCACGTAATCTTTCTAAGACATCAGGCAAATCTAGCAAGTTAGAAATTTCAATTCTGAAACGGTTAATGCAAAACGTATGTTTGTCTTGAAGTTTTGAAAATAGATATCGCGATAACTTGTGACAAAATCACTAGTTAGGATATTAATTTAAATTTATAATGCCAACGCCAAATTGAGCATGGCTCATAGGAGTCAGGAAACGTTATCTCCTCGAGTATGCCTTCGGACTAAACCTTACTTCAATTAGGACTTTTATGGGTTATATATATGGATTTAGTTTATGAATTGTAAAACAAAGGATAAGGGTCAAGATATCTTGGTGCCCAACCAATTTTTTTGAGAGATGTTCATTTTATGATGCGCTGCCCCAGGTTAAAAGCGAGGTTTTTATTAGGAGAGACAGATTCTTCATCCAGGTTCGAAAGGTTAAAATTTTTTTTAGGTGTTTAGGAGGTTTGAAACAAGAATGCCTCACATCATCAGTAGGGTTTTTATTCAAAAGCATACAACGAGAGATCATGCGTTTTACTTCATCATCCTCCCCCCAATTATTCACCACAATGAGAGAATTGGGTATAGTCGGCATTATAAATTGTGAGAAATGTTTTACGAGTGAAACGAATGGATTTCTTCAAGACAAACATTTTATTGCATTAATTATTCAATATAAACAAGCCATACAAGCCAAACATGCTTTTAATCGAAGAAATGAAATACGCATAAGCAAACGAAAAGAAAACACCCTGATGAGCCCTTCTCAGGATTTTATTCAGCCTTTGCATGGAATGGAAAAGCTTGCAGAATTGTCTGATGTGTCGCCTTCAGATCCATTTTCAGGCGCTATATTGATATGAGTTTCCGAATAACCCTGGATCATGTTCGCGAAGGACGAACCATGCTGAGGTGGGGGATTACCTTACACATAAGGAATGGAACCCTTAAAGGATAAAATTCCATCCTTAACCAACCTTTGAACGCCTGCCTTCAAGCCGTAACAGTTCTCAGTATCGTGGCCTGGAGCACCTTGATGGTATAGGCAAAATCTGTCAGCTTTGTACCAATACGGAAGTTTCTTGGGTACCTTAGGCAGAGCTCTCGTCTGGATGTGACCCTTTTGAATCAAAGATGGGAACAAGTCAGCGTATGTCATCGGGATGGGATCAAAGTCTAATGTTTTGTGTACACGACTCTGATCGTTGAATGGTTGATTTTGCTAATTTTGTTGATGTTGTGGCTGATGAACCGCAGCAACCTGATGTGATGGCAGATATCCTCTCTTGGATTGCCCCTGCTGCACAACACTTGCCTCATGTTCTCTCTTTTTCACAAAACCGCTCCCATACTTCTTAGCATTATTGGAGGTACTCCCTTCCTTGACTAGTCTTCCTTCACGGACCCCCTCTTCCAAACGCATGCCCATGTTGACCATTTCGGTGAAGTCACTGGGTGCACTTGCTACCATTTTCTTATAAAAGAACGGACCTAGAGTCTTCGGTAAATTTTTGGTCATTTCCTTTTCTTCTAACGGTGGTGTGACCTGCGCGGCCAACTCGCGCCAACGCTGAGCATATTCTTTAAAATTCTCCTTATCTTTCTATGCCATAGCTCTCAATTGATCATGGTCGGGAGCCATGTCCACATTATACTTATATTGCTTGATAAAGGCTCCACCCAAATCACTGAAAGTTCGAATCTTCATACTATCTAAGCCCATATACCACTTGAGCGCAGCGCCTGTCAGACTATCTTGGAAATAATGAATGAGCAATTGATCATTTTTAGTCTGTGCAGACATATTTCTAGCGTACATGATAAGATGACTCTGAGGACAAGTACTTCCTTTGTATTTCTCAAAATCGGGGACCTTGAATTTTGGCGGGACCTTGACATTCGGGACCAAGCACAGGTCTGAAACACTCTTTCCAAACAGATCTTTCCCACGAAGGGCTCTCAATTCTTTTTGCATCTTAGAAAATTGGCCTTGAAAACCATCCATCCTTTCTTCCAAACCCACGGTTTCGCTGGGTACCCTATGGAAAATTGGTTCGTCTAGGATATGTGGAGTAATATTCACACGCGGAGGTGCACTAGTCATTACAGCAGTAATGGTAGGGATGGCTTGAACATTGGTCATGGCAGGGACCTCGGGAATAGGTGGACGATAACCGGCCAAAGTGAAATAAGGAGGCATCCCCCACGGGAAACCTGGAGGCATATTGTAGGTTACTTCAGCAACAGTAGACACCACTGGGATCGGTGTTGATAATATTTCGGAGATAACGGTCCCTTGAACTTCTTGATTGTTGAGTGCAAACTGGTTAGACAGAGCTTCAACTATACCATTCAACCTTTCCAAACTCTCTTTCAGAGTTGCAACTTCGTCACGGAGCACTCTGTTCTCTTGTTCCAATTGATCCATCTTTTGACGTCGACTGGCTCGAGTGTTGTATTGGTGGTTCGGCTTGTGGCTGTGAAGATAAAGCAAGAGTGAGACCCCCAGAATGCAAAGGATGCTATGCTGACGCGAAATGCAAAATGCGAATGCAAGAATGCAAAACGAAAGGTTTCATGGAACTCAAATGTTTATGAATATTATAGAATACCAAGTAAAGTTATTTATTATTTTTTGATATTGGATTACAAGTGAATATTCTTGTAGGAGTCCTTACTTAATAGCTAAATAAAAGCTAAATAAATCCCTAAGGAAGCCTTTCATCGTGCTTGTTAATTTGCTCTTCTAACTGAATCTTTTTGAAGATAAGTTGTCCACGATCGACTTCTAAAGAATAGTGTGATAGAGAAAAATAAATCCTATATCTCTTGTTGGAAAATAAGGGAGGAAGCCCTTGATTACTTAGATCTTCAATGTTGATGATAGCTTTTTGAAACCTCATTTGATCCTTAATAATAAAGGAAAGCCTCTTATATTTGTCTTTCGAGTTCTCTTCAATCTGAGCTCCTACTTCCTTAGGCCATCCAAGTTAGGACTTTTAGAAGAATATCTAAATTTTTTTTTTTGTAATCCCTATTGGTTCTATAACGTTTATAAATAAACTCAGGATTCCATGAAACTAATGCAATATGATGCCTTATGGATGCAACAAACACAGGTAAGCACATAGAAACATAAGAATAAACAAACAAAGGGGGACCCTAGGTTTGCAACGAGCATGGAGTCAAAGGGTATACCCATTCCCAAAGGACACGGACTAATGGTTGATTGTACCTGCAGAACAAGGTTCTAATAAGGGTCCCAAAGTCATTAGCCCATCTTTCGGATATTATCAACTTCCCAAGTACTCGGTGGTTAATAATATTGTCAAGAGAACTTCTTTTGAGTGTAGCATCGCGTAGCACTATTTCGAGAGTACTCCCTCATAGTCCCGCACTACGTCCTAATAAAGGCCAAAGTGGGGTTAAAGGTAACTACGGTCCTCAATATCATAGGCTTCAAGGTCGAAAATAGTGAGTGTCTTCACGATTACTCGTTCAACAGTACTATTTCGAGAGGGCCTCAATTGAGCGGGATTCTCGATTTAACTTAGTCGGGATTCAACTTCCTATAATCCTCCTCGAATATATCACCATCCTATCTTAATTTCTCTCAAGTTCGGGTGTAGAACTTTATCTCACCACTCAAAGATAACAACCAAAAAGAATAAACACAAGAGAAAATATACAAATAAACAATTAAGCAAGTAAGCAGATATATAAAGCAGTAAACAAATGAATAAAGCAAGATAGGGAAACCCACTAAGGTATCCCCAGTGAAGTCGCCATTTCTGTCGCGGTGAAAATCGGATACCAAACTATTGATTAGTTTGAATCTTTAATTCATTTTGCAACCGAACTTTGATTTGTCCAAAGGAAGGGATAAAGATCGAAATTCCCACAATGCAATGCAAATGCAAGGTTTAGAAAGTTATAGGTTCGGGGGTTGGTTAAACATAGGGAAGGTACTAGCATCCTAAGTTTCTGTAGTACTCTACAGGAACCTCTTGTTTTATATTTGTTTATTGCTAAGTGTTTATCTGCTTAATGGTTGAAAGACCTAGGGGTTTATTTCTAAGTATACTCGATAAGATGTCGCATCTTATGCCTACATATCCTTACGAGAGTGGAATCAGAGTATCTGTAGTTCCCCTAAAGGGTTGAGGAGTTCTTTGACTGTGGTCAAAGTTCCTACGGGTTTAGGGTGGTTGATTGATTGGTTTCAGGAGAAGAGGTGTGTCTTCATTTTAAGGGAGATATAACCGCCATAAGATGTAGGAAAATAGTCTTTGCATCGTCTTAAGAAAAGGACTTACGTACTCGGATAGGGATCAACGAGGTACACCTTTATCTCTCTTAAGGCAAAGTTTCTACGGTATTGACTATAATTGATGTGGGGTGGAGATTCTATCTCGCTTAAGATGATTTGGCATCTTTCTCTAATGTGTTTGAATATTGTTTGTATTGTGTTGTTTGAATTGTTTTGTCTATGTTATAAGATAAAGGTCCTTCCTATGGGGTATGATCTATCTTAATTGATCAACTTGAATGGGATCAAGGATCAAGGGGAATATGATGCAAATGATGTGCACTACACACAAGTGTTGACTCATGTGTAGGTTTTTCCTTTGGACGGATGTGATGCGGAAATGTAAAGGCGATAATGGAAATGCAATAAGATAAATTGCAAAAGAGTAAAACATACACATACGCATGAAAGCGCTGAAGTGTGTGAGAGTGTATGTGTCGTGAATGTGAGTGTGCACGATTGCGTTGGATGCGATGTTAATTGATTAAGGGTGTGATTAATTTGTAGGCGATAAGTTGATTTTAAGAGATTGATTAATTTTATTTGATTTTTAGTCAAAAGCTGGATTTAGAGGGTGAATTAACTTTAAGAGAAAAGTTGAATTTGTGAGGCTGATTTGATTTTTAGGGAGTTTATTTGATTATTTTCCTTAGGAGGTTAATTTAAGAAAATGGTACATATTATCTTTGATTATAAGTCTATTAGTTTTGATAAAGAAAATTTGATAACTATTATTGTTTAACATAATTTTAGTTATTGAATTAATAGGAAAATGGTTCTTTGTGAAAAAGTTTATTATTAAAGTTTAAATTTAAATAAATTTTTTTTTTAAATGATTATCCAAGAAACAAGTTAATTATAAAATAGTTTGAGTTTTTTATTTGTTTTATTGAATAAAGTTTATTTTAAAATATGACATTTTTTTTTAAAAAATAGATGAAATTTGATGCGTAGAATAGATCTTTTAAAAAAGTTTGCTAATTATTAAACTTATTATTTTATTATTTTTTTAAGAGATCCTATTAAGTAAATAAAGGTATATTACGTAAAAAAGGTTCATTAGATTAGATAGTTAAAAAGGGTTTTATTATTAATTATGAAAATGGTTTCTGTTATAAACTTGTTTTAATTAAGTTTTTATAAAAGGGGGAATTATTATATTAATTTAAAATGAAATATTAGTAAAAAAAGGTTAATTTGAGATTACTCAGGTTGATTAAGATTGATTAAAAAAGGTTAAATGAGTTTAAAAAGGGTTAAGTGAAGGTTAGAGAGTGATTAATGGTGATTAGCAATTTAATGGTGATTGTGTGTTGTGTTGTGTGTGTGATTACGGATAACATCAGATTGAAAGCAACAAAAACCTAAATCCTAGGAATCCCCAAATCCCCAAATCGATTCCTCTGTTGGTCTCTCGATCCCTCTTCTCCCGATCGACTTCTCTTCTCCTCCGTTTTACGCGTTCCACTTCTTAAACCTGAAACACAAATAGCCAAATCAAAATTTTCAATAAACTTTGATGCAAACGGGTAGATTACCGCAAACCGTGGATGCTGGAGGTTCGAGACGGCGATGGATTTCACGGTGGATTCTGAGGAAGGAAGTGGAAGCTCGCGATGGTTTGAAGGTTGTGTCACGACTTAAGGGTGATGGTGATGATTTGCGAAGGTGGTTGACGACAATGGTGATTTGTGAGGAGGCTAAAAAAGATAAGTTTTTTCTTTGATTTCCCTTTTTTACGAACTGTTTAGGATTTTCGAATTGTGGAATTTTAGGGATTATTCGTGAATTGGCGAGTTCTGTGTCCCCTTTCCTTCTTCTCAAGGCCTCTCTTTTATAGGCTCCATTTCATGATTTATGTTAAAACCCCATAAATTATTTACCAAATTCGGATGAGTGTGTCTAAATGGTTTTGGAAAATAGTTACCAAATGTCCCTTTTTGAATTGATTCTCTTGGAAAACTTCTGTTTTGAGTTGCACCTATTAATGACGTTTGATAAATGAGAAATGACCGTTGATGATGGTGTTTGAGACACAAAATGATCTCCTGGTTTAAATACGTCTGAAACAACTTTGGAAAGTTTTGAAATCTTAAAGAATCGTTGTTGTTTGTTGCAGATGATGAAACGTTAAGTTCTTCGTGGTGGCAAAGCTTAGTTCTGCTCAAATCGAAACATGTCTCAAAATGCCCAGACTATTTCCTTATTTGCCTCTGTTTTAATTTAGATACGTGATTTCAAAAACTCATGCTTTCTTCTTTTTTCGTGCTTATTAGTTAATTAACCAATACATAATTTGGTTTACAGATTATTTGAATGGCTCTGTATCTTCTGGCACTCTTCTTTCGATGAAGTTTTAGAAGCACGCGGTCGTCGACATATTGTTTCTTCAACAGCTTTTAACAAAGGTAAACACCTTTCCTTTCTATCTCCACTCAGAGGAAGTCCATATGCCATGACAAATAAATCTTTTTTTTCACGTGTGTGTACCTCTGCAACAACTGAAAGAACTGCTTTGCAGGTTGCACGTAGGACTTGGCAGTAAGAAGGCAATAGGGGATGCGATGATGTCAATTATGCACCGAACATTGATGGTTTTATCAGAACTAATAGGAACCGGAGCAGCACCCTTCTCAATCGCTTCATCAAGGGAGTAGTAAGCAGAAGCTATACCAGAGTCCATTTTCGGATCCATTATCTCCAAAGCAGACATGGCAGCATATAGATTGAAATTATCTCCGTGGATGAGGTCTCCTTCTTGAGGACCCTGACAAGCAGCATGGAGAAGAGGCTGTGCTTGAGGTTATTGAACAAAGGCTTTGAAAATGCCGGAGGAAAACTCAAATGCAAAATCCAGGGATTATCCAAGAGCTTTGTTGAGGCTTGGACAATGATTGTTGCATAGTTCGGTGAAGAATTCTTTAGGTATTTGGCAAATGATTATAATTGCATTACATTATGTTCTTCCTTAACTTAGTTTAGAAAGTTCTAAACGGACAATCCTCTGTTGCCGCAGGCTTAGTTCAAGGTCCATGTACGATAGACATAATCATACTGTTGCTGCAAGGTGGAGTAAACTTAGAGGTTGTGGCTTAATAATGTTTTGAGTCAGTTTAGTTGCAGATTTCATCCTTGAATTTCTTCTTGAAATTAGTCATCTGGTAGGACCTCTCATTTTGAGTTTCTTCAACAATTCTCATTACTCTTGAAGTGTGCATATTAATGTCATCAAAGAATTTTACAGCTGCTTCTGAAACCGCGTGCGCCAGAAGTGTACTTTGTTGTAATCCCTCCTCTTGTTGTTTAACCGAGAACGCTACTAGCTGTTTTTGTTCATCAAGAGAATCACGGATGCTGACTGCATTGTTAGTTTTGCAGGTCAATTGATATTCTATCAGGTAAGCCATCACTTTGAGATTTTGCTTAGTTGTCGGCGAACGAATTCTGTATTTTAACTTGATTTCCATGCTCTCTGCAGTAACCGAGCTTGTGTAGCTTCTCATCGTGACTTTCCATCTCGTAGTACATCTTAATTCGTGTTTCCTCGTGCTCAAGAGAGATGACTCCATCAAACGCAAAAATCAGCTCAAAGGCATGTCTGTAGATACCCTCTCCACCAAGGGAATAAGACTATTCAGGGACAAGTTTGGAGAGAATTCTCAAAGTATCCAAATCTTCCAGTATGTTGCTTTGTTTGTTTGTTACAAGTAGCAGATAAAGAGCTTCTAATGGTTGGTAAACATAGCGCATGTTCTCAGTCTTAATATATGTGTGTTGTTTTTCAGTGCCTATTAACTTGGGAAATGCTGCTAGAAGTCCCTCAATTCTTATACGAGGCATATCCATAAATTGTCTAGAAACTAGCACTTTACCAAAATTGCCAATAATGGATGCAGCAAGAGCGACCATTTTGTTCGAATGATAAATGAAATGAGGAAAATGTTTGCTGAACTGAATCAAATGGAGGATATGAAATTCAGTAGTGCAGATCTGATTTTGTTTCTGTTAATTTAGCAGGTGTGACATTGAAGGTTGCCGTATTGAATCTTCAGCAAACGGTTGATATCAGGGATAAAGGAGACTATATTCGATTTGTAGACATTTCATCTTCAATGAAAGTTATCCGTTGTGGCTAGACCGGGTTAGAGCGAAGCGTGAGGTTCACAACTTTGGAAAGCAACACTCTGCTGGTTTTATTCCCAATAACAACAACCGGAGTCGGGACTTCCCTTCTATTATAACTCATGCTGTAACATAAAAAAAACCTGTCCATCTAAAATTTCATGTTGTCATTTCTTACTGAACTCATAAAACAAATAAGGTTATTCAATGACATTATTACTGAGTTCTGCTTGGTTTTGAATTTATAAATGTACTTTGTTCGCTTTTATCAATTGGTTTGGGAACCTGTGACTAAAATAGTCCCGTTTTAGTTCCCCGGGGTTCCCCGAATGTTTATGCCAATTTGTGATGTTCTTCTAGGATTTTATAATGGTCATTGATTGTTGTGCTAAACTTGAGATTCTTGAACGTGAAAATAAAATGAGTTTTGTGAACAACCATGTGGACATGTAAACTTCTTTGTATTTGTAACTCTTGGATTTTAAAGATAAATCTCGAATGTTCAAAATAATCTTCTCCTTCACCGTGTCTTGGACTTTCAAACTCCTTTGACAGGATTATCTTGTACTCGTAGAACTTCAAAATTAAATACTAGAATTCCAAAATAATCCAGAGAAAAATTAATTTAAATGCACCCTTCAGCCAATCTTTGACATTCTTGAGTATGATCCCTCATGAGTGTCTTATATTATAGGGGATAAGTGAAAGAGGCGATGTACTGAACAAAAAAAGGAACCTTCATGAGAATCTGCCCTCTATAGTGCTTATGCCCGATATTAATGCAGAGTTAGTCTCAATCCCCGTTGGATTAGACTTTGAATCAGAAACTAAAGGTCATGTGTCAGAACTTTGACTGTGAAAACGGACACCCTCCATTAGAATTTAAAGTCACTGCACAAAACTGTTAGTTGGAGTAAACATGCACACATGAGAAAATAAAAAAAAAACGAAAAAAACAAGGAGGTGGGATCTTAAGGTCAAAAATTAGGGTGTGACAGATGCCCCTGTTTAAGTTTCTTCTATCCAGAGATATGGAGATCGAAATCTTCGTCTCGACGAGATAGGAGGGACTTAAGTACAAACATTGCACAGATTCTTGGCCCTAAGATGCCACCGAATGCAAATGATATGCAATGATATGAAGAAGGCAAGACAGACGGTCCTGTGGAGACATGATGCCATAGGGGAATAACGGGACACGACACCCAAAGAACAGACTTAACGACGCGAGATGCCACGAGAAGAGACAACGGTCAGCATTGTGAATTTTCCAAAATGAAGATAAGATATGATGATACCACCAGGAGTACAGTAGCTTGGAAGGTGAAACGAGATCTTGAAAGTGAAGGGTAGCCCACTACCAGCGTGTGGTGGCCTAAACAAAGATATCTGGTTGGAGGAAGAAACGCATGTTACTTACTATCAAACATATGATAGCCTATGCCGATGTGTTTGACCAAAAGACGATATATTACCCACTATCAAATGTATGATAGCCTAAGTGGAGGTAATAGTCAAAACAAGGTGTATTTCCTACTATCAAATGTATGATAGCCTAAGCAAAGGTAATAACCAAAAAGACAGGTCACCTACTACCAAACATATGGCAGCCTAAGAAAAGGTAATGAACAAAAGGAAAGATCACCTACTACCAAACATATGGCAGCCTAAGAAAAGGCGTCTAACCAAAAGAAAGGTGTATTACCTACTATCAAATATATAATAGCCTAAGCAGAGGTATAACCCAAAAGATGTCGAGATCATCTACTACCAAACATATGGTAGCCTAAGCCGAGGCATCTGACCACAATAAGATGTGTTACCTACTATCAAACATATGATAGCCTAAGAAAAGGTGACCACCAAAGGAATGATGACCTACCACCAATCTTGGCAGCCTAAGCAAAGGTGTCTGACCAAAAAGGATGGTATATTACCTACTATGAAATGTATAATAGCCTAAGAAAAGGTGATAACCCAAAGAAGGAGATATCACTTACTACCAAACATATGGCAGCCTAAGAAAAATTGTCTGACCAAAACGATACGTGTTACCTACTATCAAACATATGATAGCCTAAGAACAGGTGAACACAAAAAAAAAAGGAAAGGCGTGTTACCTACTATCATACGTATGATACCCTAAGTAGAGGTAATAACCCAAGATGATATTTACTAGAGATTACAAAGCTTCAACGGGGATCTTCAAGAGATGTAAGCCTGTTGATCAGCAAAATATGTTCTCTCAAATAAAGAGAGACTAGTTGTAATAAACTTCATCGAACTTTTCGGAAGAGATGCTCTTTGATGGAGTTAAATCTTGTGTGATAGACTCTCCGGGGAATACATTCCTGAGGAGTATCTTGTTGTAGTTATAAAATATGTATCCTTGTAGTGTAAGTTCTCAAATAAAGAGAAATATTTGTAATGTCTTCGATGCCTTTCTCTGACAGGTTTCCAGAGGAATGCCTATTTGACGACTTGATAATCTTGGTAAATCCACCGGGGGTGGACAAATTGTCTTGAGGAGACTGCTATTTGTCGTTTTGAACAAGATCCTGATCAAAACGAGTTGCTTAAATAAAGAGAGTGCTTGCAGTCCCGATGTAAATTGTTGAAAAGATTCTGATAACGCTGTTGGAGAAATATCTGTCTTCGATAGTGATCTTTAGAAAAATCTTCTTGGGGAACTGAGTGCAAAATAAATGCACACTTAATCCTTATTCAAGAGTTGGAGATGTCCACAAATGTGATCGTCAAGGACCGAAGTTCAATTCAGGAAATAACTGAAGAGAGACTGTCAAGCAAGACTCGACCATTGAGGCATGAGCTCAAATGGCATTTAACTAAAACAACCGTCTTCCATGAGGATCGAACTCTGTGGGGAAATAGAAGCATCACACTTTTTCTGCCTAGGGCTGACAACACTACTTGAAGGAGAAGACACACCCAGTCACTTGGTGATAAACACGGCCAAAGTGACAGAACAAACAAAATAGAGATGCAAGATGCATATGCCATGCTATCTATCTACATGCTATGCGTATGCTAACAACAGAGATGAAAAACATTACGGGTACTCAAATCAAATCTTCACAGATCAAACATTGCTTGAAGAATGTACATTTGCTTTTGAAATTCCCTCAATCTTCGGAGATAGAAACGTCACTCGTAGACAGGTGGAGAACCATATATGGGATCACAGTCTTGCTTCAAGGCTTCAAATCTTCCTATTGGAAACAAATCTTTCTCTTAATTGAAGAAGCTTCGTGGATAAAATAAATATCCATCCAATGGGTAAATTGGGTAAACAAAGTTGTTGAATATGCTGGATGAGTGAAGCTAGATCAGGAACCCCTTTCGACTCTCAAATTCCTCAAGTCACATGGTTCACGATAAAAGGTCATTTTGAGAGGATTTTATATAAAACATGGCATCCAAATGCCCCTCTGTTTTCAAACCCTTGGAGAGATTCGCAGAAGCTCGACGTAACTGCCCCTGATTAATGGTATAACTGAGTCTTTAAACTTGTGTTATAGGTGAATCCAAACTTGTGTGGATCAAATCTCTTGGACGAGATAATTTGCCCCGGGTCAGTAAAGTCTTCAAATTTTCATCGGTGATTTCTTCACGTAATCTTTCTAAGACATCAGGCAAATCTAGCAAGTTAGAAATGTCAATTCTGAAATGGTTAATGCAACACATATGTTTGTCTTGAAGTTTTGAAAATAGATATCGCGATAACTTGTGACAAAATCACTAGTTAGGATATTAATTTAAATTTATAATGCCAACGCCAAATTGAGCATGGCTCATAGGAGTCAGGAAACGTTATCTTGTCGAGTATGCCTTCGGACTAAACCTTACTTAAATTAGGACTTTTATGGGTTATATATATGGGTTTAGTTTATGAATTGTAAAACAAAAGATAAGGGTCAAGATATCTTGGTGCCCAACCAATTTTTTTGAGAGATTTTCATTTTATGATGCCTTACCCCAGGTTAAAAGCGAGGTTTTGATTGGGAGAGATAGATTCTTCATCTAGGTTCGAAAGGTTAAAATTTTTTTTTTGGTGTTTAGGAGGTTTGAAACAAGAATGCCTCACATCATCAGTAGGGTTTTTATTCAAAAGCATACAACGAGAGATCCTGCGTTTTACTTCATCATCCTCCCCCCAATTATTCACCACAGTGAGAGAATTGGGTATAGTCGGCATTATAAATTGTGAGAAATGTTTTACGAGTGAAACGAATGGATTTCTTCAAGACAAACATTTTATTGCATTAATTATTCAATATAAACAAGCCATACAAGCCAAACATGCTTTTAATCGAAGAAATGAAATACGCATTAGCAAACGAAAAGAAAACACCCTGATGAGCCCTTCTCAGGATTTTATTCAGCCTTTGCATGGAATGGAAAAGCTTACAGAATTGTCTGATGTGTCGCCTTCAGATCCATTTTCAGGCGCTATATTGATATGAGTTTCCCGAATAACCCTGGATCATGTTCGCGGAGGACGAACCATGCTGAGGTGGGGGATTACCTTGCACATAAGGAATGGAACCCTTAAAGGATAAAATTCCATCCTTAACCAACCTTTGAACGTTTGCCTTCAAGCCGTAACAGTTCTCAGTATCGTGGCCTGGAGCACCTTGATGGTATAGGCAAAATCTGTCAGCTTTGTACCAATACGAAAGTTTCTTGGGTACCTTAGGCGGAGCTCTCGTCTGGATGTGACCTTTTTGAATCAAAGATGGGAACAAGTCAGCGTATGTCATCGGGATGGGATCAAAGTCTAATTTTTTGTGTATACGACTCTGATCGTCGAATGGTTGATTTTGCTGATTTTGTTGATGTTGTGGCTGATGAACCGCAGCAACCTGATGTGATGGCAGATATCCTCTCTTGGATCGCCCCTGCTGCACAACACTTGCCTCATGTTCTCTCTTTTTCACAAAACCGCTCCCATACTTCTTAGCATTATTAGAGGTACTCCCTTCCTTGACTAGTCTTCCTTCACGGACCCCCTCTTCCAAACGCATGCCCATGTTGACCATTTCGGTGAAGTCACTGGGTGCACTTGCTACCATTTTCTTATAAAAGAACGGACCTAGAGTCTTCAGAAAATTTTTGGTCATTTCCTTTTCTTCTAACGGTGGTGTGACCTGCGCGGCCAACTCGCGCCAACGCTGAGCATATTCTTTAAAATTCTCCTTATCTTTCTGTGCCATAGCTCTCAATTGATCACGGTTGGGAGCCATGTCCATATTATACTTATATTGCTTGATAAAGGCTCCACACAAATCACTGAAAGTTTGAATCTTCGTACTATCTAAGCCCATATACCACTTGAGCGCAGCGCTTGTCAGACTATCTTGGAAATAATGAATGAGCAATTGATCATTGTTAGTCTGTGCAGACATTTTTCTAGCGTACATGATAAGATGACTCTGAGGACAAGTACTTCCTTTGTATTTCTCAAAATCGGGGACCTTGACATTCGGGACCAAGCACAGGTCTGAAGCACTCCTTCCAAACAGATCTTTCCCACGAAGGGCTCTCAATTCTTTTTGCATCTCAGAAAATTGGCCTTGAAAACCATCCATCCTTTCTTCCAAACCCACAGTTTCGCTGGGTACCCTATGGAAAATTGGTTCTTCTAGGATATGTGGAGTAATATTCACACGCGGAGGTGCACTAGTCATTACAGCAGTAATATCCTTTCCATGCTCTCTGCAGTAACCGAGCTTGTGTAGCTTCTCATCGTGACTTTCCATATCACAGTACATCTTAATTCATGTTTCCTCGTGCTCAAGAGAGATGACTCCATCAAACGCAAAAATCAGGTCAAAGGCATGTCTGTAGATACCCTCTCCACCAAGGGAATAAGACTATTCAGGGACAAGTTTGGAGAGAATTCTCAAAGTATCCAAATCTTCCAGTATGTTGCTCTGTTTGTTTGTTACAAGTAGCAGATAAAGAGCTTCTAATGGTTGGTAAACATAGCGCATGTTCTCAGTCTTAATATATGTGTGTTTTTTTTCAGTGCCTATCAACTTGGGAAATGCTTCTAGAAGTCCCTCAATTCTTATACGAGGCATATCCACAAATTGTCTAGAAACTAGCACTTTACCAGACTTGCCGATAATGGATGCAGCAAGAACGACCATTTTGTTCGAATGATAAATGAAATGAGGAAAATGTTTGCTGAACTGAATCAAATGGAGGATCTGAAATTCAGTAGTGCAGATCTGATTTTGTTTTTGTTAATTTAGCAGGTGTGACATTGCAGGTTGCCGTATTGAATCTTCAGCAAACGGTTGATATCAGGGATAAAGGAGACTATATTCGATTTGTAGACATTTCATCTTCAATGAAAGTTATCCGTTGTGGCTAGACCGGGTTAGAGCGAAGCGTGAGGTTCACAACTTTGGAAAGCAACACTCTGCTGGTTTTATTCCCAATAACAACAACCGGAGTCGGGACTTCCCTTCTATTATAACTCATGCTGTAACATAAAAAAAAACCTGTCCATCTAAAATTTCATGTTGTCATTTCTTACTGAACTCATAAAACAAATAAGGTTATTCAATGGCATTATTACTGAGTTCTGCTTGGTTTTGGATTTACAAATGTACTTTGTTCGCTTTTGTCAATTGGTTTGGGAACCTGTGACTAAAATAGTCCCGTCTTAGTTCCCCGGGGTTCCCCAAATCTTTATGCCAATTTGTGATGTTCATTCTAGGATTTTATAATGGTCATTGATTGTTGTACTAAACTTGAGATTCTTGAACGTGAAAATAAAATGAGTTTTGTGAACAACCATGTGGACATGTAAACTTCTTTGTATTTGTAACTCTTGGATTTTAAAGATAAATCTCGAATGTTCAAAATAATCTTCTCCTTCACCGTGTCTTGGACTTTCAAACTCCTTTGACAGGATTATCTTGTACTCGTAGAACATCAAAATTAAATACTTGAATTCCAAAATAATCCAGAGAAAAATTAATTTAAATGTACCTTTCAGCCAATCTTTGACATTCTTGAGTCTGATCCCTCATGAGCGTCTTATATTATAGGGGATAAGTGAAAGAGGCGATGTACTGAACAAAAAAAGGAACCTTCATGAGAATCTGCCCTCTATAGTGCCTATGCCCGATATTAATGTAGAGTTAGTCTCAATCCCCGTTGGATTAGACTCTGAATCGGAAACTAAAGGTCATGTGTCAGAACTTTGACTGTGAAAACGGACACCATCCATTAGAATTTAAAGTCACTGCACAAAACTGTTAGTCGGAGTAAACATGCACACATGAGAAAATAAAAAAAAACGAAAAAAAACAAGGAGGTGGGATCTTAAGGTCAAAATTTAGGGTGTGACACAAAGGATTGAAAGCATAATGTCTCTCCTACTCCCAACTTAATTAGAAATTAAGTGGAACTAGAAATCCAAAGGGATCATGTGAATAAGCATAAGTAAACACCATACCATCTAATAAAAAATGAAAACAAGATTAAAACTTTAAACAAGTTTCAAGAAGAGAAGAAAAATGAAGAAGAAAGAGGAAGAATGAAGAAGATGCAACACTATGAACAAACATGAAAGTTCAAACCCCAAAGGCATCAAGCAAACAAGCATCTAAATCGCAAGGTAAATATTAACATCATGTCAAAGCAACAAGAACGTATTCATTTGTCAAACCATACCCAAGGATTTGAAATAAAACCCCAATGGCAAAACAAAGTGCCAACACACATATAAATGACTTAAAATCCAACAAGAAGTATTAGCAATCATCAAGCAAAGAGAGATAAAGTCAAATGAGAGGATAAATAATTTAGGACAGTAGCGACATCATATCATGTTAAACTCATGTCAATTGTCAAAGAAAGAGCACAAAGAGTCAAGTCATGCATCACATCCAAACACAATCAATTGCCATACAAAACAAGCAAACAAGACACACCTCAAATAAATAAGAATGTGAGATTAGGGCATGAAACCAAGTGAGGACAGCAACATAAACATGAACACCAACTTAAACATTCACTCATGAACCCGCAAGAGAAATAACAAGGATTGAATCCCAAAAACATGTATCAAGAAGCAAGCACATACATCCAAGTCATTTTTAAAAGAAAAGAGATGCTCAAGCAAGATGAAACACAAATTATCAAGTACCATATCATCAAGGTCAGAAGCATGTTCAAATTATACACATCATATTAAAATCCCAATCAACAACCAGACTCAAGAAGAAACAAACTCAAGTTCATGCACAAAAGGTTAGACAAACATCCCTCAAGCTATCCAAAATGTAAACAAATGATCATGTGAATTAAATGAGACAAAGTGAGCATGAAATGAACCTCTAAACATGAAGGTCAAAACCTTAAACAAGTCACCCCAAAAGTTATCAAGCATCAATTGGATCATCCAAGAAGCAACTTCAAGAAACTAGGTCAGGACAAGCACATTATCATGGTTAAAATAACATCAACTTGATACATCATCCAAAAATAGGAACATGACCAAATAAAATCCAATTATGGGCCTAAGCCCAAGGTATATCTATTAAGAACAAATGTGAAAAAGATCTCAAAAGGAATTGCATAAATGCAACATCAAATCAACTCATCAAGACAAGCATAGTATAAGAATCGAGCATACATCGAGACTCCATAAAAAGAAATGAGAAACTACTAAAAACAACACACCAAGACATCAAAGTAACCCTCAAACAATCAACATTCGTATATCAAATCATGGCAAAAAGATTGGGTAAAAACGGCATGGTAAAGGTATCAAACATCAAACACTAGTTTAAGGACAAAAGTGTAAAACCACTCCTAAATTAAATTCAATTAAAAATAATATAAATGAAAGAAAAATAAAATAAAAATCATCAAAAATAATTAAAGAATCAGAAATGAATTTTTGTGGATTTTTAAAATGACTTTAACAATTAAAAATAAAATCAAATGAAAAAAGAATTAAAATAAAATAAAAAGATAAAGATAAAGATGGGGGTAAATCAATAATATTCTTACGAACTAATACCAAGCTATGCGCGCCTTGGGCCCAAAAGACAAGGGTGTGGAAAGTAAGTTTTGCAAAGCTCAATCAAATAAAACCAGAATAAGCAAGACCAACAATGCAACACATCGTTTCATTAATCCAAATGGAGACACGTCATGCCACATAAGCAAACACATAGGTCGGTCAAGAGGTCCATGCTTCACACATCAGCATGACACATGAGATGTCGGAGCCCTAGCTCCGATCATCTTCTCCAGCTATACACGCCGGAGCCGTCTATAAAATCCATCAAAACAACCAACATCTTATATCAAAATGAAGAGGAAATCACAAGGATCAAGAATATACCATTTCTTTCCATTTAAAATACCTCTAACTTCAAGGAAACACATCATGAAGATTTCACACTCAAATTGAAACTTAAGAAAACAATCACAACATCTATGCAAACAATTCCTCCATCATTGTAGGGTTTCAGATGCACCAACAATGACCCTAAAACACTTCTAAAATGAAGGAAAAAGGTTGAAGAAAAGTACCTAGTGAAGAGTGTCCACTACACCTTGCTCTTGCTTCAACAGCTTTGAAAAACCTTTCTAACTTCTTCACCTACTTCTAAAGAGAAAAAACCAACCAAGAAATGGAAGAAATATGCTGGAATACTTGAAATTCAAAAATAAGAACTTTGAGGAGGAAGAAGCTCTTTCCAGTTTTGGAATTTGCTAAGAGTAAGGCTTGTCCTGATTTTTAGGGTTTAGTGGGATTATATGTCAAGTGAGGCATGTGAAAAGGAGGGTGGAGAGTTTGTTTTGTAAACATGGAAATGAAAAATAGAAAGAGAGTGTATACGAGTTTTTTCTCACATGGGGTAACAATATGGTGAACTTTGGGTAGGGTGAGATCATGAAATTGGTGTCAGAAGGATGACATGTAAGGGAATGGAATGAGGCAGATTGTGTGTGCATTTTCTTTTCCAAACATAGTCAAAAGGATGCATGAGGTGCATGAGAACATGGCATGATTGTTGGCTCATTTTAGGTAAAACATTTGCAAAGAAAATGTGGTACAACTCGTGTGGACAAGGTACAGAAGGCCATGCTATAAAAATAAGTTCAAAATATGACCAAAAGATAGACCATACTATGCCTTGAAATAACTTGAAAACCTCCACTTTTCATGAGCATAACTTAGTGGACTCTTGTCCAAATGGTTAGATTTTGGGTCCAATCGAAAGCTTGCATGATAATGAAAACAACTCATGTTTATGGAAACTTGAAACAAGCCTTGGATGATCATGAAAGAATGGTTCAAAGTCATGCCTCAAAATCTGCCTCAAGTGACTTAGAAAAATTCTAAGTCATGAACTTTTGACATCATTGAAATCTCATCTTTGAAGCCACCTAACTTGAAGAGTTTTAATCCAGGGTAGGATTTCTAGTAATGGATATAAATCTTGAACAATTATATTCAACATTCATGTTAAAAGAAAAGTGATTTGTAGTCAAGAACTTGGTGAAAAATGCCTTGGAAAGTTGTCCCAAAAATCTGCCTAAAACTTGTCCCACTTGACATCTTTGAAACCCTAACTTGGAGACATCATAACGTGAGTTATACACATCCAATGGAGGAGTTCAAGTACTCAAAAGAAAGATTAAAGGATTCTCTACAACTTTCATGTTGGAGGAAAATTCATTTGAAGCTAGTGTCACCATGAAACATGGGCTTGAGCTCATGTACCTCAAACTGAATTTCCATACTTAGAAACATTTCTAAGTGTTGGAATAACAAAACCTTCATTTTCTCAACTTTAGCTCTCCATATCTCTCAAACTATGAATATTTTGGATTTGCTTTCTTATACAAAATTATAGTTCATGATATGCTCTTTAATTTGATAACAAGTTTGCTCGAATTGGGTCAAAGATGAAAAAATTATAGTTGTTGCAAAATGGCTAGAATTAGGGTTTTCTACACTTGAAAAATATTTCAATCAAAACCCTAATTTAATTAAACTCTTGATTTTATGTTTATACTTGATTATTATTGTTCCAAACACATGAAATCACTTGAGAACACATATCATTCCCTTGGTTGACCTTGAAATCCAAGACTTTAACCTTATGAAGTCACAATTGGCTTTTCTAGATCAGATCAAACCCTAGGACTCCTTCCATTGTTTGAAGCTCTTACCATGACTTGTGATGAAACATAATTCATGTAGAGAACCATCAAGGTGTGTATTGAACCTTAGAATCATGTCTTACCCAAGAAACTAGCCACATATGCCCTTTTTACCAAAACCCTAATCCAGTTGTTCACAAGATAGGAGGAGGTGATCAATGCTTGCAACCTTGATTCAAATGATTGTGACACATGCCTTGATGATGAAAGGACCTTAGGGCTTGAGAATACCACAAGGTTGAGAATAGGCCCTTGCTTGATCTTTGAGAATCATGTTCCTCTTCTTGAGAACTGAACAAGATACCTTGATCCCTTGCCTAGAACCAATGTTATGCATAAATGATGATGCAAATGAAATGAAACATAAGCCAAGAGATATGGAAAGATAAGGAAAATTTTGGGGTGTTACACCTGCCCCTATTCAAATAACTTGGACCTGAAAGAATGATAGCAACAACTTTCATACATTCAAAGTACAGGGAGGTTAAATACCAAAAGAACCCATAAATTTGTACACTGTGGGGATATGCACAGTAAAGTGGTTGCTAACCGAAGGTGGACTTAAAAATAGTGGGTGCCAACCTAAAGTTGGGATAGCCAACAAATATAAGATATCAACCAAAAGTTGGGATAGAGGTAGAATGAGGATACTAATCAAGATTTAGGATGATAGAGAGAGTACCAACCAAAAGTTTGGATGCAAAGATAAGGAACCAACCAAAAGTTGGGATGAAACAAGGAGTACTAACCAAAAGTTGGGATAAAGGCTACTAACCAAAAGTTAGGATCATCGCAAGAGAGTATCAACCAAAAGTTAGGATACGGATATAAGGTACCAACCAAGAGCTGGGATGCAAGGAGTACCAACCAAAAGTTGGGATAAAAGGCTACTAACCAAAAGTTAGAATCACTAGAACACCAACTGAAGGAGAACTCACAAAAATGAAGACTACCAACCAAAAGTTGGGATGAACAACAAGAGATACCAACCAAAAGTTGAGATAAAAGGCTACTAACCAAAAGTTAGGATCACTAGAATGCCGACCAAAGGCGAACTCGCAAAAATGAAGACTACCAACCAAAATTTGGGATGACGAATTCGCAGGGGAGGATACCAACCAAAAGTTGGGATGATCAACAGAAGGGGTACTAACCAAAAGTTAGGATAACCACAAGGGACAACAACCAAAAGTTGGGATGAAATAGAGGATTACCAACCAAGATTTGGGATAACAACGGGTACTAACCAAAAGTTAGGATAACCGAGACGCCAACCGAAGGCGAATTCATTATGAAAGATACCAACCAAAAGTTATACAGGAAGTAGAATCAAATGACTTACGACCTGAAAAGAAGAATCAAACGACTTACAACCTAAAAAGAAGATAAACAAGATATACAGGAAGTAGAATCAAACGACTTATGACCTGAAAAGAAGAATCAAACAACTTACGACATGAAAAGAAGATAAACAAGATATACAGGAAGTAGAATCAAATGACTTACGACCTGAAAGAAGATTCCGCTGGGGGAGAGAAGTTTAAACAAATAACTCTGTCGGGGAATGCAAGTAAGATGAACATATCCATTGATGATTTTTATGCTGGGGTTAAAGTACCACAAAATCTCATGAATTGAATTATGCCATTATCTGTTGGAGAAACGTCTGGAAACAATGATACCAAACCTGGCTTATGCTTTGAATACATATGTCGAAAGATTGCGTAATTCTACATATGAAATGGAAATGCTACACATTTGGGAGGATTCAATGCAAAGGTGCAAATGATATGCAAAGGAACATACCACCGGGAGAAGTGTTGAGAAGATCAGAAATAAACCCTGCTGAAGAAGACACACTAAATGGCCTTCCTGAATATATCTTCTGCTGAAAACTCCACTCTGCTGGGAATTGAGAGTAACATCTGCTGGGAGATCATCCCAAAAATCTGCTACAGAAGAATGCCAATGATCATTGGGCTTTGAACCTGCCGGGGATATCAACCACCGTTGATCTACCTATCGAGGAAATCAACAGCACACTCTGCTTGAGGAGAGAAGTCAATGATACCAATCCTGCTGGGGAATAACATTGAGCTTACCCTGTTGCTGGGGAAATATCCTTCAACCTTATCCTGCTAGGGATAAGTATACAACGTTGCTGGTGAAATTATTTCTAATCTGATAACAAGACTCTGTGGGGAAGACAAAATTTATGCTGTGAGAAGACCAACAACAAGTCTCATGCTGAACAACTGCTTACTTGTATACCAACACCATTATGTCTGATGTAGTTAATTCCTAGACACTCTCAGGGGAGTACAAATCAAATCTGGCTGAGTAAAGCAACAATCTGAACTCCTGCTAGGGGAGGAATGATTAAGAACTCCACCATGTTCTGCTGATAATGCTAGAACTTCAACGTTGGGGAGAAAATCTCTACTGGGGAGAGGATCATGTCATCATGCAAACAAACAATAAGCAATAGGATGATATACATATGAAATGGATACCTCGGTTACCATGCATGATACCCATTGTTCAAGTAATATCATTGTTTTCAATATGCTCTGTAAAGCCCAATTTTTTCACACGTAATGTTTATAAAAATTATCGAACATTTTTGAAAACAAAACAGTAAAAGTAAAAAAAACAAAAATGAAAAGCTCTTTGAGTGGAATGAATACTTTATTGATAGAATGACCTGTAAATATGCAGGTTACAATTTGGATGCAATTCCTGAAAATAGATGATAACGCGAAATCGTATATATATATATTGACGCATAATTCAACTAATGTTTGACTGGTTTCAATTCGATTTCGGATTTTTCCATGTTATTTGTCTGATATTTTGCAGGTATTTGAAGATCATGTCCAAACAAAGCAATATAAAGAAAAGAAGCAATTGCAGATGAAATATGGACGAAAACCAGATGAAAACAACATGAAAAACAGCAGATGCGCATTTTGCTGCTGTGACGACCGTCACATAGCCATGACGACCGTCACACGGGTGACGACCGTCATGCAGGCAAAAACGCAAAGCTTCATTTAACGTGCAAAAACCAGTTCCAAGTCCCAAATAATGGACCACTACTCCCTAATTTTTTTGACTCCAAGTCCACCTTCTGCAAATTATAACCGTTAGCATTTCACCTCTATAAAAGGGGAAGGAGGGGAGCTAAGAAAGGGAGCCGCATTCAGATAACGAAGTGCTGCCCAAATTATTTTCCAGAGCAAATTTAGTTTCAGTCTTGTTGTTTTTGTTTCCTTTCCTTTTTCCTGTATTCCATTTCTGCAATATTCATTTGTGCGCTCTATTGGTTTGAAGACACAATCCTGCCGACATCGTTGGGATTTGGCCAAAAGCCAATTGGATACGTTACAGGTTTTTATTATTTCGTTAATTATAACTTTAATTCCCAGCAATATGAATGTTCTAAATTTATGCTTTTATTTACGCTTTACTTATTCCAAATCCATGTCTAGCTAAACTAGAGTAATCGATATGTAATAATAATTCAAACGGGATTTGATAATAACCGGTTAAAACCTTTCTTTTTCAAAAGTTGTTTATGGCCTGAGTGTTTAAAACTTATTTCCTGAATAAACGTTCGTCGCGACAGCGAGAACTTATTTAAAAGTAGTTTTTCCACGACAGTGGGAAATTAATTAAGGTACGAACCAACAAGCGACAGCTGCGGAAAAGACCAGATAGTAAACACTAGGCATTTGTTTTAATAACAGCGAAAGCACTTTAAAATAGATTAGAACTTAGAGATTTCCAAAAAGCGATTTTAACCCCGAACGGGATAGCGATAGCATACGTTCCGCCTTAAAGTCGCGACTATCGTCAACAACCATCGTGAGACGAAGGTCTTTAGATCACTATTTTTCTTCTTAAATAAATTCTGAAAATATTTTATACCGGTAACTTGTCAAATCCCCGAAGAACATAATTATTGCATATCGATTCGCGTAATTATAATTCAAGTAACGTTTTTAGTTCCCTTTAGTGATAGAAATTATTCCCTTAAACATTATCTACCTAGCTAAACATAGTAACTCCCGAGAACACTAGTTTGATTACGAGTCCTTGTGGGATCGATATCTTTTATTACTACGCGATAGACTGTGCACTTGCAGTTAAGTTGTATTAGACATAGAAAGTCGCGATCAAGTTTTTGGCGCCGTTGCCGGGGACCCGTTTAGTCAATAGTGTAACCTTTTGTTACGCCGTATAGACTAGGTTAACTATTTTTATTTTCCCTTTACTGGTTCTGTCAATTGTATGCCAAGTAATCGCCCATAAGGCGATATCTTAAAACCTTTAGTCGCAGAACTAGAGCGCTTCTTACATTTAAGAAGTCGCATCATTGAGTACCAACAAAAACATAACATTCCCGATCCTCTCACTCACATTCCCAAATCTGAAGAAGAACCAAAGATGGTTGAAGGACCTCAAAACAAACTGCTGAAGGCATACGCTACACCCTCTCAGATGGAGCCTAGAAGTAGCATTGTTGCCCCAACTATTACTCGAAACGATTTTGAGCTGAAACGTCACTGCTGTCAGCTGTACAACAAAAACAATTCTCAGGAAATGCAACTGAGGATCCAAACGAACATTTAACGAAGTTTGTACAATACGCAGACACAGTGAAAGTAAATGGAGTAACTCCAGATGCAATAAGACTTCGTCTTTTCCCTTTCTCTCTTAGAGATAGAGCGTGGACATGGTTACAATCCTTACCATCCAACTCCGTTACGACGAGGGAATAGTTGAAGAACGTCTTCTTAGCAAGATATTTTCCGCCAAGCAAAACTGCTATGCTTAGAGCTCAAATCAACGGGTTTCGACAAAAAGATACAGAATCTCTCTACGAAGCGTGGGAAAGGTTCAAAGATATGATGAGAACATTTCCTCACCACGGTCTAGAAGACTGGGTGACGATCCATACTTTCTATAATGGGCTTTTATACAACACCAGATTAACGGTAGACGCCGCCGCGGGCGGTGCACTTATGGATAAGCCATACGACGAAGCCTATCAACTAATCGAAAACATGTCTCAGAACCACTGCCAATGGGGAGGTGAACGCATTCCAGCAGAGAAACCCACAGCGAAAGGTGGGATGTACGAGATCAGCAGCCTTGAAAAGTTCAACGCTAAAGTAGATGCTCTAGCATAGAAAATTGACAGTCTGACCGTTAACCCCACTGCAACCGTCGCTGCCGTAACTCCAAACTGCGAGTTATGCGGAATCGCCACTCATAATGCGCCCGAATGCCCATTGCTGGCCGGAATCCCACCAGACCAAGTAAACTATGCTCAAGGAAATCCTTACGCAAATACCTACAACCCAGGTTGGCGAAATCATCCAAACTTTTCTTACAAAAGCGATAATGCATTGCAGATGCCTGCTACTCCGCCAGGATATCAGAAACCAGCTGCTGCTCAGACTGCACCTAGGAAATCAAACCTCGAGTTGATGATGGAAAAATTCATAGCTACTCAAGCTCAAACAAACAAAGAATTCCTGAATCAAAACATACACACTAGCGAGCAAATTAAACAGCTGACTGAAAAAGTAGACGCTTTAGCCACCCACAACAAAATGCTAGAAACACAGATATCACAAGTGGATCAACAACAAGCCTCTGCTGCCGCACCCGCTGGCACATTTCCTGGACAACCCGAACAAAATCCAAAAGGTCAAGAAAATGTTGTCATATTAAGAAGCGGAAAAGAATTGGACGAACCGATCGATCCGAGAATCGAAAACTCAGCCATGCAACAAAAACCAACTGAACAAGCAGAAAAGGAATCCGAGTTAGAGAAGAAGGAAGACAACGAGAAGGAGGACACCGCAAGTGAAAAAACGCAAGCACCTCCAGCGCCATATAAACCACCTATCCCTTATCCTCAAAGATTAATAAACTCCAAAACTTCGGGACAATTTAAGAAATTTGTAGAGCTCTTTAAACAGTTGAATATCACTATTCATTTTACAGAAGCTATCACTCAAATGTCGTCATACGCTAAATTTCTCAAAGAAATCCTGTCAAATAAGAGAAAGATCGAGGATAACGAAACAGTTACACTTACTGCAGAGTGTAGCGCTATTATTCAAAACTGCATGCCTCCTAAATTAAAAGACCCAGGTAGTTTCTCCATACCCTGCGTCATAGGAAAGTTCGTAATAGACAAAGCTCTATGCGATTTAGGAGCCAGTATCAGTGTTATGCCTTTATCTATATGCAAAAAGCTGAATATGGGAGAACTAAGACCAACCAAAATGTTCGTTCAATTAGCTGACCGATCAGTCAAATACCCTGTCGGTATACTGGAAAATGTTCCAGTACGCATAGGACAATTCTACATCCCAATCGACTTCATAATCTTGGACATCAAAGAGGACTCTGTTACCCCAATTATCCTAGGAAGACCGTTCCTAGCTACAGCCGGAGCTATAACTGACGTGAAGAAAGGAACGCTAACCTTCGAATTAGGAGAAGAAAAGATAGAGTTCATTCTCACCAAGTTCTTACAAGCACCAGCCATAGACGATACCTGCTATTTAGGAGATGTAATTGACGAATGCATAAGAGAACTTGAAAATGAAGAGACCACGTATTCAGAAATAATAAAGATTCAAATACCCGATATTTCTGAAGACGATGATTGGCGTAAACCGTATAAAGACGACAATCTAAGCGAAAGCTTAACACTAACCCCAAACCATATGCCAGGTCCAAAGAACCCATCTTTAGAACTTAAAACACTAACCAAAAACCTTAGATATGAATTCCTAGAGGATGAACTAAAAAGACCAGTGATAGTCAACACCGACTTAGGACAACTAGAAACCGTAAAGCTATTAGAAGTCCTAAAGAAGTACCCCACTGCGTTAGGCTATAACATAAGCGATCTAAAAGGTATAAGCCCTTCGATCTGTATGCATCGAATTACAATAGAGGAAGACTGTAAAACCTCTAGAGAGCATCAAAGAAGACTGAACCCCATCCTAAGCACTGTAGTCAGAGACGAAGTAAAGAAATTGCTAGATGCAGGAATCATCTATCCAATCTCCGATAGTGAATGGGTCAGCCCAGTTCATGTCGTACCTAAGAAAGGAGGAGTCACAGTAGTTAAGAACAAAAAAGGCGAATCAATAACAAAAAGAGTCGTGACTGGAAGCAGAATGTGCATTGATTATAGAAAGCTTAACAAAGCCACACGAAAAGATCACTTCCCCTTACCCTTCATAGACCAAATGTTGGAAAGATTAGTCAAACATTCATATTTCTGCTATCTAGATGGCTATTCAGGATTTTTCCAAATTCCCATTCATCCTGATGACCAAGAAAAGACTACGTTCACATGTCCTTATGGTACTTTTGCTTACCGCCGAATGTCGTTCGGACTTTGTAATGCTCCAGCAACCTTCCAAAGATGCATGATGGCAATCTTCGCGGATTTCATAGACGACATCATGGAAGTATTTATGGACGATTTCTCAGTATGTGGACAAAGTTTCGAAGGATGCCTACAAAACTTAGAAATGGTATTAGAACGTTGTGTAAAAGTGAACCTCGTCCTAAATTGGGAAAATGCCATTTTATGGTCCGACAAGGAATAGTTCTAGGACATGTCATATCAAATAAAGGAATTGAGGTCGACAAAGATAAAATAGAAATTATAAAAGACCTCCAACCTCCAAAATCCGTACGAAAATTATAGAGTTTTCTAGGACATGCCGGTTTCTACCACAGATTTATAAAAGATTTTTCAAAAATCACAAAACCTTTGACCGGCCTGTTGATGAAAGATGCTGAGTTCGTCTTTGACGACGACTGTCTAAAAGCATTCGAAACATTAAAATCAGCCCTTATCACCGCACCAATTATGCAACCCCCCGATTGGCGACTGCCGTTCGAAATCATGTGCGATGCGAGTGATTATGCTGTAGGCGCAGTTCTAGGACAAAGGAAGGACAAGAAGCTTCATGCCATCTACTATGCCAGTAGAACCTTAGACCCTGCCCAAATGAACTACGCTACAACAGAAAAGGAACTTCTAGCAGTTATATTTGCGCTTGACAAATTCCGTTCTTACTTAGTAGGAGCAAAAATTATCATATACACAGACCACGCTGCCATTAGGTACCTAATAAGCAAAAAGGATGCCAAACTAAGACTATTGAGATGGATCCTATTATTACAAGAGTTTGACTTAGAAATCAAAGATAAGAAAGGAACCGAGAACGTAGTTGCAGATCACTTATCCCGAATAGAAGGCATCAAACATGAACCAGTACCGATAAATGACGATTTTCCGTACGAACATCTGATAGCCAAATTAGAAAGTGACATGCCTAACGTAATCTCAGAAGATCCAGAACTCGAAAAAGTCGTAGAAGCCGTCTATGCCCAAGTCACACTACCTTGGTATGCTGACATCGTTAATTACCTAGCTGCAGGCGTGCTTCCACCGGATCTCACTTATCAGCAAAAGAAGAAATTCTTCCACGATCTGAAACACTATTATTGGGACGAACCTCTACTCTTCAAGAGAGGGGCCGACAACATATACCTTCGCTGTGTCCCAGAGGAAGAAATAGAAAATATCATTTCCCAATGCCATTCAGCACCATATGGTGGTCATGCCAGTACATCCAAGACGTGCGCTAAGATTCTCCAAGCCGGCCTATTCTGGCCTAACCTCTGGAAAGACGTTCACATCGCTGTGCTAAAATGTGATCGATGCCAACAAACGGGCAACATCTCACGACGCGATGAAATGCCCCAGAAAGGAATCTTAGAGGTAGAAATCTTTGACGTATAGGGAATAGATTTCATGGGACCCTTCCCGTCTTCTTTTGGTAATAACTACATACTCGTCGTTGTAGACTATGTGTCTAAATGGATAGAAGCCATCGCTGCTCCGACAAATGACGCACGAGTAGTAATCAAACTTTTCAAAAACACAATCTTTCCTAGATTCGGTGTACCCGGACTCGTCATTAGTGACGGCGGATCACACATCATATCGCGAATCTTTGACAAACTTCTTTCTAAATATGGAGTCCGACACCGAGTAGCTACACCTTATCATCCGCAAACTAGCGGACAAGTAGAGGTCTCGAACAGGGAAATAAAACAAATATTGGAAAAGACTGTCGCTACCTCAAGGAAAGATTGGTCATCAAAGCTAAATGAAGCTTTATGGGCTTATAGAACCGCTTTTAAGACACCAATAGGTACAACACCCTTCAAATTAGTTTACGGTAAATCCTGTCATCTCCCTGTAGAATTAGAGCATAAAGCCTTCTGGGCCATTAAGACACTTAATTTCAACTACACTGAGGCAGGAGAGAAACGAATCTTGAACTTATACGAATTAGAAGAACTTAGATTGGACGCTTACGAAAATGCTCGTATCTACAAAGAACGAACTAAGAAATGGCATGATAAACGTTCAGTCCGGAAACAATTCAGTGTGGGAGACATCGTACTTCTATTTAATTCAAGATTAAAACTCTTCCTAGGTAAACTAAAATCTAGGTGGTCTGGACCTTTTGAAGTGACTAAAGTACTTCAAAAAGGAGCTGTTGAAATTACCGATAAGACGAATGCACCGTTTATCGTAAACGGGCAACGTCTAAAACATTATAATAAGAACGAAAACAACCCTCAAGTCAGCAGTATAACATTGCTCGAGCTTCCTGCTCAAACACCCGAATAGCTTGTCACCAAGCTATGTCAGGCTTTAGACGTTAAAAACAACGCTTAATGGGAGGCAACCCAATTTTCCCGTATTTCCCTCTTTACTGTATTTCATTCTCATTTTCATTTGAAATCTTACTTTGAAATTTTAACAAAATTCTAAACTTAAATTGCTACTATTTTTACTTTATTTTATTTTCTTTTTCTCTTTTATTTAAACTTTGTTTTTATTTCTACCACCTTTTGTTTCTAAAAATTCTGACTTAAAATTTCTGTTTTAAACTTTTCAGGATTTTAAAAGCCTTCAAACCTTCCTCCTGTTTTTCTCCGACTAACCTGCGAGTATGGCCGCGTACGACTTCACAAAGGTTCATTTTCGAGGATTAGCTCAAAACGCAAGATTTGAAGCATTAACTGAGAGAGACATAGCCTTAACACTGTATTATGATAAGTCTACCATGGAGAAACTAGGAATTACTGATAGCATTCAATTCCTGTTTAATCAATTAGGCTGGGAGAACACCTCCTTGAAAACCCGTTTTGCTACCTATAAGGACCTCACCAACGAATTCCTTAGTTCCTTCAGGTACTTACCCAACTATGGTTTTGGATCAAACACAGAGCTGATCACCTTTAGGATGTTTGGAATGGACCAAACCCATAGCCGTATGTCATTAGCTAACCTCCTAGGATTTCCTAGCGGACCACATGTGTTCATCAGTGCCGAAGATGACGATCTTGATTTTGAACTCAACCAGTTCTGGGGTAGGATCACAGGCGACTATTACCCTGACCCAAATGGCATGAATAACGATGAGATTCATAACCCCGCTTTCAGATACTTTCATAAGATCCTAGCTCACACCCTTTTCGGAAAAGAAGATAACATTACTACAGTGTCTAAAGAAGAGTTATTTATCATGTTCTGTGCTTCTCAGGGCCGTACAGTGAATGTCGTGCCTTTTATGATGAGATCCTTCCTACGCCTCACTCAGGAACCACAATCACCTATTCTAATAGGAGGCCTTGTGACAATGATTGCCCACGAGCTTGGCCTTAGATTCCACCTAAATGCATGCACTAGTTTTGGCATCATCCGACCCATGAATATCCAGTTTTGCTTTAACAGGCGCATTTTAAGAACCATGGGACCTGGACCTTACGAGTACCTCATCAATGACAAACCTGTCCAGCTATTCACATTGCCAAATCATCAGATGACAAGTATCCATAACAAGGACAATTGGGTTTATGAATTGGATGAGCCTATGGGACCTCCTTCACCTCAATCAACACCACGGAATTACATGTACGACAATGATCACATCTCTGAAGCACATGATTATATGTACTATGAGGATGCTGTATCAGAAGCTGAGGTAGACCCTGAGACCCCTCCACATTACAACACCTATCCTGAGCCCATTCCTGAAGAAACCACTGACAAAATAGATATTGTTCTGCACCGATTAGACAACGTCGACGCAGCCCTGACCACCGTAAGAGAAGAAATCACAAGCATACACAGCGAACTCGCAGTCTTCATAGACTTAGTTTGTGACCAGCTCGATTACTACGCCCGGAAGTTTGACGAATTGAAGGCACAAAAGGACTGAGATTTTAGCTTTAGTTTAGTTTTTTTTTCTTCTGTTTTCCGTCCGTTTTCAATTATTTTGATTTTCACATTGTTTCATTTCACTTATGTATTACATTAAAAAAAATCATTTTAACTAAATGTTATTTCAATTTTTATTCCTTTATCCTGTTTATACGTTATCATATGCTCCTTGGCTGCTTTAATACATTGCCATATCAATTGTAAGCCTTAAAACCATGACAAAAGCATCCCTGTAGCAAAATTCTGCATTCTGCAGAATTTGCTGCTGTGACGACCGTTACAGAAGCATGTCGCCCGTCACACGGGTGACGACCGTCACAGATGTGTGACGACCGTCACGAGTCCAAAACCTGTTATCTACTATAACAGAGGTTACGTTTTCTCCCCCACTCCCATCTTATCAACTTCCAATCATCACACACTCAAACTCCACTTCAAAATTTTGTTTTCCCTCCTTACTACATATAATCCCAACTCCCATTTCATCTTCATAATCTACTTTTGTGACACTTTCTCATTCCACAGAACCAACTTAATCCCTATTTCATCAGCATCATCCAACCATGGCAAGAAACAACGAAACCCCTGACCTTAGCAATATCATGTTCAGCGACGGCGACTCCGGCGAGAAATAGAGAGCAAACATGTCGCTTTCCATCAACGGTCGCTACAGCCGACCCACTATCCGCACATACCATCTCTCACGGAGCTCGGCCTCCTTGACGGCGTCACTTGGATGCTCCAGAGAGCCGGCATTTGGCATCTGTGCACAAATCCGCAGCCGACTTACGAACAACTCACCCTTGAGTTTCTCAGTTCGTTTAGTTACTTCACCTCCAGCGGCGACCTCAGCCAACATTCCAGCGCCGCCTGCTTCCGTATGTTCGGCACGAACTACCAACTGAATCAAAATCAGATTGCCGACATCCTACATTTCCCTCGCGGCGACGATGCTCACCACTGCCTTACCGAACAGTTTCAGCATGAAGCCTTTGCGCTTTGGTACCAATTGACCGGAATCAATGCCGACAGATTGGATTCTCTGCATGCAACACACATCCACAACCCGACCATCCGGTATTTCCACCGAGCACTGAGCAATACCATCTTCGCAAGGGATAGCAACCATAAGGTGAACTCCAAAGAACTTTTCTTTCTCTGCTGCGTGTTCAATTCCGAGCCCATCAACGCCGCTCCGTTCCTCCTGGCCCACATTCAGGCCAACTGCAACTGTGGCTCTAAGCCATTTTACTTTGGCGGGATTGTTACCTCCATTGCACTAGGGCTGAACCTCGGTAACCAACTCCAGAATCTCTATACAATTCCTTCGGTATTTCTCGACACCGACCATTGTAGAGCTTCTCACCTCATCCGCTCCAGGGCCGATGGAAAGTACCATTCGATCGTGCGTGGCAAAACCGTCAGAAGTATCATCATGTCGTCACGTACCCGGATGCACCCACAGGATCGTGCCAACTGGCTTTTTGACCTCAATGCCCCTGCTGCTACTGCTGCCCCAACTCAAACCAACACCCAAGGTTCTGTTGACGAAATGCAAGATGAGTTGGACAGAACTGAGCAACCTGAGGCATCACAACCACTTCCTTCTGAAGGCACATCCTACCGTCGCCGCCGCCACCGTCCAGAGCCCGACTACTCTAAAGAAGAACTTCGCTGATCCCTTGACCAGCAAGCACAGATACTCGCTATGATGCAGCAACAAAATCAGCGAGCAGAGCAATTCGAAGCTTGGCATAGGACCACAATGCAACAGCTCCAAACTGGCCAGGAAACCATCACTGAGAACTTGGCGAATCTTACCTTGCAATTCGAAGGACTCCGCGATTATGTCTATCATACCGGGGCGCTGAACTTTGAGGCCCGAGTCGACCAAGCCAGAGGTAGAGGACGAGACAGAGGACGCGACCGAGGCAGAGGCCGTGATTAGTTCTTTCTTTCCTTATTTGTTTACTATATTTTCCGTTTCCTGTATTTTCATTTCCCTTGTATTTCCCTCTCGCATTCTTTCAAATCAGTGGGGACACTGATTGAGATAGTGTGGGAGCGGAGCGTTTATTTCCCGTTCCCTTGTACTTTTAATTCAGTAATTTCAATTCAAACATTTTCCCAGTTTAGCAAATAAAAGCTCTTTTATATATCTTCTTCCGTTACGCAAATATCCCCACTTTATTCGACATAAACAAAATTTTTCAATCGTTCCTCAAAAGCATCACGAGAATGCGCCAAAGTTCAAACCAAGTTTGAAACTCCGAGACGAAAATTCTAACAAAGCCAGTACCGTCCTGACACCTTAGACCTCTGGTTTTATGCGATTCGGTTTCACTACCTACATGTACCAAAGTTTCAAGTTTCTACGCAAACTCAGCCCCAAGTAGTTTATACAAGCAGTCAGCACCATCCTAAACACTTCTAAGCGAGCGACCAATGCAAATAAGTGTATGATCTCTAAAAAGATGAAAAATCATGAAAAGAAATCCATATAGCCCAAGTATAGAGACATGTTCCCTCTAAGTTAGGTGCTCCTCACCTGAGCATTTAGCCCAACGGTACAAAAACTCATTGAAAAATCAATAGTATAAGCTTATGAGCAATGAAAAGATCAAAACAGCAATGAGATCATATTCACTAACAGGTTGACTTGCCATGAAAGTGTATGGACAACGGGCTTAATGTGATTGTGCTAGAACAAACAGGGTAAACTTGAAGCGAGAACCTTGTTACCGAGCTGCAGTAGCGTGACTGGGACCGATTTGCATAAAAAGGAGACCTCCGAAGACTTATAGTTCAGTGTCGTCACCGTACTCGTTTTGTTCCTATTTAGAATCTTGGTTTTTCCCAACTTTCTGAATGAGGAAGCTGCCTCGTGCTTGCCGACTTTTATTCTTCCTGTTTTTACTTGAGGACAAGCAAAGATTCAAGCTTAGGGGAGTTTGATAACGCGAAATCGTATATATATATATTGACGCATAATTCAACTAATGTTTGACTGGTTTCAATCCGATTTCGGATTTTTCCATGTTATTTGTCTGATATTTTGCAGGTATTTGAAGATCATGTCCAAACAAAGCAATATAAAGAAAAGAAGCAATTACATATGAAATATGGACGAAAACCAGATGAAAACAACATGAAAAACAGTAGATGCGCATTTTGCTGCTGTGACGACCGTCACACAGCCATGACGACCGTCACACGGGTGACGACCGTCATGCAGGCAAAAACGCAAAGCTTCATTTAACGTGCAAAAACCAGTTCCAAGTCCCAAATAATGGAACACTACTCCCTAATTTTTCTGACTCCAAGTCCACCTTCTGCAAATTATAACTGTTAGCATTTCACCTCTATAAAAGGGGAAGGAGGGGAGCTGAGAAAGGGAGCCGCATTCAGATAACGAAGTGCTGCCGAAATTATTTTCCAGAGCAAATTTAGTTTCAGTCTTGTTGTTTTTGTTTCCTTTCCTTTTTCTTGTATTCCATTTCTGCAATATTCATTTGTGCGCTCTATTGGTTTGAAGACACAATCCTGCCGACATCGTTGGGATTTGGCCAAAAGCCAATTGGATACGTTACATGTTTTTATTATTTCGTTAATTGTAACTTTAATTCCCAGCAATATGAATGTTCTAAATTTCTGCTTTTGTTTACGCTTTACTTATTCCAAATCCATGTCTAGCTAAACCAGAGTAATCGATATGTAATAATAATTCAGACGGGATTTGATAATAACCGGTTAAAACCTTTCTTTTTCAAAAGTTGTTTATGGCCTGAGTGTTTAAAACTTATTTCCTGAATAAACGTTCGTCGCGACAGCGAGAACTTATTTAAAAGTAGTTTTGCCACGACAGTGGGAAATTAATTAAGGTACGAACCAACAAGCGACAGCTGCGGAAAAGACCAGATAGTAAACACTAGGCATTTGTTTTAATAACAGCGAAAGCACTTTAAAATAGATTAGAACTTAGAGATTTCCAAAAAGCGATTTTAACCCCAAACGGGATAGCGATAGCATACGTTCCGCCTTAAAGTCGCGACTATCATCAACAACCATCGTGAGACGAAGGTCTTTAGATCACTATTTTTCTTCTTAAATAAATTCTGAAAATATTTTATACCGGTAACTTGTCAAATCCCCAAAGAACATAATTATTGCATATCGATTCGCGTAATTATAATTCAAGTAACGTTTTTAGTTTCCTTTAGTGATAGAAATTATTCCCTTAAACATTATCTACCTAGCTAAACATAGTAACTCCCGAGAACACTAGTTTGATTACGAGTCCTTGTGGGATCGATATCTTTTATTACTACGCGATAGACTGTGCACTTACAGTTAAGTTGTATTAGACATAGAAAGTCGCGATCAATAGGTAATTGCACAAAAAGAGTAAAAGAACATACAAATGTTGGCAATGTGGGAACATATATATACCATGTGTCGATTCAGCTATGACTTGTATGTCTTCAATGTTCACAAATGCTTCGCCTTCTGAAAAGACTGACGAAACTGATTCCTTCCTTTTGGATAACCATGTAACAAGATGAAATCACAGATCGAACGCAGACCGCAGTCGTTTTCTTTCAAATCCCTAACTTTTTCCTGGATCGCGCTTTCGGGTTTTCAATCCACCGGGATACCCATTTTTGCCAAAGTTTCCTTTTCGGGTTTTCAACTTTGTGGGTTTATTCATTTTTTTCTTTTATCCCTGATTTTTTCCCGAACCTTTTCCTTTTGTAGTTCGCTGGGATGCCCCATTTTTGCCTGGACTTTTCTTTTTGTTGTTCAGCGGGTCTCTTTTAAGCAAAGTATTTTTTGACTACGTTTGCGTTCACAAGGGACGTAAAGTCTTCACCATCCATAGTTGATAGTAATAAGGCTCCACCAGAGAAATCATTTCTTACCACATATGGACCTTTGTAGTTTGGAGTCCATTTGCCCATGAGATCTGTCTGAGGAGTTAGGATCCTTTTCAAAACCAAGTCACCTGTCTGGAAGCACCGAGGACACACTTTTTAATCAAAGGCTTTCTTCATCTTGCTTTGGTACAACTGGCCATTTGCAATGGCTGCCAATCTCTTTTCATCAATAAGATTCAATTGATTCAACCTGGCTTGCACCCACTCAGCTTCGTCAAGCTTCACATCAGCCAACACTCTCAAAGAAGGAATCTCAACTTCTAATGGTAGGACTGCCTCCGTACCATACACTAGTAAGAAAGGAGTTGCCCCTGTTGATGTACGTACTAAGTACGATAACCGTACTAAGTCTTCACCACCATTTTCTGCACAATCTTCTTGATATTCTTGTTCGCTACCTCAACATCGCCATTCATCTTCGGACGATACGAAGAAGACTTGTGGTGTTCAATCTTGAAACTCTGGCACAATTCTTTCATCATCTTGTTGTTTAAATTTGAATTGTTATCAGTAATGATTCGCTCTGGGATTCCATAACGATAGATGATGTCCTTCTTTATGAATCGGGCAACTACCTGCTTTGTGACATTAGCAAACGGGGCTGCTTCCACCCACTTCGTGAAATAGTCAATGGCAACTAGAATAAAGCGATGCCCATTGGAATCAGTCAGCTCAATCTTTCTAATCATATTAATGCCCCACATTGAAAAGGGCCAAGGAGATGTCAATACGTTCAGAGGGGTCGGTGGCACATGCACCCTATCAGCATAAATTTAGCATTTATGGCATTTTGTGGCACACTTAAAACAGTCAGATTCCATAGTCATCCAATAATACCCAGCCCTCAACAATTTTCTGGCCATTGCATGTCCACTGACATGAGTACCAAATGAACCCTCATGAACTTCTTCCATCAGCAGACTTGCTTCGTGTTCATCAACACAACACAAAAAGACCATGTCGAAGTTTCTCCTGTACAACACATCATCCTTGTTTAGATAGAAATTTCCCACAAGCCTCCTCTGAGTCTTCTTATCCTTGCTAGATGCCCCAGATGGATACTCCTGATTCTTGAGAAAGTGCTTGATATCATGATACCATGGCTTGCCATCTGATGCCTCTTCCACTGCAAACACAAAGGCAGGTTCGTTAAGACGCATAATGGTAATAGCCGGGGCCTCATTCTAGAATTTCATTTTGTACATGGACGCCAATATTGCCAATGCGTCTGCCATCTAATTCTCAACCCTAGGCACATGATATAACTCAACTCTGTCAAAGAAGGGTAGCAGTCTTCTGGCATAATTCTTGTACGACACCAAGTTGGCCTGACGAGTTTCCCATTCTCCTTTAATCTGATTAATGACCAGCACTGAATCACCATATACATCAAGATTCTTGATCCTCAAATCAATGGCCTCTTCTAAACCCATAATGCACGCTTCATATTCTGCTTCATTATTAGTGCAAGAGAATGTCAATCGGGCAGTGAACGATATATGAGTACCGTGAGGAGTAGTAATGATTGCCCCGATTTCATTTCCATGTGAGTTGACAGCACCGTCAAAAACCAAACTCCACTGAGATCCAATTTCAGGACCCTCGTCAGGCAAAGGCTCGTCATAGTATTTCATCTTCAAAAACATGATGTCTTCATCCAAAAATTCAAACTTCATTAGCAGATAGTCTTCAATTGGTTGTTAATCAAGATATTCTGACATAACACTTCCCTTAATGGCCTTTTAGGAAACATACTAGATATCATACTCTGTTAGAACCATTTGCCATTGGGCAATTCTTTCGGAGAGTGCTTACTTCTCAAACACGTACTTGATCAGATCCATCTTCGATATCAATAGGGTTGTGTGGTTTAACATGTACTATCTCAAATGCTTAGCTACCCAATTGAGTGCACAACATGTTTTTTCTAGCATCGAGTACCTCGACTGGCAATCAGTGAATTTTTTACTCAGGTAGTAGATAGTGTGTTCTCTTTTACCTGTCTCGTCGTGTTGACTGAGCACACACCCCATTGAATTCTCAAGAACCATTAGATGCATGATTAAAGATCTCCCTGCTACTAAAGGCATGAGTATTGGAGGTTCCTGCAAATACTCTTTTATTTTCTCAAAAGCTTTCTGACAATTTTCGTTCCACCTGACCGCTTGATCTTTTCTCAACAATTTGAATATAGGCTCACAAGTGGCTGTAAGATGAGAGATGAACCTTGCAATGTAGTTCAATCTCCCTAGGAAACTACTAACCTCTTTTTTCGTCCTCGGCTCAGGAATTTCTTGAACAACTTTGATTTTAGCAGGATCTACCTCAATACCCCTTTCACTCACAATGAAACCCAACAACTTTCCAGTTCTCACCCCGAAGGTGCACTTACTAGGATTCAACCTCATCTTGAATTTCCTCACCTTTTAGACAGCTTCAGAAGATTAACCAGATGTCCCTCCTCCATCTGTGACTTCACAATCATCTCATCAACATAGACTTCAATCTCTAGATGAATCATATCATGAAAGAGAGTCACCATCGCCCGCTGATAAGTTGCCCTAGCATTTTTCAATCCAAAGGGAATCACTTTATAGAAAAAAGTCCCCCATGGTGTTATAAAAGTAGTTTTATCCATGTCTTCTAGGGCCACTTTGATTTGGTTATACCCAGAGAAGCCATCCATGAAGGAAAACACAGAATATTGAGCAGTGTTATCAACTAACATGTCAATGTGAGGGAGCGGGAAAACGTCTTTAAGGCTTGCTCTGTTTAGATCTCTATAATCAACACACATCCTGACCTTTCCATCTTTTTTAGGTACAGGAACAATGTTAGCAACCCACGGAGGATAGTTTGTGACAGCTAGAAAACCAGTTGTTGCACCCTAAAATTTGCTCAACCTACTTCACTTGGTTTATGTTTCAATTGCATTAGCATTTGCATATAGAGTCATGTACATAGTCTAATCATCTGCATAGCATAGCATAGCAAGTCATCCAACAAGGGACCAAGTACTATTCTCATCTATATGAGCCTATCAAGAGGTTATTATTCAAATTCAAGCATATCCAAGTCATCAGAAAGAAATTGAAATCTGTGAAGTTAGTGGATCAAGCAGTGGATCTCTCTCCTATCTTGAGGGTATTTGAAGATCATCAAAGAAGTTGTGAGCTGTGAATTGAGCATGGAGGGTATATAGACATCATAGAGGACCTAGAGAGTCATTTTGAAAGGGAGGCAAGTCATTTATGTGATCACAAGAGTTGCATTTGAAGACAGTCAACTAGGGTCTTATCTGGGGCAACCCTAGGTCAACCCTAGATCAAATGATTGATTGAAAGGCATCAAGGTCTATTTGAGAGATGTGGGGTTCATCATTTGACATGTAGATATGGATATGGTGTTGTGCCAAGAAGAAATCAAGAGAAATCAAGAAGAAGAGGAGTTTCTAAATTAGGGTTTCTGTGTAAAATCCCCTGATTTAGGTCAAACTTCCAAGCAAGATAATTCAAAATTCAAGCTTCAAATGGATCCTTGGCCAACATGAAACTTGTATAGGATCTCAAGACCTTTAATTTGAGTGGTGGAAGACACTAAGGAGATTTATAGAACTCAAGTTATGGTCCTTGCAAGTTATAGGTCATCTGAGGTATCTGAACTTTTGTCTGTGAAAGTTACTTGTCTTCCAAGCAAATTTTACCCCTCAAGGAGATTTCAAATGGATTTCTGGTCAACATAAGAGTTGTTCCTCATTGTCTTAGCTTTCTAGAAAGGTATGGTATGCCTTCATATGATTTGTGGAACTCTACTTATGTCCTTGGCAAGAAAAGGGTATTTTGGTCATTCGAGAATTACAGGTCATTTCAAGCCTATGCCCAAAACTCATACAAGGAAGCTTCAAATGAAAAACTTCACAACATTAAACTTGCTCCAAATGACATTTTGAGTCTATAAAAGTGATCATGAAAGATTGGAAAGGCTCATAGCTCAAGGTTCCAAATTTGGTCATTTAAAAGATGAATTTAATGAATAAAAGTGACCTAAAATTGAGATTTTTCATAACATGGCCAAATGGGATGAAATTATAGGTCATTTTGATTGGAAAAAATGTTTTAAGAACATTGGCAAAAGTAGATTTTTGAGTTTGGTTCAAAGTTTGGAAGTTATGCTAGTTGGCTTACAAAGGAAGTAACGTATCCAAAATTCAAGGAAATTGTGCACAAGAAGTTTCTACCAAGTTCTAGAGTGTTCTATGAGTGTCTATATATTGAGTAGAGTGGCTTCATTCAAGGGTTGGTGATTCATTTTGATCAAAATACCAAGTTTCATCTCATTTTTCCATTTTGCAAATCATATAAGAATTATATCGAATCTTCATCATTTTCCAAAATTCTTGATCCTATCATCATCTACATCCATCATAGATCAAGTTTCTACCAATATCTGATTGAATTGAAGCTGAATTCGTGTGATACCAACTTCATCATCCAAAGTGCAAGAATATTGTGATTGCAAGATTAAGGACATTTGAGCAAGTGCTATTGCATACAGAATCAAGGATCAAGTCTGTTGATCAAGTCCAGAGCATTGCAAGCTTTGGATCCAAGGAATTCTGCATCTGTTTTCATCTTTAAACCAGGTTGGTGTTTCCTTCGATTTGGCTAGAATTAGTTAGAATAATGAAGAATCTTTAGGTTAGAATGGTTAGGCATAAGTAGAGGATCATTTCTGATAAATTTGAGAACATTTCATGGAGGTTACCATTGGAGCACCAAAACTGTTTTGGCTTAGAACACCTAGGTTAGGGCATGATGATCTTGGTTAGATGGATTAAAATGATCAGTATAGCATGTAGATTGTATTAGTGTATTAGTTAGCAAGAATTGGCAAGCTTGGTCTCAGTGTGAAAATGGTGGAACCAGGGTTTTCTACCTATCGGGTTTGGATATGGATTGAGTTTTAGAAGGAACTAAGACCATGGCTTTGTAGAGGGAAGGATGTAGATCATTTTTGATCTTTACATCGTGAGATTTCATTGAGAATCGAGGGAGAACAGAGGTGATGAAGATTCGTGCATGGGAGGATTTTTCTGAAACTTAGGGTTTCTAGAGGTAGGAGATGAAGGAGGGTCGTTGGATCATGAGATGGACTTTGACTCGTAACCTAATCTAATGGCCAGCATTCAAAACAAAATTTGGAGGGAAGTATTAGGCAGCAACGCTGCGTTTCATTTAATTCACTCAGACTGGGCTTTAGTTCCAATGCTATTCGCACCCCATTCACCCAGGCCCAAACCAATTACACTGATTTAATTACTAATTGCACCGTTTCCCTTTTTTTTATTTTTGTTGTGTTTTCTGGTTAGCTGGGCCCAGACGCGCTTTGCTATGCGCGCCCCCCAGTCTGGGCCCATCATGCTTTTTTAACTGAAATAAATACTGACTGCACCCCCTAACCAAATTTAATCCATTTTAATTTCACTCATTTTTTTTATTCTTTGAAAAATCATAACAAATTGGAAATTACATATTTTTAAATGGTTGTTTTTGCATATTTTTCATATTTTTGTTAAGAAAATTGTCATATAATAAAATTAGCATTTTATTTTATTTTTGCATTTTTAGTATATTTTTCTTTTAAATAGGTTTAAATGATGTTTAGTTTACCACATGATATTGTTGATTTTAGTTTAGTTATATACTTTTATATTTTGGGCCTATTCTTTTTAGAGTATTTCACTTAGAACTTTAGCTTGTATATAAGATTTAATTCATGATTTTAGGACTTAATTTTAGATGGTTTGTGTAGGTGTGATTAAGAGAATCAAAACTAGGGTTTAGAGATAACATAGGTGTAATAAATCATTTCCTTTAGGAGTTGTAGATTGAATTTTGGGGTATGGGACTATAGGGGTATTATGGGTAGATAATAGATCCCGTAGAAAATACTAGGTTTCCCCTATTCTGCTATTACTATTAGTATATTGCTTGTATTTGATTGACTGTGTGGTGTGCCCTCTTTAGGGTTATTTTCTGACTGTGTGGGGTATTGGGCCTGCTTGGGGTTTGGTGTTTGAGCTGAAGACTGTGCTGATGAAGTCCATTGGATATCAAAGAGAATGGAGACCAACTTCCAGATTTGATGAGGAGTATCTCTTGCTGGTAGCTGTTGAAGTTTATAGGATCTAGGAGTTAGGCAGAGCTCTAGAGTAGAAAACTTGATTCACAAACATGGAAGGTCTTGGTTGCCTCCATCCCTCTCTATGATGCAGAGTCTCCCTAAGACATTCACCCCCTTCCTTTGGAAGGCTTGGTGATAATGTCTAAGAGATAGAACTCTTTAGAGAAATATTCTATGTGTTGTTAGCAGTCTGTTTGCCACCTTTGGTGGTCAACTAACTGCTTAACACCCCAGTTCATTCTTGTGATTGATTCCTCAGCTTGGAGATTGGGACTTGAAGAAAAGCCCAGAAGACTGATGATAAAGACCTGCTTGAAGGTTGTGAAGATAAAGATTGATGCATGCTTGAAGCTTGTAGTTGTTTGGAGATGACTTGAAGACAGATGCTGATGAAGACTACTTTTGCTGTTTATTTTTTGCTGTTTATAATTCTTGATGTATTGTTTGAATTTCCCGGACTGTATTGCTTGCTGATTAACCTGTTAGGTTGAAAGTGAATTCTGTTCACTTTTGCCTGTTGTTTTCTAGGTTCGAGGTTGAGTGGGACTCCCTTGCCTCGCTTGTATTGCTGCATCCATGCATTTTACCGCTTTATTGTGTATATGCTATTGTTTCTGTTTCCGTCTATTCCCTTAGGATCTCTGTTTCTCTCTGTGCAAGAGAGGAGCATGATAGACATTAGGTCTTAACCCATGCATGATAACATTAGGTTAGTTTGATTCCCCTTTTCAACCGTAGGTTAGAGTTCTGTCTCTTCTTTCTCAAAACAAACAGAAAAACACAATAAGATTTCAAACCCAATAAAAGACACTTCTTCCGTAAAAGAATGTGAACACATCAGAACGTCATTTTTGTCTGCTTGGACCTTCAATCAGGAGAAAACCCTTTTTCAGAAGGACTAAAAACAATCAAGACAGACTTGTGTCGTACGTGGCCCGAACTAAGTTTGCTCTGATCTTTCATGCTGTATGAAAGTACATAGGCATAGGATGCGATGTCCTAGCGAGCAACCTTCCCCTCCTTTCCCGTAGGTAGGCGAACTACGTTGACTCTGATTTCTCGTTCCAGACGGGAATACGTAGGCATAAAGTGTGATACTTTGCCGAGTCATTTTATTTTCTTTTAACCCCAGACCTATAGAGTAGATAGAATAACAATCCATACCCGAAAACAAGCATGGATCCCGTCGAGTACGACGGACGTGAGGGGTGCTAATACCTTCCCCTTGCATAACCGACTCCCGAATCCAGGTTTTGGTTGCGATGACCATTCCTTTTCCCGTCTTTGCGTTAGGTTTACCTCGAGCGTTTTCTTTCCCTCCGTTGGGATAAATAACATACGGTGGCGACTCTTCTGTTTCAGCCGGTGCCGATTTTCGCAGTAGCGACAGCTGGCGACTCTGCTGGGGATCCAATGTCCCCTGGCTGCTAAGGACTGCGATAGTTCCTTATGCATTTGGGATCCAACGTCCCTAAAGAGAGTCAATCCTAGCGCTTGTTTTCCCGTCGAGGATTTTGAATGGATTTATATTTCTGTCATTTACTTTCAGCATTATATTATTGTTATTATTGCTGTGTTGGGGTGTGATGGGTGTTCTATGATTGAGAGATAAGCTGGACCTGGGCTTGAGTGCACCTAGAATTAGAGTGGAAATTAGTGGGCGCGCACGTGCTTTGCATGTCCTAGTGTCCCATGAAATCCACACTCAGACGAGGTTCTTCTGGTTGGCCTCCTGTCCTGCCCTTTGGGTGGCTCGGGTTGCTGGTTAGTTGGATTGTCGACTCTGGGAACCGATCATTTGGAAGTTGGCTAAGTGAGGCCTCTTCAGGATTTGACGATGCCACTCCTTCTGGGAATCGTATCATCAACCCTGAAAGCCTGTGACGCCGACGACCGCATAGGATGCCATACCTTGTGTCAGTTATTAGGACACCTACTTGTGAGAGGGGTTTGGGGCATGCAGGTAACTTGACCTCCAGATTACCGGTTTTCTTGATTGAGATTCAATGATATTTGAAGACAACATTATGAGGTCTGTTGGAGGCCAGGTTCGAGTACCGTTTTGATTTGCTGACACCAGGTTCGAGCAGTGTTATGGGTCTGACTAAGACCAGTGCGGTGGATTCTTCTCAGCCAGGGGCACTTGGTCCTTTGTGTGTGCATTTTGCATTTTTGTATGACTGTTTACATTTGCATTTCATTTTGCATATTTATCCTCATCCGGAACAGGGAGCTTACCCGTTTTTGTCCGCTTCATCAGTTGATTTCCCGACATTCGCATTGGACTTGAGTTAGCATTGGGAAAGATCATGGCTTCAGAAGAGCAGGACTTGGTTATTACTCGGGCGGAGTTCGAATTGTTGAAACACCAGGTGAGTCAGATCAGGGAAGACATCACAGCTATGCATAGAGGAGATAACAATGGTCAAAGAGCTCAGATGAACAATGTTGCCCAGCCAGCGCAAACCCCTGTCAGTGGTCCATATTCTTTCAATGACGCCGAGTATCACAATTTCACTTTCTCTACGCCAGATTCTCCAAGGATTTTGCCACCTCCTAGAGTTGTTCCGCAGGTTGATATTCAGAACCCATTGACTGTTGAGGAGTATATGAGAAGACTTCAGACGTTGGAAGATCGGATTGCTGCCCTGGTGGATAAGAATACTATTGATCTGAATGCTGCAAGCATGTGTTTGGTGCCAGGTCTTGTATTGCCTCCAAAGTTCAAAGCGCCCAATTTCGAGAAGTACAAAGGGGATAGCTGTCCGAAGCTACATTTGGTTATGTTTTGCCGGAGAATGACTTCGTTCGTGCCTAACGACAAGCTGATGATTCACTGCTCTCAAGATAGTCTGACTGGGGCATCTCTGGGTTGGTATATGCAGTTAGAGAGTGATCAGATCCGATCATGGGCGGATTTAGCCGATGCTTTCCTGAAGCAGTATGACTACAATCTTGATGAAGCTCCTAGTCGCATGCAGCTGCAAGAATTGTCTCAAGGGAACGATGAACCTTTCAGGAAGTATGTTCAGAGATGGAGAGAATTTGCTGCTAGAGTGCAACCACCGCTTCAAGACCGAGAGTTGAAAAGCATGTTTGTAGACTCACTGCAGAGTTCATACTTTGAAAGAATGCTTGGAATTGCGTCAAATTTCTCTGACTTGGTAGGATTTGGAGAACGCATTGAGCATGCCGTAAAAATTGGGAAAATTCATATTGTTTTGGGCGGTCAGGCTAGTGAAAATGAATCTTTCGAACTGAAGAAGGAATTGTGGTAAATGCAATCATGAATGATGTGGGGTATCCTCAAGTTGAATCGGTAAAATCTGTTGGGTCTCCGTCTTCTCAGCGGTCAGTATCTTCTGTGTCTCGTTATTCTGGACAGACAATTGTGCCTAGGGCATCCCATCGGGAACTTCATGTCGCTCCTCATGCTAATCAACGAGCCCGTGGCCGAGATTATCAGAATCAGCGTCAGATTCAGAACCGACCTCGTAACAACATGGAACGAAGGAATGCTCCTTTCCATCCAGTGCCTGCGCCGTATAGCCAGATTCTTCCGCATTTGATTCAGAATTCTCTGGTGGAACCTAAAGCTCTTAAGGCCGTACCAGAGCCTTACCCTCCAGGGTACAATCCCCACGTCCAGTGTAGTTATCATGGTGGATCTCCGGGGCATTCAACCGAAGATTGCAAAGCTTTTCAGGCAAAAGTGCATCAGTTGATCGACAAAGGGTGCATTTCCTTTTCTGAAGGAGTTTTGTTTGTTCATGCCAACCTCTCAGCTGTCTAAGCTCGTAGATTCAGAGGGTCCTTTTCAAGAAGCCAGTAATCCAGACAGGCGGGCACCCTCAGCATTGGCAGTCCTCGGACTTTTTATCATTTGCATTTGTAGTTTCTTTTCGGTTAGTTACTACTTGCTGTTAAACATTGTATGTTTCGAATGGTAATATTGATAAAGTGACTATGCATTTTTCTGAATTAATCATGTCGCTGTCGCTCATTTATTGCATTGCATTGACACTTGCATTTTATTTACTCCACTTTATCACTATGATTAGCAAAGATTGGAGGGAGGATGACGAAACTGAATACTCATAACCGATGATCGTATGCTTTCAGATAAAACCTTGCCGATGACGTACAAGGCATTGTTTCAAATCCCCAAACACCGGAGATATAAGGAGTTAGTCCCTTGTTAACCACTTCGAGCTAGGAAGTAGAAGTTTTTCGGACTTTTTAACCCTCACGTCTTAACCCGGGGCAGGGTAGTTGTCAGTTAGCTTGACCTAGTGTTCAAGTCTTACAGAGGAGTGTTGCCTTTCAAAGACCAATCAGTCTATACCTCTCAAGAGGTCGCATCTCGCCAACCACAATGATTAAACCTCACCAATCAGGAGTGAGACAGTTACCATCCTTTCGGAGCAATCAAGACAACCAGTGTCACACAACTTTGTTCCAAAAGAAAAAAATAAGAAAGCCCGCTAAGTAAAAAGAAATGAAAAAGCTGGAAAGCTAATACTTAGGCAAAAATCAGGGCATCCCGCTGGACCTCAAAAAGAAAAATCGAAAAGAACTCAAAAGGAGTCAGTCCAGGCAAAAATTAGGGAATCAAAGAGAATGAAAAAGAAAGGATAGAAAAAAAATAGATCCCCAGCGAAGGACAAAGTTGTGTATACAGACACCGAAAAGGAAGAAGGAGTAACTGTCTCTCTGAAAAACCGTGTGAAATTCTTGACCATGGTTCTTACCATTCAACACACCTCTTGAAGAGGCGAGCGCTCGAGCTAAGCTAACTGAACTTTAGGATCGGAGATCATCACATAGAAGGGGTGGGTACAAATCAAAATTTGAGCCAAATATCCTTTGTTTCATGAACCGTGAACCCGACCACGATACAACACTTAAAAGACCTAATTGAGGTAGGGTTTATTCTGAAAGCGCATTACGATAAGGTTGAGTAACCTGACTCCTTCTTGATTTTCTAGTCATTTCCTTGTTGTATTTTTCACTGATCAAAACAGCACTACGTTTGAACTTAGGTTCATTCGTCACTCACAATCATGACACATAAATGAGTGACAGCACACAATTTTCAAAATCTGCATAAACATTGCATTAAGATTACCATTCGTGAACAGACGATTTTTACTTGCAGGTCAGTAGTTGACACGAAGGAAATTCCAACAGGGAATAATCGAACAGGATTGAATAATTCAACAGTCTGGATCAGAATGGTGTATGTTGTGAAACCCTGTAAATCTGGGGCATTGACTTCCAGAGAGTTCGGAATCAATTAGTCTGAGGAAAAGTCCCGAAGCATCAGTTGATTATGGGGCAGAAGTTGATCAGAAGCGAATCTTCTCGAGAGCCAATCAGGGGCAGTTATCCAGAATGCTATATCAGGACAGGTTAAGTCGCTCAACGCTCCTTCAGGGGCAAGTTACTATATTGATAGTTGTTGAATTGAGGGAATCCTTTGTCGTGCAAACACCGGGGTAAGCCACCGCAAGGTCGTATTGTAGCAAGGTGCTTTCGGTTCATAGTGGGTTTTGCCAAGAACCAGATTAAGGCAAAGTCATTGCAGACAGGGGCATGCCATCCCAAGAGTGCAGGGATTGTCTTTATCTGAGAGGCGTTCGATTCGAAGTATCTCGCTGAAGTTTAGAATGCTGGGGAATTTCATATCAAACCATCAGGGTACAGGTTTTCAGACTATCCCCACAGAGGTTCCTGCAGGCCGGGGCATAGCAGAGGTGAAAGAATTGTTCTTCTACAACAGAGTTAATCAGAGCTACTGGAGCGGATTTAGTCAATATTCAAGTTTGAGACGAATGGCGGGAAATCGTGACCCTTCTACTAGAAGCCGTGAATTCAGACAAGATATTGTCCAGCATCCGGCGTGTATGACCCACCACGGATGTACAGAAGTCCAGCCTACTTGGCACACTCGTTTATCCCCAGCAAAGTCATACGGTCGAGAATCTGGGGTAATTAGGTCGAGATTTGGCAAATCTCTCGCGGCTATGGGCACTACTCCACGAACCAGTCGATTAGGGGCAAAAGATTATCACAAGACCGAGGCAGAACACCCTAAAAACAAAAGATGTTGTTGGGACATTCTTTTGGGGTTTGACGTACAGAAACAGTTCAGATCTAACCGTCAGGGTACAGAGATCGAAGAGTCCTAACCAGAAGCTCGTAACGAAAAGACTTGATCGTTATGTGAAGTGAATCCCCACGCAGGTCGCACTTCCAAGATAACAATGTTCCTTACTGAAGAAGGATCAAATTCCCCAGCTAGTCGTAGCTTATCCAAAGGACATTCTCCAGCAAAGTCGTTTATCCTCAGCAAAGTTTGGCAATTCCAAAATTGTAGGCTGCATTCAGACAGTGTGGTGTCCCCCAAAAGGATCCCCCATCCCGAGCAGAGTGGTTTAGCCTCAGAAGATTAATATTTCCAACTTGTGAGCTGTACTCAGGCAGTCTACCCTTCCCAGTAGGGTCATTTACTCTCCCCCAGCGGAGTCAGTTGATTTTCCCCAAGAGAATCATTTCGTCCTCAGCGGAGTTCTCTTTCCAGCAAGTGTTTTCTTTCCTCCCCAGGGGGACTCGAAGATAAAAGGATTAAGTCTATCCCCGGCAGAGTTGGTTGGGTGTCCTGGCATTTATTTTGTCGGAATACCGTGTGATACCCGTTCACTCCCTAGCAGAAGTCCAATCCTGATTGGCGCATTCAGTTATCCCTCAACGAAGCGGGCTTCACTCTTCCAGCATTTATTTTGTTAGAATAATTCTGTGACGCCTGGTTATCCCCAGCAGAGTTGGCATTGTCTTCCGCATTTATTTTGCTGAAGCGGTTTCTGTATCCCAGCAGTTCGAGTCTGCATTTGCATTGGCATATAGTGTCATACTTGCATTCACCAAATAAAAATGCGTAGCATTTCCATGCCGAATGGATCATTGCGTCATTGTCAAACATGTGCATTTTGAAATATAAACTAGGTTGGCTAACCGTTTGTTTCAAGTATTGTTTCCTTTATAGGTTGAGGGAGCTCTTGCTCAAGTGAATTATCAAGCATTCAAGATCTCGACGTGAGACATTCAACGAAAATGTCGGTTTTATTCCCCACAGAGTTATCATGATAAATTTCTCCTTGTCCCCGAGCAGAGTTATTTGTGTAAATGTCTCTTGTTTTCCCCGTCCGAGTTGCTTGTTGAAGTGTCTCTAGTCCGGCCAGCGGATTATTTTCTTCAAATTTGTTGTTACGTCAGCATCAAAGGGTTTCATGAATCAGAATTTCAGAGGCTGCCGCCGGTTATCAGAACAGGCGTCCGGTAGTTTGGTTTCCAAATATCCCCAGTAGAGTCCGCTTCAAAGTCACTGTCACGTCAGTGCTAAAAGGTTTGTGGGTTGGGACCAATGGAGAAATGGGTCCTGACGTGGACAATTTATTCATATATTGACGGGATTTCTTCGTGCTAGAGAAAGGGGTGTCCTAACGTGGACAAATTTGTTTCCCCAGGTTGATAAGAGGTGCTAGTCCTGACGTGGACAGATTCGATTTCTCGGTATTGATGGAATGTGTGTCCTGACGTGGACAAGTTTTATTTCCCCAGCGGGTCGAAGATGCGCGAGTCCTGACGTGGACGAATTTATATTTCTTCGGGTCAACGAACGGTGTCCTGACGTGGACGATGTTACCCCCATGCTGATAGGATTTTCTTGTGCAGACGAGATGTAGTCCTGACGTGGACAAATCAAGACGAAGTGTGTGTCCTGACGTGGACAAGTTTTATTTCCTCAGCGGGTCGAAGATGTGAGTCCTGACGTGGACAGATCAAGACAAAGATGTATTCCTTACGTGGAAAGATGTATTCCTTACGTGGAAAGATGTACTCCTTACTTGGAAAGATGTATTCCTTACGTGGAAAAGTTTATTCCTAACGTGGAAAAAGGTGAGTCCTAACGTGGACGATGTATTCCTGACGTGGAAAGTTTAGTCCTGACGTGGACAGATCCAGACGAAGTGTTATTCCTAACGTGGAAAGGTTATTCCTAACGTGGACAGTTTATTCCTAACGTGGAAAAGAGTTTATTCCTAACGTGGACAATTCATCCCTATGTTGATAGGATCCCCTCGTGCTGATGAAATGCAGACGAGTCATCCCCAGCGAAGTCGCCGAGATTTTTTCCGTGTTGACGACAGGTGGAGTCCTGACGTGGACAAGTTTAGTTGAGATTTCTTCGTGTTGACGAAACAGGCGTCCTAACGTGGACAGTTCTATCCCATCGATGATAGAATCTTCTTCAGGCTGATGAAAATAATCCCCAGCACGGTCGCTAATGGATCAGTTGTTTGCCGTAATAACCAGGTTCAGTTGGTGGATGTCGTTCTCTAAGCAGTGTTGCAGTTTATTTCTACGGTTGGCAAATTTCCGGGTTCTTAGTATTCAACCGTCTCGTACCTCGAATGGTTGAAGGCCATTTTCTCTTCACCTAATCAGGTCCAAGTCGCTTGAATAGGGGCAGCTGTTGCACCCTAAAATTTGCTCAACCTACTTCACTTGGTTTATGTTTCAATTGCATTAGCATTTGCATATAGAGTCATGTACATAGTCTAATCATCTGCATAGCATAGCATAGCAAGTCATCCAACAAGGGACCAAGTACTATTCTCATATCTATGAGCCTATCAAGAGGTTATTATTCAAATTCAAGCATATCCAAGTCATCAGAAAGAAATTGAAATCTGTGAAGTTAGTGGATCAAGCAGTGGATCTCTCTCCTATCTTGAAGGTATTTGAAGATCATCAAAGAAGTTGTGAGCTGTGAATTGAGCATGGAGGGTATATAGACATCATAGAGGACCTAGAGAGTCATTTTGAAAGGGAGGCAAGTCATTGATGTGATCACAAGAGTTGCATTTGAAGACAGTCAACTAGGGTCTTATCTGGGGCAACCCTAGGTCAACCCTAGATCAAATGATTGATTGAAAGGCATCAAGGTCTATTTTAGAGATGTGGGGTTCATCATTTGACATGTAGATATGGATATGGTGTTGTGCCAAGAAGAAATCAAGAGAAATCAAGAAGAAGAGGAGTTTCTAAATTAGGGTTTCTGTGTAAAATCCCCTGATTTAGGTCAAACTTCCAAGCAAGATAATTCAAAATGAAAGCTTCAAATGGATCCTTGGCCAACATGAAACTTGTAGAGGATCTCAATACCTTTAATTTGAGTGGTGGAAGACATTAAGGAGATTTATAGAACTCAAGTTATGGTCCTTGCAAGTTACAGGTCATCTGAGGTATCTGAAATTTTGTCTGTGAAAGTTACTTGTCTTCCAAGCAACTTTTACCCCTCAAGGAGATTTCAAATGGATTTCTGGTCAACATAATAGTTGTTCCTCATTGTCTTAGATTTCTAGAAAGGTATGGTATGCCTTCATATGATTTGTGGAACTCTACTTATCTCCTTGGCAAGAAAAGGGTATTTTGGTCATTCGAGAATTACAGGTCATTTCAAGCCTATGCCCAAAACTCATACAAGGAAGCTTCAAATGAAAAACTTCACAACATTAAACTTGCTCCAAATGACATTTTGAGTCTATAAAAGTGATCATGAAAGATTGGAAAGGCTCATAGCTCAAGGTTCCAAATTTGGTCATTTAAAAGATGAATTTAATGAATAAAAGTGACCTAAAATTGAGATTTTTCATAACATGGCCAAATGGGATGAAATTATAGGTCATTTTGATTGGAAAAAATGTTTTAAGAACATTGGCAAAAGTAGATTTTTGAGTTTGGTTCAAAGTTTGGAAGTTATGCTAGTTGGCTTACAAAGGAAGTAACGTATCCAAAATTCAAGGAAATTGTGCACAAGAAGTTTCTACCAAGTTCTAGAGTGTTCTATGAGTGTCTATATATTGAGTAGAGTGGCTTCATTCAAGGGTTGGTGATTCATTTTGATCAAAATACCAAGTTTCATCTCATTTTTCCATTTTGCAAATCATATAAGAACTATATCGAATCTTCATCATTTTCCAAAATTCTTGATCCTATCATCATCTACATCCATCATAGATCAAGTTTCTACCAATATCTGATTGAATTGAAGCTGAATTCGTGTGATACCAACTTCATCATCCAAAGTGCAAGAATATTGTGATTGCAAGATTAAGGACATTTGAGCAAGTGCTATTGCATACAGAATCAAGGATCAAGTCTGTTGATCAAGTCCAGAGCATTGCAAGCTTTGGATCCAAGGAATTCTGCATCTGTTTTCATCTTTAAACCAGGTTGGTGTTTCCTTCGATTTGGCTAGAATTAGTTAGAATAATGAAGAATCTTTAGGTTAGAATGGTTAGGCATAAGTAGAGGATCATTTCTGATAAATTTGAGAACATTTCATGGAGGTTACCATTGGAGCACCAAAACTGTTTTGGCTTAGAACACCTAGGTTAGGGCATGATGATCTTGGTTAGATGGATTAAAATGATCAGTATAGCATGTAGATTGTATTAGTGTATTAGTTAGCAAGAATTGGCAAGCTTGGTCTCAGTGTGAAAATGGTGGAACCAGGGTTTTCTACCTATCGGGTTTGGATATGGATTGAGTTTTAGAAGGAACTAAGACCATGGCTTTGTAGAGGGAAGGATGTAGATCATTTTTGATCTTTACATCGTGAGATTTCATTGAGAATCGAGGGAGAACAGAGGTGATGAAGATTCGTGCATGGGAGGATTTTTCTGAAACTTAGGGTTTCTAGAGGTAGGAGATGAAGGAGGGTCGTTGGATCATGAGATGGACTTTGACTCGTAACCTAATCCAATGGTCAGCATTCAAAACAAAATTTGGAGGGAAGTATTAGGCAGCAACGCTGCGTTTCATTTAATTCACTCAGACTGGGCTTTAGTTCCAATGCTATTCGCACCCCATTCACCCAGGCCCAAACCAATTACACTGATTTAATTACTAATTGCACCGTTTCCCTTTTTTTATTTTTGTTGTGTTTTCTGGTTAGCTGGGCCCAGACGCGCTTTGCTATGCGCGCCCCCCAGTCTGGGCCCATCATGCTTTTTTAACTGAAATAAATACTGACTGCACCCCCTAACCAAATTTAATCCATTTTAATTTCACTCATTTTTTTTATTCTTTGAAAAATCATAACAAATTGGAAATTACATATTTTTAAATGGTTGTTTTTGCATATTTTTCATATTTTTGTTAAGAAAATTGTCATATAATAAAATTAGCATTTTATTTTATTTTTGCATTTTTAGTATATTTTTCTTTTAAATAGGTTTAAATGATGTTTAGTTTACCACATGATATTGTTGATTTTAGTTTAGTTATATACTTTTATATTTTGGGCCTATTCTTTTTAGAGTATTTCACTTAGAACTTTAGCTTGTATATAAGATTTAATTCATGATTTTAGGACTTAATTTTAGATGGTTTGTGTAGGTGTGATTAAGAGAATCAAAACTAGGGTTTAAAGATAACATAGGTGTAATAAATCATTTCCTTTAGGAGTTGTAGATTGAATTTTAGGGTATGGGACTATAGGGGTATTATGGGTAGATAATAGATCCCGTAGAAAATACTAGGTTTCCCCTATTCTGCTATTACTATTAGTATATTGCTTGTATTTGATTGACTGTGTGGTGTGCCCTCTTTAGGGTTATTTTCTGACTGTGTGGGGTATTGGGCCTGCTTGGGGTTTGGTGTTTGAGCTGAAGACTGTGCTGATGAAGTCCATTGGAGATCAAAGAGAATGGAGACCAACTTCCAGAGTTGATGAGGAGTATCTCTTGCTGGTAGCTGTTGAAGTTTATAGGATCTAGGAGTTAGGCAGAGCTCTAGAGTAGAAAACTTGATTCACAAACATGGAAGGTCTTGGTTGCCTCCATCCCTCTCTATGATGCAGAGTCTCCCTAAGACATTCACCCCCTTCCTTTGGAAGGCTTGGTGATAATGTCTAAGAGATAGAACTCTTTAGAGAAATATTCTATGTGTTGTTAGCAGTCTGTTTGCCACCTTTGGTGGTCAACTAACTGCTTAACACCCCAGTTCATTCTTGTGATTGATTCCTCAGCTTGGAGATTGGGACTTGAAGAAAAGCCCAGAAGACTGATGATAAAGACCTGCTTGAAGGCTGTGAAGATAAAGATTGATGCATGCTTGAAGCTTGTAGCTGTTTGGAGATGACTTGAAGACAGATGCTGATGAAGACTGCTTTTGCTGTTCATTTTTTGCTGTTTATAATTCTTGATGTATTGTTTGAATTTCCCGGACTGTATTGCTTGCTGATTAACCTGTTAGGTTGAAAGTTAATTCTGTTCACTTTTGCCTGTTATTTTCTAGGTTCGAGGTTGAGTGGGACTCCCTTGCCTCGATTGTATTGCTGCATCCATGCATTTTACCGCTTTATTGTGTATATGCTATTGTTTCTGTTTCCGTCTATTCCCTTAGGATCTCTGTTTCTCTCTGTGCAAGAGAGGAGCATGATAGACATTAGGTCTTAACCCATGCATGATAACATTAGGTTAGTTTGATTCCCCTTTTCAACCGTAGGTTAGAGTTCTGTCTCTTCTTTCTCAAAACAAACAGAAAAACACAATAAGATTTCAAACCCAATAAAAGACACTTCTTTCGTAAAAGAATGTGAACACATCAAAACATCATTTTTGTCTGCTTGGACCTTCAATTAGGAGAAAACCCTTTTTCAGAAGGACTAAAAACAATCAAGACAGACTTGTGTCGTACGTGGCCCGAACTACGTTTGCTCTGATCTTTCATGTTGTATGAAAGTACGTAGGCATAGGTTGCGATGTCCTAGCGAGCAACCTTCCCCTCCTTTCCCGTAGGTAGGCGAACTACGTTGACTCTGATTTCTCGTTCCAGACGGGAATACGTAGGCATAAAGTGCGATACTTTGCCGAGTCATTTTATTTTCTTTTAACCCCAGACCTATAGAGTAGATAGAATAACAATCCATACCCGAAAACAAGCGTGGATCCCGTCGAGTACGACGGACGTGAGGGGTGCTAATACCTTCCCCTTGCGTAACCGACTCCCGAATCCAGGTTTTGGTTGCGATGACCATTCCTTTTCCCGTTTTTGCGTTAGGTTTACCTCGAGCGTTTCCTTTCCCTCCGTTGGGATAAATAACGCACGGTGGCGACTCTTCTGTTCAGCCGGCGCCGATTTTCGCAGTAGCGACACCAGTGTCCAACTACTTTTGAACCTCTCCTTTAATCTTAACTGCCATGTCAGGCCTCGTTCTTCTCAACTTCTGTTTGACTGGCGGTCATTCTTTTATGAGTGGCAGCCGGTGTACCACAATATCTATATCCATCCCAGGAATGTCTTGGTAAGACCAAGCAAAGATATCCATATACTCTTGGAGCATTTTAACCAATCTTATCTTGACACCGTCTTCCAAAGCAGCCCCGATTCTGACCTCTTTCTTATCACCCTCGGTACCCAAATTGATGACTTCAATATCCTCCTGATGAGGCAAAATGGCATTTTCCTTTTTCTTTAGAAGTTTGGCTAGCTCATCAGGCAGTTCACAATCTTCATTAGTCTCTTCTTCATCTTAATAAATGGGATTATCAAAGTCATACTGAGCCATAGCTGAATCTAAATCGACGACATCTGAGATAAAATACCTGCATGATTGATGTTTTATGTTTATTGTGAAATTCCATAAACAACACAAACACATTGCCATTTTTCTATTAATAAATGTCAAAAAAAAAAAGGAAAAACAGGGATCAAAATATTTGAATGCGAAAAAGCGTCCTTTATTTATGATGATAGTGCAAAAAAACAAAGAGGCCATACAAATGGGTCACTACGTCTTGGGCAGAACGTAGGACTGAACATAATAAAAAACAATGAGAATTACTCTTCATGGGTGATCTGAATGATTTCTTTCGTTGTCCAATTGCATAACTTCTGGCCAGGTACATAAGGACGGATCCAAGCATCCATGTCGCAATCACTGTCCCCTTTGTCATCCTCGATAGCATGAATTCTGTCAAAAATAACTCCACTGCTAGTGAATCTGGCGGGTCCTTTATACGTTGGAGGGTCTTGTGATGAGCTAGAGGGCTTGTAGCTTAGACCAAATTTGTCTTGCTTGACAGGAACATCCAAAACCTAGCCCCACCACTGAGAGTTACCGGATTCCATAATTGCACATGCTTCCTTGAACAAAGACATTGAAGACATTAAAACTTCTGGCCCTTTAACCTCGACAAGATGCACAACTTCCCCATCCACTTCCACATACTTGAACATTGATAGATGACTGACCATTATATCCTCCTCCCCACAAATAATGACTACTTTCCCTTCCATCATATACTTATATTTTTTATGTAGAGTCGATGTTACTGCCCCTGCAACATGTATCCAAGGTCGGCCTAGCAGGCAACTATAAATTGATTGAATGTCTATTAAATAAAATGTCGCATCAAAAGTTTCAGGCCCCGCCTAAATTGGCATTGTTATCTCCCCAAACACCGATCTTTTGGAACTATCAAACACTCGTACCACAAGATCACTTGGTGTACAAATTAAACCTTGAGTATCCAACTTCATTAATGCTTTCTTCGACAACATGTTGAGTGAAGATCTTGTATCAACCAGGACATGTGAAAATAAAGATCCTCTACACTCCATAAAAATATGCAAGACATGGTTGTGATTCCTCTTAGTAGGAGTCAAGTATAGATCAGTGAAGCCTAAACCATTGCCAACATTAACGTGTGCCAATACTCCTTCCAACTGATTAACAGAGATTTCTTGGGGTACATAGGTTGAATTCAAAATCCTCAACAGAGTATTGGGATGTGCTTCAGAACACAACAACAAAGATAAAATAGAGATTTTTGAAGGAGTCTGATTCAGATGGTCTGCAACTTTATAGTCACTCTTGCGGATTAATCTCATGAACTCTTCAACATCTTTAGAAAAAGAACTATCACCACTAGCCTGTTACTGCACACCATCTTCAACAACTGCCTTCCTTTTTCCTTTATCAGTCTTGTCAATATTAACTTCAGGCGGAAAAAATACTCTTCCACTACGAGTAATCCCTCCTACACCAACTATATTATCAACAGTAGAACCCATATTCGAAGAACCAATCAATTCTTGTTTTTGTCCATTACAGAAGACCTCAGTCCTATAATTCCATTGGATGGCCTTGGTACTTTCATACAGCATTGGTTCTGGCATAGTGATGATTACAGGTGCTGGCCTTGCTGGCGCTGAAATATTAATAGTCTTGTAAGGGATCGAAATCATGGCGATATCATTTCCATCATCACTAGCCTTGTCATCAACATCTTCCACATTCTCCACACCAATTATATCAAACTGTAGATAACCATCATCGGTCATTTTCTGAATACCACTTTTCAAAAGTCTACAACCCTTAGGGCTCAATTCACATTCTTGACAATCAGCTGAACAACCTAGGAACACACCCCTTTTCAACAATCTGTCTTTAACAAAACTCAAAGGAGTCTTCAATTCATCAACATCAGTCACTAGATTCTACCTCTCCCCATCAATAATAGCGTTTATTCTGGCTAATCCATGGTTCGGCATGGGATTCTGATTAACATTGGGACCCTCATTGGTAAACTTTATAGCTTTGGAATCAAGCAGATCCTGGACTTTATGCTTAAAAGCTTTACAATTATCAATGTTATGACTAGGAGCACCAAAATTGAATTCACATCTAGCATTCGTATCATATTCGGGTGGAGAAGCTCTGGTAAGAGGTGTCAGAGTCCTCTTTTGAATCAACTGTAGCTGAAGAAAATGCTGTAATAACTGGGAGTATGGCATAGGTAGGGTTTTAAATTGTCTATTTGGCATTCTCATTCTATCAGGGTAACAAAGGGGAGCATTAGCTTGTTGCTGGGGTGCAACCGGGATGACCACAATTGCAAATTGCTGAGTATATTGTGGTTGTGCTCTTCCTTTACGTCTATAAGAGGAGATAGAATTAGATCCCCTTCTCGCTTCTTCGGGTTTCCTGTGTATGGATTTTTTACTCCTCCAAACGAGGACCCACTTCCGCTCTGAATCTTGCCAGTCTTGATACTGCTCTCAACTCTTTCACTGGCCATCACTAAATTTGAAAAACCCGCTGACATGCATCCGACCAACTTCTCATTGTACGTCCTAGATAATGTAGCCATAAATATATCTATCAGTTCCCTCACCATCATTGGAGGTTGAACCCTTGCAGCCAACTCACGCCATCTCTGGGCGTACTCTTTGAAGCTTTCATTATTTCTTTTAGACAAATTCTGTAACTGCACCCTGCTTGGCGCCATGTCATTATTGTATTGGTAATGACGAACAAAGGCTTCCGCAAGATCTCTCCAGCTTTTAACATGAGTTCTCTCCAGCCCCATTTACCATTCTAACGATGATCCTGCCAAACTATCCTGAAAGAAGTGCATTAAGCGTTTCTCATCATCAGAATATGAAGAAATTTTCCTGTAGTATGCATGAATATGAGTGCTAGGATAGGTAGTCCCCTTATATTTGTCAAAGTCTGGCACCTTAAACTTTAGAGGGATTCTTACCCCTGGGACCAAACCAAGGTCTGACATACCAAACCCTAATGAGTTTTGATTCTCATAAGCCTTCATCTTCTCTTCAATCAACTTGAACCTTTTGTCGACTTCTGATGGAAGACCGACGTTCATATCATGCATAGAGAAGACGTCCTCTTGATGATCTTCGTCCCATTGAGGACCAGTATTACCATGCAAGGCACATACGCCACCTCCACCAGCACCATTTCCCTGAACACCACCACCAACACCTCCGCTCGGAGGTACAACAACAGTAGGCCCATTATCAACTTAGGGACCAGCATTACTCCTAGGAGGAGGGACAAAACTAATTCCACCATGTAGAACACCAGCTTCATCAACTTGTGAAACTAGAGGTTGGACCATAGTTCTCAGTTGTTCCTGTCCTTGAGCTATGTTTTGCATCAGTTCCATATATTGCGTCATACGAGTCCTGGTTTCCTGAAGCTCTACTTGTACTTGAGCCATGACTCTCTATTGATTTCCCCGAGTTGAATACCTATGAAAACCGAATTCCGCAATGTTGATGATGAGAGAAAGCCAAGAAGAGATAAGAATAAAACCATATCACCTGTAATGCAAATGAGTATGCTAATGCAAAATGCAAACATGTTTATATATTTCAGGGAGATCCCCCCCCCCCTTGATTCCAGTTTCACATATAAATGAACAGTAGAGATAGACATAATATCAAAATATTTGCTCATAAATGAAATGGGGATAACAAGTCAATACATTCAATCCACAGATAAGAAAGATAACTGAATAAAAAAGCTTGTGATCTCATCCAACAAGTCTGGTAATGATCAGATACAAGAAAATAAAATAGCTACTAAGACATATCATCAACTGAAGATAATCCTCCCTAACCACTGTGCTCCTTGCACCAACTATGGGCTTTCTTGAGCGGCTTCTTTGTGTCAGGATGCTCTGGTCTTGCAATCAATTCCTGGATGAGGATGCCTCTTCTGCGTATAACATCTCTCAGTCATTGACTATACTCTTCCCAAGCATCATCTCCAAAGACATCTTCAAGCCTAAGTTTCTTTAATTCTTCCCGAATCTTGAACTCTTCAAAAGCTAATAAGGTCTTTTGGAGTTTCTGCTCACTTGTGTATCTACGGGATGACTCTACCACAAATTCTCTCTCTTTGACCTTGATCTGCGCCTTCAGCTTGTCAATCTGATTATGAAGCTCGTCTTTCCTGTTCTTGTTGGTTGTTACTGTCGCATTTCACTGATCAATGAATTTGGATATCTCTAGATAAGCTCTGTCCAAATCCTTCCTCCTATGCTGCAAGAGGCTGCTAGTGCTCTTTAGATCTTGGCCAATTCGTTCTCTCATCCTGATCTTATTAGACAACTTTTTCTGCTTCTTGGTCAATGTTTCTGTCTTCACCCTTGCTAAGTAGTTAGCTTCACTCTGATCATGCTTTAGTTGATTGATTTCCTTTTTCAACTCCTCATTCTCTTTGTGCATTTCTTCCTTCTCTGCCCAAAGCTTATTTTACTTCAGGATATCAATAGTCATAGCTGCTCAATTACCGATGGATAAAAAGGTTCTTCACTAGAGAAAGGCAATAGTACTTCTTCAACCCTTTTTTGGATCCAATCCACATAAGGATCGTAAGCTCTACAATCACCTTTACCCAATGAAAGCATACCCTTCTTATGAATTTTACCCCATGCATCGACAAATCTTTTAAGAATATCAAGGTCATCTACTCCAGTGAAGTAAAAATACTCTTGAACATCTTCGTCCTTTGGGTTCCCCTCAAAGCATATCCAAATTCTCTGACAATGAGAGAAGGGTTGTAATTGATTCTCCGTTTCCTCCCAATCAAAGGCACATTAGGGAAGATACCACAACTGAGAATGATCTCCTTGCCAAGCAGATCTCGGTTAAAGCAGACAATATCTATGGAAATTAAACCCATCAGTCTTTTTGACCATTCTGAGGAATTCCTAGAATCAACGAAGGCTCCGGAACGAGGAAGATGATCCATAAACCACTTGTGGAAAAGCGGTACACAAAAAGAAACTATCTTTCCTCTTCTCTTCTCATTCTTGTAATGCACAGAATGGTATATGTTAGATGATGTCAAGGATCTAGAAGGGGGGGGTGAATAGATCCCTAATTAAAAATTAGTCGGTGCTACCAATAAAATTGGTTTTTAAAATTGTTTAATGTGCAGAAGCGGCCTTGGAAAAATTAACGTCTATAACGAACCATTACTAGAGGACCGGATATGCGTCTAGCCTATGAATATTGATAATGAGCAAAGAGAATCACCATGCTAGTCACACTATCAATTGATTTATATCACTACTTGGTATGACTAGTTTCAATGCCTTAATATGCCAACAAAATAATTGGACAGCACACGAGAATTTTGATTCAGACAATTTATCAAACACTTGGCGTGCGGAGCACTCCAAGTGATTTCGGCTTTGAGTAAGTAGCACTAGTTTCCTTGTATAATAAACTATTGCACTATAGTCAAAATTACTTCAGCACTTACTCAAAACAGTCCTTATTTCGATATTATTGTTTGAACGAAATTCACGCAAATATTCCGCAAAATGAAAATGCGAAAAGTAAAAAGAACAAAGATTTGTTAAGGCAGTTCCCCCGTCGTCCTCGCTTCGGGGTACGTCTATCCTCAATTCTAACAATAGAATTGAGCACGTATAACATAAATGTAACTTGTTGTTGAATCGTTTATACAAGAATAGACAAGCAAATGCACAAACAAACTCCCTTGTTGTTGAAGATGCTTTCTCTTCTTGCCCTTGGATTCGAGTCGAATCAAGTCCTTCGATTACTTGTGTATGAACCCCCAATTACAGCTCCTTGGTTGAACAACCTTGCATTTTCAAACCCCAACCCGACTAATATCAAACACTTTCCAATCGAACTCGAACCTCTCCTTTACAATTCACCGATTACCGCTACTAGATCGATGGAATCCACCGCTCCTCGATCACCTTCGCTCAGCTGAATATGTGTTGAGAAGATTCGTACCAAAAACCCCCCAAATTCAGTGAATCTTGGAGGATAAAACCCTCAAGGTTTTATTCAAGAAAAACCTACCAAAATCTCAACCGAACCGGATTCCCAATCAACGTCTTTGGACGTTACCACTTCAAAAAATCCATAATGCACAACAAAGATTATTGTGTGTGATTGTTGTGGTATGATATGTAGAAGATGAAGATGATGATAACTAATGACACCTCTTTCACTTTTCTTGTTTTGAAATTGATTCAATTGTTGATGTTGAAAATGAGCAACTTTTTATTTATATTATGCCAAAAAGTAACAGAAAAAACTACTTTTCGAAATATGTGGATAGACCAAAATTATGCAGTAAAACAGCGAACAGTCGACCATACAGAAGGAGGGGTCGACCTGAGCTACCCCAAGCAAGACAGATTATGCAAAATATCAAGCTATGCCTCGACCAAAACAGGACCATGCTTCGATGCAAAGTCTGCATTTTTAGACAAACAGAAATAACAACAGTATGCGTCGACCCGTGGAAAATGCACTTTAGAGACACCTTCTATGAGTCGACCGAAGCAGATGAGTGATCGACTCAAAGACCTGTATTTTACAAAAATACCAATTTTTCTATTTTTGACTCTTCTAGATCCGACTTCTAACATACCAAAGAGGTTTAACTCATATGACGACATTAAATGCACTACACAAGATGTTTGACGCAAACTAATGAAATATGTGAGATACAATAGTCACTTCTTCCATGCGGTTGTGTTTTGACATCATTGAAACACACATGTATAGTATATGAGGCTTTGCCCCCACAGTATAGATCCCCTAAGAGCGTTGGCACATGATTCTTTGATACGAAGAGACGAATAACACTCATATCTAGAAAGTTCGGTGCATTGGGAAATAATACAATACCATAAACACACAATGCCAATATGCCACTGAAAACAACCCAACAACCCTCACTAGCATACTTCTAAGCTTTCTCCACCAAAAAGGCTAAGGTATATCCAGAGATTCCTCCTTTGCTTACAACGTTATCCACTAACACAGACTTGCTCAAATAAAGAGAAGCAACAAGCTTATCAAAATCTGGGCTCTCCTCAGAATAAAAGAAAGGTGTTCCATCATGGACAGGGATTCCTAAGATATAAGCATACTCCTCTAAAGTGGGAACTAACAAATAGTCTGGAAAGGTGAAACAACGCATAGGTGGGACATGGAACTGCAACAGCATGTGAATGGCTCTATACTCATAGTCTGTGACATTACGGACGAATCTCATAATCCTCCCATAATCTCTTCTGAAGACTTCAAGAACATTGGGATCAACGATAACAATTAGATCAAGAAGAGGTCCCAACTCTGGTGATGGAAACTTGTATACGATGATCTTGTTTCTGTCAACCTCCATCTCTATATAAAACCAGATAACCAGAATCAAAAGTGAGACAAGAACCTGAAATTACATAAACATACAATGTTAAGATGCAGAATGATTATGCATATGCAACAAGGGATCAAGGTATCTAATGCTCAAGATAAGTTGTTGTGCTATTGACTGAGTAGAACCAGAACTATGCTCTAATAAGAAACCCAGAAAACCAGAACAATGAGGTGATAGAAAACCATAATACACAAGATCAAAACTCTGCACTAACAAGAAAACTAGATAACCGGGTTGCTTGAAAGTCAAGGTTTCCTGCAAAAACCCATCCCATTTCACATGTGGGTTCTAGTCTTGGAAGACACGAAAATCCTAATAGGTTATATGTATCAATGACTCTCAGGTCAAGAAACGATGATATGTTCACAATTTATTGTTTGGCATCATCATCAATTGAGGAGGCCTCAATTACTTCCCAAAGAACGGTCTCCAAAGTCATATGCTCTCTAAGTCAACACCCTATCATTGCACCAAATGTACAAGATAGAGCATCTCTAAAGAAAACCTCGTATGGACGTGAAATTCGTGCGAACTTTATGTAGCCAGACGCCACACAAATCCCCACTACTTTCCACTCTAGTCCTAAGTATATACTCAAGCCTGGGTAGTTGGCTTATCTCTCATAGAATAACCCACCCAATAACACAGCAACAACAACATAATAGGATAAGAATAATCATATGCAATAGTAAAATGCAAATGTAATAATGTACAGCAGATACAACATACATATCCACAAATATAAACACCCCAAAGAAACAAAAGATAAGTGCTAGGATTGACTCGCATAGGGAATCAGAGTCCCCACCAGAGTCGCCAGTTGTCACAACTGTGAAAAAAAATCAGCAGAAACAAATAGAAGAGTCACCACCGAATTTTATTTATCCCAAAGGAGGGAAAGGAAACAATTGAAGAAAACCTAAAATAAAAAAGAAGACAAGGTCATCGCAACCAAATCTTGGGTTCAGGAGCCGGTTACACAAGGGGAAGGTATTAGCACCCTCTCACGTCTGTTGTACTCAACAGGATCCACGCTTGTTGTCAAATCAAAGGGTGAGTTGTCTAAAAAGCTACTGCTAAACGGAGATGAGAAAGGGAAAAAAGAAAAGGAGACTCGATATGACATCGCCGCCCTATGCCTACATATCCCCTCGTGTAATGGGAAAGTCAGAGTCAACGTAGTTCAGAAGACTAAGGATAATGGGGAAAAAGGGTGCTCGCTAAGACTTCGCCGTCTTGTGCCTACATATTCTCATGTGGTATGAGAAATCAGAGCAAACGTAGTTCGGGAGACAAAACCACGGGTTGGTTAAGTGTTTTTATGAGTGACGTTAAGCTCTCATTCCAACAATTAGGGTCGATGCATGTTTGCGGTAGAACGGAAAAGTAACACACTCTTTTCTGAAAATGAGTTTGAAATACAATCCCGAAGGATAAAAAAGTTTGAATTTGTTTATGAGTTTTTTAGAGAAGTGAATTGACTAGTTTGAGATTTACATTGCACTAAATACTATGATATAGGAACGAATGCGTCGCATATCGCCCCTAGACGAGACGTACACTAAACACTCAAGACAAGTAAGGAGAGACCCCTCATTCATCATTCCCCATATGCTTAAGGCTCGTGGCGCATAATGTTCATCTTCCTTATTAAGTGTGTTAGAATTTTTTTGAGATGAGAAGAGAAAGGGCTCAAAGGGTGAAAAGAAAACACTAAGGTAAACTGGATCCTAATGTTGTCATGCACAATGGTCCTAAGATTGAGATAAAAGTGAAGTCTACCTAATGTTATCATACAAGTGATAGACCTAAAGTTGAGGTCAAAGAGGGACTATCCTAATTGTTATCATGCAAAGGATTGAAAGCCTAATGTCTCTCCTACTCCCAACTTAATCAGAAATTAAGTGGAACTAGAAATCCAAAGGGATTATGTGTAAAAGCGCAAGTAAAAACCATACCATCCAATAATAAATGAAAACAAGATTAAAACTTTAAACAAGTTTCAAGAAGAGAATAAAAATGAAGAAGAAAGAGGAAGAATGAAGAAGATGCAACACTATGAACATACATGAAAGTTCAAACCCAAAAGGCATCAAGCAAACAAGAATCTCAATCACAAGGTAAATATTAACATCATGTCAAAGCAACAAGAATGTATTCATGTGTCAAACCATACTCAAGGATTTGAAATCAAAACCCAATGGAAAAACAAAGTGCCCACACACATACAAGGTAGGACAGTAGAAATATCATATCATGTTCAACTCATGTCAATGGTCAAAGAAAGAGCACCAAGAGTCAAGGCATGCATCACATCCAAACACAATCAATTGCCATACAGAACAAGCAAACAAGACACACCTCAAAGAAGTAAGCATGTGAGATTAGGGTATGAAACCAAGTGAGGGAAGCAACATAAACATGAACACCAACTTAAACATTCACACATGAACACACAAGAGAAGCAACAAGGTATGAATCCCAAACATGCATCAAGAAGCAAGCACATACATCCAAGTCATTCTTAAAAGAAAAGAGATGCTCATGCAAGATACAAAACACAAATGATCAAGTACCATATCATCAAGGTAAGAAACATGTTCAAATGATACACATCATGTTCAAATCCCAATTAACAACCAAACTCAAGAAGAAACTAACTCAAGTTCATGCACAAAAGGTTAGGCAAACATCCCTCAAGCTATCCAAAAGGGAAACAAATGATCATGTGAAGTAAATGAGACAAAGTGATCATGCAATGAACCTATAAACATGAAGGTCAGAACCTTAAACAAGTCAACATAAAAGTTATCAAGCATCAATTGGATCATCCAAGAAGCAATTTCAAGAAAATAGGTCAAGACATGCACAATATCATGGTTAAAATAACATCAACTTGATACATCATCCAAAAATAGTAACATGACCAAATAAAATCAAACTAGGAGCCTAAACCCAAGCTATATCCATTAAGAACAAATGTGCGAAAGATCTCAAAAGTAATTGCATAAATGCATCATCAAATCAACTCATCAAGGAAAGCATAATATAAGAATCAAGCATACATCGAGGCTCCACAAAAAGCAATGAGAGACTATCCAAAACAACATACTAAGACATCAAAATAACCCTTAAACAATCAACATTCATATATCAAATCATTGAAAAAGGATTGGGTCAAAAAGGCATGGTAAAGGTATCAAACAATCTAACCCTAGTTTAATGACAAAAGTGTAAAACCACTCCTAAATTAAATTCAATTAAAAATAATATAAATGAAAGAAAAATAAAATTAAAACTATCAAAAATATGTCAACATGTTAAAAAACTAGAAATGAATTTTTGAGGACTTTTAAAATGACTTTAACAATTAAAAAAATCAAATGAAAAAAGAATTAAAACCAAATAAAAAGAAAAAGATAGAGAAGGGGTGAATCAGTAATATTCTAACGAACTGATACTAATCTATGCGCGCCTTGGGCCCAAAAGACAAGGGTGTGGAAAGTAAAAACTGCAAAGCACAATAAAAAAAAAATCATAACAAACAAGACCAATAATTCAACACAACGTGTCATTAATCCAAGTGAAGATATGTCATGCCATATAAGCAAATACATAGGTTGGTCAAGAGATCCACACTTTGCATATCAACATGACACATGAGATGCTGGAGCCCTAGCTCCGGTCATCTTCTCTGGCTATACACGCCAGAGTCGTCTGTAAAATGTATGAAAACAACCAACATCTTATATCAAAATGAGGTGGAATCACAAGGATCAAGAATATACCATTTTTATTTCCATTTAAAATACCTCTAACATCAAGAAAACACATCACAAATATTTCACACTCGAACTGAAACTTAAGCAAACAAACACAACATCTATGCAAACATTGCCTCCATCACTGGAGGGCTTCAGATGCGCCAATAAGGACCTTAAAACACTTCTAAAATGAAGGAAAAAGATTTAAGAAAAGTACCTAGTGGAGAGTGTCCACTGCACCTTGCTCTTGCTTCAACAACTTCAGAAAACCCTTCTAACTTCTTCAGCAACTTCTAAAGAGCAGAAACCAACTAAGAAATGGAAGAAATATGATGGAAAACTTGAAACTCGAAAACAAGAAATTTGAGGAGGAAGAAGATCTTTTCAAATCTGGAATTTGCTAAGAGTCAGGCTTGTCCTGATTTTTAGGGTTTGGTGGTATTATATATAAAGTGAGGCACGTGAGAAGGATTATGGAGAGTTTGTTTTGCAAACTTGGAAATGAAAAATAGAAAGAGAGTGTATACGGGTTTGTTCTCAGATGGGGTAACATTATGGTGAACTTTGGGTGGGGTGAGATCATGAAATTGGTGTGAGAAGGATGGCATGTAAGGGAATGGAATGAGGCAGATTGTGTGTGCATTTTCTTTTCCAAACTTAGTCAAAAGGGTGCATGAGGTGCATGATAACATGGCATGATTTCTAGCTCATTTTAGGTAAAATATTTGCAAAGAAAATATGATACAACTCGTGGGACAAGGTACACAAGGCCATGCTATAAAAACAAGTTCAAAATATGACCAAAAGATAGATCATACTATGCCTTGAAATAGCTTGTAAACCTCCACTTTTCATGAGCATAGCTTGGTGGATTCTTGTCCAAATGGTTAGGTTTTGGGTCTAATGGAAAGCTTGCATGATAATGAATGCAACTCATGTTGATGGCAAATTGAGACAAGCCTTGGATGATGTTGCACCGCAAAATTTGACCAACCTTTTCTTAACTTGGTTTATGTTCACTTCATTTTCTTCTAGCATTTGCATTGCATAACATTGTTCATTTAACAGGAGATCAAGAGAGGGTTTGCATAGCAAGAGGAGGTTACCAAGAGTTTTGATCCTAAGCAAGGGATTTTACTCAAGTATGAGTGGTCATCAAGTCACCAAAAAGTGGCCAAAGCTTTGTGAAGGAGTTGATGGGTGTATGTGGATTATCTCCTAACTTGGAGGCCAGTTGAAGATCATCAGAGGATTGTGAATTCATGATTTTGGATATGGGATGTTGAGGAAGCTCATTGAAGGCTTTGAGAGCCATGTTGGAGTTTATTCAAGTTGTTGTGTCATGTGTAAGAGGCCACACTCAAGAGTGGTGCATCTAGGGTTTTCATCTGGTCAACCCTAAGTCAACTGTGAAATTGAAGGAGATTAAGACTCAATTCCAAGTCTTTGTTATTATGGAATGTTGGGTTGAGATGTCTAATATATCATTTCAAGATCAATTCATCAAGAATCAAGAGTGTGAGAAGTTACTAAATTAGGGTTCTCTGTATAAAATCCCCTATTTAGTGCCTAACTTCAAGACCACATATCTCAAGATACAAGTCTCATCTCATCTTGACCCCAACATGAAACTTGTATAGCATGTTTCTAGATTTCTTTTGAGTACTAGAAGTCTTTCATCTGATTTCTAGAACTCAAGTTATGATGCTGAGAAGTTACAGGTCATCAGATGAATGTGATTTTGGTCAACAAAAGTCAACAAACTTCCTAGCTATTTTTCACCTAGAAGGATGTTTCTCCTCACTTTGAGCCAAACATGAAAGTTGTTCCTCATGATCTTAGCTTTCCAAAAAGTATTAGAAGTCCTTCATCTGATTTGTAGAACTCAAGTTATGAAGCTTGCAAGGCAGGGGTATTTTGGGAAAGTAAGATTACAGGTCATTCTCATTATAGGTCCATTTCACTATCTTGCACACTTCAAATGAAACTTTTCTCAACATGAAACTTACTCCAAATGGTCCCAATTTCATCATAAAACACTCACTTGTCATGGATTTGGCTAGGGTTTGAGAATTGGCATGAGATTTCTTCATAAAAAAGTCTTAAAAGGGGGAAAATGGAATTAATTGATTATGAATCATTACAAGGCATGTTTATGCATTTTTTGAGTCACAAAGATGTATTAAACAAGAGGCATAACTTGGATTTAGGTTTTGGTACCATTTTCACGTGCAAATCAATGGCCATGTCAAGTGAAATTTTAACAATGCAATATCAACCATTTGATCAAATCAAGGAGTGAATTCAATCCACATGATTAGAATGAAGTCCCAGTAGTGATTTGGAATCAAAAACAAGGTGAATTGAGGTATTTGGTACGTGTGCATGAGCATGAAAATCAGATTTGGGCATTTCAACAATGCTCACAATTGGGCCACAATTGGGCCTCCAAACCTTCACCAATCCATCATATATAAACTTCAGATTGATTTTGAGCCTTCATTCATGCGTTTTCGTGCCTTGGGAGCTCAAGAACAGTTTGAACAAGCAAGCAAAAATTCCAAATCGTGATTCTTAATTGAGCTGTTTTCAAAGCAATTCAAGTGTTGTGCTTGTTTGTTGCAATTTCGATTTTGAGCTCAAATTTTGTTTGCTTCGATTTGGTTTATTTACGCATGATCAATGAAAATAGGTGGTGGATTTGAGATCTACATGACTTGGAGATCAGTTTTAACTATGATTTTGCGCATGTTGGTGAAGTGTAGCTCAACCTGAGTTTTTGACTCAACGAAGAAGATGACCAGAGCCACCGTGCTCTGGCCACCTGGTTTTCCCCTCCATTTTCATGTTTAAATGTTGCCTGAGCCATGTGTTTTGGTGTGATCTGTTTGATTTGTTTACCTTTTGATCCAACAGCCATAAACATGACTCACCGTGCACGCCCTTTGACTACACACACAGGATCCATCAAAGTGTTGTGTTTCACTTAAACGCTTGTGGATCTGGGCTTTTCTTGCTATTTCCACCCCCTCCCTGCATGGCCCAAGCTTTTCAACATGCTTTTCTTGCTTTTTGCACCACTGTTTTCTCTATTTTTGTTTTCTTTTCTTTTTTTTATTTTGTTTCATATCTGTTTAGAATTAATTCAATTAAAATTGCTTCTCCAATTAATAAAATTCCCCAAAAATATTTTCTGGATAATTTGACATGTCTTTTATTTTTTAGAATTTTTATTTTATTATTTTGAATTATTTTTCATTTAAAAAAAGAATTAATTAATTGGAGGTGTTTTGTTTGGATTAATTTTTGACATTGCCTTGTGTTTGATTTGTTTCTCCCTCTTCGTTTTGATTCAATGACTGAAAATCAATCCTCATATCCATGATGAGTTGATTGATTTTTGAGGACCATTTTTCCCCTGTTTGGTTGACTTTTGGTTTGACTTTGACCTTGCTTTTGTTGACCCTCGATAACCCTCTCTCAAATTGGTGCATCCATGTGAATCAATTTCCCAACGATGTTCCCAATGTCGTACAAAATCCCATGGCAAATCATGGGCAAGCTGGGGTCAATGCAATTATTGAGGAGGATGTTTTAGATTTGGTAACAGATATTAATAAGCTGAAGACACCATTGAGCTTTGTGAAAGCTAGATTGTTGAAGGGGGTGTTTTCCCAGGTTGCGTTGAAGATTGTGCTGAGTGTCTGAGTAATCCTATGGAATGTGGGCTGTTGAAAGGCTATATTCAAGATATGATGGATAGTGGAATCTTGCATTTTGACCGGTCTGTTGAAAGTAAGTCTGAAGAGTTGGTAGCTGAGGAAAGGGATGAGATTGCAACAATTTCCATTCCGTACAAAACCGTTACCATTTATGCGCCAAAACCACCAACAATAACCATAACTAAAGCAGGTCCCATACCGTTTGAAAGCACCAGGGCTATTCTGTGGAACTACGGGGCTGAAGTGTATTGCAACGGACGGAAACTAGATTTGAATGGTCCCCTTGCGGATTCAATAGATAATCTTGTGAGAGCAGGAGGAATTACCCGTAATGGTCGGGTCTTTTCGTCACCTGAAGTGGTTGTTGATAGGGTTGACAAAGGAAAAAGTAAATTCGTGGTAGAGGAAACTTCTCAGGTTGGAGAGAAGGAATTTTTGTTAAAGGATGCAGAAGAGTTTATGAGGCTAATACGAAAGAGTGACTACAAGATAGTCGATCATCTACAGCAAACTCCTTCTAAGATATCAATCATGTCTTTGTTACTATGTTCGAAAGCGCATAGGAACACGTTGTTAAAAATACTGAATATTGCTTACGTGCCGCAAGAAATTTTAGTTAATCAACTCGAAGGGGTGGTTGCACACGTAAATGCAGGGAATGGATGGGGGTTTACAGACTTGGATTTAACGCCAAGGGGCAGGAACCATAACTGTGTGTTGCACATATCATTAGAATGCCGAGGGGCTGTTATGTCTCATGTACTCGTGGATACAGGATCATCCTTGAACGTGCTTCCAAAGAAAGCCCTAATGAAGTTGGACATGCAGGGATTGATTTGCACACCAAGTGATTTGGTTGTGCGCGCTTTTGATGGTACCCGAAGATCTGTGTTCGGAGAAGTGACATTGCCTATTCAGGTGGGACCGGAAGTATTTGATGCAGTGTTCTACATTATGGACATCCAGCCTGCCTACAGTTGTTTGTTAGGTCGTCCATGGATTCATTCAGCAGGAGTTGTTACAGTGTGCAGGGAAGAGGATATAATGATCAGTCACTTATCATCCTTCAAGTGCATCGAGGTGGACGGAGAAATACATGAAACCCTTTGTCAGGCTTTTGAAACGGTCAAGATTAAAGATAAAAATCCTGTTGTGAGCAAAGCGCCGGAAGTGGCCATGTCTTCTTTTAAAGAGGCCCAGGCAGTAGTGCATGTTGGGGCAGCGTAAGGTTGGGGCCAGGTATTGGAGATTCCCCACAAGCAGGATAAGTTTGGTTTGGGGTACCGCCCGTCATTTTCTTCTTCTTCATCTTCACAGAGCGTGCCGCGCTATATAGGACCTGTGCAGTTCACTAAAGGAGGAGTTATCTTCAAAAGGATCAATGCGGTTTCAGACGAAGAGGGAGATAGTGATTGTGACATGGATGCTTGGATCAAGCCTTGCATTATAGGACAGAGTCTGCGCAATTAGTCTATTGAAGAATTCGTTCAAGTGACAACAGAACAGTAATGCTTTGTTTTCCCGATTATTGTACAACCCTATGCTCTACCCGGAGCATAGCGGTATTTTGTTTCAGGGCCTTATTGTTTATGTTTGAATATTGCTTTATCAATTAATCAAAGAGTGTTTTTCTCATTCAAATTTTGTGATCCTTGTCTTTCTTATTTTTGTTTCTCACAATAAAATGACAATGTGGTTGTTTGCATATCATTTGAAGCATTTAACCATTTTTATTGCAGGATTCCCATTGCAGATGACACCGATTCAGAACCTCCTATGACTCGCTTCGACTTTAATCAATCGATATATCAAGCTGAAGAAGAGATTGATGAAGATGAAGACTTGCCCGAAGAGCTAGCTAGACTCTTGAAACAAGAAGGGAAGATTATTCTACCTCATCAGGAGGAAATCAAGGTTATTAATCTGGGTTCTGAAGAAGTTGTCAGAAATGTTCGGATAGGGGTTGCGTTGCAGAGTGACATCAAGCAAAGACTGATCGAAATGCTTCGAGAGTATAGTGACATCTTTGCTTGGTCGTACGAAGATATGCCCGGGCTTGACACTGATATAGTGGTTCATCGCTTGCCGTTGCATGAAGAATGTCCGCCAGTCAAGCAGAAGCTCAGAAGGACAAGACCAGATATGGTTGTGAAAATCAAAGAAGAAGTCCAGAAGCAGTTGGATGCAGAATTTTTAGCCGTGACAACTTACGCTCCGTGGGTCGCCAACATCGTGCCCGTACCTAAGAAGGACGGGAAAGTACGGATGTGTGTAGATTACAGAGATTTGAATAAGGCGAGCCCAAAGGATGACTTCCCGCTCCCTCACATTGACGTATTGGTTGACAATACTGCTCAATACTCCGTATTTTCCTTCATGGATGGTTTTTCCGGTTATAACCAGATCAAGATGACACTGGAAGATATGGAGAAAATGACGTTCATTACACTGTGGGGGACTTTCTGTTACAAGGTAATGCCTTTTGGGTTGAAAAACGCAGGGGCAACCTACTAGTGGGTTATGGCCACTTTGTTTCATGATATGATTTATCATGAGATTGAAGTCCATGTTGATGACATGATAGAAAAGTCGTAGACAGAGGAAGAGCATCAGGTCAACTTGTAGAAGCTGTTTGAGAGGCTCAGGAAGTTCAGATTGAGGTTGAATCCAAATAAGTGCACTTTTGGAATTCGGTCTGGAAAGTTATTGGGGTTCATTGTCAGTGAAAAAGGAATCGAGGTCGATCCTGCAAAAATAAAAGCTATACAAGATATGCCAGTGCCGAAAACAGAAAAGGAGGTCCGTGGTTTCTTGGGGAGATTAAGCTACATTGCTCAGTTCATATCTCATCTCACAGCCACGTGTGAACCATTGTTTAAATTGCTAAAGAAAGATCAGGCGGTCGTTTGGAATGAAAATTGTCAAAAAGCATTTGATAAGATAAAAGAATACTTGTAGGAGCCTCCAATATTGATACGCCCAGTAGCTGGAAGGCCTTTAATCATGCACTTAACGGTTCTTGAGAACAGTATGGGTTGTGTTCTCAGACAGCACGACGAGACTAGAAGAAAAGAGCATGTGATCTATTATCTGAGTAAAAAGTTCACAGACTGTGAGTCCTGTTACTCAATGCTCGAGAAAATGTGTTGTGCACTCGCTTGGGCTGCCAAACGTTTGAGACAATATATGCTTAATCATACAACCATGTTGATTTCGAAGATGGATCTGATCAAGTATGTCTTTAAGAAGCAAGCGCTCTCAGGAAGAATTGTCAGGTGGCAGATGGTACTGACAGAGTACGATATACAATATGTTTCCCAGAAAGCCATCAAGGGAAGTGTTTTGTAAAAGTATCTTGCTGAACAACCAATCGAAGACTATCAACCGATGAAGTTTGAGTTTCCTGAAGAAGACATCATGTTCCTCAAGATGAAGGACTGTGAAGAGCCATTACCTGACGAAGATCCAGAGAAGGGTTCCCAGTGGCAGATGATATTCGACGGCGCTGTCAACTTCTATGGTAGTGGAATTGGGGCAATCATTATAACTCCTCATGGCACTCATATCCCGCTCACTGCTAGGTTGAAGTTCCCTTGCACTAATAATGAAGCCGAGTATGAAGCGTGCATCATGGGTCTGGAAGAGGCTATCGATTTGAGAATCAAGAATTTGGATGTATATGGCAATTCAGCGCTAGTGGTTAATCAGATCATGGGAGAGTTAGAAACTCGTCAGCCAAATTTAACTCCTTACAAAGATTATGCAAGGAGGTTATTACCCTTCTTTGACAGGGTAGAGTTTCACCATGTGCCGCGAGCAGAGAATCAGATGGCAGACGCTTTGGCAACGCTATCTTTGATGTATAAAGTGAACTATTGGAACGATGCTCCAAGAATAGTCATCTCTCACCTTGATAGGCCCGCTTTCATATTCGCCATTGAGGAAGCTGCGGATGGCAAGCCATGGTTTTATGACATACATAACTTCCTCAAGAAACAAGAGTATCCGCCAGGGGCTTCGGTTCAGGATAAGAAGACTCTGAGGAGGTTGTCTGGTAACCTTTATCTGAACCCAGATGGTGTGCTTTATAGAAGAAACCATGATTTGGTGTTATTGAGATGTGTGGATGAAAAGGAAGCAACGTTGCTTATGGAAGAGGTCCACGAGGGTACTTTTGGTACACATGTCGGCGAGCATGTCATGTCTCGAAAGTTGTTACGAGCAGGGTATTATTGGCTAACCATGGAATCAGATTGCTTCAAATTTGCAAAGAAATGCCATAAATGCCAGATTTATGCAGACAAAATTCATGTACCGCCGTGCCCATTGAATGTTATGGCGTCCCCGTGGCCCTTCTCCATGTGGGGCATTGACATGATTGGCAAGACTGAGCCAACCACATCCAATGGTCATCGTTTTATCTTGGTCGCCATTGATTACTTCACCAAATGGGTTGAAGCAGCCTCGTATGCCAATGTCACAAAGCAAGTCGTAGCCTGGTTCATAAAGAAGGACATCATCTGCAGATATGGAGTACCCGAGCGAATCATTATTGACAATGGTTCGGATTTAAATAACAAGATGATGAAGGAATTGTGCCAGAATTTCAAAATTGAGCATCATAACTCATATCCCTATCGTCCGAAGATGAATGGCGCTGTTGAAGCGGCCAATAAGAATATCAAGAAGATAGTGCAAAAGATGGTTGTCACTTACAAGGATTGGTATGAGATGTTGCCCTTTTCTTTACACAGTTATCGTACTACGGTACGTATCAACTGAGGCAACTCCTTTATCGCTGGTATATGATATGGAAGTTGTCCTACCATTAGAGGTCGAGATTCATTCTTTAAGAGTGTTGGTCGACGTCAAGCTCGATGAGGAAGAATGGATAAAGAACAAATTGGATCAGCTTAGCCTGATGGATGAGAAAAGGCTAGCATATATTGCATATGGTCGGTTGTATCAGAGTCGGATGAAGAAAGCTTTCGACAAGAAGGTGCGCCCTTGAAGCTTTCAGACGGGCGATCTTGTGCTGAAAAAGATTCTCCCACCACAATCAGATCACAGGGGCAAATGGACTCCCAACTATGAAGGTCCATATGTCGTTCGAAAGGTCTTCTCCGAAGGAGCCTTGTTGTTGTCCACCATGGATGGCGAGGATTTTACATCCCCTGTGAACGCAGACGCAGTTAAAAAATACTTTGCTTAAAAGAGACCCGCTGGAAAGAAAAAAGAATATCCAGGAAAAAATGGGGCATCCCGGCGAACCATAAAAAAGGAATTGGGTTCGGGAAAAAATTAGGGATAGAAATGAAAAAGATGTAAACCCACAAAGTGGAAAATCTGAAAAGGCGACTTTGGCAAAAATGGGTATCCCGGTGAATCGAAAACCCGAAAGGGCGGTTCAGGCAAAAGTTAGGGATTGAAAAGCAAATGACTGTGGTCTGTGTTGGAACTTCATTGCTTAGTGGATTGGGAGGACCTGAGGGCCGTTTATCCGAATCAATCTCTTCTGAAGATAAGGCGTCGGGAAAGCATCAAGGCCAGGCGAGTCATAGAGGGATCAACTCATGGTGTTTGTCTGTGCCATATGGCCAACATTTCTGTACACTTTTGTATATTTCTGTGCATATCTATATTATTTGTTTGCGCAGCTTCCTCTTTTCAGGGGTTGCATCTGTTGTAAAACTTTGCCTATTTACAGGCCATTTGTCAATAAACATATACTATTCAGTATCTGGTTCGCTTTGTTTTAACTTTTACTGTTTTGTTTGTGAAAAACGTCCAATGTTTTGATAAACTTGCACATACATAAATTTGCAGGCCTTAGCCAATAATTGTTAAAACTTTGAATTAATTGAACAACATCACTAATGATGACTGAGATAGTTCCGTTTACGTAGGATATCTTGTCTGTTTGTTCAATTTTGCAGGGTCGTTACCCTTGGGGCAAAGAGGTGTGGATTAAATTCGTTTTATTACCCAGTAAGTGGAGTTGGCATCCCCAGTAGAGTTTGTATGTAGTTTAAGTGAGCAGGTAGCGTGTACGCTTTCCCTCGGCAGTTGGTGCACATTTAATCCCCGCAGAGTGCATGTTCGTATGCACTCCCCAATGAGTTGTGATTGGATTTTCTTCCTACTGGGTAAGCTACAACCTAGGTAGATTCTCTCCCAGCTGAGTAATCCCCAGCAGGATGGAGGAATGTTGTTACCCCGACATTTTCTTTGCAGGAAGCCAGGAAGGGCTCGTTTTCTCAGCATAAGTCCAATTGTTATTGGCATGAGTAGGTTGTTTCCCCAGCAGGGTGGTTTCCGTATCTCTAGCATTTATTTTGCTGATTTAGTTTTGTTGCATCTGCATGAGTGCATGGCATCTACCCAAACGCGTAGCACTTCCGTTTTGTATGGAGCATTACGCCATTTTCAAACATATGCATGTGAAACATAAACCAGGTTGTTATCTCTCTATTTCATGTGTATCTCGCAATTGGTTGATATCTTTGCCCGTGTGGTATCTAGACCCCGACTTATGTTATTTCCCCAGCGGAGTTTCCTTGTGATTGTTATCATCGGATGATTTTAACCTTGTATGACTCTTGATGCTCGCTTTTATTTAGCAAAGGCATGTCGGCAATGTCAGATGCCCTTATCTTCGGGTCCGATGCAGAAATTTTTATCCCCTACAGATACGTGACGGCGATGTCAGATGTTTCTCAAGTTTACAAATGCCTGACGATGATGTCAGATGTTTCTCAGATTTTGGGGTTTATTGATGGCGATGCCAGATCATTGTTTACTCTATGGAGTTCTAGCGGCGATGTCAGATGTTTATCAACATGATGTTTGCCTGGCGGCGATGTCAGGTATTTTCTCAATATTGGGTTTTGTTTGGCGGCGATGTCAAACGTTTTTCTGGCGGCGATGTCAGATGTTTATCAACATAGTGTTTGTCTGGCGGCAATGTCAGATGTTTATCTACTTTGTGATTATTTGACGGTGATGTCAGATGTTTACCAGAAGTGTGATTATTTGACAGCGATGTCAGATGTTTCTACTTTTACTGACGGCGAGGTTAGAGGTTTCACAGATTTGTGGTTATCCGGCGGCGAGGTCAGGTTCTCTTATCAGATGTGTGGCTTTCTGATGGCGATGTCAGAATGTTATCTACTTTTTTGTTTGTCTAACGGCGATGTCAGGTGTTCCAGCAGATTTGTGTTTGCCTGACGGCGATGTCAGGTGTTTCTCAAATTTTTGGTTACTGGCGACGATGTCAGGATCTATTATCAGATTTATGTTGGTCTGGCGGCGATGTCAGATGTTTATTAGATTTGGTTTCCGACTGCCATGTCAGATGTTTTTGTTTTCTGGCGACGATGTCAGATGATTTGGTTCTGGCAGCGATATCGGATGTTTTGGTTTTCTGGCGGTGATGTCAGATGATTTGGTTTCCAGCGGCGATATCGGATGTTTTGGTTTTCCGGCGGCGATGTCGGATGTTTTGGTTTTCTGGCGGCGATGTCAGGTCTTCATCTACTTTGTGGTTTTCTAGCGATGATGTCAGATGTTTATCAACTTTGAGGTTGTCTGGCGGCGATGTCAGGTGTTTCATCAAATTTATGTTTGTTTGGCGGCGATGTTAGACATTTATCGATCTGTGGTTGTCTGGCGGCGATGTCAGAGTTCTTTTATCCCCACAGGTGCCTGGCGGCGATGTCAGATGTTTTTACCTTTTGGGTTCGAAGTTTGCTTTTATTTAGTGAATTACTGACGGCGATGTCAGATGTTTCTTAACTTCGTGGGTTGCTGGCGGCGATGTCAGAGGTGTATCAGTCCAATAGATGCCTGGCGGCGAGGTCAGATATTCTATGTGGATTTGATCTTCGGAGTTGTCATTCGTTTTCATTTAGTGATGACCTGGCGGCGACGTCAGAGGATCATATCTTTGGATTCATTGTCTGTTTTTATTTAACAGAAGACTAACGACGATGTTAGCTATTTTACCGGCTTGAGGTAGATAACTGACGGCGAGGTCAGATGTTTTCCCGAACTGGCGGCGATGCTAGGGGCTTATCAAGTTGATGTTGATGCTTGACGGCGAGGTCAGGCGCTTGACAGCGAAGTCATGGTTATTCTTCTTTCAAATTGATGTTGGTGCTTAACAGCGAGGTCAGGTGTTTTTTCCAAAGTAGTGCAGAAGGCCTGACGGCGAAGTTAGAGATTCATCATCTACTGTGTGATATCAGTTGATCTTTTCAAATTAATGTCGATGATTGGAGGCGATTCCAGATGTTCACCAACTTAATGGTAGTGCTTGACAGCGAAGTCAGGTGTTTCTTCCGACTACGTGTTGATATTGCAATTATCAGTTCAGTTGTTTCCGGAGATTTTTATCCCCAATTAGAGTTTGCAGTTTATTTCTGCGGTTGGTAAATTTCCAGGTTCGTTGGTATTCAACCGTCTTTTACCTTGATTGTCTAAAAGTCGTTCGCTTATCACCCAGTCAGGTCCAAGTCACTTGAATAGGGGCAGTTGTTGCACCCCAAAATTTGACCAACCTTTTCTTAACTTGGTTTATGTTTCATTTCATTTTCTTCTAGCATTTGCTTTGCATAGCATTGTTCATTTAATAGGGGATCAAGAGAGGGTGTGCATAGCAAGAGGAGATTACCAAGAGTGTTGAGCCTAAGCAAGGGATTTTACTCAAGTATGAATGGTCATCAAGTCACCAAAAATTGGTCAAAGCTTTGTGAAGGAGTTGATGGGTGTATGTGGATTATCTCCTAACTTGGAGGCCAGTTGAAGATCATTAGAGGATTGTGAATTCATGATTTTAGATATGGGATGTTGAGGAAGCTCATTGAAGGCTTTGATAGCCATGTTGGAGTTTATTCAAGTTGTTGTGTCATGTGTAAGAGGCCACACTCAAGAGTGGTGCATCTAGGGTTTTCATCTGGTCAACCCTAAGTCAAATGTGAAATTGAAGGAGATTAAGACTCAATTGCAAGTCTTTGTGATCATGGAATATTGGGTTGAGATGTCTAATATATCATTTCAAGATCAATTCATCAAGAATCAAGAGTGTGAGAAGTTACTAAATTAGGGTTCTCAGTGTAAAATCCCCTATTTAGTGCCTAACTTCAAGACCACATATCTCAAGATACAAGTCTTATCTCATCTTGAACCCAACATGAAACTTGTATAGCATGTTTCTATATTTCTTTTGAGAACTAGAAGTCTTTCATCTGATTTCTAGAACTCAAGTTATGATGCTGACAAGTTACAGGTCATCAGATGAACGTGATTTTGGTCAACAAAAGTCAACCAACTTCCAAGCAATTTTTGACCTAGAAGTATGTTTCTTCTCACTTTGACCCAAACATGAAACTTGTTCCTCATGATCTTAGCTTTCCAAAAAGTATTAGAAGTCCTTCATCTGATTTGTAGAACTCAAGTTATGAAGCTTGCAAGGCAGGGGTATTTTGGGAAAGTAAGATTACAGGTCATTCTCATTATAGGTCCATTTCACTATCTTGCACACTTCAAATGAAACTTTTCTCAACATGAAACTTACTCCAAATGGTCCCAATTTCATCATAAAATACTCACTTGTCATGGATTTGGCTAGGGTTTGAGAATTGGCATGAGATTTCTTCATAAAAAAGTCTTAAAATGGGGAAAATGGAATTAATTGATTATGAATCATTACAAGGCATGTTTATGCATTTTTTGAGTCACAAAGATGTATTAAACAATATGCACAACTTGGATTTAGGTTTTGGTACCATTTTCACGTGCAAATCAATGGCTATGTCAAGTGAAATTTCAACAATGTAATATCAACCATTTGATCAAATCAAGGAGTGAATTCAATCCACATGATTAGAATGAAGTCCCAGCAGTGATTTTGAATCAAAAACAAGGTGAATTAAGGCATTTGGTACGTGTGCATGAGCATGAAAATCAGAATTGGGCATTTCAACAATGCTCACAATTGAGCCACAATTGGGCCTCCAAACTTTCACCAATCCATCATATATAAACTTCAGATTGATTTTGAGCCTTCATTCATGCATTTTCATGCCTTGGGAGCTCAAGAACAGTTTGAACAAGCAAGCAAAAATTCAAAATCGTGAATCTTAATTGAGCTGTTTTCAAAGCAATTCAAGGTCAGAATCATCTTCAGCAAGCTTCGTTGAACGTGTCTGGATCATTTTCTTCAAGCTTAAGCCGTTGAGAAGCCCCAACGAAGGTACTCCATTTGGTAAGCTTCAGATCCAAAATTCTCTCTAATTATGTACTTATTTCCCTCCATTTTTGTGTCATTCTGAAGTCCTACTCATGTAGGCAAATGCTAGTTCATTGTTGTGCTTGTTTGTTGTAATTTCAGTTTTGAGCTCAAATTTTGTTTGCTTCGATTTGGTTTATTTACGCATGATTAATGAAAACAGGTGATGGATTTGAGATCTACATGACCTGGAGATCAGTTTTGACTATGATTTTGCGCATTTTGGTGAAGTGTAGCTCAACCTGAGTTTTTGACTCACCGGAGAAGATGACCGGAGCCACCGTGCTCCGGCCACCTGGTTTTCCCCTCCATTTTCATGTTTAAATTTTGCCTGAGCCACGTGTTTAAATTTTACCTTTTGATCCAACAGCCAAAAACATGCCTCACCGTGCACGCCCTTTGACTACACACACATGATCCATCAAAGTGTTGCGTTTCACTTAAACGCTTGTGGATCTGGGCTTTTCTTGCTATTTCAACCCCCTCCCTGCGTGGCCCAGACTTTTCAACATGCTTTTCTTGCTTTTTGCACCACTGTTTTCTCTATTTTTATTTTCTTTTCTTTTTTTTTTATTTTGTTTCATATCTGTTTAGAATTAATTCAATTAAAATTGCTTCTCCAATTAATAAAATTCCCCAAAAATATTTTCTGGATAATTTGACATGTCTTTTATTTTTTAGAATTTTTATTTTATTTTTTTGAATTATTTTTCATTTAATAAATGAATTAATTAATTGGAGGTGTTTTGTTTGGATTAATTTTTTACATTGTCTTTTGTTTGATTTGTTTCTCCCTCTTCCTTTTGATCTAATAACTGAAAATCAATCCTCATATCCATGATGACTTAATTTATTTTTTAGGACCATTTTCCCCCTGTTTAGTTGACTTTTGGTTTGACTTTGACCTTGCTTTTGTTGACCCTCGATAACCCTGTCTCAAATTGGTGCATCCATGTGAATCAATTTCTTTGATGATGATTTGAGATGACTTTGTTTATGATTTCTTGGCCTCTGTTTGATAACATGTTTATGAGCTTGTGACATTTTATTTGGCTCTTTTTGAATCATTTTCCTAATTTTGAGGTAACTTGCAAGTCAAGTTACCCCAAAGGGAGGTTCATACATACACATTGACCTAGTTTGTCTTGGATATGACTTTGATGGATACTTTGGGCCTTCAATTCCTTTTGATTCATGTTGCTAACATGTTAAGGTTGCTGGTTGCTCAATTTTAGGTCATGACATTGTGTTTTGCGTGTTCAAGTTTGTGTTTCTTTTTGAGTTCTCAATTAGGGTTTCCATATGTGACATGTTTGCATTCCTTTATGTTAGTGCTTGCATTTACTTTTAGTTTGTTTCCATTTTCTTTTGAGAACTTTTCTCTCATCCCCTCTTCTGTCCCATGACCTTGGAGTCTCATTTAAGGTGGCTTAGTCCCTCCTTAGGAGGTACTTGAAGCATACCTAAAAATGATGAATCCTTGAGGACTTCTTTGTGCTTTCTTTTGCACTTTGTTTGTGATGCTTATGGTTGAGTGCATATTATGAGTTCCTTACTGTCATCATATAGCATCCCATCCTCACCTTTGTTTTAATCTTTCCTTTCATTTGATTTGGCTTTTGGCACTTGTGGTTGATGTTGTTTGGCTTAGGTCATTTCATCCCACTTTTGGTGCATTTTTTGTGTGGTTTCTTCTTGTTGTTTGATTTCACCTTGTGCATTTATTTCTCTCTTCTTATTTTGCATTATCATATGCATGCTTGAGGTTGAGATGAGCTTGTGGAGGCTACTGCCCCACACATATTTCCTCCCTCACTTTCATCCTATTTGTGCATTCTATGTTTGCATGTTTGCATTTTCATGTTCCTTTCTTCTTCTCTTCTTTTGTCTTCTTTCCCTTAGGATCTCTAATCTCTCTTCTTCAAGAGAGGTTATGATAGACATTAGGTGTTAAACCTTGCATGATAACATTAGGTAGTTCCCTTTTGTATCCCAACTCAAGTCCACTTTGTATGACAACTTTTAGGATTGAGTTAGTCTCCCTTTAGTGTGTCCTTTCTCTTCTCATCTTCAAACACTCATAAAACACATGATAAAGGCTAATGAATGTTGTACGCTACGAGATTTAAGCTACTTGGGAAATGGCGATTGAGTGGATTCCTCTCAATTTCCTAGAGTGTTTAGCATACACCCTTAGGGTGATATGCGACGCATTCGCTCCTAAGTCATAGTCTCTAGTGCGACATGAGTTACAAATCAAATTCAAAACACTTTTTCTCTAAACAACACAAAAATACTTCAAATATTTTTTCATCCATCAGGATCTTAATCAAGGAAAATCTTTTCAGATAAAAGAGTGTTGTTAACTCTTAGTTCTACCGCAAACGGTAACGCCTAAGTCTCCAATGGTCGAGCTGCATACACCAAACTGCTAGAATATTTGTTAACCCTATTCGGATAAAACTTTTGAACCAACCGGTGTTCTTGCTAGCCCGAACTACGTTTGCTCTGATCTTTCATACCTGTTGAGAGTACGTAAGCACAAGACGCGATGTCTTGGCGAGCAACCTTCCCCCCTTTCACCCGTAGTTAGCCGAACTACGTTGACTCTGACTTTCCATTGCATGAGGGAGCACGTAGGCACAGAGCGGCGATGCTCTGCCGAGTTTCTTTTCTTTTTATTTTGCCCCTTTACCGTTAGCATAGATAGATATCACCCTTTTAGATAGACAAAAAAGCGTGGTTCCCGTCGAGTACGACGGACTTGAGGGGTGTTAATACCTTCCCCTTGCATAACCGACTCCCGAATCCAAGACTTGGTTGCGATGACCTTGTCTTTCCCTTTTCCGTCAGGTTTTTCCGATCGTTTCCTTTCCCTCTCTTTGGAATAAATAACGAAAGGTGGCGACTCTTCTGTTTTCCGCCGGGTGTTTTTCGCAGTTGCGACAGATGATCATGAAAGAATGGTTCAAATCCATGCCTCAAAATCTGCCTCAAGTGACTTAGAAAAATTCTAGGTCATGAACTTTTGACATCATTGAAATCTCAACTTTGAAGCCACCTAACTTGAAGAGTTTTAATCTAATGAAGTAGTTCTATTAATTTATAGGAAGCTTGAAGAATGACCGTCAACTTTCATGTTCAAATAAAAGTGATTTGGAGCTAAGAACTTGGTGAAAAATGCCTTGGAAAGTTGTCCCAAAAATCTGCCTAAAACTTGTCCCACTTGACATCTTTGAAACCCTAACTTGGAGATATCATAACTTGAGTTTTACACATTCAATGGAGAAGTTTTAGTTCTTAAAACAAAGCTTAAAGGATGCTTTACAACTTTTACTTTGGAGGAAAATTCATTTGAAGCTATGTACCTCAAGCTGAATTTCCATACTTGGAAAAATTTCTAAGTGTTGGAATGACAAAATCTTCATTTTCTCAACTTTAGCTCTCCATATCTCTCAAACTATGATTCTTTTGGACTTGCTTTCTTCTAAAAACTTGTATTTCATGATATCCTCTTTAAATTTTTAACAAGTTTTCTCCAATTGGGTCAAGGATGAAAAAATTATAGATGTTGCAAAATGGCTTGAATTAAGGTTTTCTACACTTAGAAAATATTTCAATCAAAACCTTAATTTAATCAAACTCTTAATTTTATGTTTCTCCTTGATTCTTCTTGTTCCAAACACATTAAATCACTTGAGAGCATATAGCATGCCCTTGGTTGACCTTTAAATCCAAGACTTTGACCTTATGAAGTCACAGTTGACTTTTCTTGATCAGATGAAACCCTAGCACTCCTTCCACTAATTAAAGCTATTACCATGACTTGTGATGAAACATAGATCATGTAGAGAACCCTCAAGGTGTGTATTGAACCTTAGAATCATGTCTTGCCCAAGAAACTAGACACAAATATCCTTTTACCAAAACCCTAATCCAGTTGTTCACAAGATAAGAGGAGGTGATCAATGCTTGTAATCTTGATTCAAATGGTTGTGAGATATGCTTTGATGATGATAGGACCTTGGGGCTTGATAATACCACAAGGTTGAGAATAAAGCCTTACTTGAGCTTTGAGAATCACGTTCCTCTTCTTGAGAATTGAACAAGATACCTTGATCCCCTGCCTAGAACCAATGTTATGCATAAATTATGATGCAAATGGAATGAAACATAAGACAAGAGATAAGAAAAGATAAGGCAAATTTTGGGGTGTTACACTAAGGGTCCCTGCGACTTTGGTCTTTCCAGGACTTATTATGGGCCTGTGTACACGAGCGGGTGTCCCAATACCGGGTGTCGTCCACAAGATCATAAAGGGGATAGTGACTAACACATGGATCAAAAGTCAATGTATGTCAAGACTTGACCAACCACCACCACCAGCAGTCCTCCTAGATCAGCCACCACAGCAGCACGACGAAGTTTCACCCGTTGATTAGGCATTTGATGAGCATTTTGCATGCATGTACATGTGGGGCATGCATATGGCTCATCAGAGGGCCTTTACATTTTTACACTCATCCATGCAAGATTTGCATTTGCAGGTATGTAAGGCATAGGTTGAGCATCTGTTCCTGACACAGGAGGACTTTGACGCTTATGTGGCTTGGCCTGGGGACATGCCTTTCCATTTTCAGAAGGGGCAGGTTCTGCCTCAGGGTGCTCAGGTGCCCCAGCCAGAGGCTGCTAGGGATGATGAGGCTATAGAGCATGCAGAGGATGATACGGCTGCAGATGATGATGATGATGATGATAGCGGAGAGACCATATGAGAGATATGTTTAGAGGCTAGTTCTGAGTAGTTAATCCTGGGTTTTTTCTTACCGTTGTTTACTTTATACTATATTTATGTTTGAATTTTCTAGATTTTTTTGTTCCCTTTTTATTGTACTTCTGGATCATTTTGTACCATCCCTGAGAGAATGAGAAACATATGAGCGGCATCATTGTTTTGGGTGTCGCAAATTTTTGCATTATGATAATATGTTATAGTATCTTGAGTACTTTTTACAATTGTTAGTTTTGGTAGAAATTTTTTGATTTTGTGTTGTTCCTAAGTTAAAAACTTGAAGTAACCTTGTGACTAATACCAAGATTAATGAACCAATAGGCAATTGAGTGGTAATTATATGATTGAGTAAAGGTACCATGCAAGGTACATTTTTATCACTTTCTAAACTAAGCATGGAAATGAAACTTGTGATGAGTGTAAAAATTATAGTCATGACTTCTTTTGAAATACTTGTTCAATTATGAATCATTTAGAACATTGTCTTTGTGAGGAAGCTCTCATTATATAATATATGCGGGATACCGACATTCTTGTTTAACTCGTTCTTATTATGTTGAAGTCATGCATATGTGTTAACTTGTGGAAAAGGAAGAAAAGGATCAAAGCAACTTTTGTGTATTTTGAGAAAAAACACTTCAACAAATAAGAATGATCAATCTACCTTGTGAGTGAGCGAGTATTTAATAACCTCTTTGAGTCTTTGTATCAAGATCCGTGTAAATAATTGAATTGTGTAAATATTATGCATGGAAAGTAAGCGAATTTTGAAATGGATCTTGAAATTTTATTGTGAAACTTTTGAACCCCAACCTTAAGTATGGTTTCTTTTGTTGTTCCTTGCCTTAGATGTGTGAGATCATTCTTAATATCATGTTTTAGTGGTGTTCAAAGTTCGGGAGAAAAAGTTAGGTTGAGGCATCATGAAAAATAAGTGGTTTGAATGATGAAAGAGTTTGGAAGAAATAAACAAATGAAAAAGAAATTGGGCATAAATTTCCAACAAAAAGCTCATAGTTGTAATGAGGCCTCAAAGAAAAGAAAACAAGAAGGTTAAGGTCTTGAAGTGCTATGATTGTGAGAATTTAATGCTCTCTTAGGAATAGGCATTGTTGTTTCAATGATTTTGATAAATGACCCTTCCTTGTAGCCAAGCCAAATTACAACCCTGGAAGACCTTGTGATTCCTTCTTTTTCACTCATTAATGTATGTCGTTTGTTGAATGCATAATTTGTTCTGGATGTTTGCAGGATTGTTTGGTGAGCGATAAAACCTCATATTGTTTTTACCCATTGATGAGTATGTGTTTAGGTGTGATTCATTTTTAAACTTGTATTGCTCAATAAGTTTTGAGTGGTGTTTTTGAACTTAGAAATAATTTCATCTCCATGAGATGTTTGGAGTTTGATAAGTTATCTTGTTTTTAGTTCTACTTTTTGAACCACGGAATTGCCATTGTTCTATTGTGTTGATTCTGATTTCTTGTGTGGGTTTTTGGGTTTGTTTTTTAGTTGAGACATTTTTGTTTGAGGACAACCAAAATAATAAGTTGGGGAGAGTTGTTAAGGTCCAAATTATGCATACTTTTGATTATATTTTAAGGCCCTTTCCAATGGTTTCCTTTGTATTTTAGTCGTAAATCTATTAGTTTTAGTGTAAATATGCAAGTTTTTGATTTTATTGTAAAAATTGTGAATTATGATCATTTTGATGCTTTTTGACAGGTCTTCTTGCTTATATTTGATGATAGGAATCTATGGTGAAGGAAGGAAGGCCTAAAAATTCATTTTCGAGGAAATCATGTCGATAACTCACGCTTAGCGCGCTTTTGAGCGCGGTTCCAACGTGTTTCTACTGGAGAGGCAGTAGCTAAAGCTTTCAACTGTGCTAAGCGGCTTGCTACCACGCTTAGCGCGCTTTTTGGAATTTTTCCTCTATTTTGCTGACTGGGCTTAGCATGCTCCTGATGGCGCTTAGCACGGTGCCACTTACTGCACTTTAGACACTTGCTATACATATCTTCCTTGGAAGATATTTTCACCAACTCTTGTACTTTACACTTTTCAATAATTTGAGAGATAGAAAAATGGGTTTTTAGAGCAAAGAACCTTAGAAACTTAAGAAGAAGTGAGAATCAAATCTTTGGAGCATCAATCCTCGGTTCTTCGACTTTGATGCTAGCAAAGCTTTCCTTTTTACTAGTTGATCAAGCTACCATGGTGATGGGTAGCTAAACACTTTTGTGTCAAGATTGGACGTAGTTAATCTTGCTATTATGTATTTCTTTTGATCTTTTGTATGTGAACAAGGTTTATGATCAATAGATGATGAAGATCTTTGCTTTTAATGTTTTATTTATGGTTTGAATCACTCTAGACATAGATTTTCCAAGTCTTGACCTAATTTCTTCATTTATTAACTAACAAACTCTAGATATAGATTTGAAAGTTAATATTTGATTTTTATCGATCTTTATGTTTGTTGTTTCGATTATTATTTCTAGAAATCATCTAGCGATTAAAACAATAATACCCACGGAGCCGCTTTAGAAATAAACGGATTTGCGAGGATACGCATTTGTATTGATCGAAACTAAGTTTACATGTTCGATTAATAGAATATGCATGAAAGGGGTTAACGAGATCTAATCTTGACATGCTTTTCCTAAAACAAAACTTCCAATTTCTAGTTTACTCTTTGCTACAAAACTTATGTTACAAAACAAGAACTCTTTGAAAACCTTTCTCTTAGAACATTAAACTATTGAACGGCGAGCATCTATATATCTGATAACACAACCCCTATGGATATGATAAAACAACCCACCAAAAATACTTTTCAACATACAACGAACATTCGTTGGCACCTCGCTGATGTTCGCACAGTGAACATGCTGAATCTTCTTCTTTTCTTTGGCTTACTTGTCAATTCACTTGTGTCTTGATCTTTGATGTTTTATGCCTAAATCCTTCACAATAACACATAAATCAAAGCAACCAAAGGTATTTGCAACATAATCACAGAATAGCATTAAAACATAGAATAAATCCATTGAAACATAATAAATGAGTTGAAAAATTAATGCCAAGAAATATAATCAAAGTAAGACATGATTGGCATTCAACATTCTTCCAAACTGAGGGTACTCCAGTCCCGTTGCAACACAAGGTATTTTTCACTATAATAAAATCTTGATTACAATTGCTTTACCATCGACATAACACTTTTCTACTCATACCCTCAGCCCAAGACTTCCTGCTTAAACCCCTCAGGTTCAAGACTTCCTGATGAGACCCTTGGCCTAAGACTTCCAACTTAGATTCCACAAATCCAAGACTTCCTGCTCAAACCCTTCAAGTTTAAGACTTCTGCTCATACCCACGGTCCAAGACTTTCCTACTCAAATCCCACATATTCAAGACTTCTTCTTAGACCTATAGTCCAAGACTTTCTTACTCAATCAACAAATGATCAAGACTTCAATGCTCTAGAACATAACAAGAGACTTACATGGCTCAAGCTCACAGCAATAGACTTTGATGCTCAAGCACATAGCAAAAGACATTATCTAAACTACTAAACAACTTACTTAGAAGAATAGAAAACAAGACGTACTTGATACATAATCAGAGGTACAAGGTAAATAACCGTAACAAAGATCACAACACTTAAGATTTATAATACATCCAATGTTTAAAAAATATTAAGGCATTGTACAACTTACAACATATAACAGAAAATATGCATACTCGATTGTGTTGCCATTGTTGATCTTGTTATTCTTCCATTCTGATAGAAGCGTGAAACGCTCCTTTCTTCTTGGCTCTCCTTATTTATTTTCCTTGTTCCTTACTTATTCTTGATTGAATCTTCAGCTACTTATATAGCAATTTCAGAATGATAGTCGTTGTAAGAGATAACTTCTACAACTGTCTTTGTTACTCTATAGTAGAGACGTTGAAGATAGATTCACCAAAAGATCTTTATTCATTGTATAACTCTTTTAACCATAACATCTTCCTTATGATCTTGTACTATAGATTCGTTGAGAGTGGATATTCCTAAAGCATGTCAACTTTTATTGAGCCATATGAATACAGACTCTATCTAACAAACTGATTAGACATTGTAGCTTGCTTTCTGCAGTACAGATAACTTAGCTTAGTCCTTCGTTCTGAATGATCACCAAAAGATGATACATTTATTAAGTGTAGAGATAATACATTTCTCTTATGATGTTGATACCTTCAGCCTCAGAGTCTATGCAAACCTATATCATCTGACTTCACTTAATAATGTGTGTCACTTCTGAACCACCAGAAGCCAGTAACTCAGCTTCTCACAAGTGCATTCTTCTGTCAGATTCTGAATGATTTCTTCTTAAGCTTTAGAACCTATAAAGTTAGAACACACATTAGATAACACCATTTTTATTTCGACACATTGTTATCATCACAACCCAAAGGATATATGTCATGAACAATTCTTGTTCTAACAATCTCCCCGTTTTAGATTATGACAAACATAAGTATTTATAGAACAATGTTAGACTATTTTAATTTTCTTGGAAATGTCAGAGTCTGAGGTTTGTAAGCTTAGCTTGGGTCTAATAGTCAAAGGTTGATGTTTGTAAGCTTCCTATAAGTTCTATATTCAAGAAAACTAAAATAAATCAATGTTGGGCTATTTTAATTTTCTTAGCAACACCAGAGTCTGAGGTTTCTAAGCTTCCTCTGAGTCTAATAGTCCAAGGTTAAGGCTTGTAAGCTCCCACTTAGTTATGTATACAAGAAAACTAAAATATATCTCCTGGGAAAAATGAATAACCGAAATAACATAAATAACAGGATTTTATAATAAACAACATAATTTTAAAATAAACAACATTTAAAAACTAAATGGGTTCAAATTATTTATTATATACTTCTATTTCTTTCTACCCCTTTTGTAAAATAAAAAATAATAAAAAACAAATAAAAAGTGAAGGTGAGAAAATACTTAGAAGGGGGGGGGGGGGGGGGGGGGGGGGTTGAATAAGGATTTAGAAAATATTTTGGCAATAAAAACACAAAGATTTTTATCCTGGTTCGTTGAACTCAACTACTCCAGTCTACCCTATCAAGAGTGATTTGTCTTTCTCCACAAGGACTTAATCCACTATAATCAAACTGATTATAATATCAACCACTAAGAACAACTGTCTTAGTCTTCTCAAGAACTACTGATCACAACTTGGTCTTCTCAAGGAACTTTTACAATTAAATGTAAACTAAACAAGTGTTTGAATACTTCTAAGAAAGCTATATCACAACTGTGATTTACACTTAAGTTTAAGAACGTATGAAATAAATTAGCAAAGAATAATAATTTGTATGAGAGCTTTGAGAGAGTTTTCAATGAATTGTTCAATATTCGTCAACTAAAGAAAGTTGTTGAAGGCTTGCTTTTATAGACTTAGAAGTCCAAGACGTTGCAAGCTTGAAGACCGTGTCTGCAAAGTAGCTGTAACCTTTTGTCTTCATATGACTTGACCTTTCCCAGAATTAGAACGTTTAGTGAAATCCTTTTTGCCTGTGTTCTTGTGTCTAGCATGAAAGAGGAAAGAGTCGTTTGGCATAACCAACGGATATAACTTCAAATAATCTTCTTCAACAAGTTTCTAATTCACAGCAATTAACATCAGAGCCTTGAGTGATCAGAGTCTTGATGTCTTCAGAGTTTGCTGTATCAGAGTGTTGCAGCAAGTGTGCTTCAGCGTGTAATTAATCAGAGCAGAGTTTGTATATCAGATCCTTAGTACATGCAGCGAACAGTACTATCACAGTCTTCTGAAAACCAGTGCTTGAAACTCTTCATACAAATTCTTCAGTCTACGCTTCAGAGGCTTCTGTAGCTTCTGCTTCAGATCCTTCTATAGGAAGCTCTCAGAGTCTTCTGTAGGCAGCGCTCAGAGTCTTCTAAGATATGCTTCTGACGCTTCAGAGCCTTGCGTAGTTCAACGTTCAGATCCATTTTTGCTTTCAGAAGAATATTAAATTTAATATCTGCAGCAAAAATACTTGAACAAATTTAGAGTATATAATTTCTTAATACAAAATTTCATAAGTGTTATCATCAAAACATAGAGATATAACTAAGAACCAATCTGTGTTCTAATAATCTCCCCCATTTTGATGATGACAAAAACATAAGAAATTTTGTTCAATAAAGAGATAAATATAACCCCCCTGAGATTATGAATCTCCCCCTGAATTGAATACTAAGAAAGAATAGAAACTTCCCTTTTTGCATGAGTATTCTCTTCAGAATCAGAGCCTGAATGTTCAGAATTAGAGCTTGATATGGATGAACGTTTCAGAATCAGAGCCCGATTGGTTAAACTTGATATGGGGATCTCATAGTTATTTTTAATGAATTTTGTCAGATTTATCATTATAGTTCTGAAAGACTAAAAATTCACGTTAGTTATAATTTAATATGTCTGAATTCCATTCAGGTAAAGTTTATTTGAACAGTCAGAATTTCACTTTCTCCTCCTTTTTGTCATAATCAAAAAGAAAACTTTTAGAGACAAATAAAAGGAAACAGAGAGAAAAGATATAATCAAATAGAGAAAACATTCAGATGCATTCATTCATTCAAATAGTAAGATAAAACAGACAAAACATCATATGAGAAATTCAAAAACAAGTGCTCAAACATCAGATGAAGAAAACATAAATCTAAGACTGTTTGGAAAGAAGCATCTTCAGAAGGTGGGTGATCTCAGAAGAAGATTCTTCTTGCTTGGACATCCACTTCTCAATGTTTTCAGTCTTCTGATCTTGCCTTGCCATCCAGGACTTGATCTCAAATTGCTCACCTTCCAGCACATCAATCTTATCTTCTAAGTCTGGGTTCTCTTTCTTGATCTCAGAAGAAGTAGACGGAGCAGATTCTGATGCAGGAGTATGAGCAGAGTCAATTTCCATTGGAGTTGCAGAGTCTAGAGCCACAGATGCAGATGATTTGTCCATAATTATCAGAGCTAAAGGATTCTCTTCCAGAACGACTTCAGAAGCAGATCCTTCAAGAGTCTCAGAAGTGGTAGACACTCCAGAAGTTAAAGGTACATCTTCAAGAAGCAAAGTTTGAGATCTTTTCATATTCCATAGCATGGTTCTGGAAGTCTCAGCAAATATGATCTTCGCATCATCAGAGCAAACACTCTTCAGATTTGAAGCAACAGTGTTGAATCTGGAGATGAAGCTATTCCAAATAGCATCAGATTTATCTGATTTCGTGGTTGACAAGCATCTCTTCTTCACAGAGTCTAAATTCATCCTTATTTCTTTCATAAAATTAGCAAATAAAATATCAACATTTAGCCTAGGTTTTGGTTTAAGAAAGGCTTCCAGAGTTGATGGTTTGATTTGTTTTGGTGGAGGTGGTATGGTAAATTTTTGAATGATGAATAGAGGACGAGGATAAGCTAGTTTCTTTTGAGCAGGTATGAGATGAAAGAATGGTTTTGTTTTGCGTATGGATGGAATGACAGCTTTTGGATTATCAAAGTAAGGAACAAAAGCTGATGAACTTGGTTTAGGTTCTGGAGTGGGTTCAGGAATGATAGCATCAGATGAAATAGATGTATGTGGTTGTTTAGGTTCAAATCCTCTGAGAGAAGGGGGTGAGCTTACATCTAGGTGAACATCAGATTCAGATGAATCAGATGAGGTAGATGAGGGACATGATGTGGAAGATACGTCAAACATAGTTTTGAGGGGTTGGACATCCAGAACCTCAGAATCAGATATGTATGATTTAGTAGGTTCGGGTTATTCTGGTTGAGGATTAGGATGTGGATTTAGGGTATAGATTTTGGTGGTTCATATACAATAGGTTTAGATGGTATTTGTTCAGGTACAAAAGTCTGTTGAAGTTTAGGTTGTTGTGGAGAAGGTTCTTGTTGTTGTTCTGGTTGTTCTGGAGTTGGTTCTTCTGGTGGTGTTTGAATGTGAGGTTCAGAGTGTTTTGGTTGTTCATATTTTTCAGATGTTAGTGGTTCATATGATTGTTGTGGTGTAGGAGATATAGGTTTAGTGGGAATAGAGACAGTTGGAATTTGTGATTCAGAAACATTTTGTTGTTCAGGTTGATCAGATGTAATAGGTTTTGTTGGTGGTTTAGAGGAAAGATATGGAACAGAAGTGGTTTGAGTTTGAGAGGGAGGGGGTTCAGGAATAGAGCCAACTGTTGATAATTCTACTGCAATTTCAGAAATAGCAGGTAAGGATTTTTTAGTACCTTTTATCTTGATGTGTTTGATAGGTGCAGAAGGAGCTTCTCCAGAAGCTTTTCTCTTCATTGTCTTCTGTGGTTTTTCAGCAGTTTTCTGTTTCTTCTGATCAGCAGCTTCTTCCACCTCTAACTGTCTTCTCTTCCTCATATTCTCCTCATACACATCTGGGATTGGTTCTCTTGCACGTATCAAAATATCAGCAGGTACAGGTGTTCCATCTGCCTTGCACATCTGGATGTATGTGAGAATTGCGTCTCTAGGTTCCTCAACACCAAAAATAGGAAAGTCTTTTATTGGAATCCTTCTATGACTGACTTCAGCAATATTCAGCTTTTTAGGAGTAGTTATGAGTTCATCCATAACTCTCAGCCTTTGGAGACTCTTCCCATTCAAGGGTTTTCCTATAATTGAGGCAAGTTCTTCTTTCACTCCAGCTTCATGCAGAGAAGCTACCAGACCATTCTCCGTCAGAATGTTTGAGATTAATCTTCCAAAAGGGATCCAAGTTCTGATCTTCTGACCCTTAGTCTTGACAGATTCTCTGGATGCATTAATGTGATTCCACAGATGCATGAAGAGAATGTGTGGCAGATCCACTTAAATACTTTTGCTTAAGCAGTACATGAAGTAAATCTATTCATTGTTAACATAGCCTGGAGAGTTTGTGGATTTTCTATGGTTGATACAGCCCAGAAAAATCTTGGCCCAGATCTTGTAATCAGGTTTCAGATCCTTGAACTTGTTGGAAGCTTGTCCAGATGAAATTACTTCAGCATAAACTTCATCCATTTCAACACGCCCAGCTGGAAGACGAGAAACTCCATCAGTTTCTTCATACCTAATGAGTTTTCTGATCAAATCTTCAGTGATAATAATCTTTTTTCCCAAAACAGAAGAGATTATGAACTTGGGGTAAACAGATGCGTGAATCCAGAATTCTTTCACTAAGTGTGGATAAACTGGTCCAAACAATCTATCAAAGTATTTCACCCAGCCTTGAGCATCAATGATAGGATGTAAATCAAAACCATTATCAACCAAGGAGTCAAATTCCACCATTGATTCACATAGAACTTCAAGCTTATCAACTGGTGTTAAAAGAGTTCTCTCCGGTTCCTTAAAAGGGACAACACCCATGTTGGATGAAGAAACTGCAGCCATTGTAGATTGGAACTGAGCTGAGGTTGAAGATGATGTAGCCATTTGAGAAGATGTTGAAGGTTTAGGGTTTAGATGAAGGCTAAAGAGAAAGCAGAAATGCATAAACGTGTTTGTGAGAGTGAAAAGTGTGAAATGGTAAGATTTGTGGAATTTATAGAAGAAATTTAGGGCACACAAAAAGTCACACATTCAGCACGTTCTCATTTAACATTTAATGGAATTTAATGAAAAGAATATAATCATTTCAAAGCAATAAATGATTCTTACAATTGGGGGGAAACGAGAAATCAACTATTCAAACGTTACCTCAAATGTCTCTTCAGTATTGTGCACGCCATCTTTTCAGATTCAGATTGACACGTGTTTGCTTGTATGTGCTTCTGAATTCTCTTTGAGAAATGAAACGTTAACCAATGTTCAGATCCTCTGAGACTTGTTAGTTCAGATACACACAAAAATAATAATTCAAGAAATTAAATAAATGACAGATGAAATACTTCAGAGTTTAAACATTTTGCATCTGAGAAATTTGTTTCTGATAAATATTATTCTGGACAAAATTCGATACCAATATTTTTCAGAATAAACTTAAACCTATCTTCAGCAAGGGGTTTTGTGAAAGCATCAGCCCATTGATGATCTGTATCAACAAAGTCTAATTTTATAATACCCTTCTGAACATAGTCTCTGATGAAGTGATGTTTAATTTCTATATGCTTAGCTTTAGAGTGTAAAATTGGATTTTTAGACAAGCATATAGCAGAAGTATTATCACAGAATATAGAAATATTACTCTCAAAGATCTGATAGTCTTCTAGCTGACTTTTCATCTGGAGCATTTGCGTGCTACATCCAGCAGCAGCAATATATTCTGTTTCTGTAGTTGATAGAGCAATTGTAGGTTGTTTCTTGCTGTACCAGGAGATTAAATTTCTTCCCAGAAATTGACAACTTCCAGAAGTACTTTTTCTTTCAACTCTGTCTCCAACTTAATCAGCATCACAGAATCCAACTAGTTTAAATTCATCAGATTTTCTGTAACACAAACCCACATTAGAAGTACCTTTCAGATACCTTAGAATCCTCTTAACAGCTGTTAAGTGTGATTCTCTAGGATCTGATTGGAATCTTGCACACAAGCATACACTGAATAAAATGTCAGGTCTAGAAGCAGTTAAGTATAGAAGAGATCCAATCATACCTCTGTAGAGTTTCTGATCTACTTTCTTACTTACCTCTTCCTTACCATGAGTACTTGTTGGATGCATGGGAGTCTTTGCCATCTTACTATCAGTCATGTTGAACTTCTTTAGAAGCTCTTTTACATATTTGGTCTGATGAATTTAAGTGCAATCTGGAGTCTGGTTGACTTGAATTCCCAGAAAGAATCTCAATTCTCCCATCATGCTCATCTCAAATTCAGCCTGCATACATTGAGCAAACTTCTTTCCCAGCATAACATTGGTAGATCCAAATATAATATCATCTACATATATTTGAAAAATTAACAGATCTTTCTTAAATGTTTTATAGAAGAGAGTTGTGTCCACTTTGCCTCTGATAAAAATTTTCTCCAGAAGAAAATTACTTAATCTCTCATACCAAGCTCTAGGAGCTTGTTTTAAACCATAAAGAGATTTCTTAAGTTTAAAAACATGTTCTGGAAATTTATCACTTTCAAAACCAGGAGGTTGGTGAACATAGACTTCCTCTTCTATAATCCCATTTAAGAAGGCACTCTTAACATCCATCTGATATAGAGTGATGTTATTTTGTTCAACAAAAGAAATGAGTAAACGAATAGACTCTAACCTAGCCACAGGGGCATAAGTCTCTGTGTAATCAATTCCTTCTTGCTGGCTATAACCTTGAGCAACAAGCCTTACTTTGTTTCTTTCAACTTCTTCTTTTTCATTCAACTTGTTTCTGAATACCCATTTAGTTCCAATTATATTGAATCCTTTTGGTCTTGAAACCAAATCCCAAACTTCATTTCTTATGAATTGATTGAGCTCTTCTTGCATGGCAATTATCTAGTCATTGTCTTGCAGAGCTTCATCCACAAAAGTTGGTTCAATAACTGACACCAAACCAAATAATGACGCTTCAGATAATCTGAGGTAGGATCTTGTTCTTATGGGGTCATCCTTCTTTCCAATGATCACATCCTCTGGGTGAGAGGCCTTGATTCTGGAAGATGATCCTCTAATATTTGATTCTTCATAAATATTCAAGTTGTTCATTTGAGAAGCTAAAGGAGTTGCATCTAGCGTTGCTTCTGGCTCTTTCACTTGAACCTTTTCTGCCTCTGAGCCTTCAGAGTCTGTGAGAATTACTTCTCTATCTGCAGAACTTTCAAACTGTTTTGGCTTTTGAATGACAAGCATATCATCAAATCTAACATGTATAGATTCCTCCACAATCTGTGTTTCAGTATTGTATACTCTGTAGCCTTTAGAGCGTTCAGAATAGCCAAGCATGAAACACTTTTGTGCTTTAGAATCAAACTTGTTCAGATTCTCTTTAGTGTTCAACATATAACATATACATCCAAAAGGATGAAAATAAGAAATGTTGGGCTTTCTGTTCCTCCATAATTCATAGGGAGTCTTCTCCAGAAGAGGTCTTACAGACACTCTATTCTGAATATAACAAGCTGTGTTTATTGCTTCTGCCCAAATATACTTTGCCAGATTAGTCTCGTTGATCATGGTTTTGGCCATTTCTTGCAAAGTTCTATTTTTCCTCTCTACAACTCCATTCTATTGTGGAGTTCTAGGGCAGGAGAAATCATGAGCAATGCCATTTTCATTAAAATATTTGTTTTCAAATTCTCCACCATGATCACTTCTAACTTTAATAATTTTAAAATCTTTTTCATTCTGGACTTGTTTGCAGAAGTCAAAGAACACAGAATGTGACTCATCCTTGTGTTTTAGGAATTTCACCCATGTCCATCTGCTATAGTCATCAGCAATGACTAATCCATACTTCTTGCCTCTGATGGATGCAGTTTTCACTGGTCCAAACAGATCAATGTGAAGTAACTCTAATGGTCTTGAAGTTGAAACAACATTTTTAGTTTTAAAAGAAGATTTTGAGTTGAACTTCAGCTTAGGAAGTCCTCTGACCAGATTGAGTTTATTAATCTGAGATATACGTCTCATATTAATATGCCCCAATCTTATGTGCCAGACGCATTCCTCATTATTAACAGACATAAGGCATTTTACATTTTGAACCTTAAGTTCTGAAAGATTGATTTTATAAATGTTGTTCTTCCTCTTTCCATTAAATAGGATTGAGTCATCCTTCGGACTAACAGCTTTGCAACATTTTTTATTAAAGGTTATGTCATAACCATTGTCACTTAATTGACTTATGGACAATAGATTATGCTTTAATCCTTCTACAAGTAAAACATTAGATATAGAGGGAAGGTTACCATTGCCAATAGTACCAGAGTTAATAATCTTGCCCTTCTGATTCCCTCCAAACTTGACGTCTCCTCCAGATTTAAGCTCCCGGCTTTGGAACATAAACCTTTCTCCCGTCATGTGACGTGAGCAGCCAGAGTCCAGGTACCATGACTGGCGTCTTGACTTTGCTGCTAAATACATCTACAACAGGTATTATCTTATCCTTAGGTACCCAGATCTTTTTGGGTCCTTTTGGGTTAGTTGCCTTAAAAGTTTGTCTGAACTTCTGTCTTTTTACAACAGGTTTGTTCTGACTAACTTTTGGTTTAAACACAGGAACGTTCTGATCAGAACGTGTGTGTTTAATATCATTCAGATGACCAAACTTAAAATGAGAGTATAAGGGAGTCTTCTTAATGATAATTTTATCAACAGGTATTGGATTTAAATCCTTTCCAGAGGAAGATTCATATCCAATTCCTTTCTTGTTATTTCTGCTAACTCCATAGATCATTGAAGTCATTTTGCTTCTGAAAACTATAGTCATATTCTTCTAAAATATTTTTGCATTTTGACTTAGTTTCAGATTCAGAGTCTTGTTGAGCTTTTTCAAAATTGTTTTTCATTTTCAAATTGTTTTCTTTGAGCTCAGCAACTTCTGACTTTAACAGACTATTCTCAAATTCAAGATTGCATTTAAGCTTCTTGCATTTGAGCTTAATCTTATTGTAGTTATTTAGGACTTATGATAAAACCTTAATAAGTTATTCCCTAGAGAGATCAGAAAGTACCTCTTCTGAGTCAGATTCAAAATCAGATTCAGATCCAGATGATCCTTCATCCTGATCTTCTACACCAGCCATCAGTGCCATGTTGGCGCATTCTTCTTCAGATTCTGATGAAGATTCAGATGTATCTGAATCATCCCATGTAGCCATCAAAACTTTCTTTTTATGCTCAGGCTTTCTTCTTGGCTTCTCCTTCTGAAGCTTTGGACATTCATTCTTGTAATGACCAGGTTCTTTGCATTCATAGCAAACAACCTCCTTCTTTCCAGATCTTTTGTGTCCAGAGGACTCTTTGCATTGATATGGCTTCTTGAAGTTCTTGAACTTCCTCTGTTTGTGCTTCTAGAGTTTGTTGATCCTTCTGGATAGCAAGGACAATTCATCTTCTTCTTCAGAAGAAGACTCTTCAGAACTTTCTTCTAACACCTGCAATGCTTTAACAGATTTGTTAGATTTTAACGCAATTGACTTACCTTTCTTTTGAGGCTCGTCTTCTTCAAGTTCAATCTCACGGCTCCTCAAAGAGCTGATTAGTTCCTCCGATGTGATCTTGTTCAGATCCTTAGCTAGCTTCAGAGCAGTGACCATTGGTCTCCATCTGATGGGTAAGCTTTTGATGATCTTCTTCACATGATCAGCAGTTGAATAGCCTTTGTCCAGCACTTTTAATCCAGCTGTGAGGATCTGGAATCTAGAGAACATAGCTTCTATAGATTCAGATTCTTCCATTTTAAAGGTTTCATACTTCTGGATCAGCGCCAGAGCCTTGGGTTCTTTAACTTTTGAGTTCCCTTCATGAGTCATCTTCAAAGAGTCAAACAAATCAAATGTTGTTTCTCTGTTGGTAATCTTCTCATACTCAGTATGAGATATATCATTTAATAATACTGTTCTTGCTTTGTAATGATTTCTGAACTCCTTCTTTTGAGCTTCAGTCATAGATTTTCTATCAATTTTCTTGCCATCCCCATCAGTGGGGTGAACATAACCATCAATGACTAAGTCCCAAAGATCAGCATCATAACCAAGGAAGAAACTCTTTATTCTGTCCTTCCAATAGTCAAACTTCTCCACATCAAACATAGGGGGTTTTGTGCTGATTCTATCCCTTTCTTCATATCTGTTGTTGTTGTTGGATGTTGAAGCTCCAGCCATAATATCAACCAAGAATATATATCAAGAGTTTTCTCACTGGATCTTTTCTGTTAACGGTGAAGTGATAGCACACACAGAACCGGAGCTCTGATGCCAACTGACCACAACTTGGTCTTCTCAAGGAACTTTTACAATTAAATGTAAACTAAACAAGTGTTTGAATGCTTCTAAGAAAGCTATATCACAACTGTGATTTACACTTAAGTTTAAGAACGTATGAAATAAATTAGCAAAGAATAATAATTTGTATGAGAGCTTTGAGAGAGTTTTCAATGAATTGTTCAATATTCGTCAACTAAAGAAAGTTGTTGAAGGCTTGCTTTTATAGACTTAGAAGTCCAAGACGTTGCAAGCTTGAAGACCGTGTCTGCAAAGTAGTTGTAACCTTTTGTCTTCATATGACTTGACCTTTCCCAGAATTAGAACGTTCAGAGAAATCCTTTTTTCCTGTGTTCTTGTGTCTAGCATGAAAGAGGAAAGAGTCGTTTTGCATAACCAACGGATATAACTTCAAATAATCTTCTTCAACAAGTTTATAATTCACAACAATTAACATCAGAGCCTTGAGTGATCAGAGTCTTGATGTCTTCAGAGTTTGCTGTATCAGAGTGTTGCAGCAAGTGTGCTTCAGTGTGTAATTAATCAGAGCAGAGTTTGTATATCAGATCCTCAGGACATGCAGCGAACAGTACTATCAGAGTCTTCTGAAAAACAGTGCTTGAAACTCTTCATACAAAGTCTTTAGTCTACACTTCAGAGGCTTCTGTAGCTTCTGCTTCAGATCCTTCTGTAGGCAGCGCTCAGAGTCTTCTGTAGGCAGCGCTCAGAGTCTTCTAAGATATGCTTCTGACGCTTCAGAGCCTTGCGTAGTTCAACGTTCAGATCCATTTTTGCTTTCAGAAGAATATTATATTTAATATCTGCAGCAAAAATACTTGAACAAATTTAGAGTATATAATTTCTTAATACAAAATTTCATAAGTGTTATCATCAAAACATAGAGATATAATTAAGAACCAGTCTGTGTTCTAATAATCTCCCCCATTTTGATGATGACAAAAACATAAGAAATTTTGTTCAATAAAGAGATAAATATAACCCCCCTGAGATTATGAATCTCCCCCTGAATTGAATACTAAGAAAGAATAGAAACTTCTCTTTTTGCATGAGTATTCTCTTCAGAATCAGAGCCTGAATGTTCAGAATTAGAGCTTGATATGGATGAACGTTTCAGAATCAGAGCCCGATTGGTTAAACTTGATATGGGGATCTCATAGTTATTTTTAATGAATTTTGTCAGATTTATCATTATAGTTCTGAAAGACTAAAAATTCACGTTAGTTATAATATAATATGTCTGAATTCCATTCAGGTAAAGTTTATTTGAACAGTCAGAATTTCACTTTCTCCCCCTTTTTGTCATAATCAAAAAGAAAATTTTTAAAGATAAATAAAAGGAAACTGAGAGAAAAGATATAATCAAATAGAGAAAACATTCAGATGCATTCATTCATTCAAATAGTCAGATAAAACAAACAAAACATCATATAAGAAATTCAAAAACAAGTGCTCAAACATCAGATAAAGAAAACATAAATCTAAGACTGTTCGAAAATAAGCATCTTCAAAAGGTAGGTGATCTCAGAAGAAGATTATTCTTGCTTGGACATCCACTTCTCAATGTTTTCAGTCTTCTGATCTTGCCTTGCCATCCAGGACTTGATCTCAAATTGCCCAGCTTCCAGCACAGCAATCTTATCTTTTAAGTCTGGGTTCTCTTTCTTGATCTCAGAAGAAGTAGACGGAGCAGATTCTGATGCAGGAGTAGGAGCAGAGTCAATTTCCATTGGAGTTGCAGAGTCTGGAGCCACAGATGCAGATGATTTGTCCATAATTATCAGAGCTAAAGGATTCTCTTCCAGAACGACTTCAGAAGCAGATCCTTCAAGAGTCTCAGAAGTGGTAGACACTCCAGAAGTTGAAGGTACATCTTCAAGAAGCAAAGTTTGAGATCTTTTCATATTCCATAGCATGGTTCTGGCAGTCTCAGCAAATATGATCTTCGCATCATCAGAGCAAACACTCTTCAGATTTGAAGCAACAGTGTTGAATCTGGAGATGAAGCTATTCCAAATAGCATCAGATTCATCTGATTTCGTGGTTGACAAGCATCTCTTCTTCACAAAGTCTAAATTCATCCTTATTTCTTTCATAAAATTAGCAAATAAAATATCAACATTTTTAGCCTAGGTTTTGGTTTAAGAAAGGCTTCCAGAGTTGATGGTTTGATTTGTTTTGGTGGAGGTGGTATGGTAAATTTTTGAATGATGAACAGAGGACGAGGATAAGCTAGTTTCTTTTGAGCAGGTATGAGATGAAAGAATGGTTTTGTTTTGCGTATGGATGGAATGACAGCTTTTGGATTATCAAAGTAAGGAACAAAAGCTGATGAACTTGGTTTAGGTTCTGGAGTGGGTTCAGGAATGATAGCATCAGATGAAATAGATGTATGTGGTTGTTTAGGTTCAAATCCTCTGAGAGAAGGGGGTGAGCTTACATCTGGGTGAACATCAGATTCAGATGAATCATATGAGGTAGATGAGGGACAGGATGTGGAAGAAGCAAATATGGGTTCCAAAGAGAGATTTTAGAAAGGCAGCAATATGAAATCAGCAACTCAAGAAAATGAGAAGAATGTAACAATTGAAGCATCTTGAAGCAAGTAGATTTTTTCAGAGGCACATACATCTACAACAACATATGTTGAGACATAGAGAAGAAAGAACTTCTAGGTCAAAACGCAGAAATCTTCCGAGGAAGGAGGTTGTTGAGTTTGTAAAGGAAGATTGGGAGGATTATTTAAATAGTCTATATATGTTAGATGAGCTTAGGGAATTCCTTAGAACATATCCAAATGTCTAGAAAGTTTTTGATAATATGTAATGGCTACCAATCTTTCAATGAGTATGTTGCATGTTTTTTTTATAGTTTTAATCCTGATTTTTATTTTCCAAACAACATAAGAAATGTACAAATGTACATCTAACAGTTAAGACACACAAGAACATGAATAAGAACATGAACAAATTTTTAACAACAAGATTGCTTAATACAAGATGTTTAACAATTACAAGGCATATATTTGCAGAAGTCCAACATCAGAATCTCTCATAGATAGCTTCACGCTTTTCTCTCCAGATTTTAGAAGAATCATCCTTTGAACTTATGACGACTCCCTCTTGGATCAGTAGTTCAAAAAGAAATCATCCATAAGGAAGGGAGAAAGTCTTTCCCTTGTGAAAGGATGAAAGAGTCTTCTTCATATAGTCAAACATAATTTGAGGAAGATTAATCTGCAAGTATGAATTAAGAAGAAGTATCAAATATTTTTCAATAGAGGCCACAAGGTCTAGATCCTTGTCCTTAGGTAGAAAATTTAAGTTCAAAATATAATTCAAAATAATTGCATTAGGGCGAAGATTAGAGACTTGAGAGAGGCTTGAAGGATCTACAAAAGTACGCCAAGTAGGAAGATAGAATTCCCAAACAAGAGTACCAGGGATTTATCCAATCTCCTCATAGTTGATTATATTAGCAATCCTCTTAGAGGTTACTGTTATAGAAATTCTAGAAACCTTGGAAAGAATAGCATACTCATGATTCAGCTCAACAATGGATGCATTAACAAAACATTATTTGATAAGATTTGGATAATTAAAATCACAGATCATATCAAAGTATCCATTCCATCCTTGTTTTGAAATAGTCTTCGAAAAGTTAAAACCTAGGTTAAGTAGCTCTTCAAAATCCATAAAATTTTCATTGATGACATCTAGTGTATTCAAAGGAGAATTGACTAGAGAATTCATCCGAGATTTGGTTTGATCAACACACAAAAGAAAAACAAATAAAAAGAAAAGATCTTAACAAGATTCTGACCACAGAGGAATAAGAATCTTTCAGAGGGAGATAAAAGGTGACACGAAATGATGTTTCATAGGGAAAAGGGATAGAGACCATAGACGTATAGAATAAGAAAACATCATTACCCAAGGGTCCTTACTTAGAAGACTTCTTGAACATACTAAATGATTTTCAACTTTATGGAATTTTAAGTAAGACAAGTTTTTTAAAAATAATTCTCACTTAAAATGCTTTATCAAAAGTAAAGGTTCCTTTTCTGAATCTCAGAACCTGATAATTTTTCAGAAGGTATCTGTCATCAAAGTCTAGTAGGATTAGACTTCGAGTGAAAAAACTTCTATTAGTCATCAGTCATTGATATTCTATTTAGAGTCAATCATTTTCTCTTATAACTAAAGTCATGCTTGATTTATGAATATTGAATTGGTTTCTTTGACTACTAACTAGTAGTAGTATCATCACAAAAGGTGAGAATATTGTTTCCATAAATATGATCATCATCTAGTTAATGAAATATTAAGTATAGTCAAATACAACATAGTTTCTTTTCAAAGATTTCTGAAGATTCTTTTGTTGTCAACAAAAATAATTTCTCTAGAGATCTAACAAAGACTTTGTATTCACTCATACTTAAATAGTTCATTTACTTAAGAAGTTTTCAAGAGTAAAGCACATAACATACCTTTTTTTTTAGTTTTTCTTGGCTAGGCTACGAGCAAGTATTCAGATTTGACCATGGAATCTGAATCTTATCTTCAAGTGGATTCTGAGTCAATGACAATTAAACTAATGATTCCAATTTCTTCTCCAAACTCCATACTTTTTGCATTTTTTAGCTTTTGGGTTTGGTGTGTAGGCTTTTCTTCCATCACAGGTTGTAAGCAACCAATGATCAAGTGTCATGGAAGATGCCTTACTCATTTCTTCTGTGATACATGTAGCAAATATATTTAGGATTTTTGTACCCATATTTTTGTGGGTTTAGAAATGTTAATCCCGAAAGGCTTTCTTTTACTTCATGCCTTATTCTGATAGTAGTACCAATATTCATTCAAGAACAGAGTCTAGGATGAGTTATGTCACTTAGAAAAATCGTGTTCTTAGCAGAGTCTTTGATTTCATTATCTTGGATTAAATCTTGACTTCATAATCCTTAATTTTGAAATTTTTAACTAGCATAGAAACAGATAGTGTTTGCTATCAGAGTTTAGCATAAAATAAGTTTTCAGCACTGTCATAGTATTGCCAGAAAACAAAAGAAGAAATGAAAGGTTTCTCACAGAATTGTCCTTTAACACATATTCTATGATAGCCTTCAATTTCCTTAGGATCAATGGAGTCACTTAAGATTTTATCTTGAGAAGTAGACTCCTTATTATCAATATTGAAACAAGATAGATTATACATTACCTCTTTCTCTTTAATATCTGATTTATTCCTGAATTCAGATGCTTCTTTAGAAAATGTAATGGCTAGAAGTGCCAGATTACACTTTTCATCTGATTCTGAATCCTCAACTTTGTCAACTTCATTAGAATATGCTTTGAAGATCTATGACATTTTTTTTGGGCGTTTCTGTCTGGTAGCTTTTCTTCTTGTTCTTAAGATTGGAATAATCAATTGAAATAATAATATTTCATAATCTTCTAAAGTTACTCTTCCATCAAAAAAATATCACACTCCATTTAGCCGACTGAAAGAATCCTTTGATAAGGAAGGCAAATTCCTCATCATCAAACATTCCATAGGAATTTTCTCCAACAGGCTTTAGGAAGGTTGATCTCTTTGACGATTTTTATTCATATGATTCCATTTCTTTACTTTGAAGATTGCTAATCAAACATTCAAGACTCAACATACTCAAGTTTTTGACTTCTTGAATAGTTGTGACGTTTGTCCTAAATCTAGCAGAAAGACTTCTCAATATTTTCTTGGAAAAATTAGATGAAGTATAACTAGATAAGCTTCTAACTGATTCCCTTCAAATTTAGAACACAACGATTTAAAGATAGTCTTAGCAGTAGACATATCAATGTTGTTCATCAAAACCCTTTTATCAACACTAAATACACTTTTCTTTTTTCATCATTTAAATTCAGCGAAATCACCACTGAATATTGGAGGATTGACAAAGTATTTTTATAAGGTACTTGATTCCTTCTTGAGAGAAATTCTTTAGCAGATGTATTTTTCTCATTGGATTATTATCTGCACCACTGTTATGCACAGACCATGCTCTGATACCAACTGAAGGTGAGAAAAATACCCAAAAAGAGGGGGGATTGAATTATGTTATCTATTTTTGCTTTGCTTCTTAACAAAGTTCAGATCCTGATTATAAATTGCAGTAAAATAATAACAAAAGCAAATAGATAATAACAGAACACAAAGAGATTTATTCTGGTTCCTCCCAGATAGAGAGTTGTCCAGTCCTCTTGCAACACAATAGATTTTTCATTATAATCAAATGATGATTGCAATTGCTTATGCCCTCGGCATAAGACTTTTCTTCTTAGATCCTCAACCCGAGACTTCTTGATTAAACCCCTCAGATTCAAGACTTCGTGCTTAGACCCTCGGCCCAAGACTTCCTGCTTAGATTCCACGAATAAAAGACTTCCTGCTCAAATCACTCAAGTTCAAGACTTCTGCTCAGACCCATGGTTCAAGACTTCCCTGCTCAAATCCCACGGATTCAAGACTTCTACTTAGACCTATAGTCCAGATGTTCTTTCTCAATCAACAACTGATCAAAACTTTAATGCTCTAGCACATATCAGGAGACTTGTCTTAAGCTCACAACAAAAGACTTTGATGCTCAAGCACATAGAGAGAGAGAGAGAGAGAGAGAGAGAGAGAGAGAGAGAGAGAGAGAGAGAGACTTTATCTAAACTACTAAATAACTTGTTTAGTATAATAGAGAACAAGGTGTACTTGATACATAATTAGAGGTACAAGATAAATAACCATAACAAATATCACATCACTTAAGATTTCTAAGATATTCAATGTTTAAGAAATCTTAAGGCTTTGTGCAATTTACAACATATAACAGAAAATCTGCATATACTCAATTGTGTTGCCATTATTGATATTGTTATTCTTCCATTCTAATAAAAGCGTGAAACGCTTCTTTCTTCTTGGATCTCCTTCTTTATTTTCCTTGTTCCTTGTTTATTCCATATTGAATCTTCAGCTACTTATATAGCAGTTTCAGAATGATAGCCGTTGGAAGAGATAACTTGTACAAGTGTCTTTGTTACTTCATAGTACAAGAGACGTTGAAGATAGATACACCAAAAGATCTTTATCCATTGTATAATTATTTTAACCATAGCGTCTTTCTTGTGATCTTATACTATAGATCCGTTGAGAGTAGATATCCTTAAAGCATGTCAACTCTTTTTGAGCCATGTGAACATAGACTCTAGCTGACAAACTGATTAGACATTGTAGATTGTTTTCTGCAGTATGGATAACTTAGCTTAGTTCTTGGTTCTGAATGATCACCAGAAGTTGATACATTCACTAAGTGTAGAGATAATACATTGATCTTCTGATGATGATACCTTCAGCCTCATAGAGTATGCAAACCTATATCATCAGACTTCACTTAATAATATGCATAAGTTCTGAACCACCATAAGCTAGTAACACATCATCACATTCTTCCTCAACAAGCAATTCAAGAGTGAAGAGTCTTTTGCAACACGATCAAGAGGCTGCAAAAATGGTCATAAGATATTGCTAACAAATCATGAGAAATTAAGTATTGCAGAAATCATGAAAGAATCTTAGCATTTGCATTTGTATAATCATAGAACTTGAAAGCAAATGACTATACTTATAAAGCATTATATTAAAATTTGCGCACAATGGTTAACAACTGAAACAATTAATTGGCAACCTGTATTTCACATCTGCATGTTTCCAGCATGTGATGACTCTGAATGTATTGAACATTCATATGTTTTGGATCTAATTGTTGGGCGCCTCAGTAGGTATACGAGTACCAGGAGCACCCATCATATCAATAATGTACTTACTGCATCAACACAATTCAAAATAGAGTTTATAATTGTTTCAACATTACCATGAGATTGGCACAATTTGTTTATTTAGACGGTTGTTTGCCATATATGACAGAAGCGTAATTTAAAAGCTAAAAGATAATTTCTTGTAGTTCTGAATTCTATGAAATACCATTCAAATAGAGTAGCTAAAAGTCACAAGAGAATTGAAGTAAGTATAAGTTGCAATTAATGAACTTTACATTAGTCTGCAATAAATTAAACAATTGTTCCTTTACGTCCTAAATCACATTTACCTAAAGATCCTATACTTAACTTAAGAATTTAGCAATTTTATATACTTGTCAACTTCATAAAGGTAGACCAATACTCCATCTGAAATGATACGAAGAGTTTTACGAAGCATCAGAAATTAAAAATGGATAATGTGAAATAAAACTACTCTGGAATCTCTGCCTCTGGAATCTAAACTATCAGTGCAAAAAAGCACACTAAGAAGTTTCTGACTCAAGAGAATATGTGTCGATTGTCATCACTCATCAACAATGCAAGAGAATAATTAAAAAGGACCATTGCATTAACCACCCTTAAACACTATGAAACATGGACACTCCAAACACGATATCGATATGAAAATATTATTAATAATTTGAAAAATAAAAAAATTAAATATGATTACAAGTGTCAGTGTTTGACACGGATACAGACACACTATTCTTAAAGAAGTGCTGGTGATACAAGCGATATTTAAACGGGGAATCCAAATTGTACAATAAGATAAATACCTTGCATCATCAGCTTTAATTAAGTTTACAACCCCATCATCAGTTCCTATGTAATAGCTCCCTTTTACAAGCATGCAAGGAATATTAATCCTATCAATCAGTACTTCAGCATCAGAAGAATAAACTAACTTCAGTTGAAATCAAACAAAATGGTTGAGCATGACCAAGTTTGAAAATTGAAATTCAAGGTAACCTGTGAGTAAATGTTCTTTGCTGAGAGATAAAGGAATTTCATTTTACTTGTGTATATTGCTTTTTTAATTTTATGTGAATTCTTTCGTTGGAAATATGATAAGAATTATCAACTACAAAAGATATAATTTGATGAACTTTTCGATTTTAAACTTTGTTGACGATATTTTTCTCCATACTCACCGCACCAGTTTGTTGGGATAAACGATATCAATTAACAAATTATTGATTAAGAAATAGAGTTTTTGTTAGATCTTGTGTTGGAGGTCTGCTGCAAAACATGAACAAGAAGAAGATGAAAACGATACGATAAAAGTTGCACAAGATAAATTCCAAAGCGTGTGTTTCCACTAAGCTTAAGATTCGATTCACCCCCACCAATTTATGCAAATTGGATGCAAAAGTGTTAACCAGCGAATCCCCCTCAAGATACTTTGGAACTCTTAACATGAATCGCATATTCAAATTAAGCATATCGATTAATGATATTTTACTGAATAAAGTTTCATCATTTATTATAGTGCACAAGAAAAATAAAGAAATGACTTAGATATAATTTTTGGCATTTGAAACAAGTAATTTTTTGTGTATATTTTATGTCTAACAAGTATCTATATTTATAGAAAAACTTGTACCAATTGGTGAGAAGAAATAATGTTTCATTTGATTCCAACGTGATCATTCACGAAACGTTGTATATCAATAACAACAAACTTTTTCATGAAAAGTTGTGTTAATATGGTGGTTGCACCTTTTGACCACGCACCCAATCATTATAGGGTATTTGGTTCTATTCTAGACAGTTGCAATTTTTGGCCATTTATTTTGTTAATTAAACTATTATTATTTATCAATTTAATATTTTGAAATTTTCTCCACCAATCCCCCCCATTTTCAAAATATATCTAAATCCATTTTTCAGGAAATTTCATAGTTTCAGATAAAAGTATCTTACAATTTGAACCAATACTTAGTAAGTTAAGTTTTCACTCATCTCTGAATAGATTGGTAGACAAGCTTTGAACCAATTATTCATTAGAACAAGCGTGCATAACTCACATGAAATCTCGGTACCATTGATCGAATTATTAATATGACACATTTAATAAGGTCTTGTGTCTCATATCCTTTTCATGAGAATTTAAGAGTCAAGCCCTTGAACTCTATGAAGTGGCACCACTTCATTCTCATATATCATAAATGCACCCATAATTATGCATTCCAGCAAACATATGTTATATGTCTATTAAGAGGAAAACATCATCCTATCACACTTATTCTTATGGTCCAAGTATTTTTACCTCTTTGGATGTATCTATTATTAAGTACTTCAATATTCACTTTAATAATGTACTTTCATCATTGAACTCAAGGCTTAACAATAATCAAGTGTGAGTCGATTTTCCACTATTGATGATTAATTGGATACGGGCTTCTTTCACATCCCTAATGATGTCTTAATTGTATTCGATTATATCCAAAAACATCGTATCTTTGTCAATCCTTTCGTCAAAGAATTGCAAAAATTTTCGAAACTTTAATAAATTCCGAATATTCAATTTTTCAACTAATCATGCATATGATTACTTTATGTACTCTTGATAGTATTTGCCATCTATTATCAAATCATAAATTTTTTTGTCATATCAGTACAATTTCCATATACAACATATGTTCTATATTCTTGATAGTTTCTATAAACTATAATCATGACACTTTTGTCATTCATTTTATCATATACACAAATTTTATGTCATTCTTTATTTGCTAACCTTTTTAATTTGAAGTTTTACTTCCACTTAAATATATCCGAAATATATTTAATGTATTAAACAATTATAGCAATCGATAACCACGATCAAACAAATTTGTTATTACTAACTTTTATTTCATGAAGTGAGTTCAAACATGTAATTCATAAACACCATATAAATACAACACCATGTGATAAATTCATGTTTTATATTTAAAAATATTTATGATATATCCAAATAAAATTCACAAAATGAATAATAAACCAACATCATTAATATTTCTTGTAACGTTTCTCGATGAACACTTATCGACTTACAACAAGATAAAATATATCCAAATTACTTTTAATATCAAGATAAATAAGAAATAATACTTTCATATTATGATACACATATAATATGGGATAAATCATTTTAGTTTTTAAATTCTTGCATAAATAACAATATGATTGAAACATGTTCTTGATATTTTTAACATGTTATTTATACCATTTTATGTTATCAATAAATTTATCATATATTCAAATTTATGATTTTAATTTCTTTTAATTATTACCAAATAATCTCATCTAAAAATAATGCATTATTGATTAAACTAAATTATTTGCACCATAGAAAAATATTTAACATACATTTTACATTCAAGTTTATAACATAAACCAAACATATTCATAATCATTTCATTTCACATATTTGAATAGTTTATAAATCATGCATGTATAAATTGAATATCACATGTTAAACTTAACATAAATACACATTACTTTCATCATATAATATTATACATGAATTTAAAACACTACATGAATATATATTAATGCAATCGAATTATTATGTACCTTCCACCATGGTTATGAATAAGAGAGAATGGTTCAATTTCTCCATCAAAGTTGCATCCATAAATTAATCATAAAAATCATAAATTGAACCTAAAGATTGTTAGATCTTATGTTGGGGGTTTGCTGCAAAACATGAACAAAAAGAAGATGAAAATGATACGATAAAAGTTGCACAAAATAAATTCTAAAGCGTGTATTAACACTAAACTTTAGGTTCGATTTGCCCACACCAATTTATGCAAATTGGATGCAAAACACATTCACATTAAGCATATTGATTAATGATATTTTACTAAATAAAATTTCCTCATTTATTCTCGTGCACAAGAAAAATAAAGAAATGACTTAGATATAATTTTTGGCATTTGAAACAAGTAATTTTTTGTGTATATTTTATGCCTAAAAGTATCTCTATTTATAGAAAAACTTGTACCAATTGGTGAGAAGAAACAATGTTTCATTTGATTCCAACATGACCATTCGCGAACCATTGTATATTAATAACAACAAACTTTTTCATGAAAATTTGTGTTAATATGGTGGTTGCACCTTTTGACCACGCACCCAATCATTATAGGGTATTTGGTTCTCTTCTAGACAGTTACAACTTTTGGCCATTTATTTTGTTGATTTAACTACTTTTGATATACTTTGTTAATCAAACTATTTTAAATTTATAAGATTTGCTACTAAAAACTTGACAATTTATAAACAAAACTTTGAAACCTTTTTTCTTAGAGCTGTAAACTGTTGAAAGGCAAGCATCAAACTATTTACAATCTTTGTGGAAACGATAACAAAAACCCCTTCTTTAACTATGATCTGAACACTCGCCTATTTTAATTAAGAAGCATATTTTGAAAACTAAATTAGATCCTAATTGATACCTAAAGCGCTCTTGCTGTATTTTAGGATCAATGTCCAGTTCTCATTATTCGGTCCAATTCTCACACTCTTGGGCTATTGACTCGAACCTTTATTTGCTTTTCACTCCCGTGAAAAAACCATTAGAATTAAACTTGGAAACTAAAGCCAGAAAAATCATTTAAGAAAAGTCAACGCCAAATTCATTAACGAGTCCTGTCGGAACGACGGTCCTCACATACTAGACTCAAAGATATTTAGCTAGACATGGTTGCAGAAACAAATAAACAATTTTGAAATTTTAAATTAAGCGAAGACATGATAAGCAGTTTAAAATGATTTAAAGCGATGTTTATAAAATAAAGTAAAGTGATAAAAGCTTAGAACAATAACAATGGCAGAACTTGTAAAGCAGAATTATAAATGGCAAAAAATAAAGTAAGGGAAATAAATTGAGATAAAAGTAAATGAACCTGAAACAAAAATTGAAATTAAATTAAAGGTAAGATTGTTTATCCAAGCAAGTTACAATTGTAGAAACTTAAGCTCTAATACTAATGGTGCAGTAGTCTCTTGATGTTAGAGACTACAACTTTTTAATACTGAATATTTGCTTAAAACTAAACTTCCCAAACTTGTACCAAACTTGGATGCAAAATTCTATGTTAAACTTGTAATATATATTATTATGATGCTAAAAAACTGATGCCAAAGGAGTGGGAGTCGTGGGAGAAAAAATAGGAGAGTGGGGGAGGACTGAGCAAAAACTATTTCTTGAAAATTCTGCATTGCATGCCCACGGAGACCGTTGTTAGGGCCATGGTGGCCGCCATTAGGCTCATGGCGACCGCCATGACTTCAAGGAGAATGTCGTGTACTAGAAAATGCCAAATTCTACACTTGTTTTCTTCATTTTCTTCCTTGTTTCTCGATTTTCTCGCACAGACGCTCTTATTCGACAAATACCCAAAACACGAACATAATACGACATAATACAATGAAAAACAAGTAAAATGACACTAAATTGTATGTGAATCGGGTCGAAATATACGATACATTTTCGCGTTATCATTTGTCGAGATAAGAACTTTTTCTTTCTACCACATGATTATTCACCAATTTTACTGACTCGTTTCTTAGAAAATACAAGTTTTCACATCTTCATCTCCCCAACTGAATCATAACCTTATTCTTATAATAAAAGATTTCTTATCATGAGAACAAATGGATAATCATTGTTTTTATTTCTAGGTTTTGAGTTATATTTTCAAAAGAAAAAATATCCAGTTTTCATCTCAAAGGGATAAGAAATGATCACTTGCTCACATGTTGAATCATTGTTCAAGTAGGTTTTTTTTTAAATATCAAAAGAATTCTTTACCCATATCCATGAAATGTGACTTTTTAAATAAATAAACAAATATTTAATCAAAATGACAAATTTCATGCTATTTCAATTTTTGTTCCTTAACTCTATTATTAATGTCATCAATATCTTTTTCTTTTCTTTTTTAAGATGTCTGACAAGGTTTGGAAGAACATAGTAAAGATCATGAGGATGTTTCTTTAGGGAGGAGTGAAAAGAGACTCTAAAATTTCCTAGTTCAAGTGAGTGGATGATTTCGAGGACTTTTAGTATTTGGCGAGATATCCTCACAGCCATATATGGCATAGCCTCTTCAATTTCTATCATAGGTGGGAGAGTTGGTTGTCTCCGATCGGCCTCGTTTTGGTGGGAAGGGTTTTCCCTTCTTAGGGCTAAAACTGATGACACTTTTGACTGGTTCAGGGATAACCTCTCCATGAAAGTTAGTTATGGCATCCTTACCTCATTTTGGGAGGATCTTTGGGTTAGAAATACTTCCCTTCATTTTAGATTCCCTATAGTTTTTCCTATTTCTGAATAGACCTCTAAATCTATAGGGGAGCTTAGATGGGAGAGGGAGAGTTGGGTTTGGGACCTCAGGTGGCGGAGACCTTTCTCTTTGATTACAAGTTTTCACTTTTTAGAGATCTTCAGTCTGTGATTAGAGGTTTTACCCCTTCTTCCGAGAGTGATGTGTGGAGGTGGCGTGTGTCGAGTGATGGTGTTTATTATGTGTGTTCTACATACTTGATGCGTCCGCAAGTGCACGGAAGTATCGAAGTAATATAAAAGATTGTCGAACCCACAGAGACCAATGTCAACCTACTGTTATCTATTGCTGCGATGTAAAGTTAAGACTAATGATCACTTTTTTTAAACAAAATATAAATGAAAACTAAAATGAAACTTAGAAAATATAACAATAAGGAGAGGCCGAAATATGGATTTCGTTTCCTCAGGGACTCTGTAAATTATAGGCACTAATTATAGTTAAACTACGTTCCGTAGAAAATACCGACTTAAAGACACCGTCTTACACTCTCGCGCTATTGACTGAGTCACATCTCTTAACCAGAGGATTTTGCTCTAGCTCGCCCGTTTTAATTAAAAAGTGTATTTTGAAAATCAATTAGATCTTAATCGATATCTAAAGCGTCCTCGTTATTTTTAGAGTCAATGCCTAGTGTCTACTATCCGGTTCAATCCTCACACTCTCGCGCTATCGGCTCGAACCTTAATTTGCTACTCACTCTCGTGACGAAACAGTAGAACATGAAATTTAGAAACTAAAACCAAAACAGAATTTAAAACACAATTGCGCGCCTATTATTTTCTATAGAGTTCTGTCGGTAACGAAGATCCTCATACGCCAGACTCAGACAAGTTTATCCAGACATTATTTCTAATAAAAACAACATGAACACAATATTTAAATTTAGAGACAGCATGACATAAAGAAGAAGAAAGCAATATGACAATAATTAAATTTAAAGCGATTAAAAACTTGTAAAATAGAAATAAAGCAGAACTTGAAATAACGATGAAACTTTCGATTAATGTCAACAAGCTTGTTGTTGATCCAAGATGTACAGAATAAACAGAATACATAATTTGTGACAATCCCTATATGTGAGCGATTGTCACTTTTACAAGTAATTTTCTGCGTAAATCTAGAAAACGAAAATGACAGCGCTTTCAAACAACTTGGATGCTCTGAAATGTCAAGAAAACTACTATATATAGAGGTCTCATATGTCTGGTAGAGAAATGGGAGAGTAGGCAGAGGGAGTTAAAACTGACTCCACGAAATTTTGGAACTGCAACATAATGGCGAACGCCATTAGGCCATTCATTAAATGATGTGGCTTAGGTACATGGCGAACGTCGTGCACCTGAAAAGCCATTTTTCTGCACTTTATTCTGCTCTTCTGCTCCTTTTCTCGGTTTTCTCGCGACGCTCTTATTCAACAAATACCTAAAACACAAACATAATACGAAATAATAATACGAAAAAAAGTAAAACGAAATTAAATTGCATGGGAATCGAGTCAAAATATACGATACATTTTCGCATTATCAATACTCTTCTCTTTTGGCCTAACAATTCCCCCAGGTCGACAGATTTCTTCCACAGAGTTAGTCCTTCGGTTTGTTTAGTGTAGTTGCCCCCTATAAAGTTATAGTTTTCTCTTGTCAGTTTCTTCAGGATTGTATCCCAACCAGAGAGAATTTACATAACAGGGGAGTTCATTTGACCTCTACAAATATTTCTTGTCCCTTCTGTTTGCTACTCGTTGAGTTTTCCTCTCATCATTTTGTGACCTATAAGGTTGCATCCACGATTTGGTATAGAATTTTTAGGTGGTTGGGGTGATGTGTTGTCTTGCCTATAGATATCTTGACTCTTATCCATATGTTTATTCCTTCGAGTGGAAACTCTAGAACTAGAGGGGCCGGTTGAGGATGATTTGACATGTCGTGGTTTGGTCGATTTGAAAAATAAGAAATGATATAGTTTTTCAAGTACTTCAATGACACCAAAAGACGTGGAAGACATGAGCATCATCTAGGTTGAAAATTGTATCTTGGTAGATTCATGAAAAAAAATTTGTGCCTTCTCGGCCTAACTTGAGAACTCTTTCATATTTCTGAACTAATAGTAGTGTGATTGGTTTCATCCTCCATTGGATGTGTTCTTGCTGTGTCTTTTGTGGGTTTGTTGCGTTTATTAGTGTCCTTAGATTAGACAACTTTAATTCTGTCTAGATTATGTTTTTTGTATCTTTCCTTTTTTTTTTCTTGTGGTCTTTGATCCCCTCATCGGGTGGTTGGTGTTGTTATAAATGTTTTTTTTTTTTTGTATTTTTTGGTGATTTTATTCCCGAATTTCATACTCCTTGTATCACTTGTATTTTAATAGATAATATATATATATATATATATATATATATATATATATATATATATATATATATATATATATATATATATATATATATATATATATATATATATATATATATATATATATATATATATATATATATATATATATATATATATATATATATATATATATATATATATATATATATATATATATATATATATATATATATATATATATATATATATATATATATATATATATATATATATATATATATATATATCATAATTCATTTAAAAAAAGTGAAGTCCAAAATGTTTTGGGATTTTTTTTCTCTTCAAAATTACATCAAACTCATAAACTCGTTTCAAATTTGAGAGTTTTCCGAGTTCGTACGAGACTATCTCAGTTTGATCGAGTCTCTTAAAATCTACCATAAAAGTAAGTGTAAGTGTGAGTCAATTATTTTTTCTTCTAGTCTCTGTAAACTCGTACTGCGAATCAACCATGCTTGCAAAAGAATAATAAGTTGCAAAATAAAAAGCTTTATTCGTTTATGATATTACACACATAGTGCCTTACAATTGTCTAAAATTCAAAAACCAAGCACTCCAATAATGAGAATAATAATTCATAACATAAAAAATGAGAAAAGAATAGCGACTTTTCTTGAGACATAGTGCGTGGAAACTTTCCTTCCGTTGTTTTGCTTTGCACTATGTTCTTTTTATTTCCAATATATATTCCTCAAATCCTATAAAAATATATACACATAAGTATATCAATATCCTTCATTAAGATTATAAGAATAAAGTAAAATTAAAGTGAGGCCAGTATTAATAAAAGAAACATGTTTCTGTTTAAAGATTAAGAATTTTATTGATAAGTGTTTTATGTAGATAATATTTAGTCAGAAGCATACCATGGATACTATGGAGTAAGCCATTATCTAGTAGTGGTAAGGAGGAGGAGGTGATGCATAGATGTAATGAGGTGGAGGAGGGGAATAGACCGGTGGAGGAGGAGAAGAGTAGACATAGTGTGGTGGGGGTGGTGAGTAAACTGGCGGAGGAGGAGATTTATACTTGTAAATGGGTGGTGGCGAGTAGACAGGTGGAGGAGGAGACTTGTATTTGTAAACTGGTGTTGGTGGAGGTGGAAACTTAAATGGCTTTCCAGGTGTTGGAGGAGATATGTGCTTGTAAGGAGGAGGAGGTGAGTTATACTTATAGACCGGTGGAGGTGGTGATGAGTACTTGTAAGGAGGAGGAGGAGGTGGAGATGAATACTTGTATGGTGGAGGGGGAGATTTGTAGACAGGTGGTGGTGGTGATGGGTATTTGTATGATTTCTTAGGTGGTGGTGGTGGAGATTGGTATTTGTATGCAGGTGGGGGAGGTGATTTGTATTTGTAAGTTGGTGGTGGAGGAGATTTATACTTGTATACTGGTGGAGGAGGTGACTTGTATTTATAAACGGGTGGTGGTGGAGATGAATATTTATATGGTTTCTTAATCGGAGGTGGTGGTGACTTGTATTTATACACCGGCGGAGGTGGTGACTTATATTTGTATACCGGTGGTGGAGGAGAAGAATATTTGTATGACTTTTTGGGTGGTGGTGGTGAATTATAGTGATAAGGTGGAGGAGGTGAGTGCACAGGTGGTGGTGGTGAACTATAGTGATAAGGTGGAGGAGGTGAGTGCACTGGTGGTGGTGGAGAGTGGTAGTAGTAAGGTTTAGGTGGTGGTGGGGGAGATGAATAGATGTAGTTGTTTGCTTGAGATGGCAAAGTGAGAGAAAGTAATGTTAAGGCAATAGTGAGAGTAGTAAAGGCCATTTGAGAAACCATGTTTTCTCAAAGTGAGTTTTGCTTATGCTATTATGAAACATAGCATCACCCTTTATATAGTTTTTTCTTGTCCATTTTAGCTATACTATTCATAGTAGATCTATTTTGATTTGATACCTATTACAATTTACCTAGTATTTAATATCTACCAAAAATAATAATATTACAATTGTTAACCGTTCTAGAAAATATTATATTTCTTGTATGAAATTGTCAAATGTGTCAATTATAATATAATTGAGGAAATATACTATTGATCGGAAAAAATAATGGCCTGCGTTTGAATATAAAATAATGGTTTTTTGGAGCAATGTGAGGCAAGTTGGTTATGGAACGCGGATTTGGGTTTGATAGTGACAGCAAACTATGCATGAATGAAATGTAAGCAAATGAATAAAGTACGAAGCTTCCGTAGCTGGAAAATGTTGACGATATTGCCTTTATTTTCTTTTAAATAAGTTGAAATTTTCAAAGTTAGTAAGATTTTTGCATATTAAAATGAATAAAGAGATGAGTAAAAAAATTAAAATAGAGTATTCAGTATTTCCAATAAAACTCAAAAACTTGCTGAAAGAAGCGTGTCGTAATCTCTAATATTTGTATGACATTTGTATTATATATATATATATATATATATATATATATATATATATATATATATATATATATATATATATATATATATATATATATATATATATATATATATATATATATATATATATATATATATATATATATATATATATATAAAAGAAAATCGATCATGTGTAAAAAAAATATGATATTTTTATTTATTTTGACTTTTTAAGACACTCGTATGACACATAATATGTGTTAAAAAATTTAAATAAATATTTAAAAATTGAATTTAATTGACATACACTGACGGTATAAAGTGTAAAGATTTTTTACACTGTCAGTTAATCAGATTTAAAATGTTTGACTTCTATTTTAAGTATTTAAAAAATAATATTAACGGATGATGGTGATGTATTGACTGTGTAAAACTTTTTACACTGATAGTGCATAACAATCAATCTCTTAAAAATTTTAATTTTTTTTATTTAACACCTTGCACATTTGGAATAAACAATTAAAAATATTAATTTTGATTATGATATTATTAGTTGTTTTAATAATAGATGGATAATCAAAACACAAATAATATTATATATGTAATAGTGTCAATATTATAAGACTATGATCATCTCAATCAAGTATGAAGATGGAGGTAATGAAGAAGTGATACCTCAAGTTAGGCCCAAAAGGAACAGCGTGGGGCTCAACTGGCTAAAGGACTTTGTGGTTCAAAAATGAGGAGAATTTAACTTCCCATTTTTCATATTATACTTGACATCCTTCAAAATTTTAATATTTTTAAATATCTTTGTTAATATTTACTAATCAAATTTTTTTCTTTAAAATTTTCACTTTTTGAGCATACAAAGACGAAATTGAAGTTATTTTAAAATTTCTAATACGCTATTTTGCGTATTTTTGAAAATTTACGCATTTATACGGGAAATTTGCAAAAATCCGATATAAATCATGAGAAATTAAAAAAAAATAACAATATTCAATACTGAAAATTGTCAAAATTTTCGAAAAAAACCAAAAACTATCGAAAGTTTGCAAATTTTTGGTATACCGAAAATTTTGAATATATTTGAAATTTCCAGTAATAGAGCAGAAATTAGAAAAAATACTTTATTTGTGTGGTCCGGAGCTGACAAGATTATCTACAGATTTGTGTAGCGATTGCACGCAGTTCTTCACCATAGACAAAGTATGTTTTCTAGGTAACAAGTTTAAATTAAATATTTTCTCACTCTTATATAATATTGATAGTATAGTTTTTACGTGATGTAAATGAAAGATATTTGAGTCCCGATCTGAAATATTAGCATGGACACAGAATATTGGCAAACAATATGGTATTATAGTTGTGACTGTTCGTTCTGATATTGCAAATGGCCAGCGAGGTAGGAAATATAAATTGATTATGAATTCTGAGGGGGAAGACAATTATAAAAGCAAGAATACATTTGAAAGCAGTAAATCCATAGAGGGCATTTATAGTATGAAAGAGAAATGTCCTTTTAGGTTGAGATCCGCACCAAATGGTAGCGGTTAGAAGATGATGGTTAGGTGTGGGTTTCACAATCATAAACTACTTGAGGATAGATATATAGAATTACGGATCCGTTGTAACCCATTTTGGCTATATATGTACATCTCCAATGAAGGAATAAGATTAGAATTGAATATTGAGAAAAGTTAGTTGTAGAACTTTGCTTAACTTTCTTTTTTTACAGTTGTGATTTGTGAACGTAACATTTGGTGATTATTAGACGAGGGCAACGATCTAGAAGGGGGTTCAATAGATCGCCAAATAAAATTTTTCTTACTAAAGTTTTGTTTTGAAAAATATTTTTATATGTCAAGCGGAAGCGAATCCGGATCGACTCTCGTCTATCCGAACCGTTATTGGTAGAATTGGATATGTGTATGGAGAACCAACAAGTTATATATAATATGTCTGAATATAACACACAAGGATAAATGATTTCCAATGAAATGTAAAATTAAACTTGACAAAGGAATTTAATCGAACACTTAGCGTGCAATCAAAATATCAAATACTTGGTGTACAATGCACCAACCTTAGTTCTCTTTGAGTTGAATATGTATCAAAACAATTGCAATGGTTTAGATTGCAATAGTTTCACAAAACAGTTTAACACACTTAAACTCAACCTGAATTTTCAGCACTTCAAAATACACACTAAGTGTTATCAAAATGTAAAGAGAGTGAGAGTGAGTCGGAGAGAGAGAGAGAGAGAGAGAGAGAGAGAGAGAGAGAGAGAGAGAGAGAGAACCAAGATTTGTTTAGGCAGTTTCCCAATTGACCTCACTATTGATACGTCTGCCCTCAATTCGAAATCGAATTCAGATATTGTACTTAACCTTTGCACTATGTGTTTACAATAGAAGTAGTAGAAATTCAAACCCCTAAACGATATGTTTGATGTTGATCCTAGATTCTTCTCTTCCCTTGATCTTAACAAGATCATGTCACATAAGACCTCAAATTTGATCCTCTGGTTACCGCTACTCCTTTGATCAAACCTCCAGTCTTTAAAGCTTTCACTCGCTTGAATCCGAATTGTGAAATCTTGCCCCAAGTATTTCAATTGATCCTTCGGTTACCACTACTCCTTTGTAAGAACCCTCGTTCTTTAAAGCTTTCACTCGGCTGAATCCAAGCTACAAATACTTATGCGAAAAACCCCAAATCAATCGTTGATCTTGAAGTAAAAACCCTAAAGGTTTTATCTATGAAACCCCCAAAGAAAAACTTAACTTAATTTGTTTACACCAGCCTAAATTGGACCTTATCAATCTTGTCTTGATAACAAAAAACAAAATTAATTATGTGTAGTCGTTGAATGTATACAAAGAAAGGTTGTAGATGATGAGAATTATTTATATCTTTCAGGTTTCAATATTTTTGAAATGATGCATGAATGCATATTTATATGCATGTGTGTGTAAAAGAAATAACAAACAAAAGTGATTATTTTTGGCCAAAATTTCAAGTTTTGAAACTACTGTCAATACATGTATTTGCTCAAAATAGGATGTATTGGCTCTAAATTCAAATAAGTCAATACATAAGGCTAATGAGTCAATACGAATCCCCAATGAGTCAACATATCAAGGGAATATAAATCTGCATTAAAAATTGCTTCAGTATGAGTCGACTCCAAGATAGGATGAGTCGACTCATTTGCGCTATGAATTGGCTCAATCGTGCTATGTATCGACTCATAGAAGGCAGAGTTGTTTCGTTAAAAAATGATTTTAGATTAAGTCGACTTCAACCGTGGATGATTCAACTCATTTGTAGCTTGTATTGACTCAAGATACCTTTGTATCGATACATACAAGGCATAATCATTTCCTTTAAAAATCAACTTAGTATGTATCGACTCATCTTTGTATGTATCAACTCATTGACTACTTTTTCATGAAAAATCATATTTTTAGCATGTTATGGCTTATTGAATTTAATTTTAGATGCCCTATAATGATGATGCACATCTTGAAAAAGACCATAGGATCCAACATACACAAAGAAATAAGCTACCTAGTTTTGACATCATTCAAAACATATCTAAGAGTATATTGAAATCACACTGATCTCATTGATTTTCCATCATGAGCTCATCACCACATCCAGATTCCGATGATCTTGCCTTCACACTTCAGCAAATCCTTCAAAATCAAAAAATCGCTCTATCCAAAGCCAATAAAACTTCCAAAACAACCTTTCCACCATTTATAATGAACTCAACCACCTATGAAATAACTTTGGACCTTAGAGATTCCGTAACTAGAAGAAGTTCTCATCATTTATTCCTACCAACACTTGAGAAAACATAAAAGAAAACAAGAATATATACAATATAGACAACTGTAAAAAGCTAAAAAAAACATAGAAACTATTGCAACGCACTTCAATATCTAAATATCAATCCCCAGCAACGGTGTCATTTTGTTTAAACTACAGTAAAGCGGCAAGAAACAAATTTTTAGTTTTAAAGGAATTCCCTTCGGGATTTATATCGTCTCCACATGGATCGGTGCAAGGAAAAGAACGTCGTTCAACGATCTCTATATTTCTAAGCTTGTTGTGCATAAGTTTTGGTTAAAAAGTTCAAGGAACCATAAATAAAATAGAAAATATAAGACAAAAAATATAAAATAAAGACTGAAATATAAACGGATTCTTGTTGGGATTAGATCTCATCAATTGATAACACATGCATTCTTCTAATCATGTTATACACAACTCAAACTTTCGTCTAATATCGTCAGGTATCACCCACAATAGAGGTTATGTCTAACGCAAAGTTGGGAGGCTAACCATATTGTCTCATCGGTGATATCTTACGCAACAAAACCAAGACAAAGCATTAAGAACTGATACTCACGTGAATGTTCAACCTAAATCTATGTCTAGAGTTTAGACCCAACAAATATTACTATAACATCCATATCAAATTAATGATTTGAATCATATATAACTTCATGATCAGAATGCGTACACATGATTAACCCTTTTTACATGCATTCACCTAATCTTCCAAATGTATGTGAACATCATTCTTCATCACTATTATCATACATCTTCGTAATACCGTTTGTCAAGCGTTATCGTGGTCTTTACCATATTGATCCTACTCATGATACTCATGCTACTTAATCAACACAGTAAAATAAATGTGATGCAAATGAATATCAACTCACAAGACTATGTCAAAACTTTGCTCATTGATAGAAAAAAATATAAGATCAAATATTTGAAAAGGTTTTGTCAAGACCCACAAATAAGAAATCAAAGACAAGTAACAATAGAGAATCAAAACTAGTTCATAATACATAAATTAGATGAAATACATAAGGTATCAAAATATTACATCCAAACCCCAACAAGAGATCAAAGATCTTACCTTCTCCCTCTTAGGGTTTGTATTTCTCTCTCTAAAATATGCTTGAAATAAAGAGATATAAAGTTTTGATCCCAAAAAGTACAAGTTACCTCTAAAAAAGAAAGAAAAGTACTTAAATAGTATTTAAAAAATCTGTCACGTTCGCACTGTGAACCCTTTCTTCGCCCAGCGAACACACTTTTAGGCACCTGAAGTGCCTCTGAACAATTAAACCGCCCTTGAGAAATATCTGATGTTCATTGTGCGAGCAATTCTTCACACTGCAAAATACCTCGCTACAAGTTCGCACATCGAACTTAGGGTCCTTTAGTTATTAACTTCAGTCTAGGATGATTCGCTGGTCCTTCACTGCATCTTTGCACAACGAATGTTCACGGGCTGATCGCTACTATTCGCCCAGCGAACATTGCAGAATCTTCACATTTTCTTTGGCTTCCTTGTCCAATCTTTTGTGTCTTACTCATTGATGTTTTATGCCTATATTCTGCACAATAACACACACATCAAAGAATCCAAAGGTATTTGCAATATAATTTAAGAATAACACAAGAATAAGAATTAAATCTATAAAAACATGAGAAATGAGTTGAAAAGTGCCAAGAAAGATAGTTCATTTTAAGTCAAAATTCGCACTTAACAAACTCTCCCCAACTAGATTTTTGCTTGTTCTCAAGCAAAGTATGCCCCTCATGAAAACAAGAGAAATTTGCTCAAAGAAGAGGATTTTCTCAAGCATGAGTTTCAACCAAGAAAGGATCAACAGTTCAAATTCAAACAAGAGAAATTTGCTCAAATAAGAGGATTTGGTCAAGCAATAGAATGCGTACAAGCAATAGAATTGAACAATGGAAAAGAATTTAGTTCATTAACAAATATCATGCAACGTTTCAAATAACAACTAAATTCTCATACTTGAATCTCTCTAACACTCCTCTTCAAAATAAGAATGAAGAAATTAGCGCATTTGCAACCGCGGGGCAATTTCACTCACCTGACAACAATGTTAATAACAATCCAATTCATACACTTATCTAACAATAAAAAATGAAAACATGGAAGCAAAAATATCACTAAGGGCTTTTAAGGCTGTAGCTTGGTCGATTTTACAATAAAGGGTCATTTCTAAAGGTCATTGAATCAAAATTTCCAAAGCAATCAAAATATTCACTATACATGGTATTTTCACATCTCAACTTCATTCACCACTTTCTTTCCTCTATTGCAAACCTTCTCAAACTTTCTTTTGCACTATTATTTCATTCTCTATTTTTCTTTTTCAAACAAGCATTCTTTTTGTTTTGTTTTTCTCATTCATATTTACACTTTTTCTTTTCATGCTTGCTTGAAATTTTTCAAAAGTTTTAGGAACCTACCATTCTTCTTTTTCATTCTCCCCAACTTGAATTCAACCAAACCTTAAGTGAATGTTCCTTGATTTTTATGGCAAGGAAGTCGATATAAAACAATGTTCAAAGGTTCAAGAATTTTTTTTATAATCTCACAGAACTCAATGATGAACTATCTTTCAAATTATTTACAAATACCAAGTTCATCACTAAACTATGATCTAACTATTAAGCTCAAAGGGGTTAGCAAATTCTCACTACTCACGAGTAAGTTACTTTTGGATACCGTTATGCTCAATATAAACAAATGTCTTGATCATTTCTAATGCTTCCACAAAATCACAATAATCAAAAGATAAAGCATGAATCAATCGAATTAAGCAAAGTTATCAGTCATCCTAGCATATAGTAAACAATGGAGGGTTTCTCACAATTTGTGGCTTTTGGACCTAAGTGAAATAAGCATTCAAACAAGTTGCAACATGAAATAAAAATACACATTTTCACAAAGCACAAAAATCTTAAATCATTCTAACACTCAATAAAGCGGTACAATATACCTTGCTTGCATTCAACACACTCAACATCCTACCATCACCATCCAAACTTGGGAGAATCTTCATTGGATACTTTTATATAAACAACAACCAATCTAGAAGAAGTTCTCATCATTTATTCCTACCTACACTTGAGAAAACATAAAAGAAAATAAGAATATATACAATATAGACAATTGTACAAATCTCAAAAACATAGAAACTATTGCAATGCACTTCAATATCTAAACACCAATCCCCGACAATGGCGCCATTTTGTTTAAACTGCAGTAAAGTGGCAAGAAGAAAATATTTTGTTTTGAAGGAATTCCCTCCGGGATTTATATCGTCTCCACAGGGATCAGTGCAAGGGAAAGAGCGTCGTTCAACGGTCTCTATATTTCTAAGCTTATTGTGCAAAAGTTTTGGTCAAAAAGTTCAAGGAACCATACATAAAACAGAAAATATAAGGACAAAAATATAAAATAAAGACTGAAATATAAATGGAGCCTTGTTGGGATTGGATCTCATAAATTAATAACACATGCATTCTTCTATTCATGTTTTACACAACTCAAAATTTCTTCTAATATCATCACGTATCACCCACAATAGAGGTTATGTCTAACGCAAAGTCGAGAGGCTAACCGTATTGTCTCATCGGTGATATCTCACGCAACAAAACCAACACAGAGCATTAAGAACTGATACTCACGTGAATGTTCAACCTAAATATATGTCTAGAGTTTAGACCCAACAAATATTACTATAACATCCATATCAAATTAATAATTTGATTCATATATAATGCCATGATCAGAATACGTACACATGATTAACCTTTTTTACATGTATTCACCTAATCTGCCAAATGTATGTGAACATCGTTCTTTATCACTATTATCACGCATCCTTGCAATACTGTTTGTCTAGTGTTATCGTAGTCTTTACCATATTAATCATACTCATGCTACGTATGCTACTTAATCAACACAATAAAATAAATGTGATGCAAATGAATATCAACTCACAAAACTATGTCAAAACTTTGCTCATTGATAGAAGAAGATCTAAGATCAAAGATTTGAAAAGGTTTTGTCAAGACCCGCAAATAAGAAATCAAAGACAATTAACAATAGAGAATTAAAGCTAGTTCGCAATACATAAATTAGATGAAATACATAAGGTATCAAAAGATTACATTCATACCCCAACAAGATATTAAAGATCTTAACTTCTCCCTCTTAGGGTTTGTATATATCTCTCTGAAATATTCTTGAAATGAAAAGATATAAAGTTCTGATCCCAAGAAGTACAAGTTACCTCTAAAAAAAGAAAGAAAAGTACTTAAACAGTATTTAAAAAATTTGTCACGTTCGCACTGCGAACCCTTTCTTCGCCCAACGAACACACTTTTAGGCACCTGAAATGCCTCTGAATAGTTAAACCGCCCTTGAGAAATATCTGAAGTTCGTTGTGCAAGCAACTCTTCGCACTGCGAACTACCTCGCTACAAGTTTGCAGAACGAACTTAGGGTCCTTTAGCTATTGACTTCAGTCTGGGATGGTTTGCTACTTCTTCGCTGCATCTTTGCACAACGAACATTCGCAAGCTGCTCGCTTTTGTTCGCCCAGCGAACATTGCAGAATCTTCACATTTTCTTTGGCTTCCTTGTCCAATATTTTATGTCTTACTCATTAATGTTTTATGCCTATATTCTGCACAATAATACACACATCAAAGAATCCAAAAGTATTTGCAATATAATTGAAGAATCACACAAGAACAAGAATTAAATCTATATAAACATGAGAAATGAGTTGAAAAATGCCAAAAAAGATAGTTCATTTTAAGTCAAAATTTACACTTAATAATAACCCTTCACCTGACCATACTTATTCACCACCCAATACCAAAACCACACCTCACATAAGCTTACATGACCTCATGAGCCATGCCACACCATAAATCTTTCATATTTTGGGCCAACTTCAATAAAAGTCCATATCCATCGTCATTTACACTAGGTCAACCTGTAACACCCTAAACACCAACCTAATTTTTATACAAACGCATGCGAAAAATATGAAGATATAGAAAAACAGGGTATCACACATATCTTTCAACATTCAATCCTTAATTCAAAATATGGAATTAACTTCGAAACAACATAACATCGTTATTCAAGTAAGCAACTTAGAGACGATTATGGTATTCCTAACGCAAGGTTACACAAAGTAAACTAAATAGCTGATAAGATACGACAAATAAAACACAAAATAAAGAAGCGAGTAGGCCAACTATGTCATACTCTAAAATAAGTAACGTCTAATGCTCCTCAGTCTGTACCCGAAAATATGCATAACATGTTAGACGAAGACGACTTATCTAGAGCGGGGTGAAAAGATTCCAAGTTAAAATATTACTTTACAAAAATAGTTTTGAAAAATTTAGCGGCTAGCGGAAGTGACCCGGATCTAATCATTTAAACCGAACCCTATCAAAAAGCTCAGATATGTGTATATGAAAATGAATTGATTATAATGATAAAAAAATCAATCGATATGCTTATAACCATAATCACTTGAATGTTGTTGCACCCCAAAATTTGACCAACATTTATTTAACCATCAAGAGTTGTATGAGACTATGAAGCTTGCCAAGAGTGTTGTTTCAATGTTCAAAGATTGATATCTTTGTCAGGGAACTCAAGAAATCCTCAGTGGAATTGGTTGAAACCAAAGTTGTGTGTCTCATAACTTGAAAGTTGTGGGAGCTCCTCAGATGATTCTGAGACTAGGAGGATAGACTTGAAGCTTTGAGAAAGTCTATGAGATGTCTTGAAAGCCATCATGAAGCCTAGAGAGGTCATTGTACAAGAATTCAGAAGATTCAACCATGAGTGGTGGAATTAGGGTTTTGACTGGGTCAACCCTAGGTCAACTAATGATTTGGAGAGGGTTGAGACCTAATCCAAAGGCCATGTGATCATGGAATGATGTATTGAGATAATATAAGGATGATTCCTAGACCAACTCATCATGATTGAGGAGTTTGAGAAGTTTCAAGCTAGGGTTTCTAAGGATTGACGGAGTAAAATCCCCTAGTTTCATCCCTATCTTCAAGGCAGTTTTAGCTCAAGATGTGATTGTCATCTCATCTTCCCCATAACATGAATGTTGTAGAGATTGTTCTTAGCTTTAATTTGAGTGGTATAAGTCCTTGATAAGATTTGTAGAGCTCAAGTTATGGTTTTGACAAATTACAGGTCATCTGAGGTATGTGAATCTGGGTCCTTGAAAGTCACCCAACTTGCAGACAACTTTTGCTCTAGTAGGATGATTCCTATGGATTCTTGGTCAACATGAATGTTGAATAGTATCTTCTTATCTTTCTATAGAGTACTAGAAGTCCTTGATAGGATTTGTAGAACTCAACTTATGGCTTTGACAAGCCAAGGGCATTTTGGTTATTTGGAGGTTATAGGTCATTTCAAGCATAAGGCCATATCTCCTACTTCCAAGCTTCAAATGGAAACATCTTCAACACCAAACTTGCTTATAATGATGTTTTAAGGCTAGTAGGGATGTCATGGGATGTTGAAAAGGCTCATATCAAAAAGTAATAAAAATGGCCTAAAAATGAGGCATAAGTTAATTCAAGTGAATTTGAAAAATGGAAATCCCAAGTTATAAGTCCAAACCATGTCATGTAATAGGTCATTTTGAATCCAAATGATATTCTAAGAACAATGGTTCAGCCACAATTTTGATTTGAGGCTTGCATCATAGGGCTGCTTTGGAATTTGATTACTTGCATATTAAGGCACCAAACCAAAACAAGGCAAAACTCAATAAACAAGGAAGATATGCATTGTAACTAACCCTAAATATCATGTGGGGATAAATTCAAGTCAGTTACCAAGGTTATGAGAAGTTTGGCATGAGATACCATGTAAGGAAAATGAGAATTCAAAATACCATGACATGAAAAGATCAATTTCTCATTGGATTGTTCTAGGGGGTTCTAGATGATTCTAAGCCACTCTATAAGATGAATGCAACTTGCTCAGATGCAAGGTTGGTGTTAATTGGTGTAGAGAAGAGAGAGTGAGATCCAAATTCCTCCATTGCAAATCACATTCAATCTCTTCATTCTTCTTCATATCCATCCCATTTTTCTTCACAAACCTTCTCCATAGATCTTTCTGAGTGTATGCATACTGGTTTGAAGCTCCATCCATGAAGATTTGAAGGTTGCCATTGGAAATTGCAAGAAAGCAAATCACATTCGAATTCAAGGATACAAGCTTGCTACATCCAATCTTTTGCAAACAGAAGAAGTTTCATCATCCAAGGAGTGTTCTTGAAGAGTTTCAAGCCTTGAAAGCAAGGGTTCCATCATCTACCATATCAAGAAGCCAGGTTTGCAAAATCCCTTTCACCTCATAATCTAGGCATGGTTAGGTTAAGTTATTAGTTTAGAACTGTTAGAGACAACTAGGTGATCATTTTTGGAGAGTTTGAAAGCATTTGATGAAGTTTCAGCCATGGATGCCATTTCTTGATGGAGTAAGAACTAGTGGTATAATAAGTTACAATGCAAGATTGATAGCTGATTTTAATTAGGGTAATGTGAGGATCATTTTGATGTAAAGAAATAGGAGTTTGGTTGAAGTTGAGTATGGATCATATTTTGAGATTGGTTTGGATTCACCTTCGGGTTTGGTGATAGAGATCATTTCAATGAAAACTAAGACCATAGGCGTGATCAGGGTGAAATTCTAAGCAAGATTGTGTTTTACATGTTGAGAATTGATGATGATATGAGAGAGAACGAGTTGGTAGAAGTTTGGTGCATGAGTTCTGAGTTTCATGGTGGATTCTGCAAAACCCTAACCCAAGGTTGAAGACGATCTCCAAGCCGTTAGATGAGCGCGCTGACTGTTGACTGGGAAATGGATCCAACGCATGAGATTTGTTTGAATTTTGGAGGGATTTCAGAGGCAGCGCAACGCTACGTTTCATTAAAACGCTCTTCATGGGCTTAGTGCAAAATTCCTAACCCCACCCCCCTTTGAGGCCCATTCCAAATTTGAACTGAAATTCAACGCTATTTGCACCGCGCCCTCTTTTATTTTCTTTTGATTTTAATAATTGTTTTTTGATTGTGATATTGGGCCTAGCGTATTTCTATCCGTACCCCCCATTCTGGGCCCAGGCGTGGTTTTAACTGCATATCACTTCTATTCACACCCCAGCCATTCATATTTCCATTTATTTCTCTCCATTTTATGTCATACTTTAGAAATTCATATTAAATAGAAAAATCAATATTTTTTAATGGGAGTTTTTTCTCCCTTTTCATATTTTTGTCTAGAAAAATATAAAATAAAAACATTTTCCATATCATGCATTTTAGTATTTTTTGCATATTTTCTTCTTTAATTGCATTTTAATTCTTTTATATTGATATATGATTTTGTAGAATTTAGTTTAGGTAGATCCCTTAGTACTTTTAGGTCAATCTTTTTAGGGTAATTAGATATATGTTTTAGGTTCCCCCTGGATTTATTCCATATTTTTGTGATGATTTTTAGGATAGTTTTGAGTAGATAATTCTAGGTTGTGTAGAATGAGGTTAAACTTCAACATAGGTCCATAATAACTTTAGATTTTTGGGTTTTTAGGACAATTTAGACTATGGGACATATATGGGTATTAAGGGTAGGTATGTAGGATCCCTTAGAAATTATATTAGGATTTAATATAATAGTATACTATTTTTAGTTGATTTTTGTATTGGTTGATTGTTTGTGTTGCCTTTAGGGCATGTTTGCTTTAGTTGCTTTGCTTTGTGGGCTTGGAGAGCTTGATCTTGTCCTAAGGAGCATTGAGGAGCATAGTAGAATACTTGAAGATGCATTGAGGAGCTTGAGAGCTTGTTCTTATTTTTCTTTTTGTTGTTTTAGGGTTAGGGATTAGGAAGAGTTTAGATGTAGATAACTTCTTTCTTAAACATGGATGGTATCATTCACCTCCATTCCTCCCTATGATTCAAAGTACTTCCATGGTATACACCTCTCTCCTTTGGAGGGATAAGTGATGTACCTAGGAAGTAGAACTTTTGAGGGAACCATTCCTTTGATGTTGAACCCTTATAGGTCATCTTTGGTGGTCAAATAAGCAGTTCAATATCCCTCAGCTTATCCAGTAAGTGATTTCATCTGGTTTGATTGTCTTGAGAGATGCTGAGCATGAGTTTGAAGATGAAGACTTCATTGAAGAGTATTGAAGAGGATGAATCCCTGAGTATTGCCATTCCAGCTGAAGCTAGAAGAGCAGCAAAAGCAAGTTGATACTTGAAGAGCAAAGATTAAGTGAAGCCTGAAGGTGGAGCTGATCAAGAAGCTGAAGCTTAAGAAGAAGATAAGTTGAGACTTATGTTGTAGGGTTGAAACCTGGAAGAGCAATTGATATTTGAAGTCTGAAGACTGAGTTGCTGTTGGGAAAGCTGAAGCTTGGAGTTGGGAGAGGAGTGATCTGCCTTCTTTTTCTTTTCTGTATTGATGTGTTTTGTTTGACTTGTCTGATGCATTAGAATAAGTTCATATCTAGAATAAGTAGAATCTAGGAGCATGATTGCACTAGAGGTTGAGTTGCTCCCTCTGCTTGTATTGTTACTGTGTGGCTTTGCTTGCGCGTATTCGGTAGAGCCCAGCTCCCTTGCCCATGTGGTTTGTTTGCCTGATGGCATTTTATTTCATTTTATCTGTATGATTGCAGTTTACTGTTTATTGCTTGATAGCATGTTGTTTTATATTTCAGTATGATTACTGTTGTTTCATTCTGGCTTGAGGTTGAGATGAGCTTGTGGAGGATGAAGCCCCACACACATTTCCTCCCTCACTTGCATTGCATGCATTTTACTGTTAAGCTGATGCTTTGTCTGTTTTGGTGTATCATTGACATGATCCCTTAGGACTCTCATTTCCTTTGATAAGGATTTGATGATAGACTTTTAGGTTGAAACCTATGCATGACAACTTCTAGGAGTTCCCTGTTCAAACCTCAACCATAGGATGAATCCATGGCATGATAACAGTAGGACTTGATAGTCTCCCTCCTAGTTGGGCCTGTTCTCTTCTCATCTCAAAACAGTTTAAGATACAGTAATCATGAATGATTTCTTTCGTACGTTACGAGCCTTAAGCTATCTGAGAAAGGATTGTGGGAGAGTTTCTTTTCCACAGTCTGGATGTTTAGTATGGTACCCTTTGGGTGACATGCGACGCATTCACTCTCAGGTCATAGTCTCTAGTGCGGTTGAAATTGCAAACACAATAAAAAACACTTCTTTCGTAAAAGACAGGAAATAAACTGTAGTTTCCCGAACTACGTATGCTCTGATCTCTCATGCCTGTTGAGAGTACGTAGGCACAAGATGGAGATGTCTTGGCGAGCTACCTTCCCCTATAACCCTTCGTAGGCCGAACTACGTTGACTCTGATTTCTCATTCTCTGATGAGAATACGTAGGCATAAAGCGCGACGCTTTGCCGAGTCATTTTTCTTTTCTTTTTCAACCAGCCTTGATAGGTAGATAGAATAAAACCAACCCGTCCAAGTAAACACAACAAGCGTGGATCCCGTCGAGTACGACGGACGTGAGGGGTGCTAATACCTTCCCCTTGCGTAACCGACTCCCGAATCCAGACAATGGTTGCGACGACCTTGTCTTACCCTTTTTCGTCAGGTTTTTCCGATCGTTTCCTTTCCCGCTCTGAGGGATAAATAACGAAAGGTGGCGACTCTTCTGTCATGCCGGCACCTTATTTTCGCGCAAGCGACAGTTGGCGACTCTGCTGGGGACCGAACCCAGAATCTCTGGTTCTCCGGTTCCCCTATGCGAGTCAATCCTAACGCTTGTATGTTTACCTGCTGGGTTGTGTTTATTTATCGCATTTTACTTCTCGCACTTTATTTCCCGCATTTTATTTTCAGTACAATATGATTATTTGTGCTGTTGTGGGATGGGAGTTCTGATGACTGAGAAGCCAGACCCAGGCTTGAGTGCACTATAGACTTAGAGTGGAAATTAGTGGGCGCGTGCTTGCTTTGCAGGCACTAGTGTCTCATGAAATCCACGCTCAGATGAGGTTCATCCGATTGGCTTCACTTTTATCCCTTTGGGTTGAGACGGTTGCTGGTTTGGTGGATTGTCGACTCTGGGGACCGATCATTTGTGATTCAGCTAAGTGAGGCCGCTTCATGAGCTGGTGATGCCACACCTTCTGGGTATCGTATCACCCCTCTTGAAAGTCTGTGACGCTGATGAACGCATAGGATGTCGTACCTTGAGTCAGTTTAGGTCCATACCTGTGAGTGGGGTTGGGTTTATTACAGGAAACTTTGACCTTCAGGCTACCTGGTTTTCTTGACAGTGAATCAGTTTTGTTGGTACCAGGGTTTCTCAGTTGCAGATTTGTCTGTTCTTGATAGAGCAGATTTTTAGGGTCTGAAGATCTCATTAGCAGATGTTGTTTGTTCTTGATAGAGCAGATTTTTGGGGTCTGAAGATCTCATCAGCAGCTGTATGTTTGTTCTTGATAGGGCAGATTTTTGATTTGGGGTCTGAAGACTTCATCAGCAGATATTTCTTGATCATACATCAGAGGTCCTTATTATCAGACATTTGTTCTTGACAGAGCAGAATTATGATCTTGTGTATATGGTCCTATCAGATGGTTGTTCTCGGCAGATCAGATATGTGGTTCTACACCGGGGTTTCTTCTCACCAGTGGTTTTGTTGATACAGAATCTCCGCAGCACCAGTTACCTGGATATATTATTGCATGACTGCATTTTTGCACTAGTTTGCATATTCATTTGCATTTCATTAACGTGTGTCTGTGTTGCAGGTGCCGTTTTCCCCGATCCAGGATTTCTTGCCTCCTATTGTATTGTTATGGGCTCTCTGAGGAAGACCGTGGCATACAAGTTCCCGACCCCTGATGTGGTTAAGTTGAATGGTTTGATAACTCTAGCAGGTGATTCTGTGAAGGATGAGTTCAGAAAATCTTATGGTAGGTTGCTCAGTTTGGTTTGTAGGCCTTCTACGTTCGAGTTGAATGGGTTGCATGCTCTGCTGCAGTTCTACGACCCTCCGCTGAGATGTTTCACTTTTCAGGACTTCGTTCTCGCACCTACGCTGGAAGAGTATGCTGATTTGCTAGGTGTGCCTATCAAAAGGTAGATGCCTTTTGTCCACATGGATGTTGAGCCTGATCTAGCTGGTTTAGCTCCTTCACTTCATTTGGACACCTCCGAGTTAGTATTGACTAGTTGGAACAAGGTTCCTGGGTTCTCCTTGCAGTTTCTGGTGGTTAAGGCTCAGCAGTGTGCCAAGGACGGATGTTGGGACGCGTTCAATGCCATCCTCGCTCTATGCATATATGGCATTATCCTGTTCCCTAACATGCCCGATTTTGTAGACTTTGATGCGTTTCACATCTTTGCTTCGGGGAATCCAGTTCCTACCCTGATAGGAGATGTCTATCACTCAGTCCACTATAAGAATGAGAACAGGAGGGGGAAGAACGTCTCTTGCTGCGTACCTTTGCTGTACAAATGGCTTGATAGTCATCTGCCCAAGAGGGGTCCTTTTGTCTTGTCTGCAGCCACAGCTGAGTGGCCTGAGCGTCTGATGAGTTTATCTGCAGAGGATATTGATTGGTTCGACAGAGACAGGTTGGGTACTGAGGTGATCTTTAGTTGCAGCGGGTTTCCAAATGTACCTTTGATAGGTAGAAAGGGCTGCATAAACTACAATCCGTCGTTGCTGGTTCGACAGTTTGCGTATGCTTTGAGGAGTCCGCCGAAGGATGAAGAGGTACAGGAATCTCTGTACCTCACTGGTACTCTAGAGGGGGATCTGCTGTCCAAGCTTCAGCACGCGTGGAACAATATCAGTAAGCGAGGAAAGCCATTGCTGGGAAAAAGCAACAATCAAGCCTACCCTCCGTACTTGACTTGGATCATAGCCAGAGCCAATGCTATAGGGATGCCGTTTCCTCAGGTCAAGCCAGAAAGTCCTCCAATGATCGAAGAGCCTACTACTGTGCCCATTCATCAGCATAACTAGGTATTAGCTGAGCGGGATGGATTGAAGCGGGCGAACGAAGAACTGGAGAAGGAGTTAGCTCAGCTTCGAAGTGAAAGGAACGAGGCCGTTCATTCTTTCAAAAGGCAAACAGAGTTGGTGAACCAGCTAGGTACAGACCTGACAAAGCAGATTGTCGAGCGTGAACGCATGGGTCAAGACTTCAGGGCTGTCAACGACGTATTGGCTACGAAGAAGCAGCATTTGGACGAGGCATATCGGAGGATATCCAAGTTCAACCAGCACTGGAAGGCTTCCCTGGCCACCAGGAAAGAGTGGGAGGATAAGCTGATGCTGCAGATCTCCAAGCTGGAAGCCGAGGTAAAGGACAGTGAGCAGAGGTTTGATGAAGAAACCGCCCGCAGATACGCTGCCGAAGGCCAACTCAACAAAGCTCTCGCTAACCTGAAGAAGCGCAAGCTGACGTTTGAGTCTAAAAAGCGGAAACTGGAAGATTGCTTCGGCGAAGGAGCATGGGAAAGTTCAGTTCAGGGACTTCAGTATACCATTGTGCAGAGGGAACTACTCGTCGAGGGGTTGCTCACTTTGCCAGATCATCCTGAGACGAAGGAGTTGTTAGCAGAGTATCGCGCCCGTGGCCATACTTGACTAGTTGTATTCCTTTTGTTTTGATCTTTGTTGTATGCTGACCATCACCAGGCTTGTTGGCTGAGGTCACGCTGTTGATTTGTCTTGTACTCGCTGATGCTATGTACTGCCTTGATAGGCTTTCCTTTATATATGAGATTGATGTTTCCATGATTGGGCTCAGACTTCTTCTTATTATTATTATCAGCACTGGCACTCAGGCACTAGGATCGGGGGAAATCTCCCAAACACACAGACACACGCATGCATCTGCATGAAGCATTTGCATGGCGTACATTTTGTTGTTTTTCCTAACCTTTAGTGTTTGCAGGTTTTTCAGGTTTACAGGTCCCAGGTTGTTTCCGGTGACTCCAGGATTGATCAGAGACTGATTCACCGTTATCCAACTCGAGCTAATCAAACCAGGATCATGGATCAAGTGCAGACAGATGTCTAGGAGCTCCGCGAAAGGATGGATCGCTTTATGGAACTTATGCAAGTGGTCGCTAATGGTCAGGACTAGCTCCGGACTTTGGTTCAGCCTTTGATCTCCAGGGTTGATAGCAACGACATACTTCATGGCGGGGCCGTGCCTACTCCTCCACCAGTTGATACTCCGCAGAATGGTGTCCCCGTGGCCGGGGGCAACGGCAGTGCTAATGGCAATGTGATGGCCAACATCGAACTCAATGCGACGGGCGTCGGCAATGGGAGTCTGGGAGCTAATGTCAACATCGGGCCGGTCAACGGGAATGCTGGCGTCGGGAATATGTTGGTGCCTCAACCATGGCTTGAGGATCATCAGGATGATGTGTTCTCTCAAAGGGGTGCAGAAGGGGAGCTGAATGTTGAAGCGCGGCTCAGGTTCAAAGCACTTGAAGATAAAATGAGAGATATTGAGAATCAGAATACTTTGGGCGTTGATATGTCCAAGCTGGGGTTAATTGCTGATTTCAAGGTACCTCCTAAGTTCAGGGTGCCTGACTTTGAGAAATATAAGGGCACCACTTGCCCTCGTGTCCACCTACGATCGTACTATAGAAAGATGTCTGCCTATTCTGAAGACGAGAAGTTGCTGATGCACTTCTTCCAAGATAGTCTTTCCGGACCATCCCTCGAGAGGTACATGGGTTTGGAGCCCACTAGCGTGCGCACATGGAAGGATCTCGCTGAAGCGTTTGTCTACCATTATCAGTACAATAGCGACTTGGCCCCGAACCGAGTTCAGCTCCAGAACCTTTCGCAGAGGAATAATGAAGGCTTTAAGGAGTACGCCCAGCGGTGGCGTGAGTTGGCTGCTCGGGTTCAACCGCCGATGGTTGAGCGCGAGCTCGTGCAGATGTTTGTGGCTACCCTCCCAGGAGTTTACTATGAAAAGCTAGTCAGCGGTATGTCTGGGACGTTCTCAGCTCTCATTACCATGGGAGAGCACATCAAGAACGGTATCAAGATCGGGAAAATTCAAGGTGAATCATCCTCAGCTGGAGGAGGTGGAAAGAAACCTTATGCTGGTAAACGACGAGAAGGAGATGCGAGCGCTGTGACCAACGCTCGGAGGAAGGGCAAGGGCCCTCAGCAGCAGATAGCCAGTATAAATATCCCAGCAGCCGCAGCAGCTGCGCAGCAGCAACCGAATCAACAGGGATATAGAAAGTACCAGAATCGGGCACCTTTGACAAACCGTCACTTCGAGGCACTGCCCATGTCATACGCGCAACTCTTGTAGACTTTGCTTCAGCTTCAGTTAGTTCAGAAGAGGACGATGGCTCCCTTGACAGGGGCACCTCCACCAGGGTACGACGCAAATGCCACTTGTGACTTCCATACAGGGGCACTGGGCCACACAATCGAGAACTGCAAAGCCTTTAAGCACAAGGTGCAGGACCTGGTAGATGCCAAGACTATCAACTTCTCCAATAATGTGCCCAATGTCACGAAAAATCCTATGCCGAATCATAGGGGAGGCGGAGTGGACGCCATTATCGAAGAAGAGAGTGCAGATCTGTTGACTGATGTCAAAGACCTAAAGACGCCGCTTAGCTTCGTCAAAGCTAAGTTGCTGAAGAAAGGGTTCTTTCCAGGATGCGGAGAGTTATGCATGGACTATGCTACACATTCTGATGGATGTGGGCAGTTGGTTGAAGGAATCCAAAGTCTGGTGACTGAGGGGATTTTGCAGTTCAGCCGGAGGGCTGAAAGTGTATCAGGAGAGGTCGTGTTGAAGCAGGCCGATGAAGTCGCCACCATCACCATCCCTCGCCGGCCAATAACCATTTCTGCGCCCAGACCGCCTACAATCACTATTACCAAAGCCGGGCCGATCCCATTCGAGAGCACTAACGCCGTTCCGTGGCATTATGGGGCTGAAGTCTATTGCAACGGTCAAAGGTTAGAGCTGGAGCCGTATGGGTCGACTATGGAGAATCTTGCAGGAGTCAGTGGCATTACCCGTAGCGGAAGAGTGTTTGCACCGCCGGAAGTCGTGGCAGAGAAAGCGGTCAGAGCTGATGCGACCGATAAGGGTAAAAGCAAAGTCGTCGAAGAGGTCCCGCATGGGGCTGAAACAGATTTGCTGGTCAAAGATGCCGAGGAGTTTATGCGATTGATCAAAAAGAGCGACTACAAGATTGTAGACCATCTCCATCATACGCCTTCGAAGATTTCTATTCTCAATTTGTTGCTGTGTTCTGAAGCGCACCACAACGCGCTACTGAAGGTATTGAACGCTGCCTACGTACCGCAAGAGATATCGGTGAATCAGCTAGAAGAGGTGGTAGCCCATGTTAATGCTGGAAATGGGCTAGGTTTCACAGATTTGGAGCTGACACCAAAAGGGAGGGATCACAACAGCGCCTTGCACATCTCGATCGAGTGTAGGGGCACAATCATGTCGCACGTGCTAGTGGACACGGGTTCGTCGCTTAATGTGCTTCCGAAGAAGGCATTAATGAAGTTGGACACTCGCGGATTTCTTTGCACGCCCAGTGATCTGGTGGTGAAAGCATTTGACGGAACTAAGCGCCACGTTTTCGGAGAGGTGACCCTGCCGATCCAAGTTGGCCCGGAAACGCTCGACACGGTCTTCTATATTATGGATATCATGCCTGCCTACAGTTGCCTCTTAGGTCGGCCATGGATCCATGCTGGTGGTGTCGTGACCTCCACGTTGCACCAAAAGCTCAAATATGCTGTCGGAGGAAGCATAGTAACCGTGTGTGGCGAGGAGGACATAATGGTGAGCCATTTGTCATCCTTTAAGTATGTGGAAATGGATGGCGAAATCCATGAAACTCTCTGCCAGGCATTTGAAGTCGTCAAAGTGAAAGAGGTAGCTCCTGTGGTCACAGAGAAGCCAGAGATGAATCTCTCCTCATTCAAAGAAGCTCGGGCCGTCGTCCAAGCTGGATCTACCCCAGGCTGGGGGAATATTTTGGAGATACCCAACAAGCAGGATAAGTTTGGGTTGGGGTATTCTCCTGAAGCTGAAGCTTCTTCTTCTTCGTCTAGAAGTTCGTCTCGGGGTAAGGGGCCGATCCTATTTACCAGTGGCGGAGTGATCTTCGAAAGCATCAACGCGGCGTCTGAAGACAGCGGGGATAATGATTGTGATCTCGACTCTTGGATTCAGCCAAGCAAGCCGGGCGAGAAACTCAACAATTGGACCATCAAGGATATCATCCAGCTGACAAGTGAAGAGTAATGATTTACTTTTTTCAATCATTGTACAACCCTATGTTCTACCTGTTGGTGTAAGCCCTAGAGGCCAATACTTTTTGGTACTTGTATCAGATTATTCGTTTAATAATAAAAGGCATTTCTTTATTATGTTTGTCTTTCAGAATAATAAAGTCCCTAGAATAGTTAGTCTGTTTAATGAAATGTTAAGTGTGACTTAATCATGAGATCCCATTAAACATAAAGACATTATTCTTAAAATATCCGTAGTCAAGCTTTATTGCAAAGTGGGATAACATTAAAAGCATTGAGACTATTATGAAGATAGACTGATGATCACATCTCATGGATCATGGATAAAGAGTTATCAAGTCTTGATATAGGTATAAATATTAGGAGTAATATTTATACCGGATTGACCCGCTATGAGAATACTACATAGTATGTTATGCAAAGTGTCATAAGTTATTCTCATGGTGATAATGGTGTATTACCACCCTTCGACCTGAAACCACTATGGACCCTAGATGTAGAGTCGGGTGCTTTATTGCTGATCAAACATTATCCGTAACTGGATGATCATAAAGACAGTTGATGGGCACTCCACGAAGCATGCTGAGGGACATGAGTGTCCTAGATGGAATTTGCCAATCCTGCATAACAGGAGAAATGTCTAAGGGCCCAATATTGAACTGGACAAGGATGACACAGTGTATGCCTTGTGTTCAATATAGACATAGGGGCAAAAGGGTAATTGTACAAACATATATTATCACGAAAAAGGTTTTGTCAGATCACATGACATTTTCGTGACTTGGGTAGCAGTGATGTGTTGCTAGATACCGCTTACTGTTTATTATGTTAAATATATATAATTTAATATAATTACCAACGTTACGAAATCCTACAGGGTCACACACATAAGGACAGTTTGATGAGAGATAGAGAAATCAAAGGAACACCGTAAGGTACGGTGCACTTAAGAAAAAAATAGAAATTCGGATAATATAATAATAATTATTGTTATTTTATAATGGTTATAAAATAATAATAAAATAAATATATTTATTATAATAATAGTTATTATAATAATATATAATATTATTATGGATCATGTGAATTAGGGTTTTAGCCCGCAGCCCACAAGAGAGTCTATAAAAGGAACCCTTGTGATGAAGCTTTCACTTGATGCAATTTCGTTTTTGATTCTCTTTTCTCACTCAAATAATTCCGTTCGTAAGCAGCTAGCACTGTGACCGGAAGCTGTTCGTGTGGACTGAGTAGAGGCGTTGCACTTCATCAACGCTTGTGATCGCTGCATCAAAGATCTGAATCGCCACAAAGAGGTAACGATTCTATCACTGACCATGCTCATTCGTGAGGATCACTAAAGGAAAATTTTTGTTTTCCGCTGCGTTTAGATCGCAATTTTCCTTCACTACCCGGGGCATAGCGGTTTTATTGTCAGGGCCTTGTTGGATTATGTACATGCATTTTGTTAATAAATCAAAGGCGTTTTCTTCGTATTCAAATATTGTGTTCTCTGTTATTCCTGTTTTATATTTGTTTTGAAAAACAGTAAAATGGCAATGGGGTTTGTGCTAACCTGCATATTCTTGTTTTAAACTTAACCCTTGTTATTGCAGGATCCACATAACAGATGACATCGACTCTGGACCTTCTACGGCTTACTTCGACTTCGATTGCCCGATCTATCAAGCCGAAGAAGAGATTGATGAAGACGAAGACCTGCCTGAAGAGTTGGCCCGTTTGTTGAAACAAGAGGAAAAGGTTATTCTGCCTCATGAGGAGGAGATTGAGATCGTAAACCTGGATTCTGAAGAGCTTGTCAGAAATGTCAGGATAGGGGCTGCGTTGCAGAGTGATGTCAAGCAGAGATTGGTCGAGATGCTTCGAGAGTATAGTGACGTCTTTGCTTGGTCATACGAAGATATGCCCGGACTTGACACGGACATCGTGGTCCACCACTTGCCGCTACGAGAAGATTGCCCTCCCGTTAAGCAGAAGCTTAGGAGGACGAGACCAGACATGGCCGTTAAGATCAAAGAAGAAGTGCAGAAACAGCTCGATGCTGGCTTCTTAGCAGTCACCACTTACCCTCCGTAGGTCGCCAACATAGTGCCTGTACTGAAGAAGGACGGTAAGGTACGCATGTGCGTCGATTATCGGGATTTAAATAGGGTGAGCCCTAAAGATGATTTCCCGTTGCCTCATATCGATGTGTTAGTCGACAACACAGCCCAGTTCTCTGTGTTTTTGTTCATGGATGGCTTCTCTGGTTACAATCAGATCAAGATGGCACCGGAGAACATGGAGAAAACGACGTTTATCACCCCTTGGGGAACATTTTTCTATAAGGTAATGCCCTTCGATCTGAAGAACGCAGGGGCCACTTACCAACGAGTAATGGTAACTTTGTTTCATGATATGATTCATCATGAGATCGAGGTCTATGTTGATGACATGATTGCGAAGTCCCAAACGGAGGAAGAGCATCTGGTCAACTTATTGAAGCTTTTTGAGAGGCTTAGGAAATTCAGGTTGAGGCTGAATCCTAACAAATGCACTTTCGGAGTGCGGTCCGGAAAGTTGCTGGGGTTTATCGTTAGTGAACGAGGTATCGAGGTTGATCCTGCGAAAATAAAAGCCATTCAAGAAATGCCAGCGCTGAAAACAGAAAAAGAAGTTCGTGGTTTCTTGGGCAGAATAAACTACATTGCAAGGTTTATCTCTCAGCTCACGGCCACTTGTGAACTGATGTTCAAGCTTTTAAAGAAAGATCAAGCGATTACTTGGAATGAGGATTGCCAGAAGTCATTCGACAAGATAAAGCAGTATCTTCAAGAACCTCCAATCTTGATACCCCCAGTGGCTGGACGGCCATTAATCATGTACTTGACCGTTCTTGAGAATAGTATGGGGTGTGTTCTCGGTCAGCACGACGAGACGGGCAGAAAGGAGCATGCCATTTACTACTTGAGTAAAAAGTTCACTGAGTGTGAATCTCGATACTCGATGCTGGAGAAGACGTGTTGTGCACTAGATTGGGCTGCCAAACGTCTACGACAGTACATGCTCAATCACACCACTATGCTAATTTCGAAGATGGATCCGATCAAGTACGTCTTCGAGAAGCAGGCTCTTTCGGGCAGGATTGCCAGATGGCAAATGGTGTTAACGGAATATGATATTCAGTACGTCTTCCAGAAGGCCATCAAGGGAAGTGTATTGTCTGATTACCTTGCCGAGCAGCCGATCGAGGATTACCAGCCGATGAAGTTCGAATTCCCTGACGAGGATATTATGTTTTTCAAAGCGAAGGACTGCGATGAGCCGTTGCCCGACGAGGGGCCAGATAGGAAACCCCAGTGGAAGTTGATATTCGATGGGGCGGTTAATTCCTATGGAAGTGGCATCGGGGCTATCATCACGACTCCCCACGGATCCCACATCCCATTTACTGCGAGACTGACGTTTCCAGTTACCAACAATGAGGCGGAGTACGAAGCATGCATCATGGGTCTAGAAGAGGCAATTGATTTGAGAATCAAGAACCTAGACGTATATGGTGACTCAGCGCTTATGATCAACCAAATTAAAGGGGAGTGGGAAACTCGTCAATTGAATTTGGTGCCGTACATGAATTATGCCAGAAGGCTGCTTCCGTTCTTTGATCGAGTGGAGCTCCATCATGTGCCCAGAGCGGAGAATCAGATGGATGATGCCTTAGCCACGTTGGCTTCAATGTATAAAGTCAATTTTTGGAATGAGGCTCCAAGAATTGTCCTTTCGCGTCTTGATAGACCGGCATTTGTCTTTGCAATCGAGGATGTCGCCGACGGCAAGCCATGGTTCCACGACATCCAGACTTTCCTTATGACTAAGGAGTATCCTGCGGGTGCGTCAACCCAGGATAAGAAGACTCTGAGGAGGCTGTCTGGAAACTTTTATCTCAATCCTGATGGAGTGTTGTATAAGAGAAACCACGATCTCGTGCTACTCAGATGTGTAGATGAGAAAGAGGCGAGTATGCTCATGGAAGAAGTCCATGAAGGCACATTTGGTACGCACGCCGGTGGGCATGCTATGACGAGAAAGATCCTGAGAGCAAGATACTACTGGCTGACGATGGAGTCGGATTGCTTCAGATTCGCGAAGAGATGTCATAAATGCCAGATTTATGCTGATAAAGTTCATGTGCCGCCGTGCCCGTTAAATGTCATGTCCTCCCCGTGGTCGTTCTCCATGTGGGGCATCGACATGATAGGCAAGATCGAGCCCACTGCATCCAACGGTCATTGCTTCATTCTGGTAGCTATCAACTACTTCACCAAGTGGGTGGAGGCAGCCTCGTACGCTAATGTGACCAAGCAGGTGGTGGCTAAATTCATAAAGAGGGACATCATCTGTCATTACGGAATTCCCGAGCGGATCATTACTGATAATGGTTCGAATCTGAATAACAAGATGATGAAGGAGTTGTGCCAGAGCTTCAAGATCGAACACCACAACTCATCTCCTTACCGGCCGAAGATGAATGGCGCCGTCGAAGCCGCCAACAAGAACATAAAGAAGATTGTTCAGAAGATGGTTGTGACATACAAAGACTGGCACGAGATGCTGCCATTTGCATTGCACGGTTATCGTACGACGGTGCGTACGTCGACCAGGGAAACTCCTTTCTCCTTGGTGTATGGTATGGAAGTTGTCCTACCGTTAGAAGTGGAGATCCCTTCTTTGCGAGTTTTGGTTGATGTGAAACTCGACGAGGCAGAATGGATTACGAATCTCTTGAACCAACTCAGCCTGATGGACGAGAAGAGGTTAGCATCGATTGCATTTGGTCGTCTGTACCAAAGCCGAATGAAGAAAGCTTATGATAAGAAGGTGCGTCCTAGAAGCTTTCAGACGGGTGATCTCGTCCTGAAGAAGATTCTTCCGCCACACTCCGATCACCGGGGCAAGTGGACTCCGAATTACGAAGGTCTGTACGTCGTCAGCAAGGTCTTCTCGGGAGGAGCTTTGTTGTTATCCACGATGGATGGTGAAGATTTTGCATCCCCGGTGAACGCAGACGCAGTTAAAAAATACTTTGCTTGAAAGTGACCCGCTGGACAAAAAAAAGAAAGAGTCCAGGCAAAAAAGGGGCATCCCGGCGAACCAAAAACATAATAAAAAGGTTCGGGCAAAAATTAGGGATATAAATTGAAAAAAGGTACACCCGCGAAGTCGAAAACCAACACTGGGCGGCTTCGGCAAAAAAGGGTATCCCGGTGAACTGAAAACCCGTAAAGGGCGGTTCACGCAAAAGTTAGGGATTTGATAAGCAAATGACTGCATTCCGCGTGTGGACTTTCATTGTTTAGTGGTTTAGAGGACCTGAGGGCCGTTTATCTGAATCAATCTCTTCCGAAGCTGAAGCGTCGGAGAATTATCGAAGTCGAGTAGGTCTTAGAGATATCAACTCATGGTGTTCGTCTACGCCTCGTTGCCGACATTTGTATATACTGATGTATATTTATGTTTTATTTTTGCGCGGCTTCCTCATTTCAGGAGCTTGCCTCTGTTGTAAAACATTTTTACCCATTCAGGGGTTCGTTATCAATAAAATGCATACTATTCAGCAATTCTGTTTGCCTGTGTAGCATTTAGCTGTTTTGTTTGCGAAAGAGAACGCCGATGTTTTTGATAAAATGCGCATACATAAACTTACTGGCCTAGGCCACTGATTGTTGAAACAATTAATTACCTGAATATTGTCACGAGATAATAACCTTGATAGGTCCCTTTGAGAAGGGTATCTTGTCTGTTTGTTTGTGTTGTTACAGGTGTAGCATATTCCAGACAGTGCGCCGTGCGCATCCCCGAAGCAGGATGATTCCTCCTTCTCCAGCAGAGTTCAGTAGCCTCTCCCCGCAGAGTATGAACGCCAGATAGTGAGCATTGATATGTCTCCCCAGGCAGAGATGATTCTCTTCCCCAAGCAGACGCATCCTGAAGGAACGTCATCCCCTCAGCTGAGTCGGGCGCCGAAGCTCGTATTCATACCCCAGCACCGGGTCACAAGTGCAGGTTTCATAGAAGTGTTCAAGCGTCGAAGCGTGAATTCATACCCCAGCACCGAGTCACAAGTGCAGGTTTCATAGAAATGTTCAGGCGCCGAAGCATGAATTCATTCCCCCAGCACCGGGTCACAAGTGCAGGTCTCGTAGAAATATTCAAGTGCCGAAGCATGAATTCATCTCCCCCTGCACCGGGTCACAAGTGCAGGTTTCATAGAAGTGTTCACGCGCCGAAGCATGAATTCAATTCCCCCCGCACCGGGTCACAAGTGCATGTTTCGTAGGAAGCTACTCGTACGTCGAAGTATGCAGCAACTAATGGTGCAAGACTGAAGTCTCCAGCGGAATTGAAATTCCCCACCAGAGTCGTACTCTCACCCAAAGTCGGATGATTCCCTCTTCCCCAGCAACATGTTGGAACGGATGATGCTGTTTCCCCACAAAGTTATACTCTTCCCCGAAGTCGGATGATTCCTTCTTCCCCAGCGGAATTGACATTCCCCATCAGAGCCGTACTCTCTCCAGTGAAGCAGTTGGGACCATGATTGGTTTTCTCCAGTAGAGCGTTGAACAGCTGATGCTGTATATCCCCCAGGGTCGTACCCTCCAGCGAAGCAGAACGATTTCTCCTTCCTCAGCCGAGTTTGCAGATACCCAAGAGAGCCGAATCCCTGGAAGTTGATCAGACCATGATTGGTTTTCCCCAGTGGGAGTGTTGAACAGCTGAAGTTGTTTCCCCACAGAGTTATCATCCCCAGAAGAGTAGCCATGAAGGTCACGCAGTTTATTCCCGCGATTGACATCGCTTTCCTTCGGCAGGTCCTAATTCTCGTAGAGCTTCGTCCCCCGCAGCAGTCAACTGAAGTTGTGTCCCCTGCGGAGTCCAATTGATATTGGTGTGACCATGTTCTCCTTAGCAGGATGATTCCTCTATCTGAGTAGTTCTTTCTCCTTGACAGGAGGATTTCCCCCCTCGGCACTTATTTTGCTGACGGGATCACATCATTGTGCATGATTGCATAGCATTTATCATAAACGCATAGCATTTCCACCGCGTGGAGCATGGCGCCGAAGCATATGCATAATAAACATGATCTAGGTTGCTACCGTTCTTGTTTTGCAGGTGTTCCGCCACAGAATCAGTTGCTCAGGATGATTCCTGACATTCTCCCCAACGAAGTCGCTTGCTCAAGATGATTCTTGAGATCCCCAGCGAAGTCTTCGGTTTAAGATAATTCTTGAATTCCTCAGCAGGGTCGTTTGCTTAAGATGATTCTTAAGCTCTCCAGTAGAGTCCCCATTGAAGGTTGCCCAGGATGATTCCTGAAGCCCCAAGAGAGCCGAATCCTTGGAAGCTGCTCAAGCCATGATTGGCTTGTCCCCGGCAAGAGTTGCTCAGGATGACTCCTGGAGTCCCCAACAGAATGTTCGCTCAGGATGATTCCTGAAACCTCCAGAATGGTTATCGGTTCAGGATGATTCTTGAAGTCCCCGACGGAGTTATTTGTTCAAGATGATTCTTGAAGTCCTCAGCAGAGTTGATTCATCCAGAATGATTTCTGGACCCCCGGAGCGGAGTTACTTGATAGTTCTCCAGATTCCCCAGCGGCGAAGCGTCCTCCCCAGCAGGTTTCCGACGGCGAAGTTGAAATCTCCCTCGAAGACTCCATGATTGAAGTCTGACCGTGTTAATGAAGTAATTCTCTCAGCTAACGCGGAATGCCTGATGGCATGATCAACCTGATGGTTGAAGTCCGGCTGATGCCCGACAGTGTTCTGTGAGTGCCTGATGGCATGATCGACTATGAATTACCAGTTACCGTGTGACCAATTCCCCAATGAAGTTTCTTCACCTCGACGGCGAGGTCAGATTATGTTTGTTTCCAGCGGCGATGTTGGATGTTTGCTTCTGGCGGCGATGTCAGATAGTTTATTTTCCAGCGGCGATGTTGGATGTTTCCGACGGCGATGTCAGATTCTTTAGTTTTCCAGCGGCGATGTTGGGTATTTTGGTTGTTCGGCGGCGATGTCGGATTCTCTATTTCTCCAGCGGCGATGTTGGGTGTTTTGTTTCCGACGGCGATGTCAGATTCTTCAGTTTTCCAGCGGCGATGTTGGGTATGTCAGGTGAATCAGTTCTCCAGCGGCGATGTTGGATGTGTGTTTCTGACGGTGAGGTCAGATGAGTTTGCAGTTCCAGTGGCGATGTTGGATGTTTGTTTTGACAGCGAGGTCAGATTATTTTTAGTTCTCCGGCGGCGATGTTGGATATTCGTTTGTTTCTGACGGCGATGTCAGGTGATTCAGTTCTCCAGCGGCGATGTTGGGTGTTTTTGTCAGATGATTTAGTTTTCCAGCGGCGATGTTGGGTGTTTTTGTCAGATGATTTAGTTTTCCAGTGGCGATGTTGGGTATGTTGGTTTATGACGGCGATGTCAGATTCTCTAGTTTTCCAGCGGCGATGTTGGGTGTTTTGGTTGTCTGATGACAATGTCAGAGGAATGTAATGCGGATAACTGACGGCGATGTCAGGTCAGTATGTCTCCAGCTAGTTGTCGTGCAACTATTATTCCAGTGTTCGAAGATTTGTTCCCATCAGAGTACCGTGTGCTCGTGCAGTTGGCAAATTTCCGGGTTTACCGGTATTCAACTGTCTCGCACCTTGATTGGCTAAGAGCCGTTCGCTCCTCACCCAGTCAGGTTCAAGCCGTTTGAATAGGGGCAGCTGTTGCACCCTAAAATTTGACCAACATTTATTTAACCATCAAGAGTTGTATGAGACTATGAAGCTAGCCAAGAGTGTTGTTTCAATGTTCAAAGATTGATATCTTTGTTAGAGAACTCAAGAAATCCTCAGTGGAATTGGTTGAAACCAAAGTTGTGTGTCTCATAACTTGAAAGTTGTGGGAGCTCCTCAGATGATTCTTAGACTAGGAGGATAGACTTGAAGCTTTGAGAAAGTCTATGAGATGTATTGAAAGCCATCATGAATCCTAGAGAGGTCATTGTACAAGAATTCAGAAGATTCAACCATGAGTAGTGGAATTAGGGTTTTGACTGGGTCAACCCTAGGTCAACTGATGATTTGGAGAGGGTTGAGACCTAATCCAAAGGCCATGTGATCATGTAATGATGTATTGAGATACTATAAGGATGATTCCTAGACCAACTCATCATGATTGAGGAGTTTGAGAAGTTTCAAGCTAGGGTTTCTAAGGATTGACAGAGTAAAATCCCCTAGTTTATCCCTATCTTCAAGGCAGTTTTAGCTCAAGATGTGATTGTCATCTCAACTTCCCTACAACACGAATGTTGTAGAGCTTGTTCTTAGCTTTAATTTGAGTGGTAGAAGTCCTTGATAGAATTTGTAGAGCTCAAGATATGGTTTTGACAAATTACAGGTCATCTGAGGTATGTGAATCTGGGTCCTTGAAAGTCACCCAACTTGCAGACAACATTTGCCCTAGTAGGATGATTCCTATGGATTCTTGGTCAACATTAATGTTGAAGAGAATCTTCTTAGCTTTCTATAGAGTACTAGAAGTACTTGATAGGATTTGTAGAACTCAACTTATGGCTTTGACAAGCCAAGGGCATTTTGGTCATTTGGAGGTTATAGGTCATTTCAAGCATAAGGCCATATCTCCTACTTCCAAGCTTCAAATGGAAAAATATTCAACATCAAACTTGCTTAGAATGATGTTTTAAGGCTAGTAGGGAGGTCATGGGATGTTGAAAATACTCATATCAAAAAGTGATAAAAATGGCCTAAAAATGAGGCATAATTTAATTCAAGTGAATTTGAAAAATGGAAATCCCAAGTTATAAGTCCAAACCATGTCATGTAATAGGTCATTTTGACTCCAAATAACATTCTAAGAACAATGGTTCAGCCACAATTTTGATTTGAGGCTTTCATCATAGGGCTGCTTTGCAATTTGATTACTTGCATATTAAGGCACCAAACCAAAACAAGGCAAAACTCAATAAACAAGGAAGAAATGCATTGTAACTAACCCTAAATATCATGTGGGGATAAATTCAAGTCATTTACCAAGGTTATGAGAAGTTTGGCATGAGATACCATGTAAGGAAAATGAGAATTCAAAATACCATGACATGAAAAGATCAATTTCTCATTGGATTGTTCTAGGGGGTTCTAGATGATTCTAAGCCACTCTATAAGATGAATGCAACTTGCTCAAATGCAAGGTTGGTGTTAATTGGTGTAGAGAAGAGAGAGTAAGATCCAAATTCCTCCATTGCAAATCACATTCAATCTCTTCATTCTTCTTCATATCCATCCCATTTTCTTCACAAACCTTCTCCATAGATCTTTCTGAGTGTATGCATACTGGTTTGAAGCTCCATCCATGAAGATTTGAAGGTTGCCATTGGAAATTGCAAGAAAGCAAATCACATTCGAATTCAAGGATACAAGCTTGCTACATCCAATCTTTTGCAAACAGAAGAAGTTTCATCATCCAAGGAGTGTTCTTGAAGAGTTTCAAGCCTTGAAAGCAAGGGTTCCATCATCTACCATATCAAGAAGCCAGGTTTGAAAAATCCCTTTCACCTCACAATCTAGGCATGGTTAGGTTAAGTTATTAGTTTAGAACTGTTAGAGACAACTAGGTGATCATTTTTGGAGAGTTTGAAAGCATTTGATGAAGTTTCAGCCATGGATGCCATTTCTTGATGGAGTAAGAACTAGTGGTATAATGAGTTACAATGCAAGATTGATAGTTGATTTTAATTAGGGTAATGTGAGGATCATTTTGATGTAAAGAAATAGGAGTTTGGTTGAAGTTGAGTATGGATCATATTTTGAGATTGGTTTGGATTCACCTTCGGGTTTGGTGATAGAGATCATTTCAATGAAAACTAAGACCATATGCGTGATCAAGGTGAAATTCTAAGCAAGATTGTGTTTTACATGTTGAGAATTGATGATGATATGAGAGAGAACGAGTTGGTAGAAGTTTGGTGCATGAGTTCTGAGTTTCATGGTGGATTCTGCGAAACCCTAACCCAAGGTTGAAGACGATCTCCAAGCCGTTGGATGAGCGCGCTGACTGTTGACTGGGAAATGGATCCAATGCACGAGATTTGTTTGAATTTTGGAGGGATTTCAGAGGCAGCGCAACGCTGCGTTTCATTAAAACGCTCTTCATGGGCTTAGTGCAAAATTCCTAACCCCACCCCCCTTTGAGGCCCATTCCAAATTTGAACTGAAATTCAACGCTATTTGCACCGCGCCCTCTTTTATTTTCTTTTGATTTTAATAATTGTTTTATGATTGTGATATTGGGCCTAGCGTATTTCTATTTGTACCCCCCATTCTGGGCCCAGACGTGGTTTTAACTGCATATCACTTCTATTCACACCCCAGCCATTCATATTTCCATTTATTTCTCTCCATTTTATGTCATACTTTAGAAATTCATATTAAATAGAAAAATAAATATTTTTTAATGGGAGTTTTTTCTCCCTTTTCATATTTTTGTCTAGAAAAATATAAAATAAAAACATTTTCCATATCATGCATTTTAGTATTTTTTGCATATTTTCTTCTTTAATTGCATTTTAATTCTTTTATATTGATATATGATTTTGTAGAATTTAGTTTAGGTAGATCCCTTAGTATTTTTAGGTCAATCTTTTTAGGGTAATTAGATATATGTTTTAGGTTCCCCTGGATTTATTCCATATTTTTTTGATGATTTTTAGGATAGTTTTGAGTAGATAATTCTAGGTTGTGTAGAATTAGGTTAAACTTCAACGTAGGTCCATAATAACTTTAGATTTTTGGGTTTTTAGGACAATTAAGACTATGGGACATATATGGGTATTAAGGGTAGGTATGTAGGGTCCCTTACAAATTATATTAGGATTTAATATAATAGTATACTATTTTTAGTTGATTTTTGTATTGGTTGATTGTTTGTGTTGCCTTTAGGGCATGTTTGCTTTAGTTGCTTTGCTTTGTGGGCTTGGAGAGCTTGATCTTGTCCTAAGGAGCATTGAGGAGCATAGTAGAAGACTTTAAGATGCATTGAGGAGCTTGAGAGCTTGTTCTTATTTTTCTTTTTGTTGTTTTAGGGTTAGGGATTAGGAAGAGTTTAGATGTAGATAACTTCTTTCTTAAACATGGATGGTATCATTCACCTCCATTCCTCCCTATGATTCAAAGTCCTTCCATGGTATACACCTCTCTCCTTTGGAGGGATAAGTGATGTACCTAGGAAGTAGAACTTTTGAGGGAACCATTCCTTTGATGTTGAACCCTTATAGGTCACCTTTGGTGGTCAAATAAGCAGTTCAATATCCCCCAGCTTATCCAGTAAGTCATTTCATCTGGTTTGATTGTCTTGAGAGATGCTGAGCCTGAGTTTGAAGATGAAGACTTCATTGAAGAGTATTGAAGAGGATGAATCCCTGAGTATTGCCATTCCAGCTGAAGCTAGAAGAGCAGCAAAAGCAAGTTGATACTTGAAGAGTAAAGATTAAGTGAAGCCTGAAGGTGGAGCTGATCAAGAAGCTGAAGCTTAAGAAGAAGATAAGTTGAGACTTATGTTGTAGGGTTGAAACCTGGAAGAGCAATTGATATTTGAAGTCTGAAGACTGAGTTGCTGTTGGGAAAGCTGAAGCTTGGAGTTGGGAGAGGAGTGATCTGCCTTCTTTTTCTTTTCTGTATTGATGTGTTTTGTTTGACTTGTCTGATGCATTAGAATAAGTTCATATATAGAATAAGTAGAATCTAGGAGCATGATTGCACTAGAGGTTGAGTTGCTCCCTCTGCTTGTATTGTTATTGTGTGGCTTTGCTTGCGCGTATTCGGTAGAGCCCAGCTCCCTTGCCCATGTGGTTTGTTTGCCTGATGGCATTTTATTTCATTTTATCTGTATGATTGCAGTTTACTGTTTATTGCTTGATAGCATGTTGTTTTATATTTCAGTATGATTACTGTTGTTTCATTCTGGCTTGAGGTTGAGATGAGCTTGTGGAGGCTGAAGCCCCACACACATTTCCCCCCTCACTTGCATTGCATGCATTTTACTGTTAAGCTGATGCTTTGTCTGTTTTGGTGTATCATTGACATGATCCCTTAGGACTCTCATTTCCTTTGATAAGGATTTGATGATAGACTTTTAGGTTGAAACCTATGCATGACAACTTCTAGGAGTTCCCTGTTCAAACCTCAACCATAGGATGAATCCATGGCATGATAACAGTAGGACTTGATAGTCTCCCTCCTAGTTGGGCCTGTTCTCTTCTCATCTCAAAACAGTTTAAGATACAGTAATCATGAATGATTTCTTTCGTACGTTACGAGCCTTAAGCAATCTGAGAAAGGATTGTGGGAGAGTTTCTTTTCCACAGTCTGGATGTTTAGTATGGTACCCTTTGGGTGACATGCGACGCATTCACTCTCAGGTCATAGTCTCTAGTGCGGTTGAAATCGCAAACACAATAAAAAACACTTCTTTTGTAAAAGACAGGAAATAAACCGTAGTTTCCTGAACTACGTATGCTCTGATCTCTCATGCCTGTTGAGAGTACGTAGGCACAAGATGGCGATGTCTTGGCGAGCTACCTTCCCCCATAACCCTTCGTAGGCCGAACTACGTTGACTCTGATTTCTCATTCTCTGATGAGAATACGTAGGCATAAAGCGCGACGCTTTGCCGAGTCATTTTTCTTTTCTTTTTCAGCCAGCCTTGATAGGTAGATAGAATAAAACCAACCCGTCCAAGTAAACACAACAAGCGTGGATCCCGTCGAGTACGACGGACGTGAGGGGTGCTAATACCTTCCCCTTGCGTAACCGACTCCCGAATCCAGACAATGGTTGCGACGACCTTGTCTTACCCTTTTTCGTCAGGTTTTTCCGATCGTTTCCTTTCCCGCTCTGAGGGATAAATAACGAAAGGTGGCGACTCTTCTGTCATGCCGGAACCTTATTTTCGCGCAAGCGACAAATGCTACCCAACAAGTAGAGATATTTCTATTGATAAAATACACAAAAACGTAATTGAGGCAAATTATCAAACACCTTGTGTGCAATGAATTTTGTTTAGAATTTTGTATGGTTTTGTTGATTCGCAAATCCAAACACAATCTAATAGATTGTAATCAACTCAACAAAACCTTTTTCAAAGGTTATCAAAAACGTTTAACCAAACTTATTGATCGCACAATCGAAGAATTCAATGTTTTCACCTGATCAAATCCAAACATGTGTAATCCTGTCCAAAACCTTCAAATCCCCAATTGATCTTGAAGGAAAACTCCACCTTGGTGTTCTTATTTGAAACCCTCAAAGATCTCAACCCAATTTATAGTTCAACAACCTAAAATGGATGTTATCAACTCTAATTCTAGATGGCACCCACACAAAAAATGATTATGTGTAGTTTGTTTGTGCGTATGCATAGAATGAAGGTTAAAGATGGAGAGCACACTTTGAAATCCCGGTTATGAGAACAAGTTTTGGTTCTGCGTCTGGCATTTAGTTTTGAGGATAATAATATATTGATTGATAGAGAACAATTTTGTACACTAATGATTTTTTGTTTAGTGTGTAGCTGTTGTTTAACAGGTTCTGACTCTGAAGCTCTGACTTGTAACGTCATCAGATTCTGAAAGCAACACACTCTAGCTTTGTGGAAATACAAGTATTCACAAGACGATGTAAGTTAAAGAAAGCTCGTAGACAACGGTTCTAAAGAACGTTCATGCTCAATCTTCTGAATTTGATTTTTTTTTGTAGAGTGTCTGAAGGACTAACTCCCTTCAAGACTTTGAGCTCAAGTTGAAGATTCTAAAAAACGAAGTGCTAAAGACTCTGAAGACTAGGTTCTGAGGAACCATGTTAAGACTCTAAAGACTTTAGTTCTGAATACTCTCACCAGGCCCATGACTCTTCTATGCATGCTTCAACAAAATTATTTTAGAAGCCTCTAAAGATTAGAAGATCAGAATAAGCCGTTTATGTGAGATAAATAGTACATGGTACAAAATCAAAATGTTCCTTCCACTACGCGGATTCTGTGGAGTAAGGACATTTATGCTGTACAATTTTGTCTCCCATCATCGAAGACGGTTATTCAAAGTGCCAGCTAACACATGAAGCTTCTCATTCCACCCTCCAACAAATATTTCTTTTTGCTATATGAGGAAGACTTGGAAGAATGGATCAAGAGACGTTTTGCTGAGAACTCATATGCTATTCACACGCTGCTGCATTTTCTCTAAGAATACTTTTCTTGTGAATATTGTATAAACACAGTTAGAACTTTTATTCATATTGTGTGATTATTTCATTGTACTTAAACGTTGTGTTAATCTACTTCATAGAAGCAATCTTTGTAAGCACAGTCTGTAAAATCTCAAATCTGCTTGAGTGATTATCTTGAGTGACCAGGGTTTAGTCTGTATACTTAAGAAGACAAGGACAATTGTCTTTGTGGTGTTTGTAATCAATTTGATTATAGTGGATTAAGTCCTTTTAAGAAGGCAAAATCACCTTGGCAGGTGGACTAGAGGTAGCTTCGTTAACAGCGAACCAAGATAAAAGTAACTTGTTATTTTTATTATTCTTGTTCTTGTTTGTGGGATTGGTTTTGAAAAAGCATTGGTTTTTAGAAACGTAATAAAAAATCCCCCTTTCTTGTGTTTCTCGTAACCTTCAATTGGCATCAGAGCTTCGATTTTGGTCTTGATAAGATTATGAAACACTTAACAGTGTCAGATAAAGATCTAGTTGAATCACAATGGTCGGTATTCCACCTATAGTTGCTCCAACCAATGATAGAGATCATCACAATGCTAAACCTCCTATTTTTTATGTAGATAAATTTGATTATTAGAAGGACATAATAGAAATCTTCTTTCTTAGTCACGATGTGGATCTAGGGGACATGGTAGTCAATGGCTATGTGCACCAGTAGATGCAAGTGGCAAAAAGATCGAAAGAAAAGTAATGACAAATCAATAGAAAAAGGATTATAAAAATCATCACAAAGAAAGAACCATCTTGTTAAATGCCATTTCATATACTGAGTATGAAAAGATCACCAACAGAGATACTGCAAAATCTATATTTGAATCTATGAGGATGACGCGTGAAGGAAACACACAAGTGAAGGAAACGAAGGCTCTTGCCTTGATTCAAAAACATGAATCATTCAAGATGGAGGACGGTGAAATAGTTGAGAACATGTTCTCAAGGTTCCAAACACTTGTCGAATGGCTTAAGGTTCTGAACAAAGGATATTCTACTGGTGATCATGTCAAAAAGATCATCAGAAGCTTACCTAAGCGTTGGAGACCTATGGTAACTACTCTGTAGTTATCAAAGGACCTCAACAACACCTCTCTTGAAGAGTTGATTAGTTTTTTAAGAAGTCATTAGATTGAGCTCGAAGCTGATGAGCCCAAGAGAAATAGCAAGTATGTTGCTCTAAAATCTTCTAGAAGGTCTGAGAAGACAAAAACTCTTCAGGCTGATACTGATGAGGAGTCTAAAGAAGAACCAGAAGAAGAAGATGATGAATTGTTTGTCCTCTCCAGACGCGTGAATCAACTCTGGAAGAAAAGGCAAGTTCAGAGGACAAAGAAGGACATGTGGTCGTTCTGACTCTACTTTTGGATTCAAGAAAGTTGGAGCCAACAAAGAAGTCATCTGCTATGAATGCAAGGAGGCATGTCACTATAATAATGACTGTCCCAAGGTGAAGAATGACAGACCCAAAAAGAAAGACTTTCGAGGGAAGAAGAAGAATCTTATGGCAACTTGGGATGATTATGAATCTTCAGAAGATAACTCTGAAGAAGAGCATGCAAATGTTGCTCTGATGGATTTCACAAAAGCTACTGTAGAAGAAAGTCAACCAGAATCAAAATTTGAGTCAGATTCTAAAGAGGTATTTTCTAAACTCTCTCGTTCTGAGCTTGAATCTAGCCTATATGAAGTTTTGAAGAAAAAAAAAAGAGGAAAAAGAATGGGTTAAGGAATCTCTAATATCCTTCATGTTTATACACCAATATATTGAACAATCTCCTCTCCCAATTATCTCAATTATAACGAAAAACTTTAAACTTTGTCTATGAAAGCTCTAGACCTCTTCCACTTGCTATACTAGGATTTACTCTCATTTCTTCTTACTTTTTATTTTACTAAAAACTCCTACATTCTCTACCTTTCTCATTTATTTAAATAAAAATTTAATTATTTTATTTTTAATAATTTCCCAATACTTCCAATTCTCACTAATTCTACTCATATTTTCTAATAATTTTAAATATTATTAGGTTGGCTATCACATTCCTTTCAATGTCTGCGTAGACCAAATCAGCATACGAGCTTATTGGTATCCATACTTGTAGAAGTGGGATATTGAAGCTCAAGTTCGTGAGAAGGTCGACAATGATAATATCCAACATAAGTTTAGTTCTTTTTCTTCCCCAATACTATTGGTTTGTGAGAATCTAAATGATATTTGTAATTTTTTTTTATCTAAACTGAAAGGAAAAAACTATCGCAAACTATAAATACTCTTATGATTTGGTTAACATGTGTTATGAAATTCTTTTAAATTTTTGAACTACACTAATTACTTATTTATTAATATATTTTTAATTATGTTACTTTTATAATAATTTTATTAAAACATTAATAAAATATCTCTATTTTATGATAAATTTATAAAATAATATTTATTGTAAACAAATTTAATATCATAAATAATTTTCTTAACCGTCGTGCTTTAATCAAATGAGTCCTATTTTTAATGACTGATATACTATATAACTATTATTATTTTATTATTTTTGTTTGTAAGCTATTTTCAAAGTAAGTAAAATCAATACAGGCCTAGTTCTTGTTTAATAAATTATTCTTATTATGTCATCAAATTTATTTAGGAAAGGCCGTCTCTAATAGTTCAAACGTTATAATTAAAGGCCGTCCCTAATATAGGAAAGGCATAGCTTTAGAAATCCCAATTCCATCAATTTAATTGTATTGAAAATTTCTTATTTCATCGAAAATATTCTTTAAATTTTAGAGATATATCTCTTGAGATACAGATAGTTCATTTATTTTAAACTAAATTTTAATCTTACAATTTATTTTATTTTTAAAATATATTTTCGAAATTTCTTCTAAAATACATTTTTGGAACTCACAAAACACTTCAATTCTATAAAATATTGATGGAATTTGCTCAAAGAATAATAATGTTGGATTGTACCACCTTCTTAATCCTCCAGTAAATACAACAAATTTTAATAGAATACGTAAGTATCTATAATATGTTAATATAAAATTTAGACGGTAAAAGAGAAATAAATTTGAAATTGAATTATAATAACAAGAATAATCATAATAGAAAATAGAATAAATGACATTATCTATACCTTGTTTGTTAGAATATATATGCCCCCTGAGAAAAGATATTAATCTCTCCCAGTCATCAATACCTACTTCAATTATTTGACAAAAATGCAAGAACAACAACTATGTCAAGCTACGGCAACAAAAAAAAAAAAACATTTGTATACACAAGTAAATATGTTTGCTCACATGTTATTGTTGAAGACCTATATGTTGTAGTCAAATTGTGTTGTAATATGTAGTTGTCGAATTGGGTCTTGTGTTAAGGATCCAATTATTTAAGTTAACTTGTATTCTAAGTTAGCTTGTAATGAATAATTGTTAAAAAGCCCATTAGTTTAGTATGTTAGGTCTTATTATAAATAGTATACTAGTCTCTCATCTTAAATATGGTGTGACAAAACCTAATTAGGGTGAGAGGGTTATTTGTTATTCTTGAGTACTTGTAATTTGTTTTATAGAGAAAGGAAAGAATAACAGTTATAACCAATCCTTGGTGTTCTCCTTGTTTTTCCTTAACCGTAATTCTTGTGTGTTTCTTGATCATAAAAAAACCAAGTATATTTTGTTTTAAGGCATCCTAATTTACAACAAATTGGTGTGGTGAGTATGGAGAAGATGTCTTCAACAAAGTATGAAATTGAAAAGTTCACTGGAGTGAACGACTTCGATCTATGGCGCTTGAAGATGAAAGCCCTACTAGTTCAGCAGGGTTGTTTGGAAGCATTGAAGGGAGTGGCAGCCATGGACGTCGCGTTAATGGAAAAAGAAAAGACGACCATGATAGAGAAAGCCCACAACGCAATATTGTTGAGCCTTGGTGATAAGGTTCTCTAGCAGCTATCAAAGAAGACTACGACATCGAGGTTATGGTTGAAACTTAAAAGTTTGTACATGACCAAGTCTCTGGTGTATCAACTCTACCTGAAGCAGGTTTTGTATTAATTCAAGATGAGTGAAGACAAAGTGTTGACTGAACAGTTGGATATGTTCAACAAGCTGATTGTTGATCTTGAAAATATTGATGTGAAGATCGATGATGCAGATCAAGCATTATTGTTGTTGTTCACTATGCCCAGAACACATGCTCACTTCAAAGAAACTCTACTGTATGGAAGGGAGTCCCTAAGCTTTGAAGAAGTTCAATCAGCCTTGTATTCTAAGGACTTGAACGAACAAAAGAAGCATAAACCTTCGATGGTGGGCGGAGGTTTGGCCGTTAAGGGACAATTCTTGCGAAAGAATGGTAAGTTGGACAAGAAGAAAGGTAAAAGTCAGCAGAAGTCTTATAGTAGCGAAGCATCTGGTATTAGATGCTATCACTATAAGAAGGAGGGTCGTGCATGAAAGGTGTTCCCTGAACGCCTGAAAGATCATGGAGGTAAAGATAATGGCAACGCAGCCATTGTTCAAGATGACTTCGAATCATCTGATGTTCTTGTGGTTTCAAGCTGTGACTCAAGAAAGGAGTGGATTATGGATTCAGGTTGCACATGGCACATGACTCCAAATACAGAATTGTTTGAGGAGCTATGTGATCAAGATGGTGGATCAGTGCTGCTGGAAAATAACAAATCTTGCAAAATTACAAGTATTTGATCTGTGAGATTCAAGCTCCATGATAAGTCAATAAGGCTATTGGCTGAAGTCAAGTATGTACCTGATTTGAATAGAAATTTGATTTCTCTTGTTTAATTCAACAGGAAGAGATATGTTTTTTGAGGAGAGAAAAGTATCCTAAAAGTCATGAAGGGGTCGAAGGAAGTCTTGAGAGGCGTGAAGAAACAAGGCTTGTATACCCTTGAGGCTGAAGTTGTAAGTGGTTCGACAAATGTTGCATCCACGAAACCTTTGTCGAAGACAAAAATTTGGCACATGAGATTGGGCCATGTCAGTGAAAGGGGTCTTGCCGAATTAGGGAAACAAAATTTTCTTAGAGGAGACAAAGTCGAAAAGCTGAAATTTTGTAAACCCTGTGTACTTACAAAAACTTGCAGAGTTAATTTCAACAAAGGAAACCAAATAACACATGGATCCCTTGATTACATCCATGCTGGTATTTGGGGGCCTGCAAGGTGTCCATCACATTTAGGAGCAAGGTATTTCTTATCCATAGTTGATGATTATTCCAGAAAGTTATGAGTATTAATCCAGAAGACTAAGGATGAAACTTTTGATAATTTCAAAGATTGGAAGACTCTAGTCGAAAATTAGACTGACAGAAAGTTCAAGAGGTTGAGAATCGATAATGGACTTGAATTCTACAATGAGGCGTTCAACAGTTTTTGTGTTTCCTTTGGTATTTCAAGGCATAAAACCACTGCATGTACTCCACAACAAAATGGTTTGGCAGGAAGGTTTAGTAGAACTATTTTGAAAAGAGTGAGATGCATGTTGACTAGTCCTGGGTTAAAGAAGGTGTTTTGAGTTGAGGTTGTTTCTATAGTAACATATCTGATAAACAGATGTCCTTCGACTGCATTAGATATGAAGACACCTAAAGAAGTTTGGTCGGGACATTCACCTAGTCTCGATAAACTGAGAGTATTTGGTTGCGTGGCCTATGCTCACATTAGGCAAGACATGGTCGAACCTAGAGCCCTGAAATGCATGTTCATGGGATACCCTGAAGAAGTCAAAGCTTATAGGCTATGGTACCTAGATCCAGGTCACATGAGGTGTATCACCAGTCAAGATGTATTTTTCAATGAAGCGGAGATGGATTTCAAGAAAATGGATGATGTTGATGAAGAACTGGAACAGGAAGAGATTCCTGTTAAGGTGGAACATGTTGATGCTGAATTGCGTATCATAGATGAAGTCGAAGAAGAAGCAGAAGCTGCTGTCAAAGATGAGGAGACTGATAATGACTACCTACTAGCAAGTGACAGGTCGAGGAGAGTCATCAAGCCACCTCAGAGACTTGGGTATGCAGATCTTATAGTTTATGCCTTAATCTCTTCAAGTGAGGTTCTCGAAGAAGAACCTAGAGACTATAAAGAAGTTATGAAGAGTCGAAAGAAGACTGAATAGCTAAAGGCCATGGATGATGAGATGAAATCTCTTCATGATAACAACACCTGGGAACTAATCAAGAAACCTGCTGGAGCTAGGTTAGTCAACTGTAAATGGATTTTCAAAGTTAAGGAAGGAATCAAAGGAGTAGCATCGAAGAGATACAAGGCAAGATTGGTCGCTAGGGGGTTCACTCAGAAATAAGGTGTCGACTTCAATGATGTGTTCTCTCCTGTTGTAAAGCACAAATCCATCCGTATGTTGCTTTCCACGGTGGCACAGTTTGACCTTAAATTGGAACAGATGGATGTGAAGACTGCATTCTTGTATGGTAATCTAGAAGAAACAATCCTGATGAGGCAATCTGAAGGGTATGTCGACAAAGGGAAGGATTATATGTGTAAGATGAAGAGATCCATATAGGGATTAAAACAATCTCCTCAACAGTGGAATAGGAGATTCAACAAGTTCATGGCACGCATAAGTTTCATTAGAAGTCAGTTCGACCACTGTGTTTACTTCAGATTTCGACCTGGTAATTCATTTGTTATTTTTGTTGCTTTATGCGGATGGTAATCTAATAGCAAGCAACAATGTCGACGATGTAATAAGGCTGAAGGCTGAACTCAATAAGGAGTTCGACATGAAGAATTTGAGAGTTGCATCCAGGATTCTTGGGATTGACATCCAAAGAGATAGAAAGCAGTCAAAATTTTGCTTATCTCAAGAGGCATACCTACGGAAGATTCTCGAAAACTTTGGTATGACGAATTCAAAGCTTGTTGCGACTCTGACAAACCCTTAATTCAAGCTAAGTATAGATCAATGTTCCAGTACTGATGTTGAAAGAGCTTATATGAATAGCATTCTATGTGCAAATATAGTGGGTTCTTTGATGCATGTTATAGTTTGTACTAGACCCGACATAACATATGCAGTAAGTCTTGTAAGCAGGTACATGGCGAATCCTGGAAAGGCTCACTGGCAAGCATTGAAGTGGATTATAAGATACATAAATGGGTCTCTGAACAGAGTCCTAACTTATGGATGAGTCTTGTCTGAAGATAGTAAAGCAGTAATCGAAGGATATGTCAATTTAGATTATGCAAGCTGTATGGATTCTAGAAAATATATTTCTGGATATGTGTTCACTATGTTTGGCACAACAATCAGTTGGTAAGCAACACTTCAGAAGGTTGTTGCCTTATCAACCACTGAAGCAAAATATATCGACCTAACTGAAGTTGTGAATGAAGCATTGTGGCTTGAAGGTTTTGCAAAGGAGCTGAAACTTCAAGGTCGAGTTGTCACTATTAAATGTGATAGTTAAAGTGCAATACACATGTCGAAGAATTCACCCTATCATGAGCGAACCAAGCACATTGATGTGAGGTTGCATTTCGTCAGAGGGGTAATCGAGCGTGGAGAAGTCCAAGTGCTGAAGGTTTCGACAGATCATAATGTTGTTGATATGATCACCAAGACATTGCTCAGTTGCAAGTTTTTCCACTGTATGCAGTTGATAAAGTTGCATGAAGAAAACTAGTTTGTTTCTTGATGGTAGAGTTAGATCTAAGGTGGAGATTTGTGAGATATTGGATCGAACTCTAGTTAGCATGCCGTCGAAATTTGCTCACATGTTGTTGTCGAAGACCTATATGTTGTAGTCGAATTGTGTTCTAGTATGTAGTTGTCGAATTGGGTCTTGTGTTAAGGATCAAATTATTTAATTTAGTTTGTACCATAAGTTAGCTTGTAATGGATAATTGTTAAAATACCCATTAGCTTAGTATGTTAGGTTTTATTATAAATAGCATACTAGTCTCTCATTTTAAGTGCGGTGTGACAAAACCTAATTAGGATGAGAGGGTTATTTGTTATTTTTGAGTACTTGTAATATGTTTTATAAAAAAAGTAAAGAATAAAAGTTATAATCAATCCTTGTTGTTCTCCTTTTTAAAAACCCGTCTCGAAAAAAATAAAAAATTAAAAACTCTAAAAGGAGACTGATATTCATGTTCTAATTATAAGATTATTTATTTAAAAATGTTTTTATTTATTTTTGTGAATAGTAATATGTCTTTATTTTAATTTTTTTTTATCAATGTGCAAAAATATTAAACAACTATAATTTTAGAACTAATAGAATAATTCATAATCATGAAAAATTAAAAATAAATCAAGCAATAAATTTTCAAAAGTTTAGTTGTGATAAATCCACCCACGAGATCATGTCCACATCCATCATCCATCATTAATTGTCTAAGAGAAGAATGTATAATCCTCCCACGAGATTATGTCCACATCCATCATCATAATATTAATTGTTCTTACGAATTTAATTCGACTTAGTTTCTTAACGTGGAAAAGTATATGCATGGAGCTGGTCAATATCTCAGGTTATGTTCATTTATGGAATATTAGTTTAAGATTATATGTCTCTGGTAAACAGATTGTTGCTATATTATTTTGACAAGTTTATTAAATCTATCGACATAAAATTTTCTTAAAATATTAGCTTGAGATTATATTATGTATTTTAATTATTCTTGAAAATTTTTGAGAAAATAATTATAAATTTTATTGTGATTTTAAATTAAAAGAAGTTTTGTAAAAATGAAGTTAAATAATGAAGTTGTTAAATAATAAAAGGTCTCTAACAAACAACCAATTCTCTTTCTCATATATATATATATATATATATATATATATATATATATATATATATATATATATATATATATATATATATATATATATATATATATATATATATATATATATATATATATATATATATATCACTTGAAGAAAGAAAAAAGAAAAAAGGACTTAACCACCCAAAAACATTCAACCAACATTAAATAGAAATAAAGGACATCCAACAGACTGACCTACGAAAGAAAAACTCTTTATAAAAACACCATACTACTGTGAAAAATATGCTAGATCCCAGCATCTAGAATACTTTAAGAAATACATTAAGAACAATCCACCTTTATAAGAGTTTGAAGACACTCAAACTATTATTGGGTCAAACAGAGAATATAACAACTAGAGAAAAGATAAATAACTTGTTCAAGATACTATTTATAAGATGAAAAATTATTATGTTTTTCAAATCCTTTATATTTTGGGATCTATTTAGGAATGCCAATAGGTAGAATATTATAATTGTAACACCCTTATAAAACACATATTTAGAATAACATTATCCAAATAGTTAAATGGAGTAAAATGTACTATCTTTATTCTTTAATATAAAAGATAAATTATTTTTTTATGTTCGTTAAATAATCAATATATTTAGTTTATAAACCGATCAAATACATTAATTATTTAATAAATCTAAAAAATAAGTTGTCTATTGTATAAAAGAACAAAGGTAGTACATAAGTGCCTAGATGACATTGTAAAATTATGTACAAATACACAAAAATTTATAAAATATGACACTTAAGCATCAATGCCTACACAAAATACTAATAAGATCAGCACAACATGTGACAAAATGAAACATCAACATCATAATCTTCAGGCTAGCTTGTCTTTCCCTTTCTCCTGCTTTGAGCTATCTGACACTACGCCAAAAATGATTTTTGGCAGCACTGCAAAAACAACGCTTTCTATAAAAGTGCTGCTAAAGATTTAAGAAAAAACAAAGGAAAAAGCGCTACTATAACATGGCTTTACAAAGCGCTTTACTAAAGGTCGTTGTTATGCAATACAATATAAAGCGCTTTTAAGAAACCGCTGCTAAATGGGTGGGATACTAAAACGCTTTTTAAAAGCGCTGCTATAGGGGGGATACGAAAGCGCTACTATAGGTACTGCCTAAGGCAGACCTTGGAGAGCGCTTTCCTAAAGCGCTGCTAAAAGGAGGGGGGGTACGAAAGCGCTTTTTAGGAGAAAGCGCTGCTATAAGGGGGGGGGGGGGTTTACAAAAGCACTGCTATAGGTATTTAGTTTTCTAAAAATAAAACAAAATTTTCATTTCGTTCATACCCATTCTTTCTTTCTCTCTCGCGTATAAACCCCACTCCCTCCGTCGTACTCCCTCCATCGTACTCCCACCGCCGTACTCCCTCAGTCTGTTTGACCACCAGTGGTTTCTCCCTCTGTCCGTCCGTCGTACTCCTTCCTCTATCCGACCACCATTTTCAAGGTATTTATGTATTTTCTTCATTTTCATGGTTATGGTTTGATGAGTTTTTTTGTTGTGGAAATAGTGAAGATAATGTTGATGTTGTTGATGTTGTTGATGTTAATATTGATGTTAAATGTTATAAGGTATTTTAAAGGTTAACGTTGATGTTGTTGATGTTAATGTTGATGTTGATGTTAAATGTTGATGTTGATGTTAATGTTGATTGTTGTTAATGTTAATGTTGAATATTGTGATGTTGTTGATGTTAATGAAAACATGAATTAATTTTGTATGTTAATTTTGTATATATGTTAATGTTGTTGTTGTTTTTGATGGAAACTTGAATTAAGTAACGAGAATGTTGTTGTTGATGTTAATGTTGATGTTGATGTTGTTGATGAAAACATGAATTAATTTTGCATGTTAATTTTGTATATATGTTAATGTTGTTGTTGATGGAAACTTGAATTAATTGTTGAATATTATTGATGTTGTTGATTGGATTAATTGTTGATGTTTGAATATTCGCGAATTAATTGTTGAATATTGCGATGTTGTTGATTAATTGTTTGAACTTAAGTGATGAAGTTGTTATATTAGGTACACAATCAACTACTAACTTAGTGAATTTGTTATAGGGGTTACTTGTGAAGTGTAAGATTGTGATCGTTTACAAGAATCTTACTATGTAGTTCTAGAAGTTGTTGACTTCTCTATAGTTGCTACAGGTAATCACTGTTTTTGTTTAGCTTACTTAGTTTAGTTTAGCCTACTTAATTAGTATGGATGAAAAATGGATGTCTTCCAATCGGTTGTCAAAAGAGTACGAGAATGGGGTATCAAAATTCATTAAGTTTGTTGTTGAACACACCAAAGACCCTAGTAGGATCACATGTCCTTGCTTAGGTTGTTGTTATGGGCGTCAGATTGACGCAGTTCAGTTGGAATCGCATTTAAAGAGGCATGTAATTGATCGAAGTTATACATGTTGGGCATTACATGGTGAGTAAGTAACGAGAATGTTGAACTGAGGGATAATACGACCTATGCTTCAAAAGAAAATGGCACAGATACATACGACTATGATCGAGTCGAAGATATTGCAGAAGCACTTGAAGAAGATCTTCAGGATTGTCCCAAAATGTTTGAGAGGTTGGTAAGCGATGCAGCGAAACCGTTGTATAAAGGTTGCACTACTTTCACAAGATTGTCTGCGGTATTAAAGTTGTACAAATTAAAGATGGGCAATGGATGGTCGAATAAAAGTTTCACAGAATTATTAGCCCTCATGAAAGAGATGCTTTCAGAGGATAATGTTCTTCCCAGTCGAACCTATGAAGCCTAAAAAATGTTGTGCTCTATTGGCATGAGCTATGATAAGATACATGCTTGTCCAAATGATTGTATTTTGTTTCCAAATGAATATGCATCATTAAATGAGTGTCCTAAATGCGGTGTATCTCGGTATAAGAAAAAGTTGTCCCCAGCAAAAGTTTTATGGTATTTTCCTATAATTTCGAGATTTAGACGCATTTTTCGTAGTGAAACAAATGCAAAACACTTGACTTGACATGCAAATGATATAATTATAGATGGAAAGTATCGACATCCGACAGATTCACCATAGTGGATGAAAATTGATAATGAGTATCCTGATTTTGGAGAAGAAGCAAGAAACCTTTGCTTGGCATTATCTACTGATGGAATGAATCCGCATGGTCTGCAAAGTATCTCACATTCCACATGGCCTGTGATTATTATGATTTATAACTTACCTTCATGGTTATGTATGAAGCGTAAGTACATGATGTTATGTATGTTAATTTCTGGTCCTAAATAATCAGGGAATGACATAGACGTATACTTGACACCTTTAATCGAAGACTTAAAGAGTTTGTGGGAGAATGATGTGGAGGTTTATGATGGATATAGGAAAGAAAGTTTCAATTTAAGGGTGATGTTGTTTGGCACAATTAATGATTTTTCAGCATACGAAAATCTATCGGGGTATAGCATTAAAAGTCAATGTGCGTGTCCTATTTGTGAAGAAAACACAGATTGGACGCGATTGAAATTTGGTCATAAGAATTTCTTTCTTGGTCATCGTAGATTCTTAAATTCTAATCATCACTACCGTGGATGGAGAAAAGCATTCAATGGAAATTCAAAGCAAGGTAGAGTTTCACCTACATTGACAGGTGAACAAATTTTTAAAAAGGTGAAAGATGTGAGTACTAAGTTTGTGAAGCCTTTTGCTCATACGCTTGTCACACGTGGGTGGAAGAAGAGATCAATGTTTTTTGAATTTCCGTATTGGAAGTCGTTGTATGTAAGATATTTTCTTGATGTTATGCATATTAAGTAAAATGTATTTGAAAGTGTTATTGGTACGTTACTTAATATACAAGGAAAGTCTAAAGATGACCTTAAAGTAAGAAAGGACTTGGTAGCGATGGGAATAAGAAATGAATTAGGACCCTTGAAGAAAGGAAATCGAACATATATATATCACGTGTTGCTTATACTTTATCTAGAAAGGAGAAACATATATTGTGTAAGTTTCTAAGTGAAGTTAAAGTTCCAGAAGGATACTCTTCAGATATTAGAAGACTTGTGTCACCTCAAGTTAAAGAGTTTAAAGACACGTGATTTCCATGTTATAATGCAAAACTTTCTACCAATAGGTATACGTTATTTTTAAAAAACATAAAAGCATGATTTTTAATTCTTTTTATTCTTGTCTTATTATAAAAAACACAAAAACATAATTTTTAATTTTTTTTTATTCTTGTCTTATCATAAAAAACACAAAAACATGATTTTTAATTCATTTTATTCTTGTCTTATTATAAAAAACAAAAAAATATTTTGTTAATTATTATTATTATTCTTGTCTATTTTCTAGTCTTATATATATGCATTAGAAAGAAAAAAAAAGAAATGACACAAAAAAAAAACACTCATACCTCATCTTCCTCACATCTAAACTGCAAAAATTTTCACAAACTACGACGTGGCATCGTGAGAAAGAGGCAAAGAGGGCGACAGCGCAAGGGTAAAGGCCATTTGAGGGAGGTAAAATTGAAAACTCACCCTTTATTTTGAAAAGCTGATGTTGTTTTGTATGTATGTCAATTTCATGTTTGTCTTGGTAGTACCACTTATAGTGTCATGTGATGTTTGTTTTATATATATTGGTTGAGGTAGCTTCTTTTGTTTTATAATTTAAGTACATGATTTGTTTTTGGTTTTCTATAGTTTATGTTAGGTGTCACCATGTATCATATATTTATGTATATATTACATATATTACATTTTAATACTATATATCATATACTATCACGTATCAAATATTAATGAATAGTTAATTTTTTTTAAAAAAATTTTATCACCATTACCTCGTAATTATAATTAGCAGATTCTCTTTCTTTATTTTTTTCTAGTCAATACTATATGGCTTTTTATTTAAAAAAAAATAGAAAGAAGCAAATTTAATTGATTTTTGGATATCGGTTATCATTATTCTTAGTCACTTCTATTAATCAAGTTTATTTTTTATTATTTATATAATGTTAGAAAAGACCAAAAAGATTTCCTTATTTTTTAGTTTATTAGTTAATTTTGTAATATTGAAAAGACTAATAAAATATATATTTTAGCATAGAAAGATGTAAAAAAAATTTGTTTTAATTACTTTTATAAGGATGAAAATACCAAAAATATTTTAATTATTTATTTTAGTATTTTATTTCTAGTTTTTCATTAGTTGATTTGAATTACATTAAAATGTAAATAAATTTGTGTCATAATTATTATTTAATATAAAGATTTATATTTAAATTAATTAATAATTTCTTGTTGCCCAATCCCAAAGGAGGATCCCTTGTTGTTGACACTCTTGCCATTTACATTTTTATTTGCATTTTGTATCTTCTTGTATATACTTCTCGTAATCCTAGAACTTGCTATCCCTTAGGAAGTTTCCCTTAGGATTACCATTTCAAATATAGATAACTTACAGTTAGTTCCCTTTTTCTCATGAGAGAATTAGACATAAGTCATCTTTGTAGTCGAGATATAATTTTCTTACCCCATAACATAGTCGAGAAAGATGTAGATTCTTTTCCACTTGAGAGAGGTATGTGGCATACTTGTCGATTTTATATCCGAGTTAGAGTCCTTCTTTTAATGTGAAGCAAAGATCCATCTTCCACATGTTTGTGGTAATTTAAGTCGAGTATTCTCCTTAAGACGACGACTTGTCTCTTCTCCTAAAATCAATCAACAAACTTCTCCCCCTGGAACCTTGGCCACAGTCAAGAGTTCCTCATCCCTTTAGGGAAACTACGAATGATCTGATTCTATTCCCGTCAAGATACGTAGGCACAAGATGCGATGTCTTGGCGAGCATACTTAGGACTAACATCTTAGGTCTCCCTTTACCTTTTCACCCTTTAGCAGACAAAATAACAAATAACACAATAAAACAAGAGGTTCCTGTAGAATACTACAGATACTTAGGATGCTAACACCTTCCCTAAGTTTAACCAACCTCCGAACCTTAGACTCTCTATCATTGCATTGCATTGCATACTCATGGGTTATTTCGATCTTTTTCCCTTCCCTTGGACAAATTAAAGACCAGTGGTGAATAATGATTTGCGATTCAAGTTATCCAATAGCTTGATATTCAATTCTTACCGCATCAGAAATGGCAACTTCACTGGGGATGCTTGAAGGGTTCCCCCTAACTTGTTTATTTATGTTTTGTTATATATATATATATATATATATATATATATATATATATATATATATATATATATATATATATATATATATATATATATATATATATATATATATATATATATATATATATATATATATATATATATATATATATATATATATATATATATATATATATATATATATATATATATATTATATATATATATATATATATATATATATATATAATATATATATATATATATATATATATATATATATATATATATATATATATATATATATATATATATATATATATATATATATATATATATTTGTTTATTTGTATATATATGTTTTCGCTTTGGTTGTTACTTTCGTGCGGTGAGATAAGTCCTACACCCAGACTTGATTACACTTATGATAGGAAGGTGATATATTCGAGAAAACTTATAGGGAGTTGATTCCCGACCAAGCTGACTTGAGAGATCAACGCTAGTTGAGGCCCTCTTGAGAATAGTATTGTTGAAAGAGTATTTGTGAAAGCACTTACTATTTTCGAACTAGGAGCCTGTGATACTTTGAACCTTTAATTACCCTTAACTCAACTTGGCCCTTCTTAAGACGTAGTGCGATGACTATGAGGGAGTAGTCCCAAAATAGTTGATACACGACACTGCACTCGAAAGAGGTTCTCTTGAGAATATTATTAACTACCAAGTATTGGGAAATTGATAATATCCGAAAGACAGACTGATGACTTTGGGAACTTTCTTAGAACCGCTGTTTTGTAGGTACAATAACCCTACTCCAAGCTCATTAATTTTCAAACCTAAGCCTTTGTTTGTTTGAATGTATATGTGTATATGTGGATCTGTGTATACCTGTGGTTTGAGCATACATCATGTTCATAAAAATTTCATGGAATTCAAAGCTTTTGTTTACAAACATCATAGGTTTTACCATTGGATTATTAGATTATACCCTATTTTCAATAAAATGAGATTTTCAGTTATCAAAAGTATTGTCCACTTTGTGGTGTTTGCAAACATAACCTTTGAGTTCCTTGAAACTCATCTGCATTAGCGCATTTGCATTCGTCATTAGCATTGCATTCTTTGAATCTCAAGTTCTCACTCTTGCTTTTTCCCTCAAAGAGGAGGCAAGATAATTTATCAGTATGATACTTGGGCCAGTCAAATAAAGAAAATGAAGAACATTGCACAAAAAACAATGAACTTCGTAAGGAGGTAACTACTTTGAGGGCTGGTGTGGAAAGGCTCTCTGTTTTGGTTGAAACTCTGGTTGCTACTCAAAATGAACACTCTCCTCATATTTCTCAGACTCTGCTTCAAAGGACCGTGATTTCTGAAATCATGTCAATGCCCATTCCTGTGACTCCCATTAGCGCTTCTAACAACTCTAATTGCGGTTATTTTGTATTGAGGTTTATGAAGGAAATTATTCATTCGGGTCAAATAGAGATTCCAAACATGGTATAGATTTATAAGTTATATGATTTATTTTAATATTTAACCGATATTTCATCTGAGTAATTAGTTTTAACTAAATCATGCATATTATGTTATATTATATAGTACTTTGATGAATTCAAGTGTCGTACTTACTCGAAAGATAAATTGGAAGAAATTAAGGAGCAATGATGTCAATACATTCTTGAGATGAGAATTGTATAAGGTATATTGTCTTTCTGTCTTTTGATCGGAGTTTATGATCTTTAGAGATTTGTGTTGTTGTGATGTTCTGTACATACTACTGGATAATTATAGTTCTCGAAGTCATATATAGTTTTGAAATTTGTCGATATACTTCTAGAAGTTGTTGTGAGGATCCAGAAATATGAAATTTATAATTATATGTATAGTGAATATATTTGTGAAGTTATCGGTTTTGAAATATATTTTAGAATTATAGATCGTTTTAATTGAATTATAATATATATATATATATATATATATATATATATATATATATATATATATATATATATATATATATATATATATATATATATATATATATATATATATATATATATATATATATATATATATATATATATATATATATATATATATATATATATATATATATATATATATATATATATATATATATATATATATATATATAATATATATATATATATATATATATATATATATATATATATATATATATATATATACATATATATATATAAGGCATATGTGTTGAAATAAAGGCTTGTGTTGAATTACAATGATTATAAGCAGGTTTGTGTTGAATATAACTGTTATAAGCAGGTTTATGTGATAAATTATAAAGAATTGTGCAACAACATTTAACAAAAAACACTTCATAAAAATATGCACAATAGACAATGCTTTTACCAAAAAAACACTCCTTAAAAAGTGATTTTTAAAAAAGTGCTTTTGAAAAAAATCCAATGACATATAGAAAAGACAACGCTTTTCATGAAAAAGCGATGCTAAAAGGGGGAAAAAGAGAGCGCTTTTAAAAGCGCTGCTAAAAGGGGGGAAAAAAGAGGGCGCTTTTCTAAGAAAAGTGCTGTTAAATATCTTCAGAAAATATACTTTAGAGAGCTCTTCTAAAAGCGCTGCTAGGGGGGGGGGGGGGGGAGATAGCGTTTTCAAGAAAAAACGCTGCTAAAGGTCTTAAGAAAATATACTTTAGAGAGCGCTTTTAAAAGCGCTTCTAAAAGGGAGGAAAAAGAGAGCGCTTTTCTATAAAAAGCGCTGCTAAAAAGGGGCCTATAGCAGCGATTTTCCCTTTAAAAGCGCTGCCTTTACCTACAGCAGTGCCACTTTAGGCAACGCTTTTAAGCGCTGCTAAAGGTCTTTTTTGGCATAGATGAAATATCGGTTAAATATTAAAATAAATCATATAACTTATAAATCCATACCATGTTTGGAATCTCTATTTGACCCGAATGAATAATTTCTTTCATAAACCTCAATACAAATTAACTGCAATCAGAGTTGTTAGAAGCGCTAATGGGAGTCACAAGAATGGGTATTGACATGATTTCAGAAATCACGGTCCTTTGAAGCGGAGTCAGAGAAATATGAGGAGAAGGTTGATTTTGAGTAGCAACCAGAGTTTCAACCAAAGTAGAGAGCCTTTCCACACCAGCCCTCAAAGTAGTCACCTCCTTACGAAGTTCATGGTTTTCTTGCTCAATGTTCTTCATTTTATTTCTTTGACTGGCCCGAGTATCGTACTGATAAATTATCTTGCCTCCTATTTGAGGGAAAAAGCAAGAGTGAGAACCTGAGATGCAAAGAATGCAATGCTAATAACGAATGCAAATGCGCCAATGCAGATGGGTTTCAAGGAACTAAAAGGTTATGTTTGAAAACACCACAAAGTGGATAATACTTATGATAACTGAAAATCTCATTTTATTGAAAATAGGGTATAATCTCATAATCCAATGGTAAAACCTATGATGTTTGTTAAAAAAAGCTTTGAATTCCATGAAAATTGTATGAACATGATGTATGAACATGATGTATGCTCAAACACAGGTATACACAGATCCACATATACACATATACATTCAAACAGTCTATCCGTCCCAAATGGTGTGGACTAAGGGTTTATTGTACCTGCAGAACAAAGATTCTAAAAAAAGTTCCCAAAGTCATCAGTCTGTCTTTCGGACATTATCAATTTCCTAAATATTCGGTAGTTAATAATATTCTCAAGAGAATTTCTTTCGAGTGTAGTATCGTGTATCAACTATTTTGGTACTACTACCTCATAGTCATCGCACTACGTCTTAAGAAGGGTCAAGTTGAGTTAAGGGTCACTAAAGGTTCAAAGTATCACAGACTCATAGTTCGAAAATAGTAAGCGCTTTCACGAATACTCGTTCAACAATACTATTCTCAAGAGGGCCTTAACTAGCGGTAATCTCTCAAGTCAGCTTGGTCGGGAATCAACTCCCTATAAGCCTTCTCGAATATATCACCTTCCTATCATAAGTGTACTCAAGTCCAGGTGTAGGACTTATCTCACCGCACAAAAGTAACAATCCAAAGTGGAAATACATATATACCAATAAACAATATATATATATATATATATATATATATATATATATATATATATATATATATATATATATATATATATATATATATATATATATATATATATATATATATATATATATATATATATATATATATATATATATATATATATATATATATATATATATATATATATATATATATATATATATATATATATATATATATATATATATATATATATATATATATATATATATATATATATATATATATATATATATATATATATATATATATATATATATATATATATATATATATATATATATATATATATATATATATATATATATATATATATATATATATATATATATATATATATATATATATATATATATATATATATATATATATATATATATATATATATATATATATATATATATATATATAGACACACACACAACAAAAACACAAATAAGCAAGTTAGGGGAAACCCTCGAAAGCAAGTCCCTAGTGAAGTTAACATTTCTGTCGCAGTGAGAATTAGATATCAAGCTATTGATTAACTTGAATCACAAATCATTTTTCACCACCGATCTTTAATTTATCCAAAGGAAGGGAAAAAGAGCGAATAACCCATAAATATACAATACAAAAACAAAGCAAAAGAGAATCTAAAGTTCGGGGGTTGGTTATACCTAAGGAAGATGCGAGTATCTTAAGCATATGTAGTACTCTACAAGAACCCCTTGTTTTATTGTGTTATTTGTTATTTTGTCTGCTAAGGGTTAAAAGGAAAAAGGAGACCTAAGGTGTTATTTCTAAGTATGCTCGTCAAGAAGTTGTATCTTGTGCTTACGTATCATGACGGGAGTGGAATCAGAGCATTCGTAGTTCCCCTAAATGGGTGGATAAAAGTTTATTGATTGGTTTTAGGAGAAGAGACAAGTTGTCATATTAAAGAGAGTACTCAATTTAAGTCACCACAAACATGTGGAAGATGGGTCTTTGCTTCGCATTAGGAGAAGGGCTCTAACTCAGATATAAAATCGACGAGTATGCCACATACCTCTCTCAAGTGGAAAAGAATCAACATCTTTCTCAACTATGTCATGGGATAGGAGAATTACATCTCAACTAAGGATGACTAATGTCTAATTCTCTCATGACAAAATTGGAACTAACTGTAAGTTATCTATAGTTGAAATGGTAATCCTAAGGGATAACAAGTTTTAGGATTACAAGAAGTATATACAAGAAGATACAAAATGCAAATAAGAATGTAAATGACAAGAGTGTCAACAAGAAGGGATCCTCCTTTGTAATCGGGTAGCAAGAAATTATTAATGAATTTAAATATAAATATTTATATCAAATAATAATTATGACACAAATTTATTTACATTTTAATATAATTCAAATTAATTAATGAAAAACTAGAAATAAAAATACTAAAATAAATAATTAAAATATTTTTTTGGTATTTTCATCCTTATAAAAGTAATTAAAATAATTTTTTTTTACTTCTTTCCATGCTAAAATAAAATTTTTTAAATATATATATATATATATATATATATATATATATATATATATATATATATATATATATATATATATATATATATATATATATATATATATATATATATATATATATATATATATATATATATATATATATATATATATATATATATATATATATATATATATATATATATATATATATATATATATATATATATATATATATATATATATATATATATATATATATATATATATATATATATATATATATATATATATATATATATATATATATATATATATATATATATATATATATATATATATATATATATATATATATATATATATATATATATATATATATATATATATATATATATATATATATATATATATATATATATATATATATATATATATATATATATATATATATATATATATATATATATATATATAGTCTTTTTAATATTATGAAATTAACTAATAAACTAAATATAAGGAAATTTTTTTGGTCTTTTCTAACAATATATAATTAATAAAAAAATAAACTTGATTAATAGAAGTGACTAAGAATAATGATAACCGATATCTAAAAATCAATTAAATTTGCTTCTTTCTATTTTTCTTTTTAAAAGAAAAGGCCATATAGTATTGATTAGAAAAAAAATAATGAAAGAGAATTTACTAATTGTAATTAAGAGGTAATGGTGATAAAATAAAATAAAAAATAACTATTCATTAATATTTGATACGTTACAATATGATATATAATATTAAAATGTGATATATGTAATATATACATAAATATGTGATACATGGGGACACCTAACATAAACTATAGACAACCAAAAATAATTCATGTACTTAAATTATAAAACTAAAGAAGTTACCTCAATTAATATATGTAAAACAAACACCACGTAACACTAAGTGGTACTACCAAGACAAACATGAAATTGACATAGATACAAAACAACATCAGTTTTTCATAATAAAGTGTGGGTTTTCAATTTTACCTCTCTCAAATGGCATTTTCCCTCGCGTCGCCGCCCTCTCCGTCTCTTTCTCTCGATGCCACGTTGTGGTTTGTGAAAAACTTTGCAGTTTGCATGTGAGGAAGATGAGGTATGAGTGTTTTTTTTGTGTCATTGCTTGTGTTTTCTAATACATATGTATAGGACTAGAAAATAGACAAGAATAATAATAACAATTAACACATCATTTTTTTATTTTTTTTTTAATAAGACGAGAATAAAAGAAATTAAAAATCATGTTTTTGTGTTTTTTTTTATGACAAAACAAGAATAAAAGGAATTAAAAATCATGTTTTTGTATTTTTTATGATAAGACAAGAATAAAAAGAATTAAGAATTATGTTTTTGTGTTTTTTTATGACAAGACAAGAATAAAAAGAATTAAAAACTATGTTTTTATGTTTTTTAAAAAGAAAATATTAATAAACAAATTAAAAATAAAATTAATTAATAAAAATAAAAATTTACATTAAATATCTAATTAAATCTAAATAAATCAAATGATTATTTAAATAAAAATATTTAAAAAACAAAATAAAAAGTCGGGCAGAAAAGTGCTCGAAAAAATAAAATGAACTCACCAAAATAATCAGCACGAAATAAACATATTGGAAAATACAGCGTTTGGTCATATTTTGAAATAAATTTAGACCAGTTTGTTTGTAAATCCAACAAATTTATTCTGTCTGACATTGGGACACTATGCAAGATGAAGTGCATGCTATGATATGCAGATGATGCAAAACAGAATCTTAGAGTAAAAAATTAGGGTATGACACATTGGAAAAATTAAAGACCGGTGGTGAATAATAATTTGTGATTCAAGTTAACCAATAGCTTGATATCTAGTTCTCACTGTGACACTGTCTCAAACACCACTCTTCGATGGTATTACAACCTCATCAATATCTCTTAAACTCATTGTACATTTAATTTGCATTACAGATGAGGTAAAGAAAAATATTAAAGAAAGGTTGGAACTTCTCTCACTAAGATTGTTCAAAGGGTTTAGAGTTTAAAAAGTTTCTAATTAATTAGGAGAATTTCTTAATTCACCCTAGGTAGTTCTTAGGAACCAAGCGAAATTATTTAAATACCGCTAGATTTCAGAGATGCATCTCCAGACGCACCTATTTTTGAATAAACGTTGGCATATTCAGGAGATACATCTTCAGAACCATTTTAAACATTTAAAACATGTCACTCAGAAGCCATTTATATTTGAATTGTTTCGAAGATGCATCTCCGGTAATATTCTGGAGATACATCTTCGAAGTGTATCAGAACATGTGTTTTTCACTATAAGTTGTGTATTTGTTTTCGGATGAAGTATGAATCACGATCCAAATTTTTAAAAAAATAGACGTATAAAATAATAAGAGACTAATACTAGGTGTGTCAAAAATAAAATAGAAATATGTAGAAAATATCATATAATCGAGATCCAAAATATAATAAAACCGTAAAAATATAGTAGAGAGTATAGTACTATAATAAAATAATAACAGACTACTATTGTGTGTGCCTGAAAACATCTTCTCTACCTCCTATGTTTGCTTTGCCTCCTCGGCCATCAACCCCCTGTCCTCTAGCGATGTTTTCGGTTCAATAGTGCCCCATGTGCCTCCACCATGATGGCATTCAGGACTCTCATGACACCAGACCCATTAGAGAAGATACCCTTGTTAATCCCTGTTTGCGTAATCTCCACTATGCGACAACACCTAGGCAAGAAATCATCAATATGATCTAGCTGAGCCTGTTCATCCTCTAGTATTTCATGATGAGCTGGTCTCGGCGGATCTCCTGAGCACCATGCACCATGTACGGATGTGAAACCCTAGAGATCCATCTGATGCACCCCTCGATGTAGCTCTAGTTATTCGGGGATATGGTAGCATGTGTCTCCTCTAGTACCAGATAACTCTCATAATCCGCAAACATCTCATCTATCTATCTACAAGGCAAGAGGAACAGAGACAATAAGGTGTCTAGGGATGGTCTTGGTGTACCCGAACTGCCACATGATGTGCCCGGGAAGATGAGGAGCAATGATACATGATCCGTAGGCCAACCACCCAGAGTATAACATTATCTCGTCAAATGGCTGCGTCTGGCAGTAATCCACGTAGCTGTTGAAGTGCATGTCCTCAACAACCAAACAGTCAAGATAGACTCTAAAAGCCTCGACCGTGGTTCCCTCTGAGCGGGATAAAATCACAGGCACGCGACATATCCTTAGTGTACTCATCCACAATCTCCCAGCCAGTAATGCGTGAGAAGTGCTAGAGGATCCAAGACTGAAAAAAAATGTTTGGAACAAATGAATCATCACCAATGATTTCACAAATATGAAATGAAAATGACAAAAAAAATTCAAGGATCAAGAAGTATTACCACCACCAGTGCCACACTACTTGTGACCTACCTCGTCTTTCACCGACATCCCTTTCTTAACTTTGAATAAAGATAGGCCAGGAAAGCCGCCCACAGTTGTACTCATGGATCCGAGTGAGATCCAAGAAGTACTAGAGGTATGCAACGTTAGTATAAGTGGCAATCGTGTCCACAAAAATGCAAGTTCCAACAAAAAAGAAAAGTATGCCTTCAAAGCACGAGGCATGTATACCGCCGCTTGCTCATCATCACCATGAGAATGATGTGCCCTAAAAATCTCATCATCATATATGTTCTTCATGAAATCAAACCTAGCATGAGCACTCCTGGTCTTATCCACCTTCTCAATCACCTTCCCTGGATCAGCCCCCAGATGCTCTACCATCATCTTGACTGCCTCATTTTTTGTCATCATCCCATGATCGAGGAATCTCCTCCCGATAGGAAGATGTAAAAAACAAAAGACATCGTCAAGTGTGATAGACATATCACCATGCGGGAGGTGAAACAAAGAGGTCTCAGAGTGCCATCTATCCATGAATGCATTAAGTATCCCATGGTTGACTATAGTGTAACTGGTCATGCATAGATCCTTCAGACCAGATAAGGTTAGAACCAACTGAAACCAATTCGCCTCCTGTTGAGGCAATGCAGCAATCTTCTTATTGTGGTTAAAAAACTTCTAGGGATCACACTTCTGAAATTTGTCATAACTAATCAAGTCAGAGTTATCAATGTAAGCAATTAAAATTAATGCATAAAAAAATAAAAAATCCAACTAATTCTACCTCTTTATCCCAAATATGTCTAGCAGTGTGGTCTGGATATAGAGGAAGTAAAAACAAATCATATGGACCTCCTCCGAAACCCTCTGGCTCGGTATCCGCGGAAACCTCACCCTTTGGAAGTGGCACTGGATCAACAATGGGATGTGGGTCTGGAAAAGCATAATCATTTGTAAGAGGTGGCACTGGTAAATCCTGACGCCTAAGAGGATGATGGGGGAAGTGGCACGTCAGATGGTGAATCTCGTCTCCTACAGGAAGAAGAAGAAGAAGGTGGGGTGGCCTGAGGTGAAACACGAGGCTCAGGAGTAGACGATTCAAGAGATGCATCTTTGGAATGTTCTGCAACACAAAGGTCGCGTCAATGGTGAATGTACCACATTCAAGTTGAGGAAAACATGATCTGATAACCATTTTCAGCCAACAAATAAGTTATACACTATGTCTAAATAATGCTACATGTTGAAATTCTGGTAATCAGACACCAGATGTCGAGTACGATGTCACAACACTTGGATCTAGGACAAAAACACAACACAAACAATCATGCACTTAAAGTAAACAGCAGGAAGTAAATAACATTGTTTTCAAAATCCAATTGTTATTGGTATATGGTTCGGTTGTTACCGGCTTCCCCAGTATAAGTCCAGTAGTTACTGGCATTGCTTGAAAGCCAATTGATATTGTTATGAAACATGGTCGTTACCCGTTCTTCCCAGTTAAGCCCAGTAGTTACTGGCATCATTTGAAATCCAATTGTTATTGGTACCTTGACATTGGCAGTTACCTATCTCCCCATGAAAGTCCAGTAGCTACTGGCATTGTTTTCAAAATCCAATTGTTATTAGTATATGGTTCGGTTGTTACCGACTTCCCCGACAAAGTCCAGTAGTTACTGGCATTGTTTGAAATCCAATTGTTATTGGTACTTTGATTTGTTTGTCACCAATATTTCCCATCAAATCCAGTTGTTACCGGCACGTCTTGATAAATCCAATTGTTATTGGTATGGAGCATGGTCGTTACTCGTTTTCCCAGTGTAAGTCCAGTGGTTACTGGTAGTGCTTTTAAACCCAATTGTTATTAGTTGACGCATGGTTGTTACCTGTTTTCTTTAGTTAATCCCAGTTTGTTACTCTCATCATTTGAAATCCAATTGTTATTGGTACCTTGACATTAGTTGTTACCTATCTCCCTATTGAAGTCCAGTAGTTACTAACATTGTTTGAAAATCCAATTGTTATTGGTATGGAGCGTGGTTGTTACCCGTTTTTCCAGTGTAAGTCCAGTAGTTACTGGCATTATTTGAAAATCCAATTGTTATTGGTATGATACCTGGTTGTTACCGATCTACTTTTCTAAAGTCTAGTCGTTACTAGCATCATTTAAAGTATGTTGGTTATTGGAAATGTTCACCTATCACTAAACTCAAGATGTTTGGTCGTTACCAGTATCCCTAGTAAAGCTTCGGATGATTGGTTGTTACCAACATCCCCAACATGTCTATATTCGTCAGCAAAATCCTGGAGATCTGGTAGTTACTAGCTTCCTCGGTGGGTCCAGTATTGTTTCTAGTCTCTTCCCAAAGGTCCCGTTTGAACTCTTCATTAAGGGAATCACTTTGGTTTGTTCCCAATAAGAGTCGTGTCTCGTTTTTTGGATCTCCAGTTGGGGTCCGAGTCTGTTGACTCTTGTTCCCCTGTGTAGTTTCTTATCTGTGCTTCCTTTGATGCATCTTCCCATTGGGTTTGTATTTCCCCTTTAAAAATTTTGTTCTCACGAAGTGAGGTTGGATTTCCCCAGTGGAAATTTGGAAACACAGTGGATTTCTGTTTCCTATACCCCGCGAAGGGTCCCCTTTGGGCTATCATCATTTAGTCATGTTTGAACTATTATTTGATATGCTTCAGATTTTTCCCCAATGTGTCGGGTCCCCAGTGAGTGGTTACTCTTTGTTTTGATTTTCTTTTCGTTGGCTCGTGTGTCAGTATTGTCTTGCATTCAAGCATCATGAAGCATCATTTTAGAATTCATTGTATTTTAGCATTTACCCCTTTTGCATACCATTGTATCTAAGGGCAAAATTTTACGTTTGCTATGTTTAAATACCGTTCACCATAATTCTATGGAGATTGTCATCTCTCATTGCTATTTGGTGAAGATATTTAAATAGGGGCAACTGTTATACCCCAAATTTTGACCCCTAGATCACATCATCATTCTAGGAGCATCAACATTGATTATCTAACCATAACCTATTTCAAGTTTGATCTTTGTCAAGATACAAATGAATTAGGGTTTCACATAGTCAAAAATTAGGGTTTCAAGAGATTGATCAGTCAAAGTTTTGGATTGGTCCTCCATATATCAAGTCTTCATGTCATCAAGGATATCATAATGGATCAAGAATGAATTCAGTTTGAGGTTGTCACCCAAGAAAAAGAACAGTGCAGTACAAGAACCCTAATTAGGGTTTCTGATTTGGAAAGTCAACTGTAGTTTGAATTTTGATCTAAAGAGTGTTCCAAAGCTTTAATAATGGTCCATGAGGCTCATATGACCCAAGGAAGTCCACCCAAGGAGTTTCAAGGCCTCAGAGAATCCAGGACACCAACAGTCGATTAAGAGGTTTTCGATTGTTTGGTTCGTCTGACTGAAAAGTCAACCCATTGAACAATAGGGTTTTAACCCAAAATTGAAGTCAAATATTTTCCCAACATCATTTAATATCTAATCATGAAGTTTGGTGACCAATTGATCAAGAATTGAGAAGTAATCAAAAAGTTGGGAAATTAGGGTTTTAAAAAGGGCCAGGTCATAACTCCTTAACCATACATCCAAATGGAGTGGTTCAAAGCTTGTTGGAAATGTCTCAATGAGTTCTTAAAAAGTGATAAAAACACTCATGAGAAGAAAATACATGGATTTTGAGTTATGAGCAAAAACAAGGCAAGAGGGGGAAAATACACTTAGAAATTTCAAGAATTCTTGACTTGTAAGTCAAGTTTTCAGCATTTTCACAAGGGTTTTTGACCCAGTTTCAAGTGGAATGGGTTCCTCCCTCAAACATCAATGTTGTAGTACATAATGGGGGGATTTCGAAAAATTACAATTGGGTTCTATAACTCTTCATGGTTAGAGAGAACCAAGATCCACAAGTGGGCATAAACTCACTATTGCAAAACCAATTCAGCATGGATGACTTGATTCCAAAGCTTCCCAAATCAACTCTAATCAAGGATTAAGCCTAATTTATGATCTTAAAATTCTAATGGAATTTTTAAGCATCATATCCCACGAGTTTGGCACAAGAAATGAAGAAATTCATTGTATAATGCAAGTTGCAAAAGTGAATAGTGAAGAAAGAGAAAAATGGTGGCTACCATCATCAAACCAACAACTATGTATGCTGCAGCCAGTCACCTCCTATCCCCTTAAGCATGATGAAAATTACCCATAGGGTATGGAGAAGCTCTTGTTAGGGTGGCTCAAGGTCAGGAATGGAGATTTGCATTGGTTGGCACAAGGATTTCAAAGTTACAAGGCCAAAGTTGGCATTTTGCAACATTCTGCCCATACCTCTTCTTCAAGAAATATTTATATAAATAGAGAATCATTATCACATCAAAAACACACCAATTACATGCTAAGAACCAGCTGAAACTCTCTCCTTTTCTCAGTTGCAAAGTTCTTGCAAAATCTCACCAAGTTTCCAAAAGTGCACAAAATCTGCGTTGCATTTTCACTTCTCAAACCTTTTCCAAATACTTTCCAACTCAAACCATATTCCAAACAAATCACAAATGATGCACTAGAGCTGTCCAAACCCTCACCTTGGCCATAAACGCATCCAAGCAAAAAGTCAATGGTTGAAAGCTCATTTGTTGACTTTTCTGCATTTTGAAGGAAAGCGTTCAAACCATTGCATTTCCTTGAGCTTTAAGATCTATAACACTTCATAAACAACATATATAAACTGTACATGATGGTTCCACACTTCTATAACAAGGATTGAGTGGGTTGGCTTTGGAAATATTGGGATTTTGGAGGTTTTTCTTCACTTACAAGGCATTCTGCCCACCAACTGGTTTGAGGGTTACTTGGAGCATATATTCATCATCCTTGGAGCATGTTTAGACCTTGAAAGAGCTCTCAAGATCTCTGGTTTTCTTGTTTCTCAAACTTGCTTCAAGAGGTAAGCCTAAAACTCATAAATGTGAACTTTTCACTTGCATTTCACATGCTACCATGACTTCTAGCTATGATTTTGTGTTGTACATTGTTTTAACATGTTTTATGTATGTTATGTGTCATGTATGAACCATTTCTTGCAGAAAAAGATGTAGTTTTTGAACTGTTAAACTCAGGTCACAAACCAGGTCACAAACTAGGCCCAACCTAGTCACTTTTTGCATGATGCATCCAATCTATCAAACCATGTGTGCATTTATTGATTTCTTTTATGCCAACATCTATATATGATGTATATGTGATGTTTGAACACTTGTTTCACCAAGCACACCACTACACAATGCTATCCACGTGTTCTTGCTTTTGGTTGTCACCAAACTTGCCCTAACCTTGATGCTATCAAGTTTTCTTATGGGTTCATGGTATGGAAAAAAATGGTACCACTGAATTCCTTGTTCAAAAATACACAATTTTTACTTTAATTTCACCTCATTTGGTTAAGATTTGACTGAGTTCCAATCCTTCATGCAAATGACCTAAAGTTGCCTTACCTTGTCATGACCTAGTTTTGCCCTCTTGGTGCACCAACTTCCCATGATCATAACTTGCTCATTTTTTAGGCTATTGATGCCATTATTTTTGAAAACTACTCCTTAATATTTCTATTTTTATTGATTCAAGAAAGAATTCAAGGATTGTTATCCTAGAGATACTTTGGTCCACTTGAATAGCATGTGTTTTTTAAGGTTTTTACCTTGGTGTTCTTGAACTTTTTCAACTTGTAACTTGATTTTTCCTGTGATATTTGTCTTGTATTATTCATATATGTTTTTTTTAACATGTTTAAATGTTCAAATATGTTCAGTTCATTTCCTTACCATGTTCATACTTTCTTTTATGAATGTATGTATATATATATATATATATATATATATATATATATATATATATATATATATATATATATATATATATATATATATATATATATATATATATATATATATATATATATATATATATATATATATATATATATATATATATATATATATATATATATATATATATATATATATATATATATATATATATATATATGTGTGTGTGTGTGTGTGTGTGTGTGTGTGTGTGTGTGTGTGTGTGTGTGTGTGTGTGTGTGTGTGTGTGTGTGTGTGTGTGTGTGTGTGTGTGTGTGTGTGTGTGTGTGTGTGTGTGTGTGTGTGAAAATGGCATGTTGAACTTCATATGTGGACTTTGCCATGATTCTTGATGTTGTAACCTCTTGAGTATGCCCATTAAACCTCATTTTACTTGTTTATGTGTCTTTTTAGAACCATAACATGTTTAGGGTTTTGTTTCTTGCCTTTGTGAATGCTTGAATATGCATGGTATACTTTGAATTTCATCTGTGAACTTTGACATGATTCTTGATGTTGTGACCTCTTAAACATGTTTATCATGCTTCATTTTACTTGTTTATGTGTCTTGTTAGAACCATAACATGCTAGAGTTTGATTGTTTACTTGGTTGTTACCATGAAACTTGTTTACTTCTCCCCATGAAATCATGAATTCATGTTTGAACTGTTGTAACATTTCTTGTATTCTTGCTTGTTTGATTGTCATCAATACATGTTTAGTCGGTATTATGTTAATAAATTTGATCTCATTTGATCCTTATAACATGTTTGCTTCAAGTTGTCACTTGTTTACATTAATCTTATTTAAATGTTATAGATGAACTTGTTGTTGTTACACATGTTCTTTACTTGCATTGATGGTTGTTACCTCTATGATTTTTGAGCTTTGTTAAGATGATTAAATGTTGATCTTGATTGTTGTTACATGTTTTTATATGTTCTTGCTTTATTTCTTCAACTTAGTCAAGTTATTCCCCAATGATGAAACTTTTTAGTTCACATCAAGTTGTCTGTATCCCTGTGTCCAAAGGAAAGTCTCTCTATTAACCCTTGGGTCATAGATAGCTCATTACCCTCCCTCTAACTTTGTTAATTCATTTTGAACCCTAACTTAGTTAAGATATAACCTACTAGCCATTAGACTTTGCTTAAGTCTAAAAGACACACCTTTACTAGGAGTGTTCTTCAACTAGAACCCTAGGATAGAGTTGGTCAACTCTATGTAAGAATCATAGTGATGATTACTTACTATTCCCTCTGGCTTTTGTCAAAGTCAATCTTGAGTGTAAAACTTAGAATAAAGAGTTTTGTTAAACTCTACACAAGCATTATTATGTTTGTTCCCCTTTGAACCTTGATCATAATCAGGTGTTTTTTCATCCCTAGTGAGGTGAACTACGATTGCTCTGATTCTATCCTAGTTAGGATACGTAGGCAGAAGATGCCATATATTTTCGAGAAAACTTAGAAACATCTACCTTAGGTGCTTACCCTAGCCCTAATCTCAAACCATATCATAACTATAGCAATTTTATCATACACACACACACAAAAGGTTCCCGTAGATTACTACAGATGTTTAGGATGTGAAATACCTACCCTAGGCATAACCAACCCCCGATCCCCGAATCTCTTAGTGTTGTTGTTATATCGCGCAAAAGGTCTTTCTTTCTTTAACCTTTCCTTTGGATAAATCAAATCCCGGCTGTGAATTTAATGAATTAAGATTCAAGTTAATCAATAGCTTGACATCCTGATTCTCACTGCAAAAGTAACGCCTGACAGATCAAGGATATAAATGTTGGAAACAGATAAGTCAGCCTTGAAAATGGATCACCGTCCACAAGTGGGAAACAAAATTATTAACTCTTGATCTCATTTTCCAATATTCAATCAAGAAAATTCTCATGTCATAGGAGCACTGCTGACTAGACACACCGTTCTTGGCATGGTAACCACACATAGACTCTTGACAATCTTGATAGAAATAGCTTGATACAATGTCCTGACATTCTGATAGACATTGTTTCCTCCTACGATCCAGCCAAAGACACACAACATGCTCCTAACAAAAGGTTTCTCACCAAATTCCTTGACTAGGAAAATCATTAATGATCAGTGTCGCACCCCAAATTTTACCTTTAGATTTAGTGATCATTTGCATTTCATTTTCATCATCTCTGTTTTAGCTAACCGTTAACCAGTTTGCCGAGTTTGTTCATTTTTGCAGGCGTGTCGAAGAAGTTGGAAAATAATTTTGCATGCCATTAAGTTATGTTGAATTCAATTATTACAAGGCCAAATCACTCCTCAAGACGTCTCAATGCATTATTTGGTTTTGTTTGAGGAATTGGATTATTAATTAACGGGTGGAAGAATTTGAATTTGTGGTGATAATATTCAAGAACTCAAGATTAGTTTGCTAATTTGGAATTCAAGTCCAAGGTGTCCATCATAATTTTAAATGTATATCATTTCCAAGGCTAAAATTCAAAGAGTTTACATCTATTGCCAAAGATTACAAGCATGCTAAATTGGGATCTTTACATTACAAAGACAAATTAGAATTTACAAAAGTGGAACATTTCTAATCCTAAACCCAATTTCTAAGTCTTCCAGCCCATTACTTGCAATCTTCAAGACCTGCAAAACAATAATGAAACAATATCAAAAAGGGTCAGAATCATTAAAACGTTAAGGGTTTTGGAACTTAATTTTCAACCCTCAGATTATGGAATCATCATCTGGTTCGGAAGGGCAGCAAAGAATTGCTACCAAACTTCCATTGTTTTTCCAACAACATCAAGTGACTAAAACGAAGGCAATAGTTGTTCTATCCGAAAAATAAGAATAAAGGTTTTTAGAAAAAATGATTTTTTCTGTCCAAACAGCCCACAACAAATCCAACAGCCTCATCATGCCATCAAACAGGATTCCAAAATGGAAGAAAAATTCAACATCATCAACAAAGCCAAGATCTGAAATGGAAACAACCAACTTCATCAATGAAACTGAACATCATTGCCGTCAAGAATATTCCGAAAATGGTAAACTGCCACCATCATCATGACAAAATCCGAAAAATGAAAATCAAACATCACCGTCAAAACCCCAAGTCCGAAAATGGTATCTCCATCATCAATAAAAAATAGAAAGTCCAAATCTAATCCGACAGCATCGATAACCTTCCAAAACAATCATCGACATGTCAAGACATGTTAGTTTTAAAAAAGGAAAAGGTTCAATGTTCTTAAAAATATTTTGGAAGAAAGAGTTATAAAAAGGGATCCGGAAAATCACAAAGACCCTTCAGCGAAAATAATCACAAACAGAACCGAGAAAAATCATAAAAATTCATCACAAGCAGATCCGAAGAAAAACTTCACAAAATCATCAGTTCAAACCCAAATCCATCACAAATCAACCTAAAAGGCTCAGAGAACCCTCATCATTGCCGTTAAAATAGAAACATCATCAACCCACACGAATCCATCAACGAAAAATATCATCAACAAAAATCTGTGAAAACACAAAGAACAAAATCAACGAAACCGTCATGCACCTAAACCAACGAAGCCGGATCAGAACTCATCATCATCGTCTCCGTCAACAAAACATACCGTAGGCCAACATCTCTTAACAACTTTTTGTTTGTTTCTTTTACAGGTCAAAGAGAAGAAGAGAGACGATCGTTGCATGCAAGAAGAAAGAAGAGAGTTTAGAGATCAGAGATAAGAGAGGAAGGGTTCGAGCGGCGCCCCTTTGTGGAGTTAGGGTTTCAAAACCCTCTCCTTTTCTTTTGTGTCTTGGTGTAGCGGGTATGGGTCCTGGGCGTTATGACCCAGGCCCAGCCCGATTTTATTAGTTTTTATTAGTTTATTGGTTTTTTTCTTTTGTAATTTTTAAATAATAAAATATACTAACATACTAACCAACTAACATTAATCTTTTTGAATTAAATTAAAATCTAATATAATTTAATAAAACAAGAAGGAATTTTATAAAAAAAAATATAATTTAGTTTTAATTTAGATTTCGGGTTTAACCTTCATTTCAATATATAAAGGCAAAAACGTTTTATTTAGTTCTTAATTTGAATTTTCTCTTCCTTTTCTTAATAAAAAAATCTTTAAAAAACTTTTTTTTTAAAAACTGATTAATCTAATTTCCTTTTAGTTAATTTAGAACGTTTTAGATTTTAATTAAATCTTTTTGTCGATTAATCCATTCTTCTTAAAAATAATTAAATTTCTTTATTAACTTAAGATTAACCACAATTAGTTTCTAACATCTTTTTAAAACTTAGATCTAAATTTAATTACATAACATTCTCAAAAATAATTAAAAACAAGTAACTGTTTAATTCCTAAATCAAGTCCATTTCACCATTTATTCCTAACTATTTCTCAATTTATCCACTCGAATCTAACTCAATCATCTGCTTATTGTACAGTTACTTACATGCCACATCATTGCTATCATTATCTTTCCATTATCCATTTGCTATTTTCCATTACCATTAACCCGTTTCCGAAGGAAAGGTTTTCCATTTGACCGTTGTGTCAATGCCTTTACCCTCACCCATCCTAGCCTTAGGATCCGAGTTGTCATACTCGTGCTTAGGCGTCTCATCATGGATACATCCTTACCTTTTCCTAAACCTTAAGACGTTAAGTCGCCGTACTCATGCTTAGGCGTCCCTCCGTGGACATCCAACCCCTTTATCCTAGCCTTAGGATTAGGAGTCGCCGCACTCCATGTAAGTTCCCGCCGTGGAATACTTACTTCAACCTTTTCAACTCAACCTACAACGTAGAATCAGAGACGCCGCACTCCAAGTAATCGCTTTCATATGAACGTTTACTTCCCCCTGGAACCTTGACCACAGTCAAGAAGTTCCTCATCTCCCTCTGTGAGGGGAACTACGATTACTCTGATTCCATCCCCTACCTCGGATACGTAGGCATAAGATGCGAGTCTTGGCGAGTATACTTAGGACTAACCCCTTAGGTCCTTCTCTTTACCCTTTAACCCTTAAGCATATAACCATTAGCAATAACATATTTTAAACAAGAGGTTCCTGTAGAGTACTACAGAAGTTTAGGATGCTAATACCTTCCCTAGGCTTAACCAACCCCCGAACCCTAGATGTCTTCTCGCATTGTGTTTACGATGCAAAACTAGGTTTTTCCTTTCTTTAACATTTCCTTCAGATAAATCAAATACCGGTTTTGAATCAAGATTGGGATTCAAATTAATCAATAATTTGATATCCTATTCTCACCGCAACAATCAACCCAAGACAAATGAGCACAAGGTCACACATTACATATCACAACCCAGTAACATAACCATTCTGGCTGAGCAATGTCAAGACATCTTGTCTGATATTCTGCTTTCACTAGATCCAAGCAAAAACTAGGTTGAATGAGATCATGCATGCTTTGTACAGGATGTACCAAAGCAGCTACACAGCAGACAGGTACACAACTCCCCCTGTCACACATAATCAGACACTCCCCATGAAAACTACAACCTTCCTCTAGACATAACGACCTTCTCCAGCTGCAAAGTGAAAATCCTTTAAGGTCCTGATTGTGACCAACATGTCACACTACAATGGGATGACATCAAACTTAATGAACCAAGATTTAAAATAGTTTCTTAATGAAGAACTAGCAGGAGCATACACAGCGGAATAAAAGAAACAACCATCAACCCCAAAACAACTTATTAAGCCATCTTGTCTGACATGACACAACCAGTAGAAGAACTCCACTTGAATTTGTATAACATAAGAATTACAAGGTTCAAACAAAGTGTATTTATGAATACACAAGGAAATGGAAGTACACATCACTTGGTGGAAACACACAATCTTAATCAACATCAGGTGCTCTTCCACCTTTTACCCCTGTCAAAGATCATTATGTACTTCTTGTTGTTGACACTCAATTTTCTTGCCACAACCTTAAGACTTATATTTTTCAAAACAACTCTTTTATCTTGCAGAGCTCTTTTGTTCCATCCCTCAATAAAGGCAACCTTCTTATGCTTATTATGCCTCAGAGAATAGAGGAAAGATACAGTAGCTGTTGCATTTCTTCATACCTGTAGTTGTTATAGATTCTTCATGGAAAAAATATCTAGCCCACTACTTATTTTCTCAAAATCACATTCATCAGCATTGTACAAATCTTTCATCAGGCTATTAATGTTGTGAAAGTAGAACACACCATAACCCTGTGATTCAATGATGCAACTCAAACTCTTCCTTTCTTAAATAATAGGACTCATCCTTATTTCAAACTCAGAGGCAGGGTGTCTTGCAATGAGTTCTTTAGATAGTTATGCCTGAACTCTATCCGAAGGATCTGAAGTTACTTGAGGATCATCTGACCCAATGCTAGAATGATTGCATCTTTCTTCTTCTCTAGTGTACATGGAGAATGTTCCAACATTGTTCTCAACATCTATCCTTTACTCAGTAATTGAATCATCTATTACTACACTACTAGATTCCTCAATCATTTTAATTCTAGAGTTAAAAACTCTATAGGCTTTACTGCTTAAAGAATACTCCAAAAATATCCCTTCATCACTTATAGGAGTTGTTTTACCATTTTGATGTTTGTCAGTTAATACAAAGCATACGTATGAAAGTGTTTGATTGTAGGTTTCCTCCCTTTCCATATCTCATTGATAGTGGTTGAAGTACCTCCTCTTAGTGTGACCTTATTATGAATGTAGCACACAATATTCATAACTCTAGCAAATTCTTGTATTCCTCTGGTCTTCTGTTCAACAATTCCATCCAGCTGAGAAGTGATAAACAAAGAGAATTCATGACTAATATTTTCAAAATCACAAAATTTTGAGAATTTTTCATTCTTAAATTCCTTGTCATGGTCACTTCTAATCTTGACAATCACATTATTCTTTTCCCTCTGAATACTTTTACACAGATCTTTAAAGACTTCAAACAAGTCAGATCTTTCTCTAATAAACTTCATCCACGTAAACCCAAAAACATCATCTATAATCACATAGACATACCTCTTTCCATCCAAGCTTTCTATCTTCATTGGTCTCAACAAATCCATATGAAGCAGTTCCAGCACTCTGGATGTAGCCTACGGTTGTAACATTATGTGAGGCATCATACCCTATTTTCTAATCTCACACTCTCCACAAATTTTCCCTTCTTTAATCTTAAGATCTGGCATTCCTCTAATGGCTCCTACAGACATTATTTCCTTCATTCTTTTGGGATGAAGATGTCAAAGAATCTAATGCCATAACTTCACTTCATCCTCATTGGTTATAGCCCATGTTGAAGAATGAGCAGTGATTTGATGATCCCACAAATAGCAGTTATCCTTGGACCTTATACCTCTCATTAGAACAACACCTTTCTCATCTTTGACTATGCATTCTGATTTTGAAAAATTGACCAACAAGCCTTTATCACAAAGCTAACTAATGTTAATAAGGTTAGCAGTTAATCCTTTCACCAGAACAACATCTTCCAAATTAAGAGATCCTGCACACATCAATCTCCCCACTCCCTTAATTTCTCCTTTAAATCCATCACCAAGTCAGACAGACCCTGAGGCATGAGACCTAATATCCACCAGCAACCTCTGAATCCCCGTCATGTGTCTAGATCATTCACTGTCGAAGTACCGGTCTTCTCTAGTTTACACTCAAGGAGGTGTGAGCCATAAGATTCACATCCCTGTTGATAGACCTTCTTTTCTTACATACTTGATTGGCTTTTGCACGAGTTGAAGATTGTTGCACTCTATATAGCTTATAAAAAAAGGCTTAATGTGACCCTACTCCCCACAGTAATGACACCTCCAAGTTGAGGCTTTAGAGTTTGAAGACACGCCATGTCTGTCAGGATGTTGTAACATGTGGTTAGACATGATAACCATTTTATTATTTTTAGAAGAAAGTAACTCTTCTACAGACTTATTATTCTATTGATCATCAAAAGGATAATCACCTCCTGTATTTCTATACTCTTTCACCATATTATATTCATTACTCATTCTTCTTAATGAGTCTGTCATGTTATTAAGCTTGGACTTTATGAAGGTTACCTCATTCTAAAGATGATGAACACTACAAAGAAGTTATTTCTTCTTATTCTCTAGTAAAACTATGATCTTCCTCTGATTCTCCTCTGTCTTAATATGTTCTTCACACTTGTCACAAGTTTCCTTGTAAGACATATCCAAATTTTCATAAAGGAAATTTTCTTCACACAATGTTTCCTCATCAGCCTATCTACCAGAGAGACATATCCAAATTTTCATAACAGACAACCCTTTATTTTGTTTCTTGATAAAAGTGGGACATTCTGACTTTATGTGACCAAAACCCTTACAGTCATAACATTGAATTCCTTTGCCTTGATTTGACTTCTCTTCAGACCTGGCATTCTTTTAAGAGTCATTGTTATTACTGATGTTGGATGAGATGTTCTTGACACTTGATTTTCCTCTTCTGTCCACCCTTTTTAGAACCTTGTTAAATTGCCTCCCAAGAAGCACATTAGCATTCAATATATCTTCATCTATATCTAGGTCACATTTATCCTCTGAGTCTTTAGCATTTGACACAAAGTTATGCTCTTCTTCTTTTCATCCTTTCCACTGATACCTAATTCAAAAGTTTGAAGAGATCCCATAAGCTCATCAACTTTCATGTTGTTTATGTCTTGAGCTTCTTCAATGGCAGTCATCTTCATGTGAAATCTATATGGAAGAGATCTGGGACTCTTTCTGACCAACTTAGCTTATGAAATCTTCTTCCCCCAGGGAACTTGAGGCATTGGCTATCTCAATAATATTCATGTGAAAATCAGGAATGTTCTCATCCTCCTTCATTTTTAAGTTCTCAAACTTGGTGGTAAAAGTTGTAGTCTTGACATCTTCACCTTAGAAGTTCCTTCATGGGAAGTCTTTAAAATCTCTCAAGCATCTTTAGTAACAGTACAATTATTTATCAACCTGAAGATGTTCATGTCCACCCCATTAAACAGGGCATGCAATGTTTAGAATTTCCTTGAGCTAGCTTGTCATCTTCATCATCCCAGTCTTCCTCAGCCTTCAGCACATCGGTAATATTTGTTAGACGACGGTAATGATCTAAAAGGGGGGTTGAACAGATCACTTATTAAAAACAGAGTCGGCGCTTATTAAGATTTGGATTTTAAAAAGTTTTAAGTGGAAGCGACCGAGGAACTATACTCGTCTAAATGAACCGTAGCCAAAAATATTGGATATACGCAAAGCATATATGGAGTATCGATAAAGATGAGAATTAGAATCAATAGTTTGAACACAAATCAATCAGATTTTGTTCACTTAAAGTTGGGAAGTTTCCAATGTGTGTGAAATATAAACCAATTGAAAAACTGCTGAAGTGTTTGTTTTCACGCAATTAGTCAAACACTTGGTTTGTGAAGCACCTCAAGTAAATTTCAAAAGGTGAATGAAGTGCTATGTTCTTCAATTACGATCAATAGATTGTAATAAAGTTTCTAAAAATAATTCAGCACTAACAAACACCAGAATTTTAATCAACTAATATGTTTGCACACAAACTCAAAATTCAGCAATGAAAATAGTAAAAAGAGAGAACACCAATTTGTTGAGGCAGTTCCGTCGTTGTCCTCGCTCGGGGTACGTCTGCCCTCAATTCTAAAAATAGAATTGAGACCTATATATATAACCAATTGCAAATTGTTTTTACAAGAGAAGCAATAGAATTCATACAATCAAAGCCAAATGTTGATGCTAAGCCTATGCCTTCTCTTCCCTTGATTCAAGATGAATCAAGTCCTTCGAACGTGATGAGTAAACCTCCGATTATGACACCACTTTTGAACAACCCTCTAGTCTTTAACTCTTGCCCGGTTGATTTCAAACACCAACGATTCGAACCCAAACCTTCCTACCATAATCCCCCAGTTAACACTACTAAATAGATAGAACCTCTCGTTCATCAATTACCTTCGCTCGACTGAATCTGTGAAGGAACGATTTGTGCAAAAACCCTAAAATCCAAGATTCATGAAAGACAAAATCCTCAAGGTTTTATTCAAGAAAAACCCACTAATTTCTCAACCCAAATTTGATACACCAATCCTAAGTTTGGATGTTATCACCTCGATGATGCAGAATACACAACAATAATGATACAGTGTAGTTGTTGAGAAATGCAAGAAAGAGGATGAAGATGATGAGAACCAAATCAATGTATATTTTCACTTTTTTGTTTCTTATTATGAAGAATGAACTAACTCAATATATATGCAAAGTTGAAACCAAATAACCAACATAATAGTCACTTAGAATGTTAAGCATAACAGAAATTTTGTGAGAAATGTGCGAGCAATCGACCTAAAACAATGGGAGGGTCGACTTGAGCTCTCCCGAATTCAGGATTATGCAGGAAACAACTCTTTGTGTCGATCAGAATAGGTCCATGCATCGACGGAAAGCACCCCAATTTTGATAAGCACAAATGCACACAGTATGAGTCGACCGAAAGGTCGACGCGAGCTCTCCTGAGAGCAAGACATAAAAATTGACTTCTGTATGAGTCGACCTAAGCATGTTATGAGTCGACTCAAAGCCTCAGAAGTTGCAAAAATGCATATTTTCATATATTTAGCTAGTTCTAAGAGAACCTAATGCATCTCTAACTTGACCAAAATGATCAAACTCATATAGAACAAACATAATGCTCTTTCTATATGTACCTAGACATGTTTTGACAAATGTTTGACACAAGAAAGATAACGTATGCATATGCGACTTGATGATACAGTCCAAAGTAAAAATTTTAAACTATATATGTTTTGACATCATTAAAACAAGTATGACCAAGTATGAGGCACTTTGCCCTCACATACTCTCCCTTTTTTATGATGGCAAAACAGTAGAAACATTGTTGAGCATAATGTGTTGTACCATCCTCCCCCTTACTCCATGCATTTATCTAGAAACGATCTGCACGTTTGATCAATCTTGTAAAAGTGATTTGTTTCTGCTTGATTTTCTTCTCCCCCTTTGATAGCATCAAAAATAAAGAAGATAGAGGTCAATGAAAGACATATTATAATGAGATAATCAAATTCACCAAATTTGCAATAGGATAGTCATTAATAAACATCCACATATAATGAAGTTAATGAAAGGATATAAACTGATAAATAGATAACCATGCAAATGATCAAAAGAAATATGTGCTATTAAAAATTAAAAATGATTCATGTTTTAATAAAACAAACAAACATAAGAAGAGATTAACACTAGAATGCAATGAACAATAGATGAAATGACATGCACAATGATATACAATGATTCCTCAAGGCCTCCACCCCCTAAAGTGATGGCCCCTTCCGTGAAATGGATAGTCATGAGGTGGAGGAAGTTGTTGCTCATCTATCAGTTCTGTATACTCTAGGCAACTCGATTAAGAGTGTTGAAACTGGTAGTGAGAGCACAGTGTTGACCTGTAGCAGATTCAACCATGCCATCAAACTGAACCATCACTGTTATTGTGAATGAGTTGAAGTTATTCGTGTGACCTTGAAGTTGATTCTGCAAATTTGTGAACCGCTCATCCTGGGCAGTGATAAAGTTTTGTTGTTCAAGCTGCATACTCCTCATCAGTTCGAGGAGTTCGTCGTTGTTTTGTTGGGGACGCGGAGGTGATAGAGGCACGTAATTCCAATCTGGGGTCTCTTGATATTCCCAATTCGTTGCTTGAGGCATGTAGTTTTCACCTAATGTAGTCCAGCCTGTGTGTGTCAGGCACCCCATCCTTGTTGTCATCATTTTCCAAATGGGGTGATTGATCTAGCCAACCACTATTATCTTGTTCATCAGTTTCCATGTGAGTTCCACCCTCTTCTCCTCCTTCTTCTTCATCTTCATCACTCTCGTGAGATTCCTGCATATGAGAGCTTGTTGCCTTAAGAATAAATTTTTAGTGAGAATCCCGAGGATCCCAAATATAACCCATCATACTTAGAGTCTTTTGACAAAACTCTTGTTCGGTTGTCACGTTTGTGTAAGGGATATCGGGTACAACCACATTAGCATTATTGAGGACAGATTGGATGAAAGAACCATATGACAGTGCGGTTCCTCTACCAGAGTCTTTCAAAGAGTAGATTCTACTCGCAATGTAGTGAGGCCAGTTAATCTTGATCTTCTTTTTTAGAATGTAAACCAAGTGAACCTCGACTTGGTCAACCGGAGAATAACCACCTTTCTTGGGTCGAAGAATGTGCGAGACAATCCACTATAAAATTCTGTCAACCGGCTTCAACCTACCAGTTGTGACTGATTTCGGAAAAAGGTCGCTAGCGACAATGTCGTCAGCATATGGTTTCTTTAGCATAGAGTTCAAGGCCTCCATGAACTCATACCCGTTCGCGGTTCGAGTATCCTAACCTTAATTAGTGGCTCAGCAGTTAGAAGAGACTATCAAAAAGATTTTTTCACACAGAGTCATTTACATATACCTTATTATATCTAATCTTAGTACTGAAATCAAAACCTTCAAATTTTCCTTGAACACCAGTGTAGAAAATTCTGATCAAGTCCTCATTAATTTATTATCGCATTCCAAAAGTTTGTTGAAATTCTAAGCATCCAGAAATTCAAGTACTTCTTGGATGTGCATTCTTTCAGCAGCTTTTCGATAATAAACATATTATTTGACAATTGATCTCTTACTTAGATTTTTCTCATAAAGTTCAGTGTATTCAGGAGGTAAAAGAGAGAGAGCGGTTACCGGTAGAGCAACTCTAAAAGTACCAGCTTGAGCGAATGGAGCTCTGGTTGTTCTTTTCCCTGTTACTCTTCTTGTAGCCATTAGAGCAATTCTTTGAAGAGGATGAATAGTGAAAATAGAGTTTTTGATATTGATTGGAGAGACTCACTATACTTCTTAACTTGATAGTGAAATTAGGTTTTAAAAGAGACTTTGGGAAGAGGAGATGTAGATAGTAGCCTTGAGTAGGTGCAAAGTACCGATGTAAATGCTAATGATGATGTTGGTTGAATGCATAAAAAAAATTGAATGCATTAAATGGGTCAAGTAATTTGAATGATTCATCAAAAATAGAGGTTTTTCAGCAAAATCGCGCGACGCATCGACGCATACTATGAAAGCAAACATAGTGAGAAATTTTCAAAGTTTGAGTCGACCAAAGGGTCGACCTGAGCAGACCCGATTTTAAAACAAGAAAATTTGTTATTTTGTGAGTCGACCGGACTCTTGTGTAGGTCGACTCATCCAGTTAAAAACAACAGAAATCATCAATTTGAAACATACAAGCATTAAAATGACATAAATATATAGCATACTCAAATATCAAACGTTCAAAGGGATGAAACATTCTTAATCATGCAATAAACATCAATAATAACACATAACTTGATACATCAACTTACATAAATGAGGTGAATATGAAAGTTTGATAATAATGAAAGATAGTACCTCAACCACGATCGATGATAGACGCCCTCACATATGGCTTGGTTACTTCGTTTGTTAGATAAATATATAAACAAAGCATATATATAGAAAGCATGCAATAATGAACTCCTAAACCCGACCCGAGATGTCGAGAATGCCGAGTTCCTTACGGATGTGAAAGAAAGGCTTTGTAGCGAGGGGTTTGTAAAAATATCCGCAAGTTGATTTTTGGTATCAACGTGCTCAAATACCACATCACTTTTCTCCACATGATCCCTAAGGAAATGATGGCCTATTTCGATATGCTTGGTGCATGAATGTAATACGGGGTTCTTGGTTAGATTAATGGCACTGATGTTATCATAAGAGATCAGAACACGCTCAAGCTTTAGATTGAAGTCGAGTAATTGTTGCTTAAGCCATAAGACTAGAGCACAACAACTACCGGCCGCAACGTGTTCCGCTTCGGCTGTTGACAAAGCAACAAAAACTTGCTTTTTGCTATGCCAACTCACCAAAGAATTTGAAAACAGATGATAAGTGCCACTTGTGTTTTTCCTATCTGATTCGCAACCATCAAATTTGGAATCAAAAAAGCCAACCAAGGAACAATCTTTACCCTTGGAATATGATCGCTCCACAAGCGCACGGAAATATCGAAGTAATATAAAAGATTGTCGAACCCACAGAGACCAATGTCAATCTATCGTTATCTATTATTACGGCGTAAAGCTAAGGCTAATGGTTGTCACGATTTTTATTGGTTTCTAAGACTATTAAAGGCGGAATTAAAATTAAGTTTTAATAAAATAATATTAAGGCGGTCGGTATGTAATTATACTAACTTAGGTGGGTCAATCTAACCTAGGCTTATAAAGGTGTCACTTAATCTATTCGGTAGAGATTACCAGTCTAAATACCCTCAACTCACACTCTCGTGGTCTTATATCAGATCTTATCCCCAAAGCCCTATGCCTGCTCTCGCTAGCCCATAAGTGTTTAGAGATAATTTTTGGAAACTAAATAATTCTAATTTATCTTAAAGCGCTCTCGCTGTATTTAATTTAAATGCCTAACTTTAGCTATCTGGTTAAAATCTCACACTCTCGTGGTCTTGACCCAACCTAATACTCTTTTCTTACTCTCGTAACGAAAAGGTCTATTTCAATTAAAAAGTATCAGCCAGAATATTAAGTGATTAATTATTTTAGCCTACGGTTATATTTCACCAGTTAAGTTTGTTATAACTACATACCGCCCTAAGGTTTTTAGCTACTCATCGATGTTGAACCAGACAGAGACAGGGAATTTAATAATAATGTACTCATGGCAGAAAAATAAATAGACATTATAAATAAATCAAATTGCAATATAATAAAAACCTGTAAATCGTACTGATCTTGAATTCTTGAGTAGTCCTCCACAATGTCGGCAGGATTCTACTTTGGCGAGAATTAAAAGGTACAGGAACAAATAAAGCGATACAAATGAAAATAAAAAGGAAAGGAAATGGGAAAATAATGCAAGAACGTAAATTTGGCTTCAATGGGAATTTTGGCAGCACTTCGATACATCGAAGGCTTCCCCTAAAACTCTGAATCTAAGGCCTATTTATAGGAAATAATTCATTCTTCAACTTCCAGAGATCATGGGTGAATTATGGAGGGAGTGGGAGTAACTTCCAGTAGTGGGCAATGAGTGGAGAAAGTGTAGGAGAAAAAGGAGGAAAGTGCTCGTGGCCACTTCTGTCTTGAACGAACTTTTGTTATTTGATGCATGACGGTCGTGACATGGCCGTGACGATCGTGAAGGCTGTGACGGTCGTGACGTGGCCGTGACGATCGTGAAGGCTGTGACGGTCGTGACATGGCCGTGACGACCGTGACAGTCACAAATTCTGTTTTCTGCTATTTTCTGTATTTTTCTTCTCTTTTTCTTTCTTTAGTCCAAATTCTCCCCAATCTGCAAAACAAAGTAAATTAATCATATAATAGAACATAAATCAAGATAAATTAATAAAAGTCACAAATAAATGCATGCAAATCAAGCCAAATAAACGATATGATTTCGCGTTATCAAACATCCCCACACTTAAACCATTGCTTGTCCTCAAGCAATCGACCAACACAGTAAAAAGAAATAAGCATAGTTCGAAACAAAGTCACGACGAAACTCTAATCATACGTGGCTGCTAGGCTAATGTTAGATCGATAGGTACTAAATATTAATACCAAGGATATCGTAACGACACAATTTCAAAAACTCCCTACCTATGCAAACCAATCGGAATCATGCCATTATAACTCAACCTATAACTCATGCTCTCTTTCACCCCATTTCATCATAGTGCAATCACATTAAGCCCGTTATCCATACACATTCATGGCAAGTAGACCTGTTAGTGACTACGATCTCATTATTATTTCACTTTTTTCTGCAAATATGCTTAAGCATCAATTGAACTTAAAGAGTTTGTACCGTTAGGCTAAGTGCTCGGGTGAGGAGCACCTAACTTAGAAGGAACATGTCTTTTTCTTCATAAATTTTTTTCTTTTCTTTCTTAGTTTTATCATTTTAACCTAGAGATCATACACTTATTTGCATCGGTTTCTTACTTAGTGTGTTTAGGATGGTGCTGACTGCTTAAATAAACTACTTAGGGATTACTACAAGAACCTGGAGTTTTAAGGTCTCGGCATAATGGGTACTCAAATTGATTTTGCATATTCAGGGGGTTAAGGTTGTCAGGACGATATCAATTTTATCAAAACTTTCCCAAGTTTTTCTAACATAGCCTAAACAGCCTATATACTTTCGGAGTACTATGTCATGAATCAAAAAGTTTTTGTTGGAGGTTAAAATTTTGAAATTTTGAAATTTTTGGGGAAGTTTGAATAACAGGCGAAAACCACTCATAAAGACTCGACAGCACATGCAAAGATTTTGACATAGCATTAAAAATAGATAAAAACAATAAATCAAACTAAAAGGCAATAAAATGAAAGCGATAGAGTTCCTCCCCCACACTTAAACCAAACATTGTCCTCAATGTTTCAGTAAAAGGTGGAAAAGGAAAGATAGAACCTGTATGAATGCTACTGCTCTTGCTATCCTTGTCTTTGTTGATCACTTCTACTTCGGTGGCGGGCATTTTGAGATACTTTGTTTGTGTAATTCTAGAACCAGCTCATCATGTTGCTCGCGTCAAGAGGAAGTACTCATCATCAGTGTTCCCACCAGCAGCGACACTCGTAGGAATGTCCGTGGGTATAGCTCATCTTCTCAGATCGTCATCTAGAGATTTTTCGCCTAGAAATAGCTAAAGCATAACAAGCGATACATTTCTTTATTTTCTGCAAATTTAAACAAACAAATTAAAATAAAGACCTTGTGGGTTGCCTCCCACACAACGCTTTGTTTAGCGTCGATAGCTCGACGGCTAAGGAGTGCAAGTACTCATGGCGGTTCTTTCGAGAATGGTTCCTCGATCGAACGTTGAATAGTCTTCGGTTTCCATGGCCACTTATCCAGCCATCTCTCATATCCCTCACCTTTTCGTTTCTTTCTTCTGTAGGGTGGTTTCTTGTTTTGAACGGGTGGTGGTGGTTCTGGATCTATTCTGCGTATCAGCTTTTCAAATTTGGGCTTTGTTATTTCATCCACCACCTCAAAAGTTAATCGTACCCTTTTAACAGTAGTAATGACCTTAGTTTCACGGTCCTCAAATTTTCTTTTTCTATGAAGGGCCTTAGACAAAGGTGCATTGGTGTGTATATTTTTCAATACCTCCACATATGTTTTGGATTGGGAGTCTACCTTAACTTCTGCAAGCCTTTGTGGGAAAGAAATAGGTGGGGTATAGGGAGGAGGAGCAACGATACGTGCTTCCTTCTCTACCTCTTCGTCAACCTCCCTTTCGGTTGGTGTCGGTGGATTTTTCTCAATATGTATGCTTTTCTCACCAAAACTCTCCTCAGGCTCATCATCAATCTCCCTAGGATCTTCTATTTGTTCTTCATTAACGGTTGTTACAACATTCACATGTCCTTCTGGGAAGGGTCCTAGAGGTGTTTGTCTAAGCAGGGAGGTTTGAGTCTCCAAAGTCTCGATGTGAGTTGCGAGGGAATCGACAATAACGTTCATCTGCCTAAGGTCTTCATTAATTTGGAGATGTTGTCTTCTAAAATCTTCGTTTTGGAGAGTTTGTGTCTCCACAAAGCGCTCCATCATAGATTCTATCCTAGCGTGAGTAGACGTCTCAATGAATTCTTCTAGTAGTAGTTCGAGGTTGGATGTATCAAAATCTTGCGTTTCCTCAAAACATTGGGAGTCGTCATCATAGAGGGAATTTGGGTGAGAGTGCGTAGTATTGAAATCTTCTAATAATATTTCGAGGTCGGATTTAAGCGGAATTTGTGGTTCCTCGAAATATTGGGGGTGGTAGTTATAATATGGAGGGTGGTAATTATAAGGGAAATATGGGTTATACATAATGATTTAGATAAGAGTGCCTTAGTCTATACTATGCAACAATGGAATCACAATATTGACTGTTGGTCCCCGGCAACGGCGCCAAAAACTTGATCGCTCCGCAAGCGCACGGAAATATCGAAGTAATATAAAAGATTGTCGAACCCACAGAGACCAATGTCAATCTATCGTTATCTATTATTACGGTGTAAAGCTAAGGCTAATGGTTGTCACGATTTTTATTGGTTTCTAAGACTATTAAAGGCGAAATTAAAATTAAGTTTTAATAAAATAATATTAAGGCGGTCGGTATGTAATTATACTAACTTAGGTGGGTCAATCTAACCTAGGCTTATAAAGGTGTCACTTAATCTATTCGGTAGAGATTACCAGTCTAAATACCCTCAACTCACACTCTCGTGGTCTTATATCAGATCTTATCCCCAAAGCCCTATGCCTGCTCTCGCTAGCCCATAAGTGTTTAGAGATAATTTTTGGAAACTAAATAATTCTAATTTATCTTAAAGCGCTCTCGCTGTATTTAATTTAAATGCCTAACTTTAGCTATCTGGTTAAAATCTCACACTCTCGTGGTCTTGACCCAACCTAATACTCTTTTCTTACTCTCGTAACGAAAAGGTCTATTTCAATTAAAAAGTATCAGCCAGAATATTAAGTGATTAATTATTTTAGCCTACGGTTATATTTCACCAGTTAAGTTTGTTATAACTACATACCGCCCTAAGGTTTTTAGCTACTCATCGATGTTGAACCAGACAGAGACAGGGAATTTAATAATAATGTACTCATGGCAGAAAAATAAATAGACATTATAAATAAATCAAATTGCAATATAATAAAAACCTGTAAATCGTACTGATCTTGAATTCTTGAGTAGTCTTCCACAATGTCGGCAGGATTCTACTTTGGCGAGAATTAAAAGGTACAGGAACAAATAAAGCGATACAAATGAAAATAAAAAGGAAAGGAAATGGGAAAATAATGCAAGAACGTAAATTTGGCTTCAATGGGAATTTTGGCAGCACTTCGATACATCGAAGGCTTCCCCTAAAACTCTGAATCTAAGGCCTATTTATAGGAAATAATTCATTCTTCAACTTCCAGAGATCATGGGTGAATTATGGAGGGAGTGGGAGTAACTTCCAGTAGTGGGCAATGAGTGGAGAAAGTGTAGGAGAAAAAGGAGGAAAGTGCTCGTGGCCACTTCTGTCTTGAACGAACTTTTGTTATTTGATGCATGACGATCGTGACATGGCCGTGACGATCGTGAAGGCTATGACGGTCGTGACGTGGCCGTGACGATCGTGAAGGCTGTGACGGTCGTGACATGGCCGTGACGACCGTGACAGTCACAAATTCTGTTTTCTGCTATTTTCTGTATTTTTCTTCTCTTTTTCTTTCTTTAGTCCAAATTCTCCCCAATCTGCAAAACAAAGTAAATTAATCATATAATAGAACATAAATCAAGATAAATTAATAAAAGTCACAAATAAATGCATGCAAATCAAGCCAAATAAACGATATGATTTCGCGTTATCAGAATACCAGAGCCCATACTTTGGAGTACCAGAGAGGTATCTAAGTATGCGTTTTACAACTTTCAAGTGAGATTACTTGGGACATGATTGATACCTTGCACACATGTAAACATTAAACATTACGTCAGGTCGAGATGCGGTAATATAGAGGAGAGAGCAATCATACCTCTATACTTCTTCACCTCCACATCCTTACCATTCTCGTCTCGATTGAGATTTACACATGTAGGCATCGGAGTGTCAATCGCCTTCGAGTTAGCCATGTCAAAATGCTTGAGAAGCTCAAGGAAATATTTTGTCTGGCTCACAAATGTACCCTCTTTTAGTTGTTTGATTTGTAATCCAAGGAAATAGTTGAGCTCCCGCATCATGCTCATCTCGAACTCACCCTACATTAATCTAGAAAACTCCTTGACCATATTCATATTAGCTGATCCAAAAATGATATCATCAACATATATTTGTACCAAGATTACGTGTTTTCCTTGACGTTTAATGAAGATATTTGTGTTAACCTTTCCTCTATAGTACCCTTGATCAAGAAGAAATTTTCTAAGACGATCATACCAAGCCCTAGGGGCTTGTTTGAGCCCTTACAAAGCTCATTTTAACTTATAGATATGATCAGGATACTCATGGGATTCAAACCCAGGAGGTTGGGCAACATAAACGTCTTCATTTATATATCCGTTTAGGAAAGCACTTTTTACATCCATCTGAAATAATTTGAAATCTTTTGCACAAGCGAAAGCAAGCAAAAGGCGTACATCCTCGAGTCAGAAAACCGGCACATAAGTTTCCCCATAGTCGATTCCCTCCTCTTGGTTATACCCTTGCGCGACTAACCGCACCTTTTTGCGTGATATAACTCCATTTTCGTCCAGTTTATTCCTAAACACCCATCGGGTGCCAATTACTCTATGGTTTCGCGGAGGAGGGACAAGCTCCCAAACCTCATTTCTTTTAAATTGATTCAGTTCCTCTTGCATTGATAGGAACCAATGTTCATTGAGTAATGTCTCTTTAGGGTTTTTAGGCTCAACTTGAGAGATGAAAGTAAAGTGATAACAAAATATACTTAGCTTATATCGAGTTGTCACTCCCTTTGAGATATCACCGAGAATGTTGTCGATAGGATGGTCTTTAGAAGACTTCCACACTGGAGGAAGGCCATCGATGTTAGTCGGATGAACCTCCTTAATCTCCTCATGATGGTGATCTTTTTCCTTCTCAACTTTCACTAATTCAGGTTGATCAATTCCTTTCTTAGTGTCTCTGAGTATGTCTTCAGAAGATACACCTGCACTATGAAACGAAATACCTTTTCCAACACTTTTCAAATAAGTTTATCAAAAGTGACATGAACAGATTCTTCAACTATAAGTAAGCTCTTATTGTATATTCTATATGCTTTACTTGATTGAGAGTATCTGAGAAAGATACCTTCATCTGCCTTGGAGTCAAATTTACCTAGACTCTCCTTGCCATTGTTTAACACAAAACACTTACAACCAAAAACATGAAGGTGAGATACATTTGGCTTCCTCCCTTTCGAAAGTTCATACAGAGTCTTGTTAAGAATAGGAAGGATGAGCACCCTATTCAAAACATAACAAGTCATACTAATGGCATTGGTCCAAAAATATTTAGGAAGTCCACTTTCATTGATCATAGTTCTTCCTAACTCTTCCAAAATTCGATTTTTACGTTCCACGACCCCGTTTTGTTGAGGGGTACGCAAAGCGGAAAAATTATGATCAATTTCGTGTCTACCACAATATTGTTCAAAAAGATGATTTTGAAACTCACCTCCATGATCACTTCTAATTGATATAATGTTTGGGTTCAACTTGTTTTGAGAAAGTCTGGCAAATTTTTCAAAGGCGGAGAAAGTATCGCTCTTGCTAGCCAAGAAGATAGTCCAACAAAACCTAGAGAAATCATCGACTATAACAAAACCATAGTAGTTACCACCTAGACTCTTAATTCTAGATGGTCCAAAGAGTTCCATATGAAAAAGTTCAAGAGGTCTCGTAGTTGACATAATGTTTTTAGAATTAAACGAGATCCTTGTTTGCTTCCCCATTTGGCACACATCACATAAGTGATCCTTTGAAAACTTGATTTTGGGTAAGCCAATAACTAGGTCCTTAGAAACTATCTTGTTTAGCAAGTCAAAATTGACATGCGCCAAACGTCTATGCCACAACCATGAGTCCTCACTCATAGTCACGAGACATTTGTCGCTACTCAATGATACTTCACTCAAATCCAGCATATAAACATTATTTACCCTCAAGCCATTAAACGCATCCCCCTTTTATCATTATTTTCAATCATGCAACAATCTTTTGAAAAGGATACTTTGTATCCCTTGTCACATAATTGACTAATGCTTATGAGATTGTGTTTAAGGCCATCAACTAGCAATACATCAGAGATAATAGTAGACGAGGGATTACCTACACTACCTTTTCCAAGTATTGCTCCCTTGTTGTTGTCTCTATAGGTTATAAATCCCTTCTTCTTTGCTACAAAGTCAATGAAGAGAGATATGTCTCCTGTCATATATCTTAAGCATCCACTATCGAGAACCCATCCTCTCTCCGTAGGCTGAAGACAATCAACGAAAATAGGTACCCAATTGTTTATTGGGTCCTTGGTTGTGAGTGAAATCTTGGGTGCATTTAGGCAACCATTGATAAACCCCTTTAGGAACTAAAAATCTCCTAAAGCGACATTTAGCAATGTTGTGATACCTTTTGCAACAATACAAGCAAGTGAGGTTAACCTTTGTATCACTTTTGTTACCTTGATTTTTGATCACATATGTATATTTTTTATAAGGATTAATCATGTTTTTTCTAAAATGTGATCTATCAATAGAAAATGTGATCTTTGATTCTAGATCCTTGTCAAGTTTGAATTTAAGAGTTCTAACCTCTTTTTGCCAAATATGACAAGTATCACACCCAAAGTTTACCCATCTACTTCTTTCTTCCTCAACATCTACCTTTGTTACTTCCACCATGGATGCCTTTAGAGCTTCCAAATCCCTTTTGGAATTGGAGATCTTTTGCTCCAAATGAGTAAAAAATTGCTTGTTTGAGGCCAACCGTTTAAAGGCTTCCTTGGCTTCATGGTGTAAGGTATCAAAGGCAAGTTGTAATTCAGAATGAGACAATCTAGTAGAGTTTTCATATTTAGCATGTCGCACCTTTTTGTTTTTCTTCTTTTGATGAGCAGAGAGACAAAGGTTGACGGACTCTTCTTCATCACTTGAACTATCATCCGCGGATGAGTCACTATCACTTTCCCAAGTGATGTAAGCTCTTCTAGGCTTAACTTGTTTCTTTTATGAGCGATTACTTTCCTTTCCTTTGTCCTTCTTCACCAATGGACAATCCGACTTATAGTGTCCGACTTTTCCATAATTTAAGCACAACCCTCTTGCTTTACTCCCCTTATTTCCTTCATTCTTGGAAGACCTTTATTGTCTTATAAAATTGACGAGATTCTTTTTGGAATGTTGGATACCATTATTCTTTACATAGTGATTGTATCGCTTCACGAACAACCCCATATCCTCATTCGTTTCTTCATCATCATCATCACTCGAGTCGTAATCACTTAGCTCTTTAACGGAGGACTTTGAACAAGAAGCTTTAGAGCTATAGACTTCTTTTCTGTAGTTTTGGTCTTTTCCTTCTTTTCCTTTTTCTCAAATTGCTCGAGACTAAGAAGCACTTACTCATGTTCTTGAAGCTTTCCAAAAAGAGTTGTAAGGTCCAAAGTCATAAGATCATTTGCTTCCTTTATGGATGTGACCTTTGGTTTCCACTCCCTGGTAAGACATCTTAAGATTTTGTTAGTAACAACATCATTGGAAATTGGTCTACCAAGTGAATTTAGTCTATTGATTAAATGATAAAATCTCTTTTGCATATTGGCAATGGTTTCCCCTTGCTTCATGTGAAAGAGATCAAACTCTTGAGTCAAAGTGTTGATTCTAGCTAGTTTGACATCATTATTTCCCTCATGGGCAACTTGAAATGAGTCCCACATAGTCATACAATGTGAAACTCTATAATGTTCATCAACTCCCAAGGAGGAGATCAGAATATTTCTAGCCTTCCAATCGTAATTGTAATTTTTCTCATCTTCATCATTCCATTGTGCTTCAGGCTAAGGCACAACAACGTTATTTTTATCGGTCATGGTAATTTCCATAGAACCGTTCAATATAATGTTCCATACCTTTCTATCAATGGAATTTATATGCATGCACATATAATCTTTCTAGTAACTATAGTTCTCACCGTTGAAAATAGGTGCTCTATTATAAGCCCTTTTTGATTCATTTGCCATATTCTAAGAAGTTAAATGCGAAGCACGGAATGAACCGGTGCTCTTGATACCACTTGTTAGACGACGATAATGATCTAGAAGAGGGTTGAATAGATCACTTATTAAAAATAGAGTCAGCGCTTATTAAGATTTGGATTTTAAAAAGTTTTAAGTGGAAGCGGATGAGGAACTATACTCGTCTAAACGAACTGTTACCAAAAAGATTAGATATACACAAAGCCTATATAGAATACCAATAAAGACGAGAAATAAAATCAATAGTTCGAACACAAATCAATCAGATTTTGTTCACTTAAAGTTGGACATTTCCAATGCGTGTGAAATGTAAACCAATTGAAAAATTGCTCAAGTGTTTGTGCTCACGCAATTAGTCAAAAACTTGGTGTGCGAAGCACCTCAAGTAACTTTCAATAGGTGAATAAGTGATATGTTCTTCGATTACAATCAAAAAATTGTAATGAGGTTTCTAAAAATGTTTCAGCACTAACACACACCAGAATTTTAATCAACTAATATGTTTGCACACAAACTCAAAATTCAGCAATGAAAATAGTAAAAAGAGAGAACACCAATTTGTTGAGGCAGTTCCCCCGCTGTCCTCGCTCAGGGCACGTCTGCCCTCAATTCTAAAAATAGAATTGAGACCTATATATATAACCAGTTGCAAATTGTTTTTACAAGAGAAACAATAGAATTCAAACAATCAAACTCAAATGTTGATGTTGAGCCTATGTCTTATCTTCTCTTGATTCAAGATGAATCAAGTCCTTCGAACACAATGAGTAAACCTCCAATTACGGCACCACCTTTGAACAACCCTCTGGTCTTTAAATCTTGCTCGGCTGAGTTTAAACACCAACAATTCAAACCCAAACCTTCCTACCACAATCCTCCGGTTAACGCTACTAAATTGACAGAACCTCCCATTCTTCAATTACCTTCGCTCGGCTAAATCTGTGAAGGAACGATTTATGCAAAACCCCCAAAATCCAAGATTCTTGAAAGACAAAACCCTTAAGGTTTTTTTCAAGAAAAACCCACTAATTTCTCAACCCAAACTCGATACACCAATCCTAAGTTTGGACGTTATCACCTCGATGATGCAGAATACACAACAAAAATGATAAAGTGTAGTTGTTGAGAAAATGCAAGAAAGAGGATGAAGATGATGAAAACCAAATCAATGTATATTTTCACTTTTCTTGTTTCTTATTGTGAAGAATGAACTAACTCAATAAATATGCAAAGTTGAAACCAAATAACCAACATAATATTCACTTAGAATGTTAAGCATAACAGAAATTCTGTAAGAAACGCGCGAGCGACCGACCTAAAACAAGGGAAGGGTCGACCTGAGCTCTCTCGAATTCAGGATTATGCAGAAAACAACTCTTTTCATTGATCAGAACAGGTCCATGTGTCAATGCAAAGCACCCCAATTTTGACAAGCACAAATGCACACAGTATGAATCGACCGGAGAGTCGACGAGAGCTCTCCTGAGAGCAAGACATGAAAATTGACTTCTGTATGAGTTGACCTAAGCATGCTATGACTCGACTCAAAGACTCAGAACTTGCAAAAATGCAGATTTTCATATATTTAGCTACTTATAAGAGAACCTAATGCATCTCTAACTTGACCAACATGATCAAACTCATATAGAACACACATAGTGCTCTTTCTATATGTACCTAGACATGTTTTGACAAATGTTTAACACAAGAAAGATAACGTATGCATATGCGACTTGATGATACCGTCCAAAGTACATTTTTTAAACTATATATGTTTTGACATCATTAAAACAAGTATAACCAAGTATGAGGCATTTTGACCTCACAATATTACCATCCCCATCTCTAACCATTGGAGGATCCCATCCCTTGACCACAGACTTCCAAGCCTTATTGTCCATAGACTTCAGAAATTCTACCATACATGCCTTCCAATAATCGTAATTGGTTCCGTTAAGGATGGGTGGTCTATTCACAAAATCTCCTTCCTTGTCCATTGCACCAGAAAGTATCTTCCCTAGATCTAAACCAAATACAGAGCAGGATGCTTGCTCTGATACCAATTGAAATTCTGGCATGCAGATATCAGATGTCCTAAGAGATGTTGGGACACTGATATCTATTTAAAACCGAAGGACAAAATATAACAGATTTAGAGGTGCAAAAATTAATAATACGTCAGGGGGATACAAAGCCATGAAGGAAATCCACTATTAGCAGTATCAATTCAAAGTTAAACTCCCTCGTTTACAAATTCTCACTTAATACCTACTCGGTGAAATTTCTACCTAAGACACTCCTAGATATGAGAATTCCCACTCACTTCCTACCAGTCATCAATAGCAGTGATAGATATAACAATACATCAGAAGAAGTCACAATTCACAAACAATACTTGATATTTCTTAAAAGCTTCAATCAAGTAACACACACTCTTGTTTAAAAGCTTAGAGTAGACACTTACAACTCAATAATATCAGTCCAATTCAAGCATCTAGAGGATGAATGAATGACTCACAAGCAGTCTACCTCAATGTATCAAAAGGTACATGAGTGACACAATACAATAACACACTAAAAGAAACTAAAACCCTAAACCCTTATTTGCACACCTGGTTTCTTCAACAATTCTTCCATGCCTACTTTAGGTTTAGTAAGTCTGTTTATATAGTCTTGTGCATAATGGGCTTGGACTCTTCCATTTTGTCGGTTTTAAACCCCCTGCAAAATCCTCTCCACAATAACAAGAACAAATCTTCAAAATTTCCTAAAACGTTTCATCATCCAATTTTAGTGTTTTGTGTACATCTGGAGATACAAAATCTTGTTCCTAGTAGCATCTTCTTGACCTGCGTAAATTACTGAGATATATCCAAGAGAAATATCACAGAATTAAAACAAACCAAATCTATCAAGATTTAAAAGACTCAGAATAGATGTTTTAGTAGAACATGTTCCAACATCTATTAGGACATCTTCTCTCAAGGAGAGTTGAGCAGCATGTTACAATATTACATATGACATCCTGTAGTAAACCATGTTTTAGAAAAATTGTTGTCAATTCATAAACCACAGAACCTTGAAATCCTAAAAACACAGAACTGGCAATCTTCTCCTTGGGCAAAATTTGGCTAAAACAACCTTGGCATAAAGAACTGGAGAGAAATATTAGCAGCAATATCCATAAAAAGACACGCATACTTGGTATAACACCAGAACATATTAGAGACACATGCAACAACACTCAAGAGGATATGCATCCTCACAGAAAGACACACGGAGAGACAGACAACTCTCACACACCAAGATTCTCCAAAAAAATTCTGAAATACAATGTCATGACATTCAGTTTGACATCATAGCTACAAACACACTTAGAGAGCCTAAGCACACAACTAAAATACTCACCCTAAAGGCACGATCGGAAAATTAGATCTTACTCCCCCTTTTAAGTTGCTCCCCTCAAGAGAACAACCAGAACACTTCCCACTCATAGTAAAGCAAACACAACCATACATAGAAATTCTGTAGAGAAAAATAAATTCTTCCAGACATGACATGATGTCAAGACATGTGATATGACATCCTAGCAGCACAGATCATGCTCATGCTCCTCCCCTTGAGTCATTGCCCCTTAAACAAATACCATTACAACATAATAAAACAGCAACATAGCAACATATACTACTACTCCCATACGACAACCAAACACCATTTCTCCCCCTTTTTAGTCATAATTAGATAACAAACTAAGTTATAAATCAAATGAAATAACCAACTCCCCCTCAAATAGTAACCACCCAGTACAATTGCCATGCATCAATAAGAAGAACCAGAACTACTACTGGTAACAAACATTACTTACAAACCTTTCATTCATTAGAAATAGAAAGGACAAAGAAGAAGTAAAAGGTACTTAGTCAAGATTACAACCCAACAACACATATAGTGCATAAAATTAAAATTCAGGGCATAACCCATAAATTGTACATAAACCAAGCAACTAAAATAATCAAGAAAAACCAACAAGGAAATTACTGATGCTCAGGATCCTCATCATCACTAGTAGCAGCATTCCCTTCACTATCATCTTCTTCTTCCTTAGCATCAATTAAGTTCCCCTTATCTCCTTCCTCTGATAAAGCTTTAATAAGACTTTCAAGTTTTATTTTTCTTTTAGTGCAAGCTTTTATAGTCTCATCCAAGTCTTTGCACGTTTCCTTTAACTCAGACAAGATCCTTATTCTTGAGGTTGACCCATTAGCTCCTTTGTTAGATGTCATGATAAGGTCTGCGACATGTGTCCTTTAAAACAACTTATGATGCAGAGGCAAAGGTGTTTTCCTTTTACATGTTTCATCATAGTTAATCAGAATACCAAGGTCCTGACCCAAAATAATACCACAAATCAAATAGGGAAAAGCAATTGGCATTTTGACAGCGAAGGTAGTTGCATGCTTCATTGTTTGATCAAAGCATATGAATTAAAATAAAGGCAGTTTTTGGTACCACCGTATATATAAACCTACCCAACCCAGTAGCATTAGTGGATGTATGATTTGTAGGAACCCAATTAGCAGCTCCAATTCTATGCAGAACAACATATTTAGCACTTAGATTACTTACATACAACTTACCTTTCCTTGGCCAACTCTTCACTTGGTTAGCTGTGATTTCCTTACAAACCATATTATCACTCACTTCAACTTTAGCTTGTTCCTCCTCATTTCTTCCTATGAACCTTATTATGACCTCAGGAGAAAACTCAAAACAATTTCCTTGACATATACCTTCCTATATTCCTTACTCTTCTTATTGTTATAATCAGTAGGAATGTTCACAATGAACTCCTTCAAAAGTATTTCATAACACTTACCAAGTCCAACAACACTTTTCATTAGTCATGCATGTTCAATGAGACTTAAGCATCCTTACACTCAAGGAAATCCTTCCCAAGTTCTTTTTCGAGAGCCATCCTCCTTTGGCACACAAACTTCCATTTCTCAACATTCTCTATAGAGTGAAAATAAATGTTATCAATGGCCACCTCTGGAACATTTAGAGGAATCTTTTTCCCTGCTGCTACCTTTTTGGTGGAAGGCACGATGTCTTGAACATCTGATTCAACATCCACCTCATACTCAGAATCACTAGAAGGGGCTTGCTTCCTTTTTAGAGATTTCTTCTTGGATACAGGGGACACAAATTTGATCCAACTTTTCTCAGGGCCTACACTTGTTATTTTATTTGACGTCTTAGGTTGTTTGCTTGTAGAAGCAAATGTCTTTCCTTTCCTAACCTTTAACCTTTTGGCAATACTGGCAGCTAATTTCGTAGCAAGAGGCTCCTCATCTGAATACAGCTCATCAATATTGGCAGCTTCAATAGTCATCTTCTCAATATTGACTTCCTTATCAGATAACCTTTCTTCATTATCAATCAACATTCCTTCTTCACCAGAATCCTTTTTCTTATTACTAACCAAGTCATATTTAACCGCTTCTTTCTGGGCATTTTTCTCAACAGAAATGAATTTAGTAACAACCTCAATGCGAGGATCTTCTTGAAGTGTTTCAACACATTGAGCAGTTTAAGCCAAGGATGTTGCAACATCTGACACAACACTAGATTTATGTTCCTTCAGAACACTAGAGACAAACATGTGAAGATTTCTGTCAATGGAAATTTTTCATCCTCACTCAAATTAGGGTTTTCTTGAGACGTTTCCACAAGTTGAGCATTTTGGGCCAAAGATGTCTCAACAACTGGCATAACATTGGAATCAGGGTCAGTAGTCACAACTTTAGGTGGTGAGACAAGGATACTTTCATTGATAGTATCTTTAACAATGGTATTCAACTCATATCGACCTAGGTTTGTTTCAGGACTAGGGTTTTCCATACTGACAGACTCAATCACAACAATTACTTATAAGATATCAAATTCTCTTAATTAGAAGTGTGAAAAGAAGAAGATATTGATTCTTTGAACCTGGAAATTGTAATTCATATTTTATGCACAGAAAGTATGAGTCATATTTTATTAATTAATCATACAATTTCTTATTAAATAAAATACTTGAGTGTTTACCCAAACAATGACTTATATTGAACTTAAATGTACACAGTACTTTGACAGCATGCAAAACTTTTTTTTTAATACGTATACTATTGCTTAACCAAAGTATTTAATTAGTGATTAAATGTCATTATCATAGCATCATTTTCAAATTTGAATTACAAATTGTCTTTTTTGAAATTATGTTACAGATTAGCTGGACATCATAATATACAACCAACCATGAAATTGCGCGTCAATTTTTTACTGTTTACTGTCTAATCACCAGGGGAACCTATCCGGCGGCTATAGAAAATAATCATATTACTATTATTAAGCATAGTAAAATAACACATATTGACAAAACATAAAACACATTTTTATGGTCTTATTTTTTTTTTACTAAAGGTCATTTTCTATTATTCTGTGTTTGTAAAAAAAAAGGTGGATAGATAAAAATGACTTTTATGGTTTTTAAAAATATTTTTACTATAGGTCATTTTCTTTAGTCTTATTGGTAGTTTAATCATAGTTAATTGAGACATGACATAAAAAGCAATGGAGGATAATAAATATAAATTGAAATTATTTTAAAAAAAAATTCTTATGTACACCAAAATAAAAATAAAAATAAATCGAGTCATTCAGTATCTCATACTAAATATCTAATTTACTTTGAGAAAAGATAAAGAAAAGAGATATCTACATGCTTTGGATCATGTTTTAATAGTAATCTAATGAGATTTTTATGATCTACTAAGTATGTTAATATTTTTAATGCATCTAGTTAAAGAATTAACTTCTCATTCTTGTTTAGGGCGGATGAACAATTATATTTTGTGTTTGCATTTATTCAAAAAAAAAATTATATTAATCTATTAGATTTTCATTATTTTTGTTGGAAGAATAAACACATCGATGTTAATTTTTACATCATAAAAATAACAAAAATACAATATGTTATTTTAAAACCACAAACAACAGCAACACACATCACATATATTTTTTTTAAACATACAAACAAAAATAGAAGTTCTAAAACTAAAATATTATATATTTCAATCAGAGTGTTCTATACTTTTTTGCTTCCTATCTAATTGTTGTAGAACCCTTTGATAAAATAGCTCGTCCATCTATTTGTAGCGCAAGTTTTCTTTTCTTGAAGATGATCTCAATAATTGTCTCTGATTAATACCTTATACAATACCACAGACACGTCCACCATACTCATTTGTTCAAATAGATTTTACTAATATATCATGGCGTGCTTGTGGAACAAAGGCACCTTCATTATTCTTTTAACTAATGAGTTCTATAATACAAAAAAAGTCCATTACCAAAATAAAGTAACATATAATTAATATTTTTGACAAAAGAATCTACTTACAATCTTCTCAACAACTAAGCGTGTAGCTCTGATGTGTACTCTCCTCCCGACTTTTGTTAGCCTCTCTTCCATTACTCATGGCGTGGTGGTGGAGATGGATTGTGATCAAGACTTAAGGAAGCGTTTTCTAACTCTTATTGTCTTTGCTTTATTTTTTGAAATCATCATTATATCAAATTATTCATATTCTACAAGAGACAATCTATGTGTATGTATGTTTAGCCATATTTTCCTTTATCTTTGGACTCTTATCCTATTATAAACATAGTGAATTTTTTAATTTGTTGGGATGTATCATAAAAGAAAGTTTAAGGGTCGATCCAAAACAGGGAAATGTCATTGTAAATTGCATACCGACGAAAGTTGGAATGATGACGAAGACAATCACGATATTCAAACTCCAATGATTCATAAGACCAACAAAGAATGTGTTGAGTATGCTCCTGACCACCATATTCAACCAACATGTATGCCATCCATAACACACACTCCAAAGCTGACCACAAGGAATTCAAATTCAAGCCAATTGTCCAAGACCAACAAACAAAATTATTCATGTCTTTTCTCTATAACTCGTGATCTAAGATTAATCATTATTGTTCTTTCTCAGCCAAAACAAGATCAAAGACAAGTCATAATCTAGCTTCGCCCATAAAGGGTTGAGAGGAGGGAACCGTTGCATGTTGGGGAAAGGCTCTATGTGGATTGGACCTGATCACCCTAATCATAAGCATTTAGGCAAACCAAAAATTGGATCCAACTTAGAGGCATTGATAAGTGTGTTTTGTATCGTTTTTATTAGCATATTTTCGCATCATTTTATTATGTTTCGCTTAATTTTCCTTGCTTTTTCTAAATTTTATGCTTGAGTATTATGTTTCTGTCATTTTAAGGTCCATATGATCGTGCCAGAAGAAAAGGGGATCAAATAAGGTGAAAATCAATGAAAAGCGCAGAATCAAGAAGTCTTTAGTACAAAGACTAAAGGTCTGTTATGGGCGCCCGTAACGCGTGTTACAGCCCGTAATAGCTTGCCTGAAGATCCCTCTCTTTTCACATGCCTGGGCCATAAACCTGAAGCCTGTTACGGCCGCCCGTAAAGCATATTACGACTCATAACAGGAGTGCGAAAAATGCAATTTTTATTTCCTTTCTTGACGTGATTAGTGGCGATTTCAAATTTCCAACACTTGGCTGATATTGATGGATTGGATATTACTAGGGCATTAAGTAAAATTTATTGTTTAGTTTTTATTTTGAAGGCCATTAAACTCATATAGGCTGTAGGTGTTTTGGGCAAGAAGTTCTTATAGTACTTTTGGGAATTTATCTGCAAAACTTAACTGTAAAAGTATCTTTGGATCATTTTGATCTTACTTTCTATTGCAATCAATTTTATTCAGGTTATTCTATTCCTTTTTATTGCTTCCATACTTGTTATGAATTGTATGTATTCTTTGACAATGTATTTTCTCACCATGAGTGAGTAGTCCTTTAAGGATTAAGGGTCATGAGACCTAACTCATGACTCTCTGTATGATAATTTGTTTATGATACAAGGGTTGAAGCATTTTTATTTTGAAAGTATGAGTTTTTATTTAACTTTGTTACAAAAGTAAAAAGTTCTTAGGTATTTGATAATGTTCCAAAAGGACTCGTATCGATACCCGAAAATAGATTTTTAACCAACCAATTATGGTGTTACGAAAGTATTTAGAAGAGGTTGAGAAATGTTCCTTTACAATAGATTGCACAATAACAATGAGGTTTCGATAAATAAATTCGAATAAAAGAAAGATGACAAATTATTTATCAAAACCAAGATAACACACTGGCGAAAGCAAGTGTTATCTACAAAATCTATTTTTCTATAATTGTTGTGAAAATCCTTGTAGTAGACTAATTTTATCATATAGAGATGTTAGAGTGAGGGATTGTGATCCTAAATCCTGTTTGTTTTGAATTTTTTTTCTAACTTTTAGTCATTTAAGCTATTTTCAAAAGTGCTTATTCAAATAAGTTGTTTTAGCTTAAGGGCTTTTTCACTTAAGTTTGTCTATTTTCAACCATTTGATTGCCCTAGATTTGCATCGATAGAATAGAAACCGATAGTTAACCATTGGTCCTTGTGGTTCGACATTCTTTTTACTACTCTGACAGTAGATGTGCACTTGCAGCGTGTCATGTTTTTGGCGCCGTTGTCGGGGTCAAATTGCGTTAATACTGGAATTTTATTTGATCATGGTAGAGACTATGGTCTTATTTTCTTATTTATACGAAGAGCGTGTTCTGCTGATATTTCAGTTGAACCCGTTGAAGAAATCGAGCATTTCTTGCAAGAGTAACGTCGAGCTCAGAGACAGCTTGTGATGGCTGCCCTTGTCGTGGATAACAAACCTTTGAAAGACTACGCGATTCCTACCGACGAGGAACTGCATTATAGCCTTGTGCATCCGCCTATTAAGGCAAACAATTTTGAGCTTAAGCCGTCATTGATAGGTATGGTTCAACAGAACCAATTTTCTCACTATGTCAAAAAAGACCTTTAGCAGCACTTAAAAGCGCTGCCTAAAGTGGCGCTGCTGTAGGTAAAGGAAACACTTTTTTTTAAACGCAAAAGCGCTCGGTTCTTTATAAAAGTGCTCTCCAATGTCACCTTTAGGAAACACGTTTTGATAAAATGTGCTCCCCCCCCCCCCCCCCCCCCGTTTGGAAGCGCTTTTGAAAAGCGCTGTCTAATGTATTGTTTCCTCAAATTTTTAGCAGCGCTTTTAAAGGAAAAACACTCACTTTCCCCCCTTTTAGGTAGCGCTTTTGAAAGCGCTTTCTAATGTATTGGTTTTACTAGCACTTTTAAATGAAAAGCGTTCTCTTTGCAGCGATTTTCAAAAGCGCTTTCTAATATATATTTTGTTGAGGTTTTAGCAGCGCTTTTCTGTAAAAGCGCTGGCTTAGATCCACTTTTGGCATCGCTTTTCTTAGAATGCGCTTTCTTTTATTTACGTTAATGGACGTTTTCAAAAGCACTTTTTATGGAAGCCTTTTTTTGTTAGAAGCGCTATCTATTGTGCATTTTTTTAAGAAGCGTTTTTTGTTAAAATCGTTGGCATAAGTCTTATTTTTTACTTATAAAATAGAATCACAAACCATATAGGCCTTATATACCTTTATAATTCAACACATAAACCTGCTTATAACCATTATAATTCAACATAAGCCTTTATTTCAACACATAGGCTATATATCATTATAATTCAACACATAAACCTGCTTATAACCAATAATTCAACACAACTTTATAATTCAACACATAAACCTGCTTAATTCAACACAAACCTCATAACCATTATAATTCAACACATAAACCTGTTTAATTCAACAGAAACCTCATAACCATTATAATTTAGCACAAACCTCCATAATTCTAATAAGACATATCCACTTCCAAAACCTTTAACTTCTAAATATTCATTATACATAATTAAAAGTTCCATCAATTCACAATAACTTATAGAAGTATATATACAACAACTTGCAAAATTATACAACAATTTCCAGAATTATTCCTATTCAATAGTACAAAACATCACAATAACTAAAATCTCTAAAGACCATAAACTTCACACAAAATAAAGAAATACAATATATGCCTTATATAATTCTCGTCTCAAGAATGTATTGACACCAATCCTCCTTAATTTCTTCCAGTTTATCTTTTGAGTAAGTAGCACACTTGAATTCATCAAAGTACTACATAATATAACATAATATGCATGATTTAGTTAAAACTAATTAATATTAGATGAAGTATATATCCGCTAAATATTAAAATAAATCCTAACTTATAAATCCATACCATGTTTGGAATCTCTATTTGACCTAAATGAAGAGTTTCTTTCATAAACCTAAATATAAAATAACCGCAATCTATACCATTACGCCGGTGAGGACACTACACATAGAAAAAATGAAAACGAATATTTAGAATAATCTCACATAATAAATAAATATACACACAAATATTCAGAACAATCTCATCACTTATGTATCAACCATCTTCTTCATATCTGAGTATTTATTTTGATCACCATCTAACGAATCCAGATAATATACTATTTGTCTTATCAAATTAATCACAACCAACAACCAGTGTCCGCTGTAAAATAATACAAAAGTTTAGATGGAAATTTTCTATACAACGGCAAAAAACGAATAATTATAATCAATGAAATTAGAATGAATGCTAACCCATGGCCAGTATTATATGGAAAAAATACAACTTTTATGTATCTTTGTTGGCTATAAATGTATCGACTAAGTAATTTTGGAGTGCATCTGGACTTTGTTCGATTAACCGTGCGTTGATACAGCTGGCAGATAAGAATGAGAATCTGTCTGTCAATTGGCGGGAGCATCAATTTGTCATACAAGAACCTTAAATAAAAACATAATCAAAATTAGAATATTCATTGAAATGAGTAAATAAATTGTTCAATTATTTAAACAAAACTGATCGGAGTACCTGATGTATGAATGCATAACACCGATGCCTAATTCAGAATGTTGAAAAATCTGATCCAAATCCTCTTTAGCAATTATTTCGGTATAAGCAAACCTAAAAATACCTTCCTCCATAGGTATTTCTTGAATACCACCTTCCATCACATCTGTTGTTCCTAAGTATGTTTCAAGACACAATCTAAATCGAGGAACAAATGCTTTTTTAGGCCCGGTCTTTGCAAGATGCTTTTTTTGGACACATTGCTAAATTCAGGCGTGATATTCTTGCTGACTTGTTGCAACTCTTGAGCATGAATCTAAAAATCATATAAGTTAAGTAATTAATGTATAAGATTATGAAGCATTTGAATTTAGAGAATATAATATAATTGACACTTTATATGCATATATATAAATGTACCTGTTTTTATGATGCAACTGACCCGGTTTGCCGCACAGTCTCCTTATCTTTTGATTTGGATTTTGTAGGAGTCTAAGATTACCATGTAAATAAAAGGTACGTAAATGTAATATAATGTACATGCATGGCTTGTAAAACATTTGAATACTAAAAGGTTCATAATGGTGATCAATATACCTCATCGTCTATGAAAATGAGGTTTGACGATCATGCAACATACGATCTTATTACGTCTCCCACCAATGTTGCATCTGAAACATCGTATAGTATAGGTAATAACGCATCCCCCTCTAAAGTAATATCAATCAAAACTTTTAAAAATCCAGCAGGGAGCGATTTATGGTGAAGTAAGTCTCCCAAAGTGTTATGCACTTTTCCCTTGCCTACCATGTGATAAGTCAGTAACGATAAATAGAGCTGACAAGGTGAAATGCCCTAAACCAATAATAAATATGATTAAGTACGTAAATATGGCAATTAAAAAAATTGTGATAAATTAATTTCAAGTTAATATATATAATTACCTCGGAAAGTTTCTGTTGAAAATTACAATTGATACTATCTTTCACTAGTATCTTTAAATTATGAACCGCGCCTTTCTGACATATATCTTTCTTTATCCTTTTGCAATTCACAAATTTAAGATTTTAATTCCTCCAACAATTCCCTTACCCCTCACACGACCAGAATACTCAGGAACATTTAATACACGACTTTGTATGCTCCTGCAATCAAGGTCTTCATCTGGAGTTAAGGACTGAGATAGATTCTCCTTAAATTCATATGCATATAGAAAAATATTAGTGGGGATTAAAAAGCATAAATATTATATATTAATGAACTTTTGATTTTATTAATGTTATACTTACACATTGCTCAAAAACTTGTTGAACATCTTCTTGAACAGCTCCATTCTTACCCACACGAGCAACCTTCCACAAAACATATTCCAGAAGAGATTTTTCTTCACTTTTCTCCTCTTCTAACTACACATTAAGACAAATATTAAGATCAATTATAACGTACATGTTCCGGAAGAGATGTGCACTTTTCTCCTCTTCTAAGTATATCATTGTAAAGCATTTATATATACTTACTATTCTTTGATGTAAGCACGCATATCCCAAATGCCCTTTTTGTATAGATACGTGAGTTTTGATGCTTGTTGGCGATTTATGCCACTCACAGCCTAGATAAAAAAGTTTAAGTCATATCAGAACACATGTGTAACAAGGATATATATTATACAATGTTCATGATAAGTAAAAATTACATGGAATTCTTGGTTCTTCGTTTGGCAACAAAAGTTTCCCATTCTTCAGGTGAAATCAAATCTGCATACTTATTTAGACGTTCTGATTCAACAAAATTTCCATCAGAATCCTTAAGAAACTTGTTCGTTAAAAATGCTAGAAACCCTCTAAGTCTTTTTCCGGCCAATTGAAGACAATATTTTTTCCGATCGTCACCAATGTTAAAAGACCTTTGCAAACAAATTAATATACATAAAGTGTGTTAGTATAAGTAATTTAAAGACATAATCACCGAAAAAAACAAATAACTTCACATATCATACCTATATCTCACTCCATATTTTTTCTTTAGCGGGTTTCAACGATGGAGTTCTCCAATTATCACAAGTGATTAGAATTTGCGAACGAACAAGTGCCCTAATATAACTTGTCAACATTGCACCGTTAGGCTCAACTAATTCTTTCATCTGCATGCCAATTCAAGTGTTTTGCATCGGTTTCACTATGAAACATGCGTCTAAATCTCAGAATTATAGGAAAATACCATAAGACTTTTGCTGGAGACAATTTTTTCTTATATCGAGAGAGACCACATTTAGGGCACTCATTCAACGATGCATATTCATTTCGAAACAAAATGCAATCATTTTGACAAGCATGTATCTTATCAAAGCTCATGCCAATAGAGCACAACATTTTTTTTGGCCTCATAGGTTCGATTGGGAAGAATATTATCATCTGGAAGCATCTCTTTCGTAAGGGCTAATAACTCTTGAAACTTTTATCCGACCATCTATTACCTGCCTTTGAGTTGTACAACTTTAATACCACAGACAATCTTATGAATGTATTGCATCCTTTATACAATGGTTTCTCTGCATCACTTACTAACCTCTCAAACATTTTGGGACAATCCTGAAGATCTTCTTCAAGTGCTTCTGCAATCTCTTCGACTCGATCACAATTGTATGTATCTGTGCCATTGTTCTTTGAAGCATAGGTCCTATTATCCCTCGGTTCAACATTCTCGTTACATATCTCACCATGTAATATTCAACATGTATAACTTCGATCAATTCCATGCCTCTTTAAATGTGATTCTAACTGAACTGCGTTAATCTGACGCCCATAACAGCAACCTAAGCAAGGACATCTGATCCGACTGGGGTCTTTGGAGTGTTCAACAGAAAACTTAACGAATTATGATACCCCATCCTCGTACTCTTTTGAAAATCGATTGGAAGACATCCATTTTTTATCCATGGTTTTTACTAAGTAAGTTAAACAAAAACACTAATTATTCATGCAAATATAGCTACCGAACAATTATAGCAAACCTGTAAATTCAATCACACTTAATGTTTTAACTCAAGTAAGTCACAAAAAATTATCAATTCGAGCGTAAATCAATCACCAAAATTATCAAATCCACATTTAAATTACCAAATATAACAACTTCATCACTTAAGTTCAAACAATCAACAACATCACAATATTTAACAATTTGTTCACGAATGTCATTCAAGTTTCAATCAACAATATCACCAATTATAAAAAATAAATTCACAATGTCATCACTATTCACTATCTTCAACATTAATCATTAACAATTAATTTCATTATCATTTTCAATAAAAAAATTCGATCAAGACAAAGTAATTATCACTATTCATCATCACTAACATTCAACATTAACTTATAAAATTATTAACACCAAAACTCAAAAGAAATTCACCACAAATATCACTATTCATCATCTTGAACCTTACTACAACAATGACACTCAAACTTCCATTGAAGTCAAATAACAAGAACATCACAATGTAAACAAATAAACAAATAAAAAATTAAACAAATAAAAAAAATACCATGCAAATAACCTTGAAAATGAAGAAAATGAAAAAAAAAAATGAAGAAATACCTTCAAAAATGGTGGAGTGCGGCCGCCGGAGTCGAACAGTGAAAAAGGAGATAACTGCAGATGGAGGATGCTACGGCAGAGAGAGTGGCGAGCGACGAAGCGCGGCTGGACGGAGGAAGAAATGGAGGTCGGAGGTCTGGTAGGGTTCGGAACAGTGTGGCTGGGAGTGAGAGTGAAACATAATGCGTGCTAAATGTAAGAAGCGGCATATGAATTCTGTTTTAATTTTAGAAAAATAACCTATAACAACGCTTTTTAAAAGCACTTTATTTTCCCCCTATAGCAACGCTTTCCCTTAAAAAGCGCTTTCATATGCTAGCCCTTTAGCAGCGCTTTTGAAAAGCGTTGTCTAAGGTGTAACCTAGACACCCCCTATAGCAACTCTTTTTTAAAGCGCTTTCTAATGTTGGGCTATAGCAGCGCTTTCTATTGGTTACTTACGTATGACCTTTAGCAGCGCTTTCTAAAGGCATACTTTAGCAGTGCATTTTTCCCTTGTTTTTTTATATAAAAAATTAAATTTTTTTTAAAACTTTTAGCAGCGCTTTTGGGGAAAAGCGTTGTCTTTGTAGTTCGAACTGCAGTAAAGTGGCAAGAAGCAAAAATTTAGTTTTGAAGGAATTCCCTTAGATACTTATATCATCTCCACAGGGATCGGTGCAACGAAAGAACGTCGTTCAATGGTCTCTAAATTTCTAAGCTTGTTGTTTAAAAGGTTTGGTTTAAAAGGTTCAAGGAACCATGAATAAAAGGCAAAAAATATAAAGACGGAAAATATAAAGTAAAGACTGAAATATAAATGGAGCCTTGTTGGGATTGGATCTCATCAATTGATAACACATGTATTCTTCTGATCATGTTAAACACAACTCAATCATTCGTCTAATATACTCATTCTACTTAATCAACACAATAAAATAGAAGATACAATGAATATCAACTTACAAAACCATGTCAAAAGTTTATTCATTGATAAATGAAAATCTTATATCAAAGATGTGAAAAGGTTTTGTCAAGACCCACAAATAAGCAATCAAAGATAATCAATCAATAGAGAATCCAAACTAGTTCACAAACATATATTAGATGAAATACATAAGGTATCAAAAGATTACATCCAAACCCCAACAAGAGATCAAAGATCTTACCTCCTCCCTCTTAGGGTTTTGTATTTCTCTCTCTAAAATAAACTTGAAATGAAGAGAGATAAATTTTGATGTAAAAAATATAACCCTTTTTTCCTAAAACGCAAGAAAAGTACTTATATAGTACATTCAGCATCTGTCTTGTTCGCACTGCGAATAGATCCTTCGCCTAGCAAACATTAAATTAGGCACCTTAGGTGCCTCTGAACAGTTAAACCGTCCTTGAGAAATATCTAAACTTCGATGTGTGAGCAATTCTTCGCATTGCGAACCATCTCGCTACAAGTTCGCATAACAAGTTTCAGTTTCTTTTCTCTCTGAGTGAACAGTACACAGTCTCCCAAGGGTCTTCGCTGGCAAGTTCGCTGTGCAAAGTTGGTGATGATTTTTCTGGTGAAGTTCGCTAGGAGCTTCCCACGGCGAACTTATTGATGATTTTTTACTGTCTTGGTTTCCTTGCCCAAGTTCTTGTTGTCGCTACCGCGAAAATAAGGTGCCGGCAAAACAGAAGAGTCGCCACCTTTCGTTATTTATCCCACAGAACGGGAAAGGAAACGATCGGAAAAACCTGACGAAATGGTCTAAGACAAGGTCATCACAACCATTGTCTGGGTTCGGGAGTCGGTTACGCAAGGGGAAGGTATTAGCACCCCTCACGTCCATCGTACTCGATGGGATCCACGCTTGTTGGTTTGTCTACGGGTGAAAAAACAATCTATCTACGGCTGCTAAAGCTAAACGGAAAGAAACTGACTCGATAGAGCATCGCACTCTATGCCTACGTATTCCCTCGTGCAATGGGAAAGTCAGAGTCAACGTAGTTCGGGAAACTACGGGTTACGGGTGGGGGAAGGTGGCTCGCCAATACATCAGCACTGTGCCTACGTACTCTCAACAGGCATGAGAGATCAGAGCTTACATAGTTCAGGCTAACTACGGCTAGACAGGGTGTTCTCGATCACACAGGGGTGAGAGAAAGGATTGACGATACTAGCGTGCGCATTCTAGCAGTTAGGTGTATTGCTGCTCGACCATTGGAGACTTAGGCGTTACCTGTTTGCGGTAGAACGAACGTAGTATGTCGGGTTTAAAGGTATGGGAACCTACGGGACTTAGAGCTACAGTCTGGCCTCAATTGCGCTAGGGCAAGAGAAAGGAAAATATTAGTCGTTAGCGGGAAAGTCTCGATCGCACGGCAGCGAGAGAACAGAGAAGTTAGTTGTTAGTGTGCTCGCTAGGATATCGCATCCTATGCCTATATATTCTCATCTGGTACGAGAAATCAGAGCAGCTGTAGTTCAGCCAACTACAACAAAACGAGGAAAAGGGAGAAGGGAGCTCGCTAGGATATCGCATCATATGCCTACGTACTCTCGTCTGGCACGAGAGATCAGAGCAAACGTAGTTCGACGCTACGGGGAATGAGTCTCGATTGCACATGGGCAAGAGAAGGGATCTCAATCGCCTGAACGCGAGAGAAAAGGGTTTCGATCGCACGGGGGCGAGAACAAAGAGGAAGTAGGCTCGACGCCTAAACGGGAAGGAACTCGGGACACACACGCAAGAACCTAATACGTAGGAGCGAGTGCGTCGTATATCACCCAAGGGATATATACTAAACATCCTAAACAATCGAGGGGAAACCGCTCGATTGTCATTTCCCACGTATCTAACTCTACGGCTCACAACACTCGACGGTTGCGCGGAAACTTGAATAAGAAAGATGATATCGAACGAAGCGGCTCCGTTGGCTCCTGACATGTGCGCAAGCTCCATTCCAATCTTCTCCTTTTTGGATCCTTGATGAGGACGCTCGAATCAGGAACAATGTAACGCTTAGACCGTCATGGTTCGACTTATACGAGAAATCGAACTCTCAGAGGTAGCGTATTGATATCCGTGTCAAAGACAAGATAGAGAAATGATATCGAAAATCATTCTCCAATTGAATCATGTCACACAGTCAGCCAAAAATAAAATCGGAGTACAATCAGATGACAGGAGAGAAGATAGGAGAGAAATCCACTACCAAATGGAAATAATATGCTACTCCTAAAATACGGCAATTAATTTCTAATAGAAAACATTCTAAAGAAATATAAAGGAAATTGCATACTGAAAAAAATAGAATAAAATCCTATGCACAATATTCTATAATTTGCTATAAAGAAAATAGAATGAAAAATTCTATACTAAAATCTCTATAATATCCTAAAAACAATAGAATATAAATTCTATACTAAAATCTATAGTAAAAATATGCATAAGAATATAATATCTAAACTATGACTATAGTCCCTAAAAAAATAGAAAAATAAAACTACTCTCTATTACAATCAAACATCCAATACAAGAGAAATTAAAAATGTAAGGAAAGGGGGTACATCAGCATAACAGGGGAGTAAGCCTGAAAAAAAAAACACTTGAGCCCAAGCCCACAATACATTTGCAGCCAAAAACGGAGGGGGCGTGATAGTAAACTGGGAGGTGTAGACTTCAGAAATCAGTTGGGCCTAGCCCAACAAGAATCAAAACAACCAAACAGAAAATGGAGGGTGAATATGGAAGCGGGGGGTGCGGACATGGAAAAAGGGAGTACAGCCAAGTAAGTGAACGTTGGACCCAGCCCATCAACAATCAAAACAGAAAAATACACGGAGGGTGCAAGTAGAATTTTGGGGGGTGTAGGCCTCAACAAGAACCATTGACAATTGGGCCAAAAACGGAGGCCCGCTCTTCCAATCTGAGGAGTCCACGAGAGCCCTCTCTTCTCTCCGTTGCCGTTTCAGCCTCCGTTCACTTCTCTCCTTCTTTCAACTCTTTCTTCCTTGCTTCATACTCGCAAACCAAACAACACTTCTCCTTCGCAAATATGTCTCCACAGATCTTGAACAAAACGCCATACCTGCAACTATGTCCGTCGAAACTCGCTGGGAAAAGAAAGGTTGAAATTCGTGGTTACATGTTGGTAGCGAGGTCCGGCTCGCATTTTAGTTGATGGATTGATGAACACTCGAAGGCATCCCTTGAAGATTATGGAGTTTCTTGATCGGATGAGTGCTCTTGAGGTCCTGAAGGTTGTTAGAGGATCTTCGAAGGATCTTGATGCATGCTGAAGGTTTCTGGAAATTGGATGCGCGTTTGACGATCTGAAGGTTCATGAGCGAATCTTGATGCGAGGATGATGAACGTAAATCAGAAGGCGTTCGCAAGTTCAAGATCAATGATCGAAAATCATCATTGTGAGTTTCTGGAAAATTTGTATGAAGTTCATACGATCATCTGGAAAATAAAGAAGATCGAGGATGAACATTTGAAAGAAAATCTGGCGAAACTGATGAAGGTTCTTGAAAAAATTGGAAAACGTATTGATGAAGGTGGACGTTCTTGAAGGATCAGATGAACGAAGGTGATGAACATTGCCGGAAAACAGATGAAGGCTTACAAATTATTGATGAAGATCTTGAAGAGGGATGAAAATCTGTACAAATTTGGATGAATATTTGAGTTTGTTAATGAAGTTGCTGGAAAACGGATGAATTTAGGATGAAGATTGTAAAGAAACTGGAAAAATGTATGAATGTTCTTGGGTTTCCGGTGAGATTCATGACGTTTCGGGTGAAGTTCCGGTCGTGTTTGCACCATAAGATTTCTCCGGCAAGGTGTGAGTTGTTTGCATGCGAGGGATGGGGGAGCACCACCTCACGGACGCGTGGCGTGCAGAGACGGAGAGAGAGAATGGTTGGGGTGAGGTGTCAGCAAGATGGAGTGAGTGGGGTCATGTGGCAGTCTCTGAGAGAGTGGAGGGTGATACGTGGCCAGCCAAGAGAGAGAGTACTGCATGTCTATTTTATATAATGACATGTGGCGGACTGAGCTGACTGGGCCTCCAAAAGCAGACATGTGGCCCACGAAATGCATTAATAGACTAATAAAACTGGGTTAATAGCCGCAATTAAAACTGTTAATGGACTAGTTAGGGACTGATTAAAGCAAAACGAAAATTAATACTAGTTAACTAAAAACTGCTAATTAAAATCTATCCTAATCAATTAATCCTAAGTAAACTAAAAACACCTAACAAAGAATTAATGAACCTAATATATTCTAAAACAAATTATTTTCTAAAACTAAAGAAAATCTAATAATTTCTAAAACAAATCAAATGTTCTGAAAAGATTTAAACTATTAATATCTATTAATGTTCTAAAAAATGAAATATTCTAAAAAATAGAAAATTGCTATTAAAAATCTATTAATATCTAAAAATAGAAAATTAAATCTAAAAACAATTAAATCCATTAAAAATCTAAATCCTATGCTAAAAGATGGGAGATAAATTCAAGAAGAATCAAACCGGCGAACACATAAATGCGAGAACGCAACAGGATGAGCGGCAAACGTACAGACACTGAGATATCCTCAAAAATAACAGCGTAGGCTGAAAACACCGGGACGAGCACAAATCCCAAAATAAATCCTCGCATTCGAAACGGTATGAAACTGCCTTAAACGCCAGGGGAGGGCTGTAATCCCGATAAAGTCAATCTGACTGAAAAAATGCAATGTAGGCGGTATGCTAATGTAAATGCAAAATGAGTCGAAACATAAGTCAAATACAACCAATTGGTTGGTCAAATTTTAGGGTGCAACACTTGTGTCTTACTATTCTTTTGTTTTGTGCCAAATTCCTACATAATAACACACAAATCAAAGCAACCAAGACATTTTCCAACAATGAAGCATATCATCTAAAACATGAGTGATTTTAATCACTTTCACCTACAAAAAGAATGAAAGATGCCAACATTTGATAGATCAAATAAGCAAAGTTTGGCATCTAACAAATCTCCCCAACTAGATTTTTTCTTATCCTCAGGCAAAGTAGGTCTCTCATTTCGTAACAAGAGGACTTGCTCAAGATTAAGATTCACTAAGGGATGGATAAAATGGCTCAAACACAAAGAATGCAAATAGGCAATGGTTTCAAATGCTGAGAAAAAAACAATGCACAAGAACTAAATTCTTAAAGCAAATATTAAGCCATGTATCAATCAACAACTACGTTTTTCATGAATGAATCACTCTATCTCTTCTCTTAGAATAAAGATTAAAGAAATTACGCGTTCGCAACCATGGGAACAATTTCACTCACCTAACGAACAATGCCAATATCAATTCAAGATCATTGAACCTCTGTCAGGATGATTCTCTGATTTATCTGATATCATTGCATCCTCAGATCATTGAGGGATCACTGGTTACACGGCAACAGGCGATCTGCCACCGCACAGGTAAACGATACTTTGATTGGTAGGCACATCTTCAAAAACTGAGCATGACAGTTGCACAACAACTCTGCTGGGGAATGGTCACACGGTAATTGGTGAAGGGCTAATCTCAAATCTCCGTCAGGATGATCATCTGATTTTACTGCAGCTTCTTCCTCAAGTCATCAAGGGATCACTGGTTACTCGGTAGCCGGTGATACATAGCTGGTATTGCCGTCAGGCATTCTGCAACATTGCAGCAGAAGAATTCCTCGGGACTCCTCAGGTCATTAGGAACTTTTTAACAATCAAGTTAATCATGCCATCGGGCATTCAAAGAAATTTTCGGGCGTCAGCCGGACTTCGTCAGTAAGTCGGGAATAGAATCTTCGGTCAATCATGAACCCAATAGGGATATGTATTCTTTCGCCATCGGGCACTCTGCGTCAGCTGGGAGAACTGCTTCGACATCGCAGCTGGACTTCATCAGTAAGTCAGGGAATTTGGCACTACTGCCAGACTTCAATCACCAGGTCTTCAAGGGAAATTTTAACTTCTCCGTTCAAACCTGCTAGGGATGACACATCTCCGCTGGGGATTCTGGATAACTATCAAGTAACTCTGCTTCAGGTGATTCAGAAATCATTCTGGAAAAATAAACTCTGTTGAGGGAATCAAGAATCATCTCGAACAATCAACTCCGCTGGGGACTTCAAGAATCATCCTGAACCGATAGCTCTGCTGGAGATTTCAGGAATCATCCTGAGCAAACACTCTGCCGGGAATTCTAAGCATCAATTTGAGCAACCAACTCTGGCGACTTCACCGGGAATTTTAAGAATCATCTTAAGCACACAACTTTGCTGGGGAATTCGAGAATCATCTTGAGCAAACCATTCTGCGGAGGAACACCTGCAAAACAAGAATGGTAACGACCTAGCTCATGTATGCATATGTTTGACAATGGCGCAATGCTCCACACGGTGGAAATGCTACGCATTTTTAGGTTAAATATTATGCAATCATGCAAAATGCTATGACCCCATCAGCAAAATAAAATAAATGCTGAAGGGAGAATCCTCCTGTCAAGGAGAAAGAACCACTCTGGTGGAGGAAGGAATCATCCTGCCGAGGAGAAGAAGTCACACCAATCTCAATTGGATTCCTCCTAGGGAAACGAACTCCAGGCGACTGCTGCAGGGGAACAAAGTTCAACGAGAACCTGAACCTGCTCAACTAGGTGTACAACCACAAACTGCTGAGGGAAACGATGTCAATCGCAGAAATAAACTGCGCGATCTTCGCGGCTAAACTTTCCTGGAGATAACGACTCCGATGGGGAAATACAGCATCAGCTATTCAACACTCTACTGGGGAGCACTAATCATGGCCTGAACGCTTTCCAAGGACTCGGCTCTCTTGGGAAACTGCAAATTCGGCTGAGGATAGGCAACCAGACGCTGGAATAAATCCTACTTGCTGGGGAGAATACAACTCTGTGGGGGACTTTCAATTCCGCTAGAGACTTCAGTCTGCGATATCGAGGGCTGAACACTTGTGAATAGTCTCCTACGAGAAACTGCACCCTGACCCAGTGCTGGGGAAATAAACCCAAATCCGCTTGTCAGGGAAAACTTCAATCCTAAACTGTTGGGAATGTACAATCAATCTGCCGGGGATGGCTACACTCTGCCGGGGATATCAATCTCGCCCTGCTGAGGATAATCTTGACCCTACTATGATAAAGGACAAGTGCAATCTCAACTTGCTCCAATCTCAAACAGGTGAGGAGAGCCAATCTTAATTGCACCTCTCTGCTGAAGAAAATTTTCTGATTTAACAACCTTACCCCCTAAGGGAATACAGAACACCAATCATGGAGAACTGAGATCATTCGAGCCTCGTGTCAGGGAACGTGATAGCACATGTCACCGGGAATAACGTGCCAGGTACAATTAGGCTTTTTCTAGTTTAGGGATAAGTTTATGGTGATAGGGATTCATTTCTGGTTACTAACAAAAGTGGATTTGAAGGGGAAATACTAGACGAGAACTAGCGTTCGAGGGTAGACTACCAGACGAGAACTGGTGGCAAAAGGGTTTAAGTTGTCAGACGAGAACTGACTTCTAGGTTTTGGATATCAGACGGGAACTGATTTCTAGTTTGCCAGACGAGAACTGGGCTTTAAAACTGCGTTAGCCAGACGAGAACTGGTTAAACAGTGGGTCGAGGAAAAGGTGACCAGACGAGAACTAGTTTAAAAGCTGACACGCACCAGACGAGAACTGGTATTCTAAGAAAGGTGGACAAGGCGAGAACTGGTTACAGGTTTGCCAGACGAGGACTGGGCTTTGGAGGCTTGCCAGGCGAGAACTGGGCTTTGGAAATGACTTTGGTACACAGTAAGTAACAAGTTTAGGCTGTAAGACAACAATCCAATGGCAGCAAGGCTTTTTCAGAAGGTTCAGGTTTTTTGGTAGGGTAATGACACGATTCCCCGACACTCAACTCTTGCTGGGGTGAACATACTCGCTTGAACAACTTGCCCCAGTGCAATTCAACTTGCCCCAATCCGACTCTTGGGAAATTCATTCTGAACAGAAAGCAGCTTGCCACGAGGCGACCTTGAGATGGCTTGCCCCGGCATCTGTACAACAGAAGGATTCATCCTCAACTAACCAACTCTCAGCATGGTTGGTTTCAATATACTTCTGAAGTAGCTTGCCCCTGAACGAGCGTTGAGCGACTTAACCTGCCCTGATTAAACACTGGAGGGATCTGCCCTCAAATCACAGGAGTTCTGGATAACTGCCCCTGATTGGGTCTCGAGAAGATTCACTTCTGATCAACTGCTTTTTGAACAAACTGTCCCATAATCAACCGATGCTTCGGGACTTGTCCTCAGACCAACTGATTCCAAACTCACTGGAAGTCAATGCCCCAAATTCACAGGGCTTCGCAGTATACCATTCTGATCCAGACTGCTGAATGATTCAGTCTTGATTGATTATTCCCTGTTGGCATTCCCTTCATATCAACTACGGACCTGCAATTAAAATTGTTTATTCTCGAATGGTAATTTTAATGCAGTGTTCATGCAGATTTTGAAAAAGTGCTGTCACTCATTTACGTGTCATGATAGTGAGTGACGAATGAACCAAAGAGTTCAAACGTAGTGCTGATTTGATCAGTGAAAAATACAACAAGGATATGACTAGCAAATCATGTAGGAGTCAGGTTACTCAACCTTATCGTAATGCGTTTTCAGAATAAACCCTGCCTCAATTAGGTCTTTTAAGGGTTGTATCGTGGTCGGGTTCACGGTTCGTGAAACAAGGGATATTAGGCTCAAGTCATGATTCGTACCCACCCCTTCTGTGTGATGATCTCCCGTCCTAATGTTCAGTTAACCTAGCACGAGCGCTCGCCTCTTCGAGGAATGTTAGGGACAATGGTTAAGGAACTCACAAGGTTTTCGGAGTGACCGTTACTCCTCTTTCGTTTTCGGTGTCTGTATCCACACGACTTTGTCCTTGTTTGAGGATTTTTCTTTTGAGATCCTTTCTTTTATTCTTTTGATTCCCTAATTTTCGCCTGGACTGACTCTTTTGATTTCTTTTTGATTTCTTTTGAAGTCCAGCGGGATGCCCTGGTTTTTTGCCTAAGTATTTGCTTTCCAGCTTTTCTTTTCTTTTTACTTAGCGGACTCTCTTTTTATTTTTCTTTTGCTTGGAACAAGTCATGTGACACTGGTTGTCTTGCTTGCTCCGAAAGGGTTATAACCGTCTCACTCCTGATCTGTGAGGTTTAACCACTGCGGTTGACGAGGTACGACCTCTTGAGAGGAATAAACTGTGATTGGTCCTCGAAAGGCAACACTCCTCTATAAGACTTGAACGCTCGGTCAAGCTAACTGACGACTACCCTGCCCCAGGTTAAGATGAGAGGGTTTTAAAAGTCCGAAAGAAACTCCTACTTCTCGGCTCGAAGTGGTTAACTAGGGACTAACTCCTTATATCTCCAGTGTTTAGGGGATTTGAAACAATGCCTGTACATCATAGGCAGGGTTTTATCCGAAAGCATACGATCATCGGTTATGAGTATTCAGTTTCGTCATCCTCCCTCCAATCTTTGCTAATCATAGTGATAAAGTGGAGTGAATAAAATGCAAGTGTCAGTGCAATGCAATAAATGAGTGACAGTGACATGATTAATTCAGAAAAATGCATAGTCACTTTATCAATATTACTATTCGAAGCAAACAATGTTTAACAGCAAGTAGTAACTAACAGAAAGGAAACTACAAATGAAAATGATAAAAAGTCCGAGGACTGCCAATGCTGAGGATGTCTGCCTGTCTGGACCACTGGCTTCTGGAAATAACCCTCTGAATCTGCGAGCTCAGACAGCTGAGAGGTTGTCATGCACAACCAAAACTACTTCTGGAAAGGAAATGCACCCTTTGTCAATCAACTGTTGCACTTTTGCCTGAAAAGCTTTGCAATCTTCAGTTGAATGCCCCGGGGATCCACCATGATATCTGCACTGAGCATGGGGGTTGTACCCAAAAGGGTAAGGCTCTGGAACGGGCTTAAGAGCTTTAGGTTCCACCAAAGAATTCTGAATCAAATGTGGCATAATCTGACTATACGGCACATGCACTGGATGAGAAGGAGCATTCTTTCGTTCCAAGTTGTTACAAGGTCGGTTTTGATTCTGACGCTGATTCTGATAACCTCGGCCACAGGCTCGTGTATTTGCAAGAGGAGCGACATAAGGTTCCCGATGTGGTGCCCTAGGCACAATTGTCTGTCCAGAATAACGAGACACGGAGGATACCGACCGCTGAGAAGACGAAGAACCAACAGATTTCACCGATTCGTCTTGAGAATACCCAACATCTGTCATGATTGCATTGACCACAATTTCATCTTTAGCTTGAAAGCTACAGAGAGATTCGGTTTCACCAGTCTGACTGCTTGAAACATTATGAATTCTTCCAGTTTTTACACCATACTCGATGCGTTCTCCTACTCTTACCAATTCAAAGAAATTTGGTACAATTCCAAGCATTCTTTCAAAGTACGGGCTCTGCAAGGCTTTTACGAACATGCCTTTTAACTCTTGGTCTAGAAGCGGTGGTTGCACTCTAGCAGCAAATTCTCTCCATCTCTAAACATACTTCCTGAAAGGTTCATTGTTCCCTTGAGACAATTCTTGCAGCTGCATGCGACTAGGAGCTACATCAAGATTGTAGTCATACTGCTTCAGAAAAGCATTGGCTAAATCCACCCATGATCGGATTTGATTACCCTCTAACTGCATATACCAACTCAGAGATGCCCCGATCAGACTTTCCTGAAAGCAGTGAATCATCAACTTGTCGTTATGCACAAACGAAGTCATTCTTCGGTAGAACATCACCAAATGTTGCCTCGGGCAACTATCTCTTTTGTACTTTTCAAACCTCGACGCTCTGAACTTCGGAGGTAACACTAGGCCAGAAACCAGACACATGTCTGCAACATTGAGGTTAACAACATCTTTAACTTCCAAGGCTTTGAATCTTTCATCCAACGCACGAAACCTTTTAGCATACATGAGAGCCAATGGGTCTTCATTCTTTGTTATCGGGACCTCTCTTCGGGAATTTGGCATGGGGAAAACAACACCCTAATAATCGGAGGTATCAACAGAAGGAGAGCGTTCACTTCGGACAACAAACTGCTCATGTAGGTCTCGGTCTTCAACAGAAGGCTGTATAAGTCGAGTTGTAGTAAGGTTGTTCACTTGCGGAAAGTCTTCATCGGGTATAGAACCATGCAGAGGATTGGATGTCATAGTGAAACCTGACAAGGTATCAACAATCTGGAAGTTGCTTTCTGACATAGCTACCAACAACTTTCAACTGACTTCACTGCTTGATTCTACTCAATCTACTTCAACCCCTTGGTCGTCTTCTAACAATCAACACTTGCTTAGACCAAACATCAGAGAATCACCCTCTGAAGCAAAAAAAAGGATGGATAAGAGCTCTGACTAGCTGGAGAATGATATGCAATATGATGCGAAGATGCTTATGCAAATGCAATGCAAGATGCAGCAAACACGGGATCACAGCCCCCACAAAGCTCTGATTACTGTTGTGCTGCTGACGGGATAAGTTTGCTCTGACGAGAGAAAACCAAAATACCGGGTAGGCTGGAAGTCAAGTTTCCTGCAAAAACCCTCCCACTCACGGGTATGGACCTAAACTGACACAGGTTCGGCATCCTATGCGGCCATCAGCGTCACAGACTTTCAAAAAAGATGATATGATACCCAGAAGGTGTGGCATCATCATCTCTTGAAGCGGCCTCACTTAGCTGAATCACAAATGATCGGTTCCCAGAGTCGACAATCCTTAGGTATGAAATCCTTTCGACGACCCACAAGGCTGGAAATAGAAATCATCTCAAAGAATCTCGTCTGAGTGCAGATTTCGTGGGAACTAGTGCATGCCTAACATACAGGTTCACCACTAATCTGCTTCTAGTGCTAGGTATGTACTCGAGCCTGGGTCTGGCTTGACACTCATCAGAGCCCCCCTCCCGCAACAGTACAAAAGCAACAGGTAATAATACAATGCGGGAAATGTAAATACAGCAGTAATATACAACATACAACGCACAAAAATAAACACCCAAAGACAAGCAAACAAGCGCTAGGATTGACTCTCGCAGGGAGGTTGGATCCCCCGATTGACTCGTATAGGAACCGTTGGAGTCCCCAGCAGAGTCTCTAGCTGCTGGGGATGACCGAGACAGCTAGGAAGAGCATCCGAGACTCGCTTAGAGAACAATCGCATGTCCCCAGCTGTCGCTACCGCGAAAATAAGGTGCCGGTAAAACAGAAGAGTCGCCACCTTTCGTTATTTATCCCACAGAACAGGAAAGGAAATGATCGGAAAAACCTGACGAAATGGTATAAGACAAGGTCATCGCAACCATTGTCTGGGTTCGGGAGTCGGTTACGCAAGGGGAAGGTATCAGCACCCCTCACGTCCATCGTACTCGATGGGATCCACGCTTGTTGGTTTGTCTACGGGTGAAAAAACAATCTATCTACGGCTGCTAAAGCTAAACGGAAAGAAACTGACTCGATAGAGCATCGTACTCTATGCCTACGTATTCCTTCGTGCAATGGGAAAGTTAGAGTCAACGTAGTTCGAGAAACTACGGGTTACGGGTGGGGGAAGGTGGCTCGCCAATACATCAATATTGTGCCTACATACTCTCAACAGGCATGAGAGATCAGATCTTACATAGTTCAGGCTAACTACGGCTAGATAGGGTGTTCTCGATCACACAGGGGTGAGAGAAAGGATTGACGATACTAGCGTGTACATTCTAGCAGTTAGGTGTATTGCTGCTCGACCATTGGAGACTTAGGCGTTACCTGTTTGCGGTAGAACGAAAGTAGTATGTCGGGTTTAAAGGTATGGGAACCTACGGGACTTAGAGCTACGGTCTGGCCTCAATTGCGCTAGGGCAAGAGAAAGGGAAAGATTAGTCATTACCGGGAAAGTCTCAATCGCACGGCAGCGAGAGAACAAAGAAGTTAGTTGTTAGTGTGCTCGCTAGGATATCGCATCCTATGCCTACATATTCTCATATGGTACGAGAAATCAGAGCAGCTGTAGTTCAGCCAACTACAGTAAAACGGGGAAAAGGGAAAAGGGAGCTCGCTAGGATATCGCATCCTAAGCCTACGTACTCTCGTCTGGCACGAGAGATCAGAGCAAATGTAGTTCGACGCTACGGGGAACGAGTCTCGATTGCACAGGGGCAAGAGAAGGGATCTCAATCGCCTGAACGCGAGAGAAAAGGGTTTCGATCGCACGGGGGCGAGAACAAAGAGGAAGTAGGCTCGACACCTAAACGGGAAGGAACTTGGGACACACACGCAAGAACCTAATACGTAGGAGCGAGTGCGTCGTATATCACCCAAGGGATATATACTAAACACCCTAAACGATCGAGGGGAAACCGCTTGATTGTCATTTCCCACGTATCTAACGCTACGGCTCACAACACTCGACGGTTGTGCGGAAACTTGAATAAGAAAGATGATATCGAACGAAGCGGCTTCGTTGGCTCCTGACATGTGCGCAAGCTCCATTCCAATCTTCTCCTCTCTGGATCCTTGATGAGGACGCTCGAATCAGGAACAATGTAACGCTTAGACCGTCATGGTTCGACTTATACGAGAAATCGAACTCTCAGAGGTAGCGTATTGATATCCGTGTCAAAGACAAGATGTAGAGATATGATATCGAAAATCATTCTCCAATTGAATCATGTCACACGGCCAGCCAAAAATAAAATCAGAGTACAATCAGATGACAGGAGAGAAGATAGGAGAGAAATCCACTACCAAATGGAAATAATATGCTACTCCTAAAATACGGCAATTAATTTCTAATAGAAAACATTCTAAAGAAATATAAAGGAAATTGCATACTGAAAAAAATAGAATAAAATCCTATGCACAATATTCTATAATTTTCTATAAAGAAAATAGAATGAAAAATTCTATACTAAAATCTCTATAATATCCTAAAAACAATAGAATATAAATTTTATACTAAAATCTATAGTAAAAATATGCATAAGAATATAATATCTAAACTATGACTATAGTCCCTAAAAGAAAATAGAAAAATAAAACTACTCTCTATTACAATCAAACATCCAATACAAGAGAAATTAAAAATGTAAGGAAAGGGGGTACATCAGCATAACAGGGGAGTAAGCCTGAAAAAAAACACTTGAGCCCAAGCCCACAATACATTTGCAGCCAAAAACGGAGGGGGCGTGATAGTAAACTGGGAGGTGTAGACTTCAGAAATCAGTTGGGCCTAGCCCAACAAGAATCAAAACAACCAAACAGAAAACGAAGGGTGAATATGGAAGTGGGGGGTGCGGACATGGAAAAAGGGAGTACAGCCAAGTAAGTGAACGTTGGGCCCAGCCCATCAACAATCAAAACAGAAAAATACACGGAGGGTGCAGCGAGAATTTTGGGGGGTGTAGGCCTCAACAAGAACCATTGACAATTGGGCCAAAAACGGAGGCCCGCTCTTCCAATCTGAGGAGTCCACGAGAGCCCTCTCTTCTCTCCGCCACCGTTTCAGCCTCCGTTCACTTCTATCCTTCTTTCAACTCTTTCTTCCTTGCTTCATACTCGCAAACCAAACAACACTTCTCCTTTGCAAATATGTCTCCACAGATCTTGAACAAAACGCCATACTTGCAACTATGTCCGTCGAAACTCGCTGGGAAAAAAAAGGTTGAAATTTGTGGTTGCATGTTGGTAGCGAGGTCCGGCTCGCATTTCAGTTGATGGATTTATGAACACTCGAAGGCATCCCTCGAAGATTATGGAGTTTCTTGATCGGATGAGTGCTCTTGAGGTCTTGAAGGTTGTTAGAGGATCTTCGAAGGATCTTGATGCATGCTGAAGGTTTCTGGAAATTGGATGCGCGTTTGAAGATCTGAAGGTTCATGAGCGAATCTTGATGCGAGGATGATGAACGTAAATCAGAAGGCGTTCGCAAGTTGAAGATCAATGATCGAAAATCATCATTGTGAATTTCTGGAAAATTTGTATGAAGTTCATATGATCATCTGGAAAATAAAGAAGATCGAGGATGAACATTTGAAAGAAAATCTGGCAAAACTGATGAAGGTTCTTGAAAAAACTGGAAAACGTATTGATGAAGGTGGACGTTCTTGAAGGATCGGATGAACGAAGGTGATAAACATTGTCGGAAAAGAGATGAAGGCTTACAAATTGTTGATGAAGATCTTGAAGAGGGATGAAGATCTGTACGAATTTGGATGAATATTTGAGTTTGTTAATGAAGTTGCTGGAAAATGGATGAGTTTAGGATGAAGATTGTAAAGAAACTGGAAAAATGTATGAATGTTCTTGGGTTTCCGGTGAGATTTATGACGTTTCCGGTGAAGTTCCGGTTGTGTTTGCACCGTAAGATTTCTCCGGCAAGGTGTGAGTTGTTTGCATGCGAGAGATGAGGGAGCGCCACCTCACGGACGCGTGGCGTGCAGAGACGGAGAGAGAGAATGGTTGGGGTGAGGTGTCAGCGAGATGGAGTGAGTGGGGTCATGTGGCAGTCTCTGAGAGAGTGGAGGGTGATACGTGGCCAGCCAAGAGAGAGAGTACTGCATGTCTATTTTATATAATGACATGTGGCGGACTGAGCTGACTGGGCCTCCAAAAGCAGACATGTGGCCCACGAAATGCATTAATAGACTAATAAAACTGGGTTAATAGCCGCAATTAAAACTGTTAATGGACTAATGCGGGACTGATTAAAGCAAAACGAAAATTAATACTAGTTAATTAAAAACTGCTAATTAAAATCTATCCTAATCAATTAATCCTAAGTAAACTAAAAACACCTAACAGAGAATTAATGAACCTAATATATTCTAAAACAAATTAATTTCTAAAACTAAAGAAAATCTAATAATTTCTAAAACAAATCAAATATTCTGAAAAGATTTAAACTATTAATATCTATTAATGTTCTAAAAAATGAAATATTCTAAAAAATAGAAAATTGCTATTAAAAATCTATTAATATCTAAAAATAGAAAATTAAATCTAAAAACAATTAAATCCATTAAAAATCTAAATCCTATGCTAATAGATAGGAGATAAATTCAAGAAGAATCAAATCGGCGAACACAAAAATGCGAGAACGCAACAGGATGAGCGGAAAACGTACGGACACTGAGATATCCTTAAAAATAACAGCGTAGGCTGAAAACACCGGGACGAGCACAAATCCCAAAATAAATCCTCGCATTCGAAACGGTATGAAACTGCCTTAAACGCCAAGGGAGGGATGTAATCCCGATAAAGTCAATCTGACTGAAAAAATGCAATGTAGGCGGTATGCAAATGCAAATGCAAAATGAGTCGAAACATAAGCCAAATACAACCAATTGGTTGGTCAAATTTTAGGGTGCAACACTTGTGTCTTACTATTCTTTTGTTTTGTGCCAAATTCCTACACAATAACACACAAATCAAAGCAACCAAGGCATTTTCCAACAATGAAGCATATCATCTAAAACATGAGTGATTTTAATCACTTTCACTTATAAAAAGAATTAAAGATGCCAACATTTGATAGATCAAATAAGCAAAGTTTGGCATTTAACAAATCTCCCCAACTAGATTTTTTCTTGTCCTCAAGCAAAGTATGCCTCTCATTTCGTAACAAGAGGACTTGCTCAAGATTAAGATTCACTCAGGAATGGATAAAATGGCTCAAACACAAAGAATGCAAATAGGCAATGGTTTCAAATGCTGAGAAAAAAACAATGCACAAGAACTAAATTCTTAAAGCAAATATTAAGCCATGTATCAATCAACAACTAAGTTTTTCATGAATGAATCACTCTATCTCTTCTCTTAGAATAAGGATTGAAGAAATTACGCGTTTGCAACCATGGGGACAATTTCACTCACCTAACAAATAATGCCAATATCAATTCAATTCATACAACATCTAACAATAAAAAATGAAAATATGGAAGCAAAAAGATCACTAAGGTCTTTAAGGTTGTAGCTTGGTCGGGTTTACAAACAAGGGACATTTCTAAGGCCATTGAAACGAAATTGCCAATGCAAAAGAGACATTCACGGTACATATTATTTACACATCCCAACTTCATTTCATTTGCTTCTCAATTGCAAACCTTCACGACCCTTATTTCATAACTTATCCTTTCACTATTTTTCTTTTCCAAGCAAGCATTCTTTTTCTCTTTTTTTTTTTACATTCATATTCACACAATTTTTTTAATGCTTGCTTGAATTTTTCAAAAGTTGTAGCAACCTACCATTCTTCTTTTTCATTCTCCTCAACTTGACTTTTACTCAACCCTCAATTGAATGCTCTTGGATTTTTATGGAAAAGAGGACAATTAAAACAAAGTTCAAGGGTTCAAGAAAAATTTTAGAATCTCACAAAGTTTAGAATGAGATTCACATTATTTAGGCTCAAAGGGGGTTAACGAATTCTCTCTACTCACGGGTAAGTTACATTTGGACATGGTTGTAATCAATATAAACAAGTGCCTTGATCATTTATAATGCTTCCACAAATTCACAATAATAACAAGATAAATCATGAATCGAACGAATCAACAAAGTTTATCAGTAATCCAACATTTAGTAAACAATGGAAGCTTTCTCATAATTTGTGATTTTTGGTCCTAAGTGAAACAATCATTTAAACAAGTTGCTAAAAGAACAAATTTCATTTGCACAAAGACTTAAGTTCTTAAGCATTCTAAAATTGTAAGCAGAGGTAACCATGTACCTTGACAACATTCACTTGTTTCATACTATCATCACCATCCAAACTCAGTCGAAGCTTCATTGAATGCTTTTATACAGATTGCAACCACTCTAAAAGGAGTTCTCATCATTCCTAATCACACTAGAGAAAACATAAAAGGAAACAAATATATACAATATAAATAAATATACAAAGCTTAAAAATATAGAACAGTTGCAATTCACTTTAATATCTCAACACCAATCCCCAACAATGGCGCCATTTTGTTCGAACTGCAATAAAGTGGCAAGAAGCAAAAACTTAGTTTTGAAGGAATTCTCTCCGGGATTTATATCATCTCCACGGGGATCAGTGCGATGAAAGAACGTCGTTCAACGGTCTCTACATTTCTAAGCTTGTTGTTCAAAAGGTTTGGTTTAAAAGGTTCAAGGAACCATGAATAAAAGGCAGAAAATATAAAGTAAAGACTGAAATATAGATGGAGCCTTGTTGGGATTGGATCTCATCAATTGATAACATATGTATTCTTCTGATCATGTTAAACACAACTCAATCATTCTTCTAATATCCTCACGTATCACCCACAACATAGGTCATCTCTAACGCAACATCGAGAGAACAACCGTATTATCTCATTGGTGATGTCTCACGCAACAAAAACACAACACAGAGCATTAAGAATTGATACTCACGTAAATGCTAAGCCTAAATCTATGTCTAGAGTTTAGGACCTAACATGTAATCTTCCTAGATCCAGATCTGAAGAGTACATGTCTATAGCGGTTCAAATCAAAGATAAACAAGTAAACAAAGACGACACCCATATCGGATAAACGATTGTTTTATATAAAACACAATGATCATAATACGTACATACGCTTAACCCTTTTTACATGTATTCACCTAATATGCCAATTGGTTGTGAACATCATTCTTCATCACTATTATGACGCACCCGCACAATATCATATTGATCCTACTCATGCTACTTAATCAACACAACAAAATAGAAGATACAATGAATATCAACTTACAAAACCATGTCAAAAGTTTGTTCATTGATAGATAAAAATCTTAGATCAAAGATGTGAAAAGGTTTTGTCAAGACCCACAAATAAGCAATCAAAGATAATCAATCAATAGAGAATCCAAACTAGTTCACAAACATATATTAGATGAAATACATAAGGTATCAAAAGATTACATCCAAACCCGAACAAGAGATCAAAGATCTTACCTCCTCCCTCTTAGGGTTTTGTATTTCTCTCTCTAAAATAAACTTGAAATGAAGAGAGATAAATTCTGATGTAAAAAATATAACCCTTTTTTCCTAAAAAGCAAGAAAAGTACTTATATAGTACATTCAGCATCTGTCTTGTTCGCACTGCGAATAGATCCTTCGCACTACGAGTAGATCCTGAGGTGCCTCTGAACAGTTAAACTGCCCTTGAGAAATATCTAAACTTCGATGTGAGAGCAATTCTTCGCACTGCGAACCATCTCGCTACAAGTTCGCATAACAAGTTTCAGTTTCTTTTCTCTCTGAGTGAACAGTACCCAGTCTCCCAAGGGTCTTCGCTGGCGAGTTCGCTGTGCGAAGTTGGTGATGATTTTTCTGGGGAAGTTCGCTAGGAGTTTGCACGGCGAACTTCTTAATGGTTTTCTGTTGTCTTGGTTTCCTTGCCCAATTTCTTGTGTCTTACTCTTCTTTTGTTTTGTGCCTAATTCCTGCACAATAACACACAAACCAAAGCAACCAAGGAATTTTCCAACAATGAATCATATCATCTAAAACATGAGTCATTCTAATCACTTTCACCTAAAAAACAATGAAAGATGCCAATATTTGATAGATCAAATAAGTAAAGTTTGGCATCTAACAGTAGTGCTGCCAAAAATCACTTTTGGCGTAGTGTCTGGATCACCTTTTGAAAATCCAAACCTTCACATGTGAATATTTATTGATAATTGTGGTACAGTGAAATCTAATGGCGTCGACTAGAACGCCATTCATTTTAGACTTTTCCCATTTTCTCTAAGAGACCGAGCACGGGATTGACTCCAACCTCTACCTGTCAATTCTATTACTTCTTGGCCACAATTGAAAGCCACCTTTCTTGCATGGTACTTCCCACCAAGTAAGACCAATTATGTTAGAAATGAGATTAACAATTTTAAACAAAAGGATGGTGTGCCTCTATTCGATACTTGGGAAAATTTTAAGGATTTGCTGAGACTCTGCCCATTTCACGGGCTTGAAGAGTGGATGATCATCCACATCTTTTATAACAATTTTTCACACTCCACTAGGTTGACCCTTGATGAGAATTTTGGCGGAGCCTTCATGAAATGTTCTAAGGATGTAGCTTACAAACTTATTGATGAGATGACAAAAAACCATCATTCCTGGGGTAGCGTGCGACAGGTCACTGCTAAAGCCACCCTAAAAACTAGAGGGATGAATGAGGTAAATGCCTTTGATTGCATGAATGATAAAGTTGATGCACTTTATAAGAAAATTGATGAATTAAGCACCACTCAGGCTGCTCCTACCCCTGTTGCTGTCGTTGCCCTCGCTTCACTCAAGTTTGAGATTTGCAACGTGAATGGGCATACCAGTTGTGATTGCCAAACAATTCTCGCTGGAGGATCTACTCAAGAAAATGTTTATTACCTGAACAATCAGAAAAATAATCCTTACTCCAATACCTACAACCCCGGGTGGCAGGACTACCCAAACTTTTCCTACAAAAATAACCAACCACAACAAGCTGCGGGACCTCCAGGTTTCCAAAAAGCAGTGGCAGCTGCTCTTAAGAAGTCCAATTTAGAACTTCTAATGGAAAATTTCGTGATGATGCAAACACGTCAAAACAAAGACTTTAGAAATCAAAACCTCCACACTAATGAGGTACTTAGGCAGTTGACGATCAAAGTGGAAAATATTGTTATCCACAATAAAATGTTGGAGACTCAAATCTTGTTAGAACATAGATTGGTGTTTCTTATATCTCTATGTTTTGATGATAACTTTTATGGAATTTTGTAATGAGTAAATATACACTCTAAAATTTGTTCAAGTATTATTGTTTCAGGTATAGAATTAAAAACTCTTAAAGAAGCAAAATACATAAGTACAAAGAAACTATACAAGGCTCTGAAGTATCAGATGCAAGACTATCAGAAGAATCTGAAGCGCTGCCAGAAGGACCTGAAGCAGAAGCAACAGAATGATCTGAAGCGTTAATGAAAGAAGTGTTTAGAAGACTGAAAGCTTTGATAATCAGACTCTTATCATTAATATTCACGCTCTTAGCACATAATACTGCATACTCTGATGAAGACTCTGATCAAGATTGAGACTCTGATACATGAAGATCTGATCACCTATCAAGACTCTAAACTTATCATTCATCTTAAGCTCTGATCATCTTAAAGCATTCCATACCTTTTAAGCTTACTACAAGTTTTGAAGTGCAGATTATGAAGACTTCATTCTGAAGGAAGCTTGTTGAAGAAGCTGTAAACTTGATTAGACGTGGTGCTACCTCCAAAGTAACCAACGGCTAATTTGTCCAAAGAAGTGACGTGGTGCAACTCCCAAGGCTTCTACAACCATACCTTTCTGCAGAAAGCATATCTCTGCCCATACTTTTGGTGATGAAAATTTATACAATCAAATATTGTATTCAGCTGCACATCACTCAAAGCATATTGGAAAAGCTATAAAAGGAGAACTACTTCAACATTTTGAGCTTGCTAATTCACAACTTATAATTCTGCTTATTACAATCTCACTCAGAAAGATATTCACGCTTGATTCATAAAAGAGAAAATCTCTGAAGATCTTATTCATTTGATCTTTCATAAAACTATATAGTTTGTTGTACTTAATCTTAAGTGTAAATATCACAGTTGTGATACAGCTTATTAGAAGCATTCAAACACTTATTAGTTTACATTAATTTGTAAGAAGTTCCTTAAGAAGACCAATGTGTGGTCAGTAGTTCTTGAGAAGACTAAGACAGTTGCTCTTAGTGCTTTCTATTGTAATCAGTTGATCAATAGTGGATTAAGTCCTTGCAGAGAAAGGCAAATCATCTTTTGATAAGGTGGACTGGAGTAGTTGAGTTCAACGAACCAGGATAAAAATCTTGAGTTGTTTTTATTGCCATATTTCTTAAAACTCTTATTCAACCCCCCCTTCTAAGTGTTTTTCTCACCTTCAGTTGGCATCAGAGCTCCGGTTCTGTTTGTGCTATCACTTAACCGTGACCAGAAAAGATCTAGTGGGAAAAACTCTTGATACTCTTGGTTGATATACATTATGGCTACTGAAAATTCAACACCCAACAACAACAAATATGAAGAAAGAGTCAGCATAAAACCTCCCATGTTTGATGGAGAGAAATTTGATTATTGGAAAGATAGACTGGAAAGTTTCTTTCTAGGATTTAATGCTGATCTTTGGGACTTAGTTATTGATGGATACGTTCATCCCACTGATGGGAATGACAAGAAAGTTGATAGAAAATCAATGACTGAGGAGCAAAAGAAGGAATTCAGAAATCACCACAAGGCTAGAACTATATTGCTAAATGTTATATCTCATACTGAGTATGAGAAAATAACCAACAGAGAAACTGCCTTTGATATATTTGAATCCCTGAAGATGACTCATGAAGGGAACTCTCAAGTCAAAGAAACCAAGGCTCTGGCGCTGATCCAGAAGTATGAAGCTTTCAAGATGGAAGAATCTGAATCTATTGAAGCAATGTTTTCCAGATTTCAGATTCTCACTGCTGGCCTAAAGGTTCTGGACAAAGGTTACTCTACAGCAGATCATGTCAAGAAAATAATCAGAAGCTTGCCAACCAGATGGAGACCCATGGTCACTACTCTGAAGCTGGCAAAGGATCTGAACAAGATTACGTTGGAGGAACTAATCAGTTCTCTAAGAAGTCATGAGATTGAACTAGAGGAAGATGAGCCTCTAAAGAAAGGTAAGTCAATTGCTTTAAAATCTAATAAAGTTGTTAGAGCATTGCAGGTATTAGAAGAAAGCTCTGAAGAGTCTGCTTATAAAGATGAAGAAGAACTATCCTTGTTGTCCAGAAGAATCAACAAACTCTGGAAGAATAAGCAAAGGAAGTTCAAGAACTTGAGAAAATCAGATCAACATAAAGAATCTTCTGGGCACAGAAGATCTGGAGAACACTCTGGATATAGAAGGTTTGGAGAATCCTCTGGACACAGACGATCTAGAAAAAGAGAGGTTGTTTGCTATGAATGCAAAGAACCTGGGCACTACAAGAGTGAATGTCCAAAGCTTCAGAAGGAGAACCCAAAAAGAAAGTCAGATCACAAAAAGAAAGTTCTGATGGCTACCTGGGATGACTCAGATGCATCTGATTCAACATCAGAGTCATAAGAAGAATGTGAAAATGTAGCATTCATGGCTGACATTGAGGACAATGCTGAATCATCTGGATCAGAATCAGAATCTGATTCTGAGGAGGTATTTGCTGAACTTTCTAGACAGGAACTTGTTGAAAGTTTATCTAACATTCTTGAAAACTATAGCAAAGTTAAACTCAAATACAAAACGCTTCTAAAGCATATTGAATTTGAGAATAACAAGTTTGAATCAGAAATAACTGAACTAAAAGTTGAAAATCTTCAATTGAAAAATAATTTAGAATCTGCTCAACTAAACTCTGATTCAAAATCTGAACAATGCTCTGAAAATATTTTACAAGAGTATGATTATAGTTTCAGGAAGTTTCTAACTAAAAGCCTAGATAGAAGAAAAATGGCTTCAATGATCTATGGTATTAGCAGAAACTATAGAAAAGGTGTTGGATATAAATCTTTCTCTTATGAAGATTCAAATCCAAAATCTGTAGATAAACTGGATATCAAGTATCCTCCCTTATATTCACAGTTTACATTTGGTCACTTAAATGATATTAAACACACAAGTTCTAATCAGAACAAACCTGCGCTTAATAAATCTAAAGCTAATCAGAACAAGTCTTATGTTGAAAGAAAGAAGTTCAGAAAAAGCTTTAAGGCAACTAACCAAAAAGGACCCATGAAAATCTGGGTACCTAAGGATAAGATAATCTATGTTGCAGACATCCTTAGCAGCAAAGTCAAGACTCCAGTCATGGTACCTGGACTCTGGATGCTCACGACATATGATGGGAAAAAGGTCTATGTTCCAAAGTCTGGAGCTTAGATCTGGAGGAGATGTCAAGTTTGGAGGGAATCAGAAGGGCAAGATAATTGGCTCTGGAACCATAGGTAATGGTAAACTTCCTTCCATATCTAATGTCTTGCTTGTTGAAGGGTTAGCTCATAATCTATTGTCCATAAGTCAATTAAGTGACAATGGTTATAACATTATCTTTAATTAAAAGTGTTGCAAAGCTGTTAGTCAAAAAGATGGCTCAATCCTCTTTAATGGTAAAAGGAAAAACAACATTTATAAAATTAGTCTTTCAGAACTTAAGGTTCAGAATGTTAAATGCCTTATGTCTGTTAATGAGGAGCAATGGGTCTGGCACAGAAGATTGGGTCATATTAATATGAGACGTCTATCTCAGATTAATAAGCTTAATCTGGTCAGAGGACTTCCTAATCTGAAGTTCAACTCAGATGCTTTTTGTGAAGCATGTCAGAAAGGAAAATTTTCAAAATCTTCTTTTAAATCCAAAAATGTTGTTTCAACTTCAAAACCATTAGAGTTACTTCACATTGATCTGTTTGGACCAGTGAAAACTGCATCCATCAGAGGCAAGAAGTATGGATTAGTCATTGTTGATGACTACAGCAGATGGACATGGGTAAAATTCCTAAAACACAAGGATGAGTCACATTCTGTGTTCTTTGATTTCTGCAAACAAGTCCAAACTGAAAAAGATTTCAAAATTGTTAAAGTCAGAAGTGATCATGGTGGTGAATTTGAAAACAAACAGTTTGAAAAATATTTTAATGAAAATGGCATTGCTCATGATTTCTTCAGTCCTAGAACTCCACAACATAATGGAGTTGTAGAGAGGAAAAATAGAACTTTGCAAGAGATGGCCAGAACCATGATCAATGAGACTAACATGGCAAAACATTTTTGGGCAGAGGCAATTAACACAACATGTTACATTCAGAACAGAGTGTCAATTAGACCTCTTCTGGAAAAGACTCCTTATGAATTGTGGAGGAATAGAAAGCCAAACATTTCTTATTTTCATCCTTTTGGATGTATTTGTTTTATACTAAACACTAAGGAGAATCTTAACAAGTTTGATTCTAAAGTACAAAAGTGTTTCATGCTTGGATATTCTGAACGCTCTAAAGGCTACAGAGTATACAATACTGAGACACAGATTATGGAGGAATCTATACATGTTAGATTTGATGATAATCTTGGCAATCAAAAGCCAAAGCAGTTTGAAAACTTTGCAGATGGAGAAGTTATTCTCATAGAATTTGAGAAGTCAGAGGTAGAGAAAGCTCAAGAAGAAGCTACGCCAGATGCAACTCCATTGGATGCTCAGATGAATAACATGAATATTTCTGAAGAACCAATGGTTAAAGGATCATCCAGAATCAAAGCTTCTCATCCAGAAGAAATGATTATTGGAAAGAAAGATGACCCTATAAGAACAAGGTCATTTATAAGATCATCTAGAACATCACTTCTTGGGTTGGTGTCTATTATTGAACCAACATCTGTGGATGAGGCTCTGAGTGACAATGATTGGATACTTGCAATGCAAGATGAGCTAAATCAATTTACAAGAAATGATGTGTGGGATCTGGTTCCTAGACCAAAAGGTTTCAACATTATTGGAACAAAGTGGGTATTCAGAAATAAATTAAATGAGCAAGGAGAAGTTGTTAGAAACAAGGCAAGACTGGTAGCTCAAGGTTACAGTCAACAAGAAGGTATTGATTACACTAAAACTTATGCTCCAGTGGCAAGGTTAGAATCTATACGCCTTCTTATTTCATTTGCTGCACAACATAACATCACTCTATATCAGATGGATGTTAAGAGTGCCTTCTTAAATGACATTATAGAAGAAGAAGTTCATGTCCATCAACCTCCTGGTTTTGAAAGTGACAAATTTCCAGATCATGTTTTCAAACTCAAAAAATCTCTTTATGGTTTGAAACAAGCTCCCAGAGCTTGGTATGAAAGATTAAGTAATTTTCTTCTGGAAAAGAACTTTATCAGAGGCAAAGTGGACACAACTCTTTTCTGTAAAACATTTAAGAAAGATTTACTAGTTTGTCAAATTTATGTGGATGATATTATTTTTGGATCTACCAATATTATGTTGGGAAAGGAGTTTGCTTTGTCTATGCAGGCTGAATTTGAAATGAGCATGATGGGAGAACATAGATTCTTTCTGGGAATCCAAGTAAATCAGACTCCAGAATGCACATATATTCACCAGACTAAATATGTCAAAGAGCTTCTAAAGAAATTCAATCTGAATGAAAGCAAATTGGCAAAGACTCCAATGCATCCTACAAGCACACTTGGTAAGGAAGAGGTAAGTAAGAAAGTTGATCAAAAACTTTACAGAGGTATGATTAGATCTCTCTTATATTTGACTGCTTCAAGACCTGATATTTTATTCAGTGTGTGTCTGTGTGCTAGATTCCAATCAGATCCTAGAGAATCACACTTAACAGTTGTTAAGAGAATTCTAAGGTATCTGAAAGGTACTACTAATGTGGGTCTGTGTTACAGAAGATCTGATGAGTATAAATTAGTTGGATTCTGTGATGCTGACTATGCTGGAGACAGAGTAGAACATAAAAGTACTTTTGGAAGTTGTCAATTTCTTGGAAGTCATCTGATCTCTTGGTTCAGCAAGAAGCAACCCACAATTGCACTTTCAACAACAGAGGCAGAATATATTGTTGCTGCTAGTTGTAGCACCCAGATGCTCTGGATGAAAAGTCAACTGGAAGATTATCAAATTTTTGAGAGTAACATTTCTATCTTCTGTGATAATACTTTTGCTATATGCTTATCTAAAAACCCTATTTTACACTCTAAAGCTAAGCATATAGAGATTAAACATCATTTCATCAGAGACTATGTTCAGAAGGGAATTATCAATTTAAACTTTGTGGATACAGATCATCAGTGGGATGATATCTTTACAAAACCCCTTGCTGAAGATAGATTTAAATTTATTCTGAAAAATATAAGTATGGACTTTTGTCCAGAATAAAATATTCATCAAATGAAATTTTTTCTCAGATGATAAATGTCTAAACTCTGAAGTATTTCTTCTGTTCAAATTCAGTGTTTATTTATTTGTGTGTAAATCTGAACTAACAAGGCTCAGAGGATCTGAACATTGCCTAACGTTTCATTTCTCAAAGAGTTTCAGAGGCACATGCAAGCAAACACGTGTAGCTCAGAATCTGGAAAGGTAGAGTGCACCATACTGAAGTGACGTTTGAGGTATTTCTTTGAAAATCCAAAATCTCTTGATTTTCCCCCATTCTGTCAGAATCTTAAATGCTTGATATGATTTTATTCCTTGCATTAATTGCTTGATCTGATTTTGTGTCACTTCATTCAATGCTTATGTGTACGCGTGAGATTGTGTGTCTTTTTGCATGCCCTAAATTTCTCTATAAATTTTCACAACTCTTCACAAATCACACTTTACACTCTCTTCACCTCTCATATGCATTTATGTCTTATCTATTGTTTCCATCTTATTTCAAAACCCAAAACCTATCGTAAACCCAGACGCATCTCAAGAACATCAATGGCTTCACCATCTTTAACACCTGCTCAGATGAAAACCTCAACTGCTGCTGCTGGTTCATCTCCAAATGCTGCTGGTTCATCTCAAACTGTTGTTGTGTACAAAGCACCTGTGAGAACTCTTCTCACTCCAATCAAAGAACTTGAAGTTTTGTGTGAGAACTTTGTGGATTTTGAATCCATCAAAGAAAATGGTTTTGATCTCCTTTCAACCATTAAAACTCAGAACTGGGAAAAGTATTTTGACAGGATGATGGGTCCTGTTTATCCAACTTTGGTAAAAGAATTCTGGATACACGCTCAAGTTTGCCATAAGTTCATTCATTCATCTGTTCTTGGGAAGGAAATTATCATCACTGAAAAGTTAATCAGACAACTACTTGAGTATAAGGAAACTGATGGAATCTCAAGTATGGCTGCTGATCGTGTGGATTTGGCTGACATTTTTCAAGAAGTGTGTGTTTCTGGGGAACCATCTAACAAGGTCAGAGATCTGAAACCTGTCTACAGAATCTGGGCCAAGATTTTCATGAGTTCTATCTTTCACAGAAAATCTTCTACCTCACCAGATTATGTGAACTCAGAACAAATGTACTTCATGTTCTGTATGAGTAAAGGAAAGAAGGTGGATTTACCTTATCTTCTGTTCAGTCATCTTCTGAACCATATCAAAGAAACAAGAGAAGAAGTAAGGGTTAAAGCTGGAAAAATCAGAACTTGGATCCCTATGGGAAGATTGATATCAGACATTCTAACAGAGAATGGTCTTGTGAAACATCTGTTTGATGCTGGAGTGACAGATGATCTGTCGTATGTTATAGGCTCTGTCATCAATGGGAACACTCTGAAGAGAATGAAAGTCATTTCAGAGCTTGCTGGAAAACCCAAGAAATTTCAATCTGAAGACGTCAGCAGAAGGAGAATCCCTTTAGCAGATTTTCCTATGTTCAGTGGTGATGAACCTAGGCACATCATTCTGACATACATTGTTGAATGTTTAAGAGATGGTATCTCTCTGCCTGCTAACATAGTGCAGAAGGAAGGAGAAGTTCTGCCCAATCTTCTAAGAGAAAGGCGCAGGAAGAGAAAAGCTGAGGAAGGATTTGTTGCACAACCCAAGAGGAAGGCCTCTGATGCTGGTGACAAGCCTGAGAAGGACAAGAAGCAAAAGGAAAATCCTCCAGAAGCTACTGTGGAAGAAATCAGAGAAACAATTCACCAGGTATTAACATCTGATCCCAAACCATCTGTACCTTCACCCCCACCTTCACCTCCACCATCTCCTCCTAAACCATCTGAACCTAAACCATCTGAACCTAAATCATATGAACCCATTTCATCTCATACACATTCTCAATCATCTTCTGTTCAACAACAATCTGAACCCCCACAATAGAAATCATCTGAACAACAACCCCCTCAACGAAAAAAATCTGAACCCCCACAACAGAAATCATCTGAACAACAACCCCCTCAACGAAAACAATCTGAACCACAACAACAACAATCATCTGAATCACAAAAACAACAATCCTCTGAACAACAAACACAGCCAGAAGAACCAATCATCCAAAATCCTGAACCATCTGTCCAACAACAATTTGAAGACATTATGGATGTACCACCACTTGCAACCATGTATGTCCTCTCTTCAACTTCATGTCATTCAACTGAATCATCTGATTCTGATGACTCTGAAGTCCCCTCTCCAACTAGCTTACATATTCTTGATCCTTATAAACCACTACCATCTGATCTACCTGCATTTGACAACCCTCTTCGCTTCAAATTTAATTTCACAGATTTTATACCATCATCATCTGATGTTGTTACATCAACACCATCTGATGCTGAAACCTCAATTCCTCAACTCACCATACCACAAACATCCATACCACAACCATCTGAACCACAAACATCCATACCCCAACCATCTGAACAACCACCATCTGAACATCCATCATCTGATCACCCACCCCCTGAACAAACTCAAACACCTCCTGAACCATCACAACCTGTCACCATAGATGACTTTCTGAATCCCAAACCCAGATCAGATGTTTCTACTCTATTCAAGAATTTCAAGAAGGAACTACGTATGGGAATTGCTTCTGTGGAGAAAGAGTGCATGGCTAGTTTGGATCCTGGTGAATCTGAGGCTTCTTGGAACATATTCATTTCTAAGTTCAACTCTGCTGCATCTGACCTCAGAACACTCTGTGCTGATGATGCAAAGGCTAAGTTTGCTGAAATGGTCAGACAGACTCTGCTGAGCATTATCACAACCTCAGTGCTTCTTCTGGAAGATGCTCCTGCTGAAGATTCTGCAATGATAGAAGATACTCCTGCATCTGACATGGAGATTGATCATCCAATGGCAACTGCATCTGCGTCTGAACCTTCTGCATCTGAGATGAAGACTGAGCTTCCAGATGTTGTCCAAGAAGTCAAGGAAATCAGAACATGGATGATAAAACAGGAACAGACCACTGAAGAAATCAAGACTTGGATGGCCAAGCAAGAAGAGTCCACTGCTAAGATTACAGATCTTCTGACCTTATTGCTTCTCGCCAGCCCTAGTTTTCTTTTTCATGTCTTTGCATTCATGTTTTTGCACTTGTTTTCTGTTGTTCTATTTTCTATCATATGTTGTATGAACTTCTTATGCTTTTGTGCTACTTTGATCTGACTAAATCTGGACTGTTTTGTCTTTCATTTATGTGTTATGTTTTTCTCTTCTTCTGTTATCTTTTTTTTATTATGACAAAAAGGGGGAGAAAGAGAATTTGACTGTTCAATCCATAAGCAAATACTAAAATGAAACTCAGACATTGTTTTAATCTAACATTAAATCTTAAGACTTTCAGATCTTATTATTTCATCTGACAAAAATGATCTGAAGTTACCCTGAGAATTATCCAACCAGGCTCTGATCCTTGAAAGCAAATTTTAACTCTGATTCTGGAAGACAAACCAGCCTCTTCATTTTTGAAAGAAATTGTCAGACTCTAATTCTGGAAAGCATCCAAGCTCTGATTCTTTCTCAACAAGGATTTCTACCAGGTTCTGAAATATACTCAAACAAAAAGGGAAGTGTTCTCTTCTATTAGAGTATTCAATTCAGGGGGAGATTCTTAATCTCAGGGAGAGTTATTTATTTTATTTCTCTTTATTGAACAAAATTCCCTATGTTTTGTCATCATCAAAAAGAGGGAGATTGTTAGAACACAGATTTGTGTTTCTTATATCTCTATGTTTTGATGATAACTTTTATGGAATTTTGTAATGAGTAAATATACACTCTAAAATTTGTTCAAGTATTATTGTTTCAGGTATAGAATTGAAAACTCTTAAAGAAGCAAAATACATAAGTACAAAGAAACTATGCAAGGCTCTGAAGTATCATATGCAAGACTATCAGAAGAATCTGAAGCGCTTCCAGAAGGATCTGAAGCAGAAGCAACAGAATGATCTGAAGCGTTAATGAAAGAAGTGTTCAGAAGACTGGAAGCTTTGATAATCAGACTCTTATCATTAATATTCATGCTCTTAGCACATACTGTTGCATACTCTGATGAAGACTCTGATCAAGATTAAGACTCTGATACATGAAGATCTGATCACCTATCAAGACTCTGAACTTATCATTCATCTTAAGCTCTGATCTTCTTAAAGCATTCCATACCTTTTAAGCTTACTATAAGTTCTGAAGTGCAGATTATGAAGACTTCATTCTGAAGGAAGCTTGTTGAAGAATCTGTAAACTTGATTAGACGTGGTGCTACTTCTAAAGTAACCAACGGCTAATTTGTCCAAAGAAGTGACGTGGTGCAACTCCCAAGGCTTCTACAACCATACCTTTCTGCAGAAAGCATATCTCTGCCCATACTTTTGGTGATAAAAAGTCATACAATCAAATATTATATTCAGATGCACATCACTCAAAGCAATTTAGAAAAGCTATAAAAAGAGAACTACTTCAACATTTTGAGGTTGCTAATTCACTACTCATAATTCTGCTCATTACAATCTCACTCAGAAAGATATTCATGCTTGATTCATAAAAGAGAAAATCTCTCAAGATATTATTCATTTGATCTTTCATAAAACCATATAGTTTGTTGTACTTAATCTTAAGTGGAAATATCACAGTTGTGATACAGCTTATTAGAAGCATTCAAACACTTGCTAGCTTACATTAATTTGTAAGAAGCTCCTTAAGAAGACCAAGGTGTGGTCAGTAGTTCTTGAGAAGACTAAGACACTTGCTCTTAGTGCTTTCTATTGTAATCAGTTGATCAATAGTGGATTAAGTCCTTGCAGAGAAAGGCAAATCATCTTTTGATAAGGTGGACTGGAGTAGTTGAGTTCAACGAACCAGGATAAAAATCTTGAGTTGTTTTTATTGCCATATTTCTTAAAACTCTTATTCAACCCCCCCCCCCCCTTCTAAGTGTTTTTCTCACCTTCAGAGTACGTTATGGTTCCTTGAACGTTTCATTACCTGTTTGTGAAGAAGATAACCCAGCCATTGTAGAAGCCAACTTTTGATGAGATGAAGACGAAGTTGCCATTGAAGAACTTGTGAGATGACCTGAGTTTCTTTTAGGTTTAGAATGGGAAAAAAACAGTGAAAAGGACCAAAATGCATAAAGTGTTTAAGAGATACTGAAAGTGTGAAGAGTGTTAGGTCGTGGCATATAAAGGAACACATTAAGGCACAGAGAGAGACAAGCACGTTTTCAGCAGTTACTCACCTTAAATAAAGCATAAATCAAATCAAAAAGAAATAATGATTTAAAACATTAAATGTGATTTGACAAAGTGGGGAGGGGGGAACGAGAACTTTTAATTATTCAAACAGTACCCGAAACGGCGCCTCAACTTTGTACACTCAGCTGTTCAGATTAGGATTGACACATGTTTGATGTGTTGTGCCTCTAAAGCTCTTTTAGAAAATGAAACGTTAACTAACGTTCAGATCCTCTGAAGCTTGTTAGCTCAGATTTTCACACAGAAATAAAGTAATTTAAAAAAATAATTTCAGATACAATACTTTAGAGTATAAACGTTAAAAAAATTTCATCTGAATAAATTTAATTCTGAATAAAAAATTTATTCTGGACAAAAATCCATACTAATATTTTTTAGAATAAATTTAAATCTATCTTCAGCAAGGGGTTTTGTAAAGATATCAGCTCATTGATGGTCTGTATCAACAAAGTTTAAACTCAATATCCCTTTCTGAATATAGTCTCTGATGAAATGATGTTTAATCTCTATATGCTTTGCCTTTGAATGTAAAATAGGATTTTTAGAAAGGCAAGTTACAGAAGTATTGTCACAAAAGATATGAATGTCACTCTCATGTATTTGATAGTCTTCCAGCTGACTCTTCATCCAGAGCATCTGGGTACTACAACCAGCAACATCAATATATTATGCTTCTGTAGTTGAGAGTGCTATCATGGGTTGCTTCTTGCTGTACCACGAGATCAGATTGCCTCCCAGAAACTGACAGCTTCCAAAGGTGCTTTTTTGTTCAACTCTATCTCCAGCAAAATCAACATCACAGAAGCCTACTAATTTATACTCATCTGATCTTCTGTAACACAAACCCACGTTAGTAGTACCTTTTAGATACCTCAGAATCCTCTTAACAACAGTTAAGTGAGATTCTCTAGGATCTAATTGGAATCTAACACATTAACATACACTGAAGAGAATGTCAGGCCTAGAAGTAGTCAAATCCAGAAGAGAGCCAATCATACCTCTGTACAGCTTCTGATCTACCTTTTTACTTACCTCTTCTTTTCCCAGAGTGCTAGTTGGATGCATGGGAGTCTTAGCTGGCTTACTTTCAGTCATATTAATCTTCTTCAGAAGTTCCTTCACATACTTCGTCTGATGTATGTAGGTGCCTTCTGGAGTCTGATTAATTTGAATTCCCAGAAAGAATCTTAGCTCTCCCATCATGCTCATTTCAAATTCTGCTTGCATAGACTTAGCAAACTCCTTTGCAAGTGTAATATTTGTAGTTCCAAAAATAATATCATCAACATAAATCTGGCAGATTAAGATATCTTTCTTAATTGATTTATGAAAAAGAGTGGTATCAACCTTTCCTCTGATAAAATTATTTTCCAGAAGAAAATTACTCAGCCTCTTATACCAAACTCTGGGAGCTTGTTTTAAGCCATAGAGTGATTTCTTTAATTTAAAAACATGTTCTGGAAATTTTTTATTTTCAAATCCAGGAGGTTGATGAACATGTACTTCTTCTTCTATTAAACCATTTAAGAAAGCATTTTTAACATCCATCTGATACAGAGTGATGTTATTCTGTGCAGCAAAAGAAATTAGTAAGCGTATAGATTCTAACCTTGCCACAACAGCAAATGTCTCTGTGTAATCAATACCTTCTTGCTGACTGTAGCCTTGAGCAACTAGTCTTGCTTTATTTCTGATGACTTCTCCTTGCTCATTCATCTTATTTCTGTAGACCCATTTAGTTCCAATAATGTTAAATCCCTTTGGTCTTGAAACCAGATCCCAGACATCATTTCTTGTGAATTGATTCAGCTCCTCTTGCATAGCAAGTATCCAATTGTTGTCTTGCAAAGCTTCATCCACAGAGGTAGGTTCAATAATTGACACCAACCCAAACAATGATGTCCCAGATGATTTGAGAAAGGATCTTGTTCTTATGGGATCATCCTTCTTTCTAATAATCATCTCCTCTGGATGAGAAGATTTGATTCTGGAGGATCCTTTAGGAGTTGGTTCTTCAGAAATAGTTAAGCTTTACAGATGAGCAGCCGATGGAGTAGCATCTGGCGTTGCTTCTTGTTCTTCAGAGTCTGTGAGAAGAACTTCTCTATCTGCAGAAATTTCAGACTGCTTTGGCTTTTGATTGCCAAGCTTATCATCAAATCTGACATGAATTGATTCTTCCACAATCTGTGTTTCAGTATTGTATACTCTATAGCCTTTTGAGCGTTCAGAATATCCAAGCATAAAACACTTTTATGCTTTAGAGTCAAACTTGTTCAGATTCTCTTTAGTATTCAGCATAAAACAAATACATCCAAAATGATGGAAATAAGAAATGTTAGGCTTTATGTTCCTCCACAATTCATAAGGAGTCTTTTCCAGAAGAGGTCTTACAGAGACTCTGTTCTGAATATAACACGTTGTATTTATTGCTTCTGCCCAAAAATGTTTAGCCATATTTGTCTCATTGATCATGGTTCTGGCTATTTCTTGCAATGTTCTATTCTTTCGTTCTACAACTCCATTCTGTTGAGGAGTTCTAGGACAAGAGAAATCATGTGCAATGCCATTTTATTTAAAATATTTTTCAAAATATTTATTTTCAAATTCACCACCATGATCACTTCTGACTTTGACAATATTAAAATTCTTTTCATTTTGAATTTGATTGTAGAAGTCAAAGATTACAGAGTGTGACTCATCCTTATGTTTTAGGAATTTTACCCATGTCCATCTGTTGTAGTCATCAACAATGACAAGCCCATACTTCTTGCCTCTGATGGATGCAATTTTCACTGGTCCAAACAGATCAATATGCAGAAGCTCTAATGGTCTAGAGGTAGAAACAACATTCTTAGGTTTGAAAAAAGATTTTGAAGATTTTCCTTTCTGACATGCTTCACAAAGAGCATCTGAATTGAACTTCAACTTAGGAAGTCCTCTGACCAGATTGAGCTTGTTAATCTGAGATATACGTCTCATGCTAACATGACCCAATCTTCTATGCCAGACCCATTGTTCATCATTAACAAACATAAGGCATTTAACATTTTGATTTTTCAGTTCAGAAAGTTTTATCTTATAAATGTTGTTCTTTCTCTTTCCATTAAAGAGGATTGATCCATCTTTCTGACTAACAGCTTTACAACATTTTTTATTAAAGATTATATCATAACCATTGTCACTTAATTGACTTATGGACAATAAGTTATGAGTTAATCCTTCAACAAGCAGAACATTAGAGATAGAAGGGAGGTTACCATTACCAATTGTTCCAGAGCCAATGATTTTGCCCTTTTGGTTACCTCCAAACTTCACGTCTCCTCCAGATTTAAGTTCCAGGCTTTGGAACATAGACCTTCTTCCCGTCATATGTCGTGAGCATCCAGAGTCCAGGTACCATGACTGGTGTCTTAACTTTGCTGCTAAGGACATCTGCAACATAGATTATTTTATCCTTAGGTACCCATATCTTTTTGGGTCCTCTTGGGTTAGTTGGTCTGAAGTTCTGCCTGAACTTCTTTCCCTTAAAAACCTTTGTGCTCTGACGCAGTTTTGGTTTATTAAAAATGTTGGTGTTCTGATCTGTACGTGTGTGCTTTATGTCATTTAGGTGACCATATTTAAAATGAGTGTACAGAGGAGTATAATTGATAATTAGCTTATCAACAGGTTTTGGATTTGATTCCTTCCCAGAGGGTGATTCATATCCAATTCCTTTTCTGTTGTTCCTACTTACACCATAGATTATAGAAGCCATTCTACTTCTATCTAGGCCTCTGGACAGGAACCTCTGAAAACTATGGTCGTACTCTTCTAAAATATTTTTAGAGCAGGACATAGTATCTGATTCAGACTTTTGTTGAGCCTTTTCTAATTCAATTTTTATTTGAAAATTATTTTCTTTTAGCTCAGCAATTTCTGATTTCATCTTATCAGTCTCAGATACAAGACAACTCTGAAGCTTCTTGTATTTGAGTTTGATCTTACTATAGTTTTCACACATCTCAGATAAGCTTTCAATTAGCTTAGCTCTGGTAAGATCAGAAAATACCTCTTCTGAATCTGATTCTGATCCAGATTCAGATGATTCTTCATGGTCTTATGTGTCAGCCATCAGTGCAACATTTGCACATTCATCCTCAGACTCTGACGAGGCTTCAGAAGAATCTGGGTCGTCCCATGTAGCCATCAATACTTTCTTCTTCTTCTCAAACATCTTTCTGGGTTTATCCTTATGAAGTTTGGGACATTCATTTTTGTAGTGTCCTGGATCTTTGCACTCATAGCACACTACTTCTTTCTTACCAGATATTTTGTGACCAGAAGATTCTCCACGGTGTTCTGGTCTTTTAAAGTTTCTGAACTTCTTTTGCTTGTGCTTCCAGAGGTTATTTATCCTTCTGGAAAGTAAAGACAGTTCATCTTCGTCTGATGAAGATTCTCCAGAGCTTTCTTCAAGTACTTGAAAAGCTTTAGTTTCAGATTTCTTGTTAGATTTCAAAGCAATAGACTTACCTTTCTTATGAGGCTCATCTTCTTCCAGCTCTATCTCATGACTTCTTAAGGAACTGATGAGTTCCTCCAGAGTGATCTTGTTTAGATCCTTTGAGAGCTTCAGCGCTGTGACCATAGGTCTCCACCTCTTTGGTAAGCTTCTGATTATCTTCTTCATATGATCAGAAGTAGAGTAACCTTTGTCGAGAACCTTCAAACCAGCAGTCAGAATCTGGAATCTTGAAAACATGGTTTCCACATATTCATCTTCCTCCATCTTGAAGGCTTCATACTTCTGAATTAGTGCCAGAGCCTTTATTTCTTTTACTTGAGAGTTTCCCTCATGTGTCATCTTTAAAGACTCAAACATGTCAAACATTGTATCTCTATTTGTGATTTTCTCATATTCAGTATGAGATATAGCGTTCAGCAGAATAGTCCTAGCCTTGTGATGATTTCTGAAATCTTTCTTCTGTTGATCAGTCATTGACTTTCTGTCAATCTTTTTACCTTCACCATTTGTGGGGTGAATGTATCCATCAATAACTATGTCCCATAGATCAGCATCATAGCCTAGAAAAAAACTTTCTATTCTATCCTTCCAATAGTCAAATTTCTCTCCATCAAACATTGGAGGCTTTGTGCTGATTCTGTCTTTATCATCATATTTGTTCAACCCAACGTTGTTTGAATGTTCAGCCATAGTAAAAAACAGAGTTTTCCTAACTGGATCTTTTTTCTGTCACTGTTAAGTGAATGCACTCAGAATCAGTGCTCTGATGCCAACTGAAGGTAGGAAAAGACTTAGAAGGGGGGTTGAATAAGGGTTTTAAAAACAAGTATGATAATGAAAAATAACAAGGTACTTTTATCCTGGTTCGTTTGAACTCAAACTACTCTAGTCCACCCGGCCAAGGTGATTTCACCTCTCTCAATCGAGGATTTAATCCACTAATCAAAAACTGATTACAGTGATATCACTAAGACAAAATGTCTTAGTCTTCTCAAGAATTCTGACCACAACTTGGTCTCTTAAGGAACTATTACAAAGTAATACAAAGATGTGTGTTTAAGTGCTTCAAAAAAGCTATTATCACAACAGTGATTTTTACACAAGTTAAGAACAAATAAAACTATTCAATTTTCTAGTATGTTCGTTATAGAATGATATTGAATGATGTTCTTGAAGTGTTGCGGTGAAAATCGGATATCAAGCTATTGAATTAACTTGAACCTTAATTCTTTTACAACCGGACTTTAATTTATCCAAAGGAAAAGTCTAAAGAAAGAAAGAACCTTTTGCGTGATGTTACAACAACGCTAAGAGATTCGGGGATCGGGGGTTGGTTATGCATAGGGTAGGTATTTCACATCCTAAACATTTGTAGTACTCTACAGGAACCTTTTGTTTATTTGTATGCTAAGTTTGTTAAATATTTGCTAAGGTTGGAATGGGTAAAAGGTGAAGGTTATGATAGATGAAGACCTAAGATTGTTTCTAAGTTTGCTCGCAAAGACATCGCGTCCTCTGCCTACGTATCCTAACTAGGATAGAATCAGAGCAATCGTAGTTCACCTCACTAGGTTTGAAGAACGCTTGATTGTGATCAAGGTTCCATGGGGAACAAACATAACAATGTTTGTGTAGAGTTTAACAAAACTCTCTATGTCTATGTTGTAACACTCAAAGGGGGAAGTAAGTAATCATTACCATGATTCTTATATAGAGTTAACAAACTCTAACCTAGGGTTCTAGTTGAGGAACACTCCTAGTAAAGGTGGGTCTTTTAGACTTAGGCAAAGTCTAATGGCTTATAGGTTCTAATCTTAACTAAGATCAATATGACTTTACAAAGTCAAAAGGGGGATTGAGCTATCCATGACACAAAGGTCAATATGGAGAGACTTTTCCTTTGGAAGGAGAGAGAGAGAGAGGCAACTTGGATGAGAACTAGAAAATTCCATCACTTGGGGAAAGAAGTACTTAATAAAGCAAGATGAAATAAGATTAAGACCAGTAAGCATGCATATTACGATAAGCAGATACTTTAAATGATATCAAGGGTTGCAACCGATAGTCAATTATTTTAACAAAGATTTAGGGCACATCTTAACAAAGATTTGAAGCATGGTAAAAATAACAATCATATGAACAAATCACAATTTGAAAGTAGGCATGTCATAAGTTCAAAGCATAGTAAATATGACAACAATGTGCATAGATGACAATCAAACACAATTAAATCAGTTTAGACCTCATAATTTAGGAGGAAGGATAAAATGAGATCATGATGACAACCATACAAATAAGTCTCAACTTAAAGTGATCATGTTATAAGTTCAAATGTAACAACAATTAGGCATTGATGACAATCAAAAAACGCAAGGACTGATCACAATAGTTAAATTCAAGACTTAGGAATAAAACAACAAATTTATGGTAACCACCAACAAGGAATGAAGCCACAACATGTTAACAAACACAAATAAATCTCACAAGATAAGTCAGGTATGGCATAAAGAAAATTCATCTGTACACAAAGTAACGACCTAAAAACTGAACCAAACTTCCAAGTAGGCAAAAGGCGTTGCAAGTACAAGCAATTTGAGGTTTTATTCCATTAAATGAAATTAGACATTAACATGAACAAATAAAAAAAAGAACGGATTAAAAATGATGAAGTGTGAGAAAGTTATGATTCATTGAAATTTATGAAAATAAAATAAAATGAAACAAGTGATAAAAAGAATGAAATGTCAAGGGAGGGAGTTGAACCCTGGCCCTCTGGGTTCAGAGGCCCAATACTAAACCACCTGGCCACACCGCGCGCGTGTGCTAAGGAATGGAAAGGAATAGATAAAAAATAAATATGACAAATAAAAATAAAATGTACAAAAGAGTTGATCCACATGGATCGAACTCAGGTTAGGCAGGTAGAGGGGTATAAGGCGCGCAAGGGTCTGCCACTGGGGTGGCTGTTACATCCATTAATTGAATGGAAACCATAAATATACATAGCTTGTTTGGCTGATTTTCTGGGCAACTCAAAAGCATTCAACATGATTTGCAAAACAACTCTTAACTTTCTCAAATCTCCATATTTTTGGACAAATCTTATATGCATCTTGGGTAGAATTTCATGAGGAATATGATGATGGTGATGGTTTTCAAAAAATATCAACCTAGTGAAAAACTCGATAGGGGTTGTGTTTATGTTCAAGAAATGCAATTTGACATGAGTAGATCCATATAACCATGTTGAATTCAATCAAAGCACACATACATGACAGTTAGGTGATAAAGAAGCAAACCAAAATACTTTCATGGCCAGAATTGATCTATTATGGAGAATCATGTTCAAGTTGCAAATGAACCAATAAGTGGCAATGCATGACAGTAGGCATTTTCTGTTTCATGGCAATTCAGACCAAAGCACTCTTTCAAATACATTCAAAACATGATTATGAGTGCGTGTATGTGAAAAAACAGGGACTGTAATGGTTGTGTAATGGTGTGGCTCTCAAAATGCTTATTTGAGTATTATGGTTCATTATGTAGTGCTGTTTTGTGTTTATGAGATTTCCAAACATTTGGCTCATACAAATATGTTAGGAATGATGTTTGCAAGCAGTTGGAATACATAAATCAATTCAAAAAGAACCATTGCAAAAACTGGCTTGTGAGATGCTACTTTGTAATGAAGATGGTCATTTCAAATAGTGAGATCTTGATGTAAAGGATTTTGTGACAAAATGATCATTCTAACACATTGTAAATGACTGATATGAAATGTGTATGAAGTGATTTTAGTGAAAAATAATGAACTGGTGCAAAAAGTGATATGTGTAGCTTGAATGTGATTTTGCAATTTTGAAAGTGATTTTCTATGATAGAGTGATTTTTAATGAAATGATTGTGCCAGCGTGTTCCAAATGACCAATGTGAGATGTTTCAACAGAAAGTTTCGTACAAAAATCAATAGAATAAAAAAGTGTGTGTGAGTGGCTTGTGTTTGCTCTTGTTGGGCAAGTAAAATGTGAAATTGTGTGTTGATCACTAAACCAGCAAAGTAATGATCTAGGCAACCTCTAAATACCTACACAAACATGCACCAATGATTAAGACCTAAAGTTTTGCAGCCTATGCCAAAGATAAACTTCAACATGATTTGGGTTTTTTTCTACAGTAATGCTACAGCAGTCAAGGCATTGTGAAATTGGTTTTGATGAAATTAAAAAAAATGCAACATCATCTTATACCAAGCTAGAAATCACTCATGGTTATGCTTTGCAGGGTTAAGCTCAGTTTCTCAAAGGTAGCAGAAACTGAAGGTTAAGATGTCATGGCAGGTTTGGTAAACAGACTGATAAAACACAAATCAATCAAGGCTGCTGAAAGCACATATGGGATCAATAGCTACAAAAGAGAAATGAAGATAACAGACTTTGAAATATGCAATGCCATACATATTATTGTCCAGCATTTAAACCAAGTGATCCTCAAGACTTTGAGTGCAGAACAGTTTTCTTTTAATAGCAGCAAGACAGCAATGAATCCAATTGAAATTTCATGACAGTAATAACTTGGTTATCAGTTCCAAACAATCCCCCTTAGATAGAAACCTAACAGTAGTTGTGTAAATTCATAAGAGCAAAAGCTAGTACTAAGCCTCTAACACAGGTATTGACAGTAATGAACACAAACTGAACATGTCAAAATCTACTTCAAATCAAACAGTCAGCACAAGCATAACAAGTTAATACTGAAAATTGACATCACAATGTCAAGGGAGGCAGACACAAAGAGTTGAAATTCTGAACATAAGACTGGTTCCAACCTATTACAAATCCTGGTGTGATATATGAAAACAAAAGTGCAGTAGTTACTCATCTCATTTTGGCAAATGTTGACTTTAAAAACATGGTTGAGAGTGATAAGAACAACAGTTTGGATCCCTGTATGCCTTAACATGTGAGAATTCTTAATAATGATTATAACCAATTGTTTTGTTTTTCTTGAAATGAAGGCCATCAGATTGTGAAATATTAATCAACTTAGTTTGGGACCAGTTTTAAAAACAGCAAAACAATGGAAACTGATAAGCTCTCTTGCACATAGCTTTGGTATTCAAAAACATGAGTTCAAAACCACACCTATCAATGCTTACACCTTATCAGCCTAGCAGAAACAAAACTATATTACCCTAGTGGCAATCTAAACAGGTTGATAATCTTGAAAACTTAAGCAGAATCAAAACAGCTTTATGAACATGTTGCTACAGGTTACCACATACTGCTTATGAAATTCTGATGAAAACCACAAATAACAAGCTAACAAAACAATCAAGATCTTCAATGTGAGCTACACACTTTGCACATACCAATTTATGAGGATTGTGAAACAGCTTGAATTAGAATAGCTTTATGATAGTAAAAACTCATGACATCCAAACATTTGACAGTAAGGTAAACCCAAGAATAACAAGCTAAACCACATCTCATCATTATTGACAAACCAAACAGCTTTGCAATTAGAACCCTTATGCCAACAAACTTGTATGAGATAACAATCATCATAACAGCATGATAGACTAAAAGTGATGTGTGTTGAAGTGATTGTGGCAACCAGTGTAAAACAGCCAAGTAAGTACATAGACATATTTCAAATGCATTTGAAAACATGTTAGGATGATGATTTTAACTTGATATGGCTTTATGCAAGATATGAGTGTTAACTGCTATGCATAAACCAAAACAGACCTATGGTTCTAAGTTCAACAGAAAATTAGCAGCATCACCACATAATCATGAAACCACCAATAGTCAAGATGCTCATATGTTCATAGCACAACAGTTGAAATAATATGACAGAAACATGTTCAACTATTTGCACTAATGTTTAGGAGAACCTTCATCATTCCCAACAGCAATCAACCATGAAAACTACTAAAGTGTACATATCTCAAAGTCTAAAAAAATACTCAAAAATGCCAATTTATGAAAGACAATGCTAAAGCCAATAAGGATCAATTACATACCTTTTGTAGATCCTTAGGAGTAGGTTATATCAGTTGAGAAAACCAGAGATTGCTTGCTCCAATTTTGGCTCTTTTGAAATTTCTTCCACTTTAAGCCACAACACACTTTCAATGCCAAATGGAGATATGCGAGTTTCCAATGATTGTTAAGTGTTTGAACAGTTGGAGAATGTTGTTTATGAGGTGTTAGAGGGATCAAAACTTCGAGAACATGTTTAGAACAAGATTTGGTGATTTTAGTAGCTTTGGTCAAAGTATGGTGGAATGAGAGTTGACTTTTTGATTTTTTGAGGTTCTTGATATTTCAATGGGTCATACACCTTCTATATGTCATTTAGAAGATGTGTGGATGGTTGTGAGAGTGTTGGTAATGCTAGAAATGAAAATGGCATGAAAGTTGTAAAATGCCCATTTTTGGTGTTTTTGAGCTTTTCTTCACTTACAAGCAAAAAGAGAATGAGAAGGAGAGCTGTAATGTTTTGATATTATGAGCAGCTCTGGTGTGTAAAACAAGTGAGGGGGAGGCCTCTATTTATAGGAGAAAGAAGGATGAGGGCAGCTTGGTAACTTCCATTTTTGGAGGGAGTTTCATGAAGTTTCTTCCAAATCTTGCCAATATCTTTGTGGCAGCCATCTTCACATCAATTGCAAGACTCAATGCAAGCAAAACCAGATGATATGAAGGAGTGAGGTGACTTGAAATGATGCTAGAGAAGTAGGGGACTGCAGCTTCCCTTATTGCTTGAAAAGTTTCTCTTTCATGGCTTAAAAATGATTATTTTATTTGCAACTTGCCATCAACTTGCTAGACCCCTCAAACCATCCCATTTTCTGGTTTTCTCTTCATTCCTATCTCATATTATCAGTTTGTAACATGATCCAAGGGTGGAGAATGACTCAAGTTGTGAAAAACCCAATTTTGATATGTTGAAGCAAGTGAACTTTTAGTGTGACAGACCCAACTTCAAGACACCATAACTTCCAGCTCACAACTCCTCTTAGGGAGTTCTTGTTCTTTTTGGAAAGCCCTCATATATCCCTACAACATTCATGTTTGCCAAAAGTTCCAAATCTATGTGCATCTTGGTTGAAAAGTCCCTTAAAGTTAGCAAAAAACAAGTTTTGATGCAGCCAGATTTTGAGAAATTCACTAAGTGTTTTGTACTAAAAAATGACTTTGATGATAACTCCAATTCCATGCATTTTATGAGTGTGGACTAGTATAGGACTTTTGTAGGACTTGTTAAGAGCTTTCCGACGAGCTTTGAACCACCTCGTTCGGGTGTGTGGTTAGGGAGTTAGGGTTTAGCCCCTTTCAAAACCCTAATTTCCCGATTTTTCGATTACTCTCACGTCCTTGATCCGATGATCATGAAAATTGATATGTAGGTACCTCATGACATAAGGGACAACTTTTCTTCACAACTTGAAGTCCAATTCCTAAAACTTGAGGGGGTTGACGTTTCGGTCAACCGTACGATCGATCGGCGATTATCGAACTGTCTGTTCATGTTTCGGAGCTTCCGAGACTTTGAAACTCCTTGAGGGGACTTCACTAAGCCATATGAACTTTTTAAACCATACTTTTGTCCTTGAATTATTTCCCAAATCTAAAGTCAAACTACAGTTGACTTTCTCAACCCGAAAAACCCTAATTGGGTGCCTTGAACTGCACTGCACCCCATCTGTGGGTGATTACTTCAAATTGAACTCACACGTGGCCCAATATGGTACTCTTGATCTTATTTCATAAATGATTCAACCCAAAACATTGGTTGCCCAATCCTCGAACCTTCGATTTTATCAGTGCGGAGCCCCGTTTCATCTGTGTCTTGACAAAACACACTTCGAAACTTGTTAAGGTTAGATAAATAAATGCATATGATATGAGGAGGATATAAGGGGTCAAAATTTGGGGTGCAACAGATGCCCCTATTTAAATATCTTCACTAGATGGTAATGAGAGATGACAATCCTCATAGAATCGTAGTGAAAGGTATTTAAATATAGCAAACCAGAAATTTTGTCCCTTAGATCCGATGGTATGCAAAAGAACAAATGAAAATATGCCATGAATCTAAATGATGTTATATGATGCTTGAGTGCAAGACAGATGCAGACACACGAGCAAATATAAAAGAACGACAATACGGAGAGTAACCACTCACAAGGGACCCAACACCTTTGTTATCAGAGTGAGTAGCAACAGCTTATCTGATTAACACGTCTTTGTCTGGGTGAAGCTATATAATCTTCAACTTCAGAATCTAGTCTTCAGAGTCTTTCTGCACTTGGTCTTCAGAGCCTTCAGCCTTCAGAGCTTCAAGTCATCAGAGTCTTTAGCATGTAGTTCTTTAGAGGATTATATCTTCAGAGTCTTCAAAGTCTTGATCTTCAGAACCCTTAAGTCTTCAGAGTCTTTCTGCACTTGGTCTTCAGAGCCTTCAGCCTTCAGAGCTTCAAGTCATTAGATTCTTCAGAGCTTGATTCTTCAGAGGACTATATCTCAGATACATTGTTAGCTTCCAGATCAGATACACATCTTAGAGCATAATCCACAAGAGCATTGCAACCGCAATATACACCATCCTTGGATCTTACTGATCGTGATCAGATACAGAGGCATACTTGAAGCTTCAATACGCTTTGTTTGCTTTCAGATCAGATGCACTTCTCAGAGCAGAATCCACAGGAGCATTGCAACAGCAATATACATCATCCTTGGATCTTTATGATCGTGATCAGATATAGATGCAAACTTGCTTCTTCAATAAGCGCTTTATGACACGTCACACATAGTAACTCTCATATTGTATTGAATGCACATCTTGATATTATTTGTTTGATCTGATATCTTTAATTAACGTGATCTGCACACAACAAACATTAGAACATAAAATGGTTCTTTCACCAATATTTAATTTTTATCATCAAAACATAGAGATAACTTGCAGAAACAATTCTTGTTCTTACATCTCTTGTATTTGTCTAGTATTCCGTCAACTTTGAAATGTTGTAGAAGACTTGTTTAAATAGTACTTCACATCCATTTCTCAAAGAACGTGCAGCAGTATGCTTTTTGTCTTCTTTGACTTTTCCTTCACAGAAGAGGAATGTTCAAAGATATCCTTTCTGTAACATCCCACTTCCCAAAATCAATTAAATTAATAAACATTATAAATAAACAAAATCAGAGTTCCAATTTCCCAAGTGGGATATCACATGGAAACAACGTTTCCTTATAAAAAGGGTTTTCTCCAATACATCGGAATATTAAATAATAAAATCCAATAAAGGTTTGATACGTTTCACAGGAAAATAAAATATAAGTTCTTCATAAAGTAAATAAAAACGCCCAAGTCCCGTGCTACGTATCAGAGCATCCTAGACTCGACTGTCACACCATAATCCAAGCTAGCTAAATACCTGGATTATCTGTACTTCCGAAGAAGCACAGACCACAACAACAACAAAGGGGTGAGAAATCATGATCAAAAATATAATGGTAATGTAATACATGTAAATAAGGCAGTAAAACACACTATCACATCAATTATTCACCCCAACAATACCATATAACGAACCTACTATTTAAATTAGAATAAAACATATTATAATGCAATTATGCAACACAACACCATGCATGCGGTACCGACTCATTGGTTCATTCAATCGAACCTGGATAGATCACTTAAGCTCCTCCTAAGACATGATCTATCCCCCACCATTCTCCAAAAAGGAGTACGGATGAATCACTTACGCTCCTCCTGAGACATGATTCATCCCACCAAAACACCATGATATGCAAGACACCAATGCATAACTATTACATTCTGGCACACTAAGTGCACACGATCCTCCTGATCATATCATCATACATCAATGCATATGTATAGATATAACATACACCAACATCATATAATTCAATCACACAGTGAGTAGTCTCACTTTCTAACACCAAATATAAACACATCTCACCGCTCGGGAAATACACGATCCTACTGATCACTACACACATATACATCAACTAATTGTTCACCAACAATATTAAGGGAAACGCGTACTATCACCAAGTACACAAGTTATATCCCATACTCATCATTTTCACACTACAGCAAGGCTAGAAGGATCACACGAGACCAATTCAGACATCTCACCAAAAGTCTCTGAGGTTACTCAGAACCTCCCTAAACCAACACCTCAGCCTATACACCAAAATCAACAATTCATCAACATCAATCCACAATCACAAACATGCCAATAAATATTATACTTACCAATTATCCTATAATTTCTACTCTAGAACCGACATTATGGTACATTACCGACACTTCAGAGTCACTCTGAATCTCACCAAGGTCCTAACCATAGTCATTAACAAGACTATAGGGAAACAACACATAACTTTCCCAAAGCTATAATCATGGTCATTGCCAACACTACGGTAACAACACAGAATCTCATCAGCTTTATATTCCTAGTTACTATCAACACTACAGTAACATCAACAATCCAACAAAATGGATCAACATTACAGTTACTATCATCACCATATATATATATATATATATATATATATATATATATATATATATATATATATATATATATATATATATATATATATATATATATATATATATATATATATATATATATATATATATATATATATATATATATATATATATATATATATATATATATATATATATATATATATATATATATATATATATATATATATATATATATATATATATATATATATATATATATATATATATATATATATATATATATATATATATATATATATATATATATATATATATATATATACACACCAAAATGCATCATCAGCATTCATCAATCCCCCAACATCAATAATAATCATAGCATGCCAATATAAAACTTTATATAACGATAAATTCCTACGGGGTTAAGGAATCCCCTCTACCCTATACATGTATAAACCAGTCCCAATCAAATTTCTCCCCCCTTACCTTATCAATTGGTTGATCGATAGAAATCCTCCTAGAATTGGTCTCTTGGCCTTCCCCTTTTCTCTTCCGTTCTTCGTTCCCTTTTTCCTTCGCTCTTTTTCCTTTCTTTCGTCCTTTTCTCTTCTCTCTTTTCTATCGCCCTTTTTCTCAATTTCTAAAATGTATCGTACCACTCTCCCCACTCCTTCACATTCTATTTTCTTTATTAAATCTAATCCCAATTAATAAAATAACTTAATAAAATAATACAATATTATTATTAATACTAATAATATTATAATACTAATAATAATAATAATAATCATAATAATAATAATACTCATTATTAATAATAATAATAATAATAATAATAATACTAATATCATTATTTCACCAAAATAATAATAATAATATTAATAATATTAACAAATATAATAAATATAATAATAATAATAATAATAATAATAATAATATCATTATTTCACCAAAATAATAATAATATTAATAATATTAACAAATATAATAAATATAATAATAATAATAATAATAATATCATTATTTCACCAAAATAATAATAATATTAATAATATTAACAAATATAATAAATATAATAATAATAATAATAATAATAATAATAATAATAATAATAATAATAATATCATTATTTCACCAAAATAATAATAATATTAATAATATTAACAAATATAATAATTATAATAATAATAATAATAATAATAATAATAATAATAATAATAATAATAATAATATCATTATTTCACCAAAATAATAATAATATTAATAATATTAACAAATATAATAAATATAATAATAATAATAATAATAATAATAATAATAATAATAATAACACCCCCACCAATGTTACTATTATTTTTATATTATTATATTTCACACCAAAATACCACCAATAGTCCTTCCACATTAGGGACACCCACCAAACATCACCAAATACACCCCCACCAAAGGACACACCAACGTATACTTTTTAAAATAATAATAAAATGACTAAATAATTAAAATGGGTGTTACAACTCTCCCCCACTTTAATTATTTTCGTCCTCGAAAATTACCTGATGGAAATAGCTCCGGATACGCTTCTCGCATCCTGTTTTCCAACTCCCAGGTCACACTGCCTCCTGCAGCACCTCCCCACGCTACCTTCACCAAAGGTATTTTCTTCCCTCGGAGTTGTTTCATCTTACGGTCCTCGATCCTCAACGGCATCGTCTCAACAGTAAGATTCTCCCGAATCTGAACATCATCTCTCTGAATCACATGAGATGGATCAGAAACATACTTTCGCAATTGCGACACATGAAACACATT